>CM062805.1:1038810987-1039523487 GCA_031772625.1 Pinus tabuliformis | reverse complement strand
TCGACTCAGACTAGTTGATTCCAATGACTCAATCTTTGTAAAAAGTAGATTAAATATTTAATTTTTATGAAAAAACATATTTTTAAAGACTTTCATTCATGTTTCCAAACTCAAAGCATTAGAGTAATAGAGAGAAGAAAACATATGATCAAAGTATGCTCATGAATATATCCATTATATCAAAATGGCACCCAGTGCACTGTCCAATAAATGTAATGTGTAGAGATTAGAACGAAACACATAACCAAGGAGGCTCTAAATGGCCTCTACAACAAAAAATACAATTGCAGGACTACAAGTCTCTAATACTAAATACTATCTAGTGATCACTAGTCACTATTACTAGACAAGGCAACATCATCTGGATCAAACTCTGAATCAGAGTCAAACGGAGAAACCCATGACTTCTCCTCCTCTTCATCAAGATCTCCAATTGCAACTGTAGAAGTAGTAGCACTAGCACTAGCTGCATGCTGAGATAAACGAGCCATGCGCTTGCATCATGGATGAGTAGAGGAAGTGCTTGCAGTTGGAGGACTTGGGGCTGGTACTAGTGGATATGCATCTAACTGAACAGTTCCTAATGCATCCAAATCAATATCAACATCAACATCAATATCCTCGTCAAGGTCAAACTTTGCTGGTTGAGTCTCCACTACCCAATTTGAGGTTGGATCAATATCTTCCAACACAATGGGATCTGTATCAGGTCTTTTGTTCAACAATTGGTTGCGTCTTAGCCGAAGGTTGTATTGGATGAAGACTAGATCATTTAACTATTTTTGTTCTAAATGGTTTCTCTTCTTTGTGTGAATCCTCTCAAAGACAAACCAATTGCGCTCACACCCCGAAGCACTATGAGTTTGACTCAAAATTTGGATTGCAAACTTTTGCAATTGAGGACACTGGCTACCAAATGCCTCCCACCAGTGTGCTGCAAAAAACATAGTTGTGTAATGAGTTAGTTCAACAAATTATATCCAACTTTCAAATTATAAACAATTTAACAAAATAAGAATTTGAAAATTGAAATTGTTTACCTGGCTCATCTGCTTCCCTTGCAATCCTTGCTAGGTTTTTGCCAAAGGTACTTGTGGCTCTACTGAAACAAGTGATCTATCGATGTATCTCCAACTGCTCACTCTCATCAGGGACCATGCGCTCAAGGCACTCATACAATCCATCTTTCACTTCCCTAGTCAAATCTTCTCCCAACTGAGCTTTATAATGATACCTTGGGTTCAGGAAATACCCAACTGCATGTATAGGGCGATGGAGTTGATTGTTCCATCTTTGATCAATGATCTCCCAAATAGGCCCATACTTAGCCACTCTATCCTTGTATGCTGCCTTTATTTACTCCTTTCCCTGATCCATAACCTCATAAATGAAACCCATAGCCAATCTTTCCCCATCCACCAACCACAACACCTTAACTAGTAGCTCAACAATTTTCACAATCTCTGTTGCCTTTTTCCAAAATGTGTCATCATTAACTTTCTTTCTTACGTCTTTGCCATCCTGTTTGCGGGCCCATTGACATCCATTCCATTCATCACTGGAAAACATCTTCTGCAAGTTTTTATGTTGGGAAAGCATAGATTGCAATGTCAAAAAGTGAGTTGCAAATCTAGTGATGGTAGGCTTAACACGATCCTTGACCCTTGTGTTTTTCCTCATCAGATTCAAAATCCATGAGTGATTGTAGATATACTTGTTATGCTTTTGGCATGCTTTGCAGTGTTCTTGATCCAATCTATTTTACCAATATCCTCAAGCATGAGGTCTATGCAATCTGCAACACATGGGGTCCAAAAGATGGTTTTGTGTATTTCCTCTAACATTTTACTAGCAAAAACATATTTAGAAGCATTATCTGTGATAATCTGAACAACATTAGCCACCCCCACCTCTTCAACAACCTCATCCAAAAGTTGAAACAACAAGTGTGCATCTTTCACCTTATCATATGCATCAACTAATTTTAGAAACATGGTTCCTCGTGGGCAAAAGATAAGAAAATTTATGATGGTAAGGTTCTTTTGATCAATCCATCCCTCTGACATGATGGTACATCTTGTTTTCACCCACGAGTTTTTGAGATCTTTCAAATATTCCTCAATGGACATAGCCTCTTCATGCAAAAGAGATCCCCTTAATTCATGCATAATAGGGCCTTTGAAGCCCTACCAGTTAGAAACAACAATGATGGCATCAAACATAGGTTCATAATACAGTGAACATGCAACATTGAAGGGGATATCAACATCATACCACCATCTAGCTATATAATCACAGGCATGTTCTCTCAATTCCTTCTTCCAATGGTCATCTAAGGTATAGGCTGGAGTTCACTTCGATTAGCTTGAGGACCATGTTCACTATCAGAGGGAGAGGAGGGTGAGAAATAACTTTTGATACCACCCTTCTTTTTACCCTTACCCTTTTCTTGAATAGACTCCAAAGAGAGAGGAACAAAGCGAAAGGGGTTGGATGCATCAGTACAAGGGATAGATGAAGAGCCCTCATAATCAAAATTGGGGTTGGCAGCCATCATTTGTTTTAGACTCCTCTTCCTCCCTATTTCAGCCTCTATTGCTTTTTGCCTAGCTTTGTCTTCCTCAAACTTCTCAAAATTTTCTAGCAACTCCTTTTTAATTTCCCCAATCTGCTCTAGTGGTGCTGCACATGGGACAATTTGGCCTCTAATACCAGCCAAGTGTTGTTTCAACCTGTGAATGCCCCCTCTGCCTCCCTTAATTTTTTTATGACAAAATTTGCAATACATTTGATTGTCAATCATCTCAGCATATGCCCAAGCAACGTCTTTCACTCTAGGAGCCATTTTCTGATAATTGGAATTGGAAATGAAAGGGAAAAAGTTTGAAAATGAAAAAAAAAAACAACTCTTAATTTTTCTAGAAAATTTATTCATTTCAATTTCCAGATCTAAAAAAAGAAAAAGAAAAACAAGGGCAGATTTGAGAAATGAAGAAAATATACCTATAGCCTCCTCAATGTTGCACCAAAAACCAACTCCTTAATGCTGCTCCAAAGATTGCCCAAGAACCTCCTTAATGCTGCTTCAAAAACCAACTCCAGTTGCTCACAAACTCGTCACAAATGCTCACACAAATGCAATGAGATAACTATGAGGAAATATGAGGGGTTGGGCCACCTTTATAGGTATGGGAGAGGGGAGGGGCTAGGAAATAGTTTAAACAAAAAAAAAATGATTTCAAGTTTGCGCAACTAGACTTTTTTTTCGCTGCTGAGATTGATCGGTTTAAGTTGAGCTCGGTTGGTCTGGCCGGTCTGTTACTGAACCGGCCAAGTCAGTGACCAACTCAGCTAGGTTGGTAATGGATCGGCCGCTGAACCGGATAATTGGTTGAGACAATCCAAGCAGGGGTATGGCTCGATCAACCAGGCCGACCTGGTTTTAGAACACACACACACACACACACACATATATAAATGAAATTTGTTGGGCTAGGTCAATGTATGCTGACATTAGTATTACACTTAACACCAGATATTCATGACACATTTCATCCATAAAAAATAAAATAATAATAATAATCTAATTTTAAGGTCAAAACCTAGCCTATATATATATATATATATATGAAATTTGTTGGGCTAGGTCAATGTATGGTGACATCAACATTACACTCAACCAGATATTCATGACACATCTCGTCCATAATAATAATAATAATAATCTAATTTCAGCTAGACACGAAATGGATGTATAAGACCCCCTTGTTTGTGGGAAAAGGGAACTCTGCAGAGCAATTTGACAGCTTAAATCGACACAGGTTTATGTACCCTAACCCCCTTTGGATTTGAACCTCTGGCCTCATGGGAAGAAACACATGCTCTGAGCCATTTGTATTGAGCTGTAAAATGGACTTTGCTTCTCTTGATACAAATTACAATCACCACTAAAAGTTGGATATCAACCATCGAGGTATGAGAGACCATACGAGGCTGTCATGAATAACAGAATATGAGAAATAGAGAGAGGAATTTGTTTCTTCAAAACTGTGGCAATCTTTCTATTTAGGCAAGAGTACTTTTTTATGATACAAGTGGGTGATACTTAGCAAAAAATATATTTTTAGCTTATTATTAAAATATCCTGGTTTAAGTACTTGATAGAAATAATTTTCCTCATTTGAAGGATGGATATAATTACGTGTGGGATAGGGGTATTTATGGTTTCTTTCTTTTTGGTGAAAATTTTCTCCAAATTTGATAGGGATTTTGTTGGAAGTCATAATTCCATCCAATTGCTGAGAACTTTGACTATAAATTTCGCTTTTTAAGTTTCAGTCCACTTTAATACAACCCATATTGTAAAATTTTTGAAAAAAATGAATAGATAAAGACAAATTGTTACCTTACCGGAAAATCTATCCTCTCCACAAATGGGACATTTTGAATATCACTTATAGTATGCCCTAAAAATTACCAATGTGTCAAGACAGGAAATCAATAATGTCTAAAATTAGACTAAGCCATGCATCATATTATTGGCATTTTTCCTTGCCTTATGCTTGACATGGCCCTCAAATCATTTCATTGAAGGAGACCTTACAAATCATGAATTTCCTCGCAGTATTGCTCTTTTCTGCTTGTGTTTGCCAGCCAAGACAAGAGATCTTTGAACCATAGGAAGATATATGAGGCTGCCTCCATTCTATAGAGGAGGAGCTCTTGCATTTCATCTTGCATTCCTTTATGAATAACATTTTTTTTACATGTAGCTTATTTTTTTTTTGAGTGTTTGTGTGACACTCGTGCCTTGTATCCAGCATTTGGCTTCAGGCAGCGGAAATGCAAATGAGAATATTTCACAACGAGAAGAGGATGGTATTATGTTGATATCTGCTGTTGAGTCAAAAAAGTCATTGCCGGAGCACCTTCAACATTCCTTTCTTGGCACAATGGATGATCACCTAGTGGAATTCTCAGAAGAGTTAAGGAGTAAGTTATCAATAATGTCTTGCACTCATTTCCCTTCGTACTTCAATACTTATAATATTCATGGTTTTGGTAGCTGAGAAATGTTTTATACTTGCATGTAAAGTTTAAGTATGGTATATATAGAAAATAAATGTGTTTTGCCTTTTGGCATATCTGCAGAATTGTGAGAATACCTGGTGAGAAGGAAGGAGGAGGGAAAAGAGTTAAGTAATGTGATAAGATTTAATTGAGATGACTGTTACAAGACAAACTATGTCAGAGTTAGCGTATGCTAATTAAACTGGATAAACAGCAGACCATGTGTGGAATAGGAAGTATTTGGCAGAAAATTATGTTGACAGAGAAGAAAAGATTCTATCTGCCAACAGAATAGTTCGTTGCATCTCTAAAGGGAGTTGAATGGGAAATTAATGCCATGAGTCATGACTTGTGAATGCTCGATTATTTATAGCATCATACTCCTTGAATAATTATACAATATTAGAGAACCGAAGGTAATGCTAGATATTTTACAAGTAGTGACACAAATCCTGATGACAGTCCTCCCAATATATCACAAAATGTGAGTGCATCATAGATTATAAAGAGACGTGCTGCATACATATGTTTGTAGTACTCAATGCCTCATGACTCAAGGCACAGAGAGCTAATTCAGATGAACTGATGACGGTACAGAATATAATTTAGTTAATCCCAAATCTAGGGAAGTAAATCTCCCGTCTCATTCAATCTTGTAATATTAAGGTGAGATGTTAGGTCTTCATTTGTTGCCTCCTATGAATATTACAGTCCTGCAGGTACAATTCTTCTCCAAAATGTGGGCAATATCCATTGAGTACTTTTATGAAATTATTAATTGATGTATAAATGATATCACGTGTGCATGTTTGATACACATGGCATGTGTTATATATATACAGTTCTTGAACTACTATAGTAGGTGGTTGACTTGTAAAATATGTCAAACATTATCTTGAAGTACCTCTGCCAAGATTGAAATTCTGTTAAAACATACTGTAGATGAAATCTAGAAGGATAACTTAACTGTCTTTGAAAAGGGTCATTCAAGTATATATGTTAGTTGATAATTTACATACCACATAGTAGATTTAACCCTTGATTTTAACAAGACAAAATATCCTTGTTGAAATTATGTGTCAGCGCTAAATGTTGTAAAGAGATTTAGCATGTAAGAGATTAGACATTTGTGTTAGCAAGGATTTTGCGTCTTCTTGTACCAAGCTTGATGGACAAAGCAACGCTACAAGGTGACAAGAAGTAAGACTCTGAGTGACAAGTAATGAACTTTGGTGGATAGCCTGTAATGGTGGTAGGAACAAGTTTGGGAGGACAATAGAACTTTGTTGATGAACAACAAATCCAAGCAATGAGTGCTTTTTAAGCCTCCCAAGAACAGTCTAGTACATCATGATTAATTGTATACTGTTTAATTACAATGTCATCCATCTAACCATCATAAGTCTCATGGTACACGACTCAACTAATACCATGCCAAAACCTTAGGAACCCCTAAGTTGATGGGAGTTCCTCTCCATAGGGCATAAGAACCAATATGAATACCAGCAAGCCAAGCAAACCCATGCACCACCTCAAGGAGCAACCAAATCATATAACGAGCCATAATACTTAGGGAGCACCCTTAGTTGATGGGCTTCCCTCTCAATGCATGCACTAGGGGTCAACAAATGAGTAAACAAGAATGCAATGCCCTCATCAAGGTTAGCACTCCAGCAAGATCAATCATGCAAACCTCTAACATATGAAATGATGATGCCACCAAGGTGACAATCGATGCCACCAAGGTGACAATCTACAAACGAATATGCAACAAAGCACTTACACATTGGCTCCAAAGCCAAAATCCTCCAAATGCAACTTGTTTGGGTGGGGTCTTCGAAATGGAACAATAGGGTCTTCAAAATAAAACAATCTTCATGCTATATGAGGGGTAACACCTCGCTCCAAATGGGGATATGCATGCTATTTGAGAGAGTATGAGAATCTCAGATTTCTAGCATATCTGCTATATTTTGTCACAAGAAGGAGAGAAAACATGTGGTGTGATAGGTTCATTCTCTCATCCCATAGCCTCACATCGCACAATTCACAATGTTCTTGTTCAAATTTTTCACAAAATGGCTTTACAAAAAGGCACAAAGCCAAAATGTGGAATGTCCCCCATAATAATCTTACTGATTTAATTTGCAAAAAGTTAACTAAAATTCCATTCAGTTATTTCATAAAACACTTTGACAACATATATTTATTCAAATATTTTGCATGTAGGTATCACATAACAAAAATAAGGAGCCACTACTAATAAATTTCTGTTGAAAATAGTAGCGAGAAAGGGTTCCTTGATTTGTGTCTTAATCAAAGGGACCACAATGAGTTTTTCGTTAGCATTCTCGAGTTCCTATAAGTTAGGAGCTAATTCCTATAAGTTAGGATAAATTCCTAAGATTTAAGATGAGTCCCTACAAATTAGGACGAGTTTCTATAATTTATGACTAGTTCCTAAAAGTTAGGATGGGTTATGAAGCAGTTAACTGATGTGTTAAAGTGGAAGACCAAGGTATTAGTTTTCTAGTGCGAGTTAATTGAGGAAAAGAACGTGTGTTTGAGTCTCAAGTCCTTGATTTGAGATAGGATGAGTTGCATGAGTAGTTAACTCATGCTAACCCGGTCAATCACAAAAGCAAACTCCTTGATTAGAAACTCACTAAACTTAGCCATTCGAATTGCTTTAAAAAGAGGAACGAAGGTACAATTTGATCGTTGTCTTGTGAGCACGAGTTGGTGCGACAAGACAATAGAGCTCACGGGTTTGTGAGAAGGTTGCACAGGTTTATGTGTGGAGCTTGTTAGAGGAAGAGTGTGCAAGAGAAGCTTGTGCACAGATTGGTAGAGGGCAGCAAAGAACAACAGTTTTGCAAGGGTTTCATGCTTAGAAACTCACTAAACTTAGCCATTCGAATTGCTTTAAAAAGAGAAACGAAGGCACAATTTGATCGTTGTCTTGTGAGCACGAGTTGGTGCGACAAGACAATAGAGCTCACGGGTTTGTGAGAAGGTTGCACAGGTTTATGTGTGGAGCTTGTTAGAGGAAGAGTGTGCAAGAGAAGCTTGTGCACAGATTGGTAGAGGGCAGCAAAGAACAACAATTTTGCAAGGGTTTCATGCTTAGAACAAGCAGGGAAGAAAAATGTGTTTTCTGATTGAAACCATTATTTTGTAAGAGATCTATTGCTCAGTTTTTCCTATCAATAAAATTCTCAAGCAACCAGAGGGTTTTCCCAGTTGGATGATTGTGTTTATTTCTCTTCCTATTCCACTGCAAAATAAGTAGAGAAATTCTGTGTCTATATGAAAATAAATTAGTTTCAGATTGTTCATATAAGCAGATCACAATTTCATTTATTTTCTACAATTTCTACACAGTAATTTCACTCAAGTAAGACACCAAGAAATCCAGCCAAGTTTTATTAAATTATATCATGAAAATTACATGCAAAACTAGATCACTGGAACTTGGGATCTTGCTCCAGCAATAGCATGGTCTAACTCTTCCAGAATCAATTCGGCCTTCAAAGAACTCGGCCTCTCCAATAGTAATTTGGCCTTCCTAATAACTCGGCCTTCACCCAATACGCTCAATGGAATTCGGCCTCAACTTCCTCAATAATCTCGGCCAATGTTGTGAAAAGCGCGAGCGGGATTAAATCGGCGCCGGGAATGAAGCGGAAAAAATCGGAAAAATCGGGAAAAAAGCGGAAAAAACCGGGAAAAAAGCATTTGGTACAAAAATATTCATTTTTTTTTCAATTTTTTTAATATCTAAACCATCTACAACATAAAATAAATACATTGACACATAAATATGATAAGAAAACTAATATATAAGATGTTTAATATCATTTCTAGCACTAAAATCACACATAACATTGAATCATGTCCTGAATAGTAAGTCCTGACTCCTGAGTCCCAGCTCAGCCTCAAAATATCAACAAAAAGTATGATAATGTATCTCATCATGTCATAATGTCATAGACTCATATACAATAAAATGAAAGTCTAATCCTATTGATGTCCTCTGCCCCTCTTGCGAGAAAATGTCACAGCTTTCTCTTTCCCTCTAGATGTAGATGCTGGTGGAAATGGCAGTGGAGTCTGATGTGCTCTAGAAGCTGAAGAACTAGAAGTATGAGCTACAGGAGGTAGACGGAGACCACGTCCTCTACTGGTGGTAGTGGTAGCCCGGGTAGGCGGTGTCACCTCCTCCTCCTGCTCCTCCTCCTGCTCCTCCTCCTCCCCCTCCACTACATCCTGCACTAACCAATCATCAGCAGAATCCATGAGAGGCCTCTCGGCCTCAACCCTCCATGCAGCAGTGGTGTCAATCCCATCCAATGAGATGGCATCCACATCAGGTGTCCTCTCAAGTTGCCTCACCCACAATCGAATATTGTAGTAGACGTAGACCATGTCATTAAGTCGCTGGGACTCCAACCTGTACAAAGATCATGAAATAATAATTAATAATTAATATTATAAAAAAATATTGTTTAATGAATTCAAAAATTTATTTGGAAATTTGCAATATTTTAAATGTTTAAGTGTTAACCTGTTGCGCTTCTTGTTGTCTATTTTTTCAAATACACTCCAGTTGCGCTCACCAGTGTTGCACGAAGCGCCCCCCCCCCCGGTTCCAAGCCCCGAAGCGCGTCCCTTACGGAAGCGCCTAGGAAGCTTGGCCGGAAGCGCACTTCCGAAATTTTTAGACGCTTCCTGGAAATTTGGAAGCGCTGGCGCTTCCGAAGCACCGAAGCGCGCTTCGTACGGCGCTTCCCAGACGCTTCTGTACGCTTCCAGAAAAGCTTCCGGAAAAGCATTTAGAAAATCGTTTTTTTTTCAATTTTTTTTTAAATTTTAGGTGAGTTTGCTTGTTGGGGGTGGGTCCACCTTGGGTTAGGGTGACAAATGAAAGCAAAAAAAAATATAAATATAGCAGATGCTCCCTCATGGTAATGTTAAATTCTTAAAGTAAAAGTGACATTCTCCTTTATTTTTCATTTTCATCCTTTTACTTAAATTTTTAACATTACCATGAAATGACTCAGAATGTTTGAGAGTGGTTCCAGCCTCATTGGACTTCATATGGAGAAAATAGAATTTCATATCCTATTCAAAATTCAACAGACTTAACAGTTTTCAGGTATTCAGGATCAATGGGATTGTGGCATTTCATTAGATTATATCAAGTATGAAGGTATGCGATTAGCATTTAATCAAGAGCACCAAGCCCTATATGTACCCTGGTGTTGGTGGTGTTAATTGTTGAACTCCTTTGTCACGCGGCACGCCCTTAGCAAAAAATTACCTTTCAATCAAGTCAAAATCATCGATCAAACATGTTAAGCTTTTTCTACCATATTTTAAGTCTTGAATTAGGTAGTTTGATCAAAATTGGGCAATGTTGACTAATATCCCTAGACAATCGAGGTAGAGGCAAAGGCTAGACAAGAGGAGAAGAATCTAGATTCTAGATCATTAATGTACAATGGATGTTATATCTATCTTGATTTATGCAAAAATATGCCTGTTTTCATGTCTTCTACAATTAATTTGGTATTTGGGATGTTTGTTTTGAGTATAAATGCAAAAAAATATAAAATATATATATATATATAGCAGACGCTTCCGCGGACGCTTCGCTTCCTAGATTTTTGGAAAATGACGCTTCGGCGTCCCCGCTTCCAAAAAACGCTTCCGCTTCGCTCCCGCTTCGTGCAACATTGGCGCTCACATCCTGAGGAGCTGCATGTTTGGCTGAGGATGCGTACGGCAAGCTTTTGCAAAAGGGGTACTCTGCCACTATACATCTTCCACCATGCATCTACAACAAAATTACAAATAAAATTTTAAATAAACATAAGAAAAAAATGGAATTTGAAGAGACAATGAAATTTGAAACAAAGTTACAAACTAAAAAATACCTGGCATTTTAATCGTCCTATCAGTGACAGCCATCTCAAAGCCAAATGTGCCACCTGCCATCTTATATGTCTCAATTTGTTTAGAGATCTCTATACGTTGTTTTGGAGATCGCACCATCTTCTGGACACGGGATAAGAATCCATCCATGATCTCAGCATCAAAATCAAACCCACATGCATAAGAAAATGCAGGGTTCAGGAAAAGCCCAGCAGCATGAATGGGACGATGGAGTGTGTTGTTCCATCGCTCATCAATCACTCCCCATAGAAGGAGTTGTTTTTGAAACCCATCATCTCCCTTATCATCATAGTAGGCCCGAATGGCTTCTTTGGCCCTGTCCATGGCTTCATACAAATAGCCCATTGCGGGCTTCTCACCATCAACCAACCGAAGAACCTTTACCAAAGGTTCAGTAACGGCACACACCTCCTGCACTCCGGCCCAGAAGTCTTCCTGGTATGAAACTAGTCTGCATACGGCCTCTCCTTCTGGTTTGCGGCTCATTGACATAGCACGCCACTCCTCTGAAAGAAACATTCTCTTCACATCCCACATAGAATTCATGAGGGATTGAAGAGATATGAAACTCGTGGCAAACCGTGTAATGGCGGGGCACACCAACTCTTTGTTGTTAGTGAATCTTCTCATCAAGCTAAGCACAGATGTATGATTATATATAAATTTTGTGATGCTTTTTGATGAGTCAACAATATCTTTGACAAAGGGAATTTTCCCTGTGTCCTCTAACATCATATCAATACAATGGGCAACACAAGGTGTCCAAAATAAAGTAGGATGCCTGTCCATAAGCATTCTACCAGCAGCAACATAATTTGCAGCATTGTCCGTTATGACTTGGACAACATGTTGTTCACCCACCTCCAAAATAAACACATCCAGCAAATCACATAAAGTTCTTGCATCTTTGATTTGATGAGATGCATCAACAAATTTGATAAACATAGTCCCCTTGGGACAACTAACCAAGAAGTTTATAAGGGTTCTCCCCTTTTGGTCAGTCCAACCATCTGACATAACAGTGCATCCTGTTTATGCCCATGATGCCCTAAAATCCTCCAATCTTTGGGTGCAGTCACGCTTTTCATCTTGAAGAATCCGGCCTCTGAAATCATGATAAGAAGGGATTTTGTACCCCGGGCCAACACTGGCAATAGCATCAACAGTAGGTTGGAAAAATGGATTATTCCTTACAATGCTGAAAGGAATATCACTCCAGAGGAGAAATTTTGCCATCAACCTGTTAGCTTGTTCTTTTTCAGTTCTTTTTAGCATTGAACCGATAGATGGTTGTGAACCAGGTGTGGTTCGAGGAACAAAAAATGATGATGCAGCTACCGGATTGACTGATGCTGCAGTAGAACCAGTGCAACTTGGCCCACTTCCTTCAAATGACCTTTTTAGTTGCCTTTTGAGTTCTTCTTTGGCCTCTCTAGTGTGCTCTAATTCTCCCAATGCTCTCATGGCTCTTTGGATAAGTTCAGGATTTGTATTTATACAGGGCCCCACATCATGTCCAGGGATTTGTGCAAGGTGAAACTTCAACCTGTACACCCCCCCGCGTATGTCCTTTCCACACAACTTGCAATTCAAGTTTTGTCTATCATTCAGAGCTTTAGGTTCACCATATTACCAGAAAGGATCCAATTTCCTTGGCATGTTTGTTTTTGAATTTTGAATTTGCAAACCTATGGGAAAACAAGGATTAGGAAATAGGAATTTAGGATTACAATTTAGCATTTACAAAATTACAAGTTACAAATTTCCAGAATCCAAAGTTCCAAACCCAAGTTACCCAACCAAATGGCAAATGCCAAAAACAATGAAAAAACATAAACAATGTTTAAAAAAAATGAAAAAATAAAATAAAAAATTGGTTCCCATAGTCATACCAATTTACCCATCCCAAATCAATGAAAAAATACAAAAAATTCTTTAAAAACAATGAAAACAAAAGGAAAATGGTGCCCATATGAAGTTTCCCAACCAAAAACAATGAAAAACAATGTTTTTAAACAAGGAAAACAAAAAAAAAATAATCTACATATCGTTTTTATGGAGAAATTGGTGGTCTCCTCTTGAATTTGTCCTACAATCCCTTAGATTTCCTCACAAACCCTCCAGCTCCTCTCTCCAACACCTTCTTCTCCTCCTACGCGCGCCCACAGTGCAAATGAACAAAAAAAAATGAAATTCTCATTATAAAACCCGCTGCCGCCGCCCCCCGCGCTTTTTTGCGAAAAAATCGCGCTTTTTTTCGAAAAAAGCGACAAAAAAAGTGCTGCTTTTTACCCATAAAAAGCGCGATTAAATCGCCAGAGGGAAAAAAGCGCGATTAAATCGCGCTTTTAACAACACTGATCTCGGCCCTCTAGGGAATTCTTCGGTCTCCTTGGAGTCATTTCGGCCTCTCCACGAACTTGGACCTCCCAAAACAATTCAACCCTGCTAAATAAAATTTGGCCTCCACCAAATAAATGATTCAGTCTCAGAGAATATATCGGCTCCCCCAAAATAAATCTGCCTCCAAAAGATAATACAATCTGCACAAATTGATTTTGTCGGCAGAAGAGAGCTTGGCCTACACAAAGGAAAATTCGGACTTCAAATCAATTCAGCATCAACAACTAAATCGACCTCTGCAAAAAGGATAACTCGACTGCAAATTAATTTGGTCCAATAAGTGAATCGATTTATCACCAAGAAACTCGGTCCTCCAGAATTATTTCGATTGCCTAGATAGAATTCGGTCTTTTCCATCAAATTTGACTTGCCTGGAAAATCCTGGAACTGCTGCAATGGATAATCTGATGCTGTGTTCTGGCTCCACGATCTTTGGCAAATTCATCCTTCTCTTTGTTAAATCCTTGTGGAGAACCTGAGTGATACCTCCCCTGGATCGGCTAGGGTGGATAAGTCTCACCACCAAAACCAATCTTAACCAGCTAGGGTGGATTAGTCTCACCATCGAAACTGATTTTTCACTAGGGTTTCCCCTTACACAACAAGCCACAAGAGCTTTCTGAATTCAATTCATAAAAATTCCAATTATATCCCAAAATGAGCTCCTATCTTCTTTTTATAAATTTTTCCTCACCTGCAATACCATCACTTTTCCGAAGAATACCATGGGTCACTTGACTTTACCACCTTTTTAATTTAATTATTTAATATCACTTTAGAAATGTTGTTTTTCTCCCTTGGTGACATTAAATAATTAATTGATCCCCTTTTTCTGACTATAGCATATGAGAATCAAGATAGGCTACTAAGTTGATCCCTCTGTGATCACTGCTTGGAAAGAGACATTACAAAATGCCAAAGGGAACATAAAATGAAACCTAATGCTTGCAAATTAAGCTTATTCTTCCTACCCTACTCTAACATAGGAAGAAGTAAATGCTAGGGGAAATCATAAAATCTTTGCAACCATACTAGCATCCCATCAACATCATGAAGTCTTTCCTTGTGTTTGGCAGTGAACCAAAACAAGGCTATATCTACACATAGAAAACACATCGTGGAATCTTCCTCACAGTTTGGTTGGATTGAAGTGGAACCATGTTAATGGCAACAAGCATGAAAATCATCACTAGGAGAACATGCGCTACCACAAGTGTGCTCTATCCACTCGTAGATAGGGCTGATAAAATCTGCAGTGTGAATATGGCAGCCAATCATCGATCCATCAGACATCTCAATGATCCACAATGTACCTCTCAAAGGCTTGATTTTTATGCTTCAACAATTCCCTCCTTTGGATGCCAAGAAAATCATCCATCGTACCCTCAAGTATTAAGGGTTTAGGTAGCTCCAATATAAATCTGCAATAACCATCTTTGCTGCAATCCGTGAAAATTCCAAAACTGGAATTTTATTGCAGCAACTGGTATTATTTCTTCTAACTGATTTAATCAGTTTATTGCTACAGTACATCGAAATAAACACACTGCAACCTTCACATATAAAATACTGCGGAAAATAAATAGCGTTGGAACTGAGAAAATACTAGCACGCACACAATAAAAATGACACCATTATTTTTGGAGAATTGTTCTTGGAAAAAACAACTTGGGAAAACCGTGCAATAGTGAGGGTTTTATTATTAAGCAACAGTGAATTCTGAGTTCAATCTATGGATGCCCAACTGACAATCCAAACAACAAGAAAATCTGGGCAAAATTATTTTAAGCGAATTACCCTTCTTCCACAAGCAATCTTGGCACAACTTCCTTCAAAAAACTCGGCCCCCTAGATGTTGATTTGTGGTAGCATCAGATGTGCTTTAGCCATGAAAATTGGTGGAGAGGCTAAGGCACATAAAATCTCCAAGACTTGGAAATGGTTTGGGGAAATTCCACCCGGTTGGAGAGATGTTAAAATAATTAATATTTTTAATGGGGTTCCTATGTCTAAACTTAAAAAAATTAAAATATTAATGGGTATTAATATAAAACTGGGTGAGGGTTGAATGTTAATGTTCTCGTTAGTGTTGTCCAATAATATTCTTGTGAGGGAGAAATTGTAGAGCCTTAGAAGGAGCGACCATGGGCGACTAGGGTTTGGGACAGACTTGCAAACGGCAGACCTGCAGAGACCACGACAATCTGTCATCGCTCTCCAGTAATAAGACAAACACCATACGACAAGAAATAGTACGCAAGTGATGGAACCCCCCCAGGGGGAGGATATGGCGCCTCCCCCCATTGACGCTGAAAACATTCTGATGCATACAGAGGATGTCAGGAAGGAACACCAGGAAGATGCGGGAACAGAGCCTGAAACCTTGCCAGAAAATACAAATAGCAACGAAGCTCCCAAAGTGACGTCGGCAACCTGCAAGCCTGTTGCAGCCGAACGACCTAAGATTGAGCTCCCAAGTCACCGGATTAACACTCAAATCCAGTACATGAAGGATCACGCCTTGATTGGAAAGTTCATAGGCTTCTGGCCCACAGAGAAGGCTTTGCATGGCTGGATAGCAGCAAAGTGGAAACCAAAAGGGCACATTACCCTGCAGTTGGGGCCTAAAGGCTTCTTTATGGCGATCTTCAACTGTATAGAAGACCGGAACAGAGTTCTTGATGGAGGACCATACTTTTTCAATGCAGCAGGACTATATCTGAGAGACTGGATTGAAAGATTCAATCCGGACAAAGAAGATTTAAGTTGGGCACCAGTCTGGATCCGCCTTTACTCCCTCCCTTTGGAGTACTGGGATGAAGACTCGCTGCAAGATATCAGGAACGGCTTGGGGGAATTCATCAAAATCGCGAAGGAGACGAAACTCAGGCGATATACCTCCTATGCTCGAATATGTGTCTATATGCACCTCAGCAAAGCTCTCCCGGACGTGGTAAGTCTATATCATGATGATTTCGAATGGATATAGTCAATAGATTATGAGCACGTTCCATTCAGGTGTAGAAAATTCCATGCCCTTGGCCATTTATTTCGGGACTGCCCTTCAAATTTGAATACCTCGAACTCTCCCACACCGGATAAACCTGACTCGGATGGGTTTACCAAAGTCTCCAGCTGCAAAAAGAACCACAAAAAACCCTCTACAAACCTTAAAAAACCTGTCGCCAATGCCTCCAAGCCATCCACCAGTAATAGCTTTGAAGCCCTGAATCAGCAAGAGCTAAATAATTCTGAAATCCCTGACCACTCAATAGGAATTCCCAAGATGACTCCGCAATCTACTCCCTCGAGCTCAAAGAAGACCCAAAAATCTGTGCAATCCACAGATCTCAAATCCGCTTCTCCCAGTAAATCCCCGAATTGGATTTCTCAGGGCATGGATGTTGACAACGTGCATCAGGAAACCACTACTGTAACGAACACAACAGTAGAACGAAGTGAAGCTCAACACATGGAAGAGGAACTGGAGAGCTTCGATATTGGAGACCTGGACATACTGGGATTAGAACAAGCTTGCAAGAAAAAAGAATACGACAAGATCCCAGAAAGGCAGCTGGAAAACTTAGAAGTCATCCTCTCCAGAGCACAACAGCAAAGATCACTAGGCATCTAGCTTGGAAGTCAATGGGATGGTAAAAACATCTCTAAAGACAACAAAAAAAGAGGAAGGAAAACAGATCTTCAAAGAACCATCCGTATTGGGGAAATGTTGGTGTAATCGGGAAAATATTCCAAGCTTACAAAGTACTACAATCCCCTACCTAGCAGTGCCTCATGAAGCTCATTTCATGGAATATCAGAGGGCTCAACAGCCCCGGGAAATATAGACTGATAAAAAACATGTTTCAACAGGAGAAACCTCAAATCTTCTTCATGCAAGAAACCAAATGTAACTCTGCAACATTGGATCAGACCCTTGCAAAAGCATGGCCAGGCAGCAAAGCAGTTGCAGTGGATGCCTCAGGAGCATCAGGAGGACTAGCAATAGTCTGGGATGAACGAGCTATCACACTTACTAATATTCATGCGAGTAAGCATTTTATTCAAGCAACCTTCCATATTACAGGGACAAATGTGCATGGTCACCTAACCAACGTCTACTTCCCCCAGGAAGCAATGAACAAGATAGATATATTGAATACTTTAGCTTTGATCAACTCTGAAAGAACTCATCCACTCTGGATCACAGGAGGAGATTTTAACATGATAACAAAGTTGGAAGAAAAAAGAGGGGGCAGGGCCAAACTGGATAATGAAAGCATTCATTTCAAAAACTTCATCCAAGACAACTGGCTCATAGATATGGCATTTAACAACGAAATCTACACATGGAACAACAAACGAGTAGGTGTACATCAAATCGCCTCTCGTTTGGATCGTTTCTTGCTATCTGACAATGCAATCCATCTTGGAGGAGACTTCTCGGCCTCAATCTTACCATTCTTAGGCTCAGATCACTGGCCTATCGCGCTTCAATGGCAAAGGCCGAGAAACACTACTCGAAGGCCTTTCCGCTTTGAAGCTTTCTGGCTAACTCATCCAGATTTTAACAACCTAATTAATGCAGTGTGGAAAAATTTCAAACCCTCGGATGGCACCAAAATGTATCAATTCCAGCAAAAACTCAAAAATCTCAAGAACAACATCAAACACTGGAATCAACTTACCTTTGGCAACATCTTCCAAGCACAAAGTAATCTGGACCAAGAGATGAAAAAACTACAACAAAGAATCATCACGGAAGGAAGATCTGAAGTCCTCTCAGAGTAGGAAAAACACCTACAAACACAAATATCAGAAAGAGCAAAGCAAGAAGAAATACTTTGGAAACAAAAATCAAGAGTTAGATGGCTTAAAGAGGGTGAAAGAAACACAAAGTTCTTTCATCGCACTACTATCCAGCGAAGAATGCACAACAACATCACTTACATCCAGAATCGGCAAGGGGAGCGGCTGGAAAAACATGAGGATGTAGAACAAGAACTTCTAACTCATTTTTAGCAGGTACACCAGGAACCTCAGATAGATTGATTGCCGGCTATAGAGAAAATTACCAAGAATGTCCCAAAGATCATAACAGAGGAACACAATCAGCTCCTCCTCAGGCCAATATCTTTACAGGAAGTAGAGAAAGCCATGAGACAACTCAAAGTAGGAAAAGTGCCTGGCCCAGATGGCTTCACGTCCAATTTCTTCCACAACTTCTGGGATCTAATCAAAGAGGAGGTCTGGCAAGTCATTGAGGAATCCAGGACTAATAGATGGATGCTTCCCTCTTTGAATGCAACCTTCATTGCTCTCATCCCCAAGGAAGAACATTCTCAGACTCCGGACAAATTCTGGCCTATTGCTTTATGTAATGTCATATACAAAATCGTCTCCAAAGTTATTGCTTCGCGACTAAAACCTCTGCTTCCACTACTCATATCGCCAGAGCAATCCGGCTATGTGGAAGGAAGGCAAATCACGGATGGCATCATTCTCACTCACGAGATCATTCACTCCTTAAAGCAGTCCAAAAAAGCAGGTATGCTCCTAAAAATTGATCTCTCTAAAGCTTTTGATAGTTTAAGCTGGAAGTATATTCAAAAAATGCTGCTCGCCTTTGGCTTCTCCCCTCCTTGGGTTAGATGGGTCATGAGTCTGATAACGTCTACCTTCTTCTCCATTTTGGTCAATGGGATCCCTTCCACCCCCTTTCACCCCTCCAGAGGAATTCGACAAGGTGATCCCCTCTCCCCCTTTCTATTCGTCATTATGGCGGAAGGACTTGGCAGAAGCATCAAAGAAGCTCTTCACTCCCAGCAATTGAGAGGGCTCTCCTTTCCCAACACCCCTGCTTTCACCCACCAACAGTTCGTGGATGATAACATGCTTTTTGGCCATCCCTCGGTCCAGGAAGCCTTTAAATTAAATTCCATTTTGACTAATTTCTCGAGCGCCTCTGGAGCATGCATAAACAAGGCTAAATCCCAAATTTTTTCCTTTCATACCCTTGCTATAACACAAACCTCAATTGCTAGGATCCTGGGTTTTACGATAGCCGCTCTCCCATCCAAATACCTGGGCGCTCCTATGACGGATACTGCCTTAAAACACTCATCTTGGCAATTGCTCTTGGAAAAAATGGAAGCCCGTCTCTCTTCCTGGACTTACAGAACTCTAAACATGGCAAGCCGACTAGTCTTAATCAAAGCAGTGCTGCAATCCATGCCGCTTTATCTTTTTTCAGTTCTGGCAGCGCCAAAGTGGGTACTCAAGGAAATCAAACATCTTCAAAGAGCCTTTCTGTGGGGAAACACGGGACAAAAGCGAAAATGGGCATTGGTAAAATGGGATACAGTATGCCTTCTGAAAAACTCAGGAGGTATTGGGCTTCGTGATCCTCAACACAGTAATGCAGTCATGGGCGTGCGCATCTGGTGGAAATGGATCTCAGAACCCCATACTCCTTGGGCTATTCTCTGGACTGCAAAATATGCCAATAATCGACCAGTGGACGACTTAATCCGACTCACAGAGGTTGGCCCAGGATCCCTAATCTGGAATGCAGCTAAACAGCATAAGGACTTAATTCAACAGCACAGCTTCTGGGAAATTAGGAATGGTAATAATGCGCGGTTCTGGGAAGATTCATGGCAGCAAAGACCCAAATTGCAGGATCTGATCAAACCCCATCAAATATAGGATTGGGAAGGGCAACTGATGGTCAAGGTCAACCAACACTGGAGACCCACTCAAACTCAAGGATACAGGCAATGGATGAGCTCGGACCACATCATCAGACAGGGCACACAACTCATCAAGGAAAATCTGGAAACAGAGCTTTCAAATAGGAAAATACGCTACTCTGATAAGAAGGATATCATTAGATGGGGATACGAGGCGAGAGGAACCTTCACTTCACAAGAGGCCTATAATATAATTATAAGAAATCATACAGTCAAAGACACTCTATGGAACAAAGTATGGGCCCCCACCATATGGCCAAAAATATCCACTTTTCTATGGTTGCTATGCCAAAATAAAATCCTTACTTGGAACAACCTTCGGAAAAGAAGCTTTCAGGGGCCTTCTATATGTCCCAATTGCAAACAGGTGGAAGAAACCACTGAGCATCTCATAAACTCTTGCCCTCTAGCAAACCGACTCTGGGAAAAAGTCAGCTTCAGGTGCCAAAAAGATGGAAGAATTAAGGAGGATATCACCAACACTGTTCGCACCTGGGCAATCAATCCATACAAAAGCAAATTGTTAAACGCCTTATGGAATCTTATCTCGGGCCTTCTCATGTGGACTGTATGGAAAGAAAGGAATCGTCGCATCTTCAAGGACCAATCCTCCCCTTTAGAAGTCCTATGGAATAATATATGTCAAAACCTTCGAGAAACCTTAATGCTTCAAACCTGGTATGAAGAAGACTTTCCCTCCATTCCACAGGAACAGAACATATGGGCAAACTGGAATCTTCAGTGGAACCAGTTGCAAGCAAATCAGAGTAAAACTTCATCACAAGGAAAAACACCAGACCGATGGATTCCTCCGCCCCAACATATGCTACAACTTAACTTTG
This sequence comes from Pinus tabuliformis, assembly GCA_031772625.1. NCBI lineage: Eukaryota > Viridiplantae > Streptophyta > Pinopsida > Pinales > Pinaceae > Pinus > Pinus tabuliformis. The sequence goes on along the minus strand of CM062805.1, from coordinate 1,039,502,462 downwards.
ACGGAGCGTCTAAAGGTAATCCAGGCAAAGCAGGATATGGAGGAGTCTTTAGAGATCACAAAGGCAATCCTCTTCTAACCTACACAGGCTCAATTGGTTGGGATACCAATAATTCGGCTGAATTAGAAGGACTATGGCAGGGGCTTCTCCTTGCTCAACTCCATGGCTTCTTCCCACTTATATTTGAAGGGGATTCTCAACAGTGTTTTTAAAACCGGAACCGGTGACCAGACCGGTCCACCTAATGAACCGGTTTACCGATCGGAACCGGTCTAACCGGGACTGGTTTGGTCTAAACGAACCAGTTTTTAAAAAATACATTAAATAATTAATTTTTAATGAAACAAAACTATTTTTAAGATGTAAAACCATGATTCCAAGCCAATAGAGACAAAATATGCAAAGTTTGCTCATTTATATACCATGCAAAGGTGAATATATCAAAATGGCACCGAGTGCAATACATATCATCGACAAAATAGCAAAATACATAAGAAATGAGGCTCTAAATGGCCTATAAAGTCCAAAAACAATGCTGCAAGCTATGAGGCCATTGGCCTACTACAAGTCTACAGTGTACACATGATCAATCATCAAGTCCATCACCACTACTAGACACAGGATCATCATCAGGAGCTACATAGACATCATCTGGTTCAGAGTCTGAGGATGCCTCTGCCTCATCTGCAACATCAGTATTAATGCCACCAATGACAATAGAAGTGGACCTAATGGAAGCACGAGTTTGTCGACCTGCACGACTAGTGCCTTCCATTGGTTCCTTGCCTTTCCTTGATGCTGCTACTGATCCTGGTTCTGATGCCGCCACATAATCTGCCTCATCCTCCGCTAAAGCCATGTCGATATCAAAATCAGCCTCAAACACAGGATCTTCAGTCTCCTCCACCCATTCTGATGTTGGATCAATATCGTCCAACACAATGGGATCTAGATCAGGTGATTTGCTCATCATTTGGTTCCTCCTCAGTCGAAGGTTGTATTGCACAAAAACAAGATCATTTAACCGTTTTTGTTCCAAACGGTTTCTCTTCTTCGTGTGTATGTGCTCAAAAACAGACCAATTGCGCTCACAACCTGAAGCACTGCAAGTTTGACTGAGGACTCTAATTGCAAACCTTTGCAATTGAGGACACTGGCCACCAAATGACTCCCACCAATGTGCTGCAAAGAAAAAGACAATAATTAGTAACTTAGTTTATAATTTGAATTGTAAAGAACGTAAACAATTTTAACTTGAAATGAAAAACAAAATGGAAATTGGAATTGCTTACCTGGTTGGTCCACATCTCTTGCCATCTTTGCCAAGTTTTTGCCAAAAGTACCACTTGCTTGATTGAAAATAGTAAGCTGTCTATGTATTTCCAACTGGTCTACATGGTTAGGGACCATGCGCTCCAAGCAATCAATCAATCCAGCTCTGACCTCCCCATCATGCTGATCTCCTAGCCGATTTTTATATATACCCGGCTGCATGTATAGGACGATGGAGTTGATTGTTCCATCTGTTATCAATGATCTCCCATATACGGCCATATTTAGCTAACCTGTCATTGTAAGCTGCCCGTATCTGCTCCTTTGCCTGATCCATAGCTTCATAAATGTAGCCCATGGCCAATCTTTCCCCATCCACCAACCTTAGCACCTTAACAAGGGGCTCGGTAATTTTCACAAGCTCTACAGACCTTTTCCAAAAATAAGTGTCTAACACTTTCTTTTTGGTGTCTTTTCCATCTGGTCTACGAGCCCACCGAGATTCAGACCATTCTTCAGAGGAAAACATTTTCTGCAAGTTTCTATGTTGACCATTGAGACATTGCAACGTGAGGAAGTGAGTTGCAAATCTCGTAATTGCAGGCCTAACAAGCTCTTTGCCTCCAGTGTGTTTCCTCATTAGGCTCAATACCCATGAGTGGTTGTAAATGTATTTTGTAATGCACTTGGCATGCTCTACAGTGTTTTTTACCCACTCCACCTTGCCTATATCCTCAAGCATGAGGTCTATGCAATGTGCAGCACATGGAGTCCAAAATATGGTCTTATATTTGGCCTCAAGCATCTTTCCAGCAAGAACATAGTTTGAGGCATTATCAGTGATGACCTGCACAACATGCTGCTCCCCAACTTCCTGAATAATGTTATCCAAAAGCTCAAATAGAAGGCTTGCATCCTTTACCCTATCAGATGCATCAACTGATTTCAAAAACATGGTTCCTTGAGGGCAAGAAACAAGGAAATTAATGATAGTGCGGTTCTTTCCATCGGTCCATCCATCTGACATAATGGAACAACCTGTTTTGAGCCATGACTCTTTAAACTCAACCAAATACTCATCAATGGAAGATATCTCTTTTTGCAAAAGAGCTCCCCTCAAGTCATGCATACTAGGGCCTTTGAAGCCCTTTCCTGCAGCTATAACAGAGTCCCACATAGCTTGGTAATAAGGTGAGCGAGCAGCATTAAATGGGATATCTGAATCATACCACCATCTAGCAATGTATTGGTGAGAAGTTTCTTTGCATTGTTTTTTCCAATGCTGATCCAAAGTGGGTTGAGAACTTGGCTGGGAGGAAGTGGGATTAGATTTAGAAGAGGCAATGGTGGCAGAAGATGAGAAATAACTTTGGATGTTTGGTCTCTTTGTTCCTTTTGATGGTTGGCCAACTCCAACAGAAGGATGAACATAGTGAAAGGGGTCATTGGTGGAAGGGATAGAAGTGGAGTCTTGAATCTCATAATCATCATACCCACTCTGTTTCAAAACATTCATGGTTTCCATTAATTCCCTCTTCCTTGCAATTTCATCTTGGATGGCCTTCTCCCTAGCCTTATCCTCATAAAATTTTTCAAGCTTGGCAATGTATTCTGCCCTAATAGGACCTAACAGTTCTTTTGGTGCATCACATGGCTTTACTTGGCCTCTTACCCCAGCCAAGTGTTGTTTCAACCTAAGAATACCCCCACCTCCAATAGATTTATGGCATAATTTGCATATCATTTTTCCCTCAATTACATCACAATGAACCCATGCACTGTCCTTTCCTTTTGGAGCCATGTTTGCTTGAAATAATAACAATTTGCAAATAAATCTGCCATTTAAAAAAAAAATTGCAGCTAAGGAACATGGAAAACCAATGATAAATGTAGGAAAAAAAATGCACATGCAAGCTACAAAATTTGATAGCATAGAGCTAGAGAGTTCATAGGCTTAGCATAGATGATAGATCATTGAAGTGAGAAGTTTATAGCACAAAAAAAATAATTCATGGACAGCAGACTCAAATGAGGAATTATCAAGTGCAAATCCTTACCTGGAAATGCAAAGTAGCTCCCTTAGCCTCCTCTTGATGATGGCAACTCCACTGACAGCTACACACTATCTCCAAAATAGCTCCAACTCCAACTCCAAGATGACTACTTCAGCAAAAACTCCACACTCTCCAAGCTCACAAACAAACTCACAAACACTCACAAACACTCCAAATCAGTTGTGTGAGACAAATGAGAGTGAGAGGGGCGTCTTATAGCAAGTGTGAGGGTGTTTTTGGAGGGAAAATACCTTTCCCTCACCCCCAAAACCCCTAAACCACCCTCATTTCCAAAAACCGCTGCGCTTTTTGCTTTGACCGGCGGCCTGTCCATAAACCGGCCGGTTTAGGACGGAACCGGCCGGTTTGCTATAAACCGGCCAGTTCCGCCCTAAACCGGCCGGTTTTTACCGGTTAGGGCCTTTTTTTGGGCACGAAGGGGTCTAAACCGGGTTAGAAGGGCCGGTTTGGACCGGCCAGGCCTCCAACCGGCCGGTTAGACCGGTTACCGGTTTTCTGGGCCGGTTTTTAAAACTATGATTCTCAGATTCTCATTAACATGGTTAATCAGATTCTGCAAGGGACTCCATCATACAAAGTTGGCAGCAGTTGGAGATTGGCGGAACGCTTAGAGTACATTGAGCAATGGCTCTCAACCCACAGAGCAGTCACCCTTAAACACATTCGAAGGGATGGCAACAAAGTAGCTGATTTGTTAGCAAATATTGGAGTAGACAGTGGAAGGACCCTACATGCAGGAACACTCAATGCTATCGCCACTACTCTTCAGTTACAGGAATACAATGACTTGGTGCAAATTGAAATGGTACAAGAAGAAGAAACACACCCGGATGCGGGTGATTATCCAGGTAATTAATTCGACAAGACGGTCGGGCGGCGAATGGGCTGGCCACATGGCCGCCTGCGTCCTCCCCCAAGCCCACCTGAGGCACATTCAAGGCACCTTGCAGGAGCCATTAAATGCGTCCCAAGGCCGAGACTGCTCCACCTCTTTCATAGCTATGGAGTCTGCAGAGCATTATGTTATCCCTCCCCCCTTGCTCCACTGTGTCTGTCCTCCGCAAGCCTCTGAGCCATGCTCTCGCACTGTAACTGGCTGCTAAGTTGTATTGACCTGGGTAACGGATTTCATTATTCTCAAACCAGGCTTTGCAACTTAGCTCTGGCTCAGACCTCCTCGGTCCATCCTCTGTGCAATTATTTCACCACCTCCTCTGCTGCTAACCTTGCCTTCAATCCTACCATGGTTCGTCATCTTATGCGAAGTAGGAGGGGAGGCATGAGCGGGGAAAACATCCGCCCTCCTGCTACTCCTAGCCCTAACTTTGTTTCCCCTGCTTCTTCAGCAGACAATCCCAATCCTTTCGGATCTTTCCATGGCTGATATCCAGACACCCGAAGCGGAAGGGGAAGAACTCGATTTCAAGGTTCTGAACGGAGGGACGCTGCAGTTCATACAGCAAACTTCCCCCTTCCCCCGCATCCAGCACCCCATACCACTCAATTCCGTTTTCGCAGTACTCTGAACCGGCCCGTCATCACCGCTATTGTTACTATTACATTCACTGAAGAAATGGACCCGTCGGAACCTCTGCGTGCACACAACGAAGAGCTGAACAGGGAAGCGCCAAGCGAACAATAACTCGACGTTGATAGAGCCACCCTGCATGGCAAAGCACCGACTGGCAATCAACAAGCTGTGGGGAGCAACCTTGGTGACACTCAAGCTTCTGGCAGCCGACAAGGCGACACGTCTGGCCTGCATGCGGGCACGGGGAACACTGAAACCGTCCACCCAACTCAGGGCGAGGACACGTCAGCTGAAGAGGATGATTGGTACAAATATGCGTGCAAGATTGAAGAAGAACCGGCCCCGGACAACCTCTAGCCTTGACACTTGGCAGCCAGGTGTCGTTTTTTTGCCAGGTCGATGCTTCTCATGCTGACTGGGAGTTTACGGTTAAATTTATGTTTTATGATTAGGTCTATGCAATGTCTGAGATGTCATTTTGTTTTTTGGTCAAAACTGTTAACCCATATGTGGGTCTTTTTGAATTCCTGGACTGGTTTCCCCTCTGTTGGGGCAGTCACAGCTAGACCAATTGGTTTCCCCTCTATTGGGGCAGTCACAGCTAGACCGAATTATTTTGTGATGGTTGTTGCTCAGTACTTTGGAGGCTAGGCCTCTCTGTAATCACCTTTTTTGTATCATATTAATAGATTAATCTTACTTAGAAAAAAAAATATAAAACTGGGTGAGAATGTTCTAAATGACATGGATCAAGCCAAATTTAATCTTAGCTGTTGATTAGGGACTTAATCTCGGCCGTTGAAGACTCAACAGGAAAAGTATAAGAGGAGGCTTGAGGGTCAGTTGGAGATACACCAAGATTGATCAGTCAGGTCGATTTTCTGGAGTGGGGCTTGTTGAGAAAATTCGAACAAGTGATCTGTTGCATCAGGGGGCAGTGAGTACATAGTAGAGAGGCAGAGATAGTGCGAGAGGGTCCACGCAATGACCAAAGAGGTTGACGCAGAGGCAACTAGAGCTACGTAGAGGCAGCAGGAGCCACGCAGAGGGGATTGCACAAAGGCTGAGGGGCTTGCGTGGGTGACGCAGAGGACCAGAGCACTGACACAGAGAGTCAGTGAGTACATAGTAGAGAGGCAGAGATAGTGCAAGAGGGTCCACGCAATGACCAAAGAGGTTGACGCAGAGGCAACTAGAGCTACGTAGAGGCAGCAGGAGCCACGCAGAGGGGATTGCACAAAGGCTGAGGGGCTTGCGTGGGTGACGCAGAGGACCAGAGCACTGACACAGAGAGTCAGAACGTTGACGTAGAGGGTTCAGGAGCTACGCTGAGGCTAGTAGGGCTGACGCAGAGCCAAGAGGAAGCGTCAGAAGGATTTTCATGGGGCAGACTAGAGCTGAGAGGTTGAATATCTGTCTCCGAGAAGAGGTATTACTGTCATGTAACAATCTCTGTTGGGTGAGCCATTTTGGCACCCTAGTTGTACTCAAGAATCTGCATAATAATAAAACCCTTAGAATTGCTGCATCGGTTTTCCCGCATTGGGTTTATCCAGGGATGATTGTCCAAAAATAACGACGTCCCTTGTGTGTTTGTTTCAGTATTTCAGTTGATGATCTGTATATGAGTTAAGGCCACATTTGTGTTTATTTCAGTATTTATATTTATAAATAACTTGTTAATGGAATAAACAAGTAGGAGAAATAAACCAGATAATGCAGTAGGCGTTTCTAACGTGTTAGAATTAGAAATTTCAACATGGTATCAGAGCGTTGTAGATCACAGGAGGACTGAAGGCATCAACGATATCGAAAATTTGTAGTAGTAGCAACTGCCCCGAGAGACAGAGCTGCTCCTACGCAGAAGGCAGCAAAGAAGAAGAGACGCAGAGGGCCTGCGTCATCATTTCAAGCCAAAGAGAGGGCCAGCGCAGAGGCAGAGAGAGGCAAAAGAGGCTCACAAAGAGCCACGTCATCCTGCTCAGTGAGGTAGGCTTGACGCAGTTGGCCAAAGGAGTAATTCAGCCTTTGTCGGGATTGCGCAAAGCTGGAAGGCTCAGTTTCTTCAGTTGCTGGGGCCTAGGGAGCTGTGGGCAGATTGTGGTTGGGAAGCTGGTGGGGTGCTGTTTCTGTCGAAGTAGAACAGTACCTAACGAGACAGAACCAAGGTAGAGGGAGTCGCTACCTTGACGGATTTCTAGCCAAGAAATCCAGATCTGAGTTGCAGTTGCAAGGAGGATTGGAGAGGAGCGGTTCGACATTTGGTGGGAAGATTTCCAGCAGGGAAATCAAGACTTAGAGGGAGATTTCCAGGAGGGAAGTCGAAACTCAGAGGGAGTCTAGAAGAGGAGCAGAGATGGCAGTGAACAGACTGAGGGATCAAGACAGGTTGGATGGGGCTTCCAACTTTGTCATCTGGAAGGCTAGGATCCTGGCAGTCCTGGATAGACATCGCATCAAGGGCTTCGCCTTGAGAACCATGGCTATCCCAGTCGACCCAGCTGATAATGAGAAGTACGAAGATGCAATGGCAAGGGCAAAGTGCATAATCCTTGACGGGGTCAAGGATTATGTCGTACCACATATTGCTGAAAAGAACACAGCAAAGGAGATGTGGGATACTTTGACGACCTTGTATAAGGGCACTTCCATGCAGCGGAAGATGTTATTGGAAAATCAGCTGCAGACGTATCAGATGCAGAAGGGGGAGCATATAGATCTATTCCTCCTCAAATTGCAGGAAATTCGTGACCAACTTACTTCCATAGGTGCCACGTCGATCAAGAGTTCATAGCGAGGACCGCCTTGAATGTAGTCTCCGAGGAGTGGGAGACATTTGTCCAAGGCATTTTGGGCAGAGCTACTCTTCCAGGATGGGAAGAGATGTGGGTAGCGCTTCACCGAGAAGAGATCAGATGGTTGACCAAGGCGGGGAGTAGTGGCAAGGGAAGTCGAATCAAGAAAGAGGAGGAGGAGGATGCGACTCTAGCATCCGCGGGACAACAAGGGAAGAGGAAGAACTAGGATATCTCCAAGGTGAAGTGCTTCCATTGTGGGGAGCTGGGTCATTATGCATCCTAGTGTCCCATGAAGAAGAACAAGGGCGAGGCTTCCGACTCCAAGGCAGCTCTGGCTAAGGCGGAGAAAGAAGTCGAGACTGTTGACGATTGTGCCATGAGTGCTCATGCACATCTAGAGAAGAGATGGGGAGACATCGAGTTGTAGTCAGGAGGACTACCTACTAGGGGCATGATCCTTGAGGTGCCCAAACTCTTGGATCATATCCGGCTACGGGAGCCCTTAACGACAGTAGCAGGATGATAGAGGTCGGGTGGAGCAAAGTGTAGTGGAGCAGCAAGGCAGTGCTTGGTGCAGGAATTTGAGGCAGCGCATTGGAGGTTGCAGCAGCGCGAGAGGCACAGAGGTGTATGCAGCAGCGTAGTAGTAACAGAGGGAGAACAGGATAGCAGCAGGGGCAACTTCAGTTCCATGAGGTTTCCAAATTGACCGGGATGTCAGTATTTGGGTAGATCAGTTACTTACTTCTTAGTAATTGAGTTGCAGTGCAGCAATTAGCAGTGGCAGTGCTAGGGGCAGCATGGGCAACATATTGAGAGGGAGCTACAGTACAGATGTAGCAGTGTCATGGGCAACAGTGCAAATGATGTGAGGCAATAGGCCAAGCATCAGCACAGGTACCAGTGCGGAAGGATCAATGTGATGTTCAGTGGTGGAGCATTACTAACGCATTCGTCACTAAGAGGGAGTGTTGATTTGTGGTAGCATCGGATGTGATCTAGCCATGAAAATTGGTGGAGAGGCTAAGGCACGTAAGATCTCCAAGACCTGGAAATGGTTTGGGGAAATTCCACCCGGTTGGAGAGATATTAAAATAATTAATATTTTTAATGGGGTTCCTAAGTCTAAACTTAGGAAAATTAAAATATTAATGGGTATTAATATAAAACTGGGTGAGAATGTTCTAAATGACATGGATCAAGCCAAATATAATCTTAGCTGTTGATTATGGACTTATTCTCGACCGTTGAAGTCTCAACAGGAAAAGTATAAGAGGAGGCTTGAGGATGAGTTGGAGATACACCAAGATTGATCAGTCAGTTCGATTTTCTGGAGCGAGGCTTGCTGAGAAAATTCGAACACGTGATCTGTTGCAGCGAGGGGTAGTGAGTACATAGCAGAGAGGTAGAGATAGTGCCAGAGGGTCAGCACAGTGACCAAAGACGTTGACGCAGAGGCAGCTAGAGCTACGTAGAGGCAGCAGGAGCCACGCAGAGGCAACTAGAGACTGTGTAGAGGCTGAGGGGCCTGCGTGGGTGATGCAGAGGGCCAGAGAGTTGACGCAGAGTCAGAAGGTTGACGTAGAGGGTTCAGGAGCTACGCTGAGGTTAGCAGCGCTGATGCAGAGCCAAGAGGAAGTGCTGGAAGGATTTTCGTGAGGCAGACTGGAGTTGAGAGGCTGAATATCTGTCTCTGAGAAGAGGTATTAGTGCCATGTAACAATCTCTGTTGGGTGAGCCATTTCGACATCCTAGTTGTACTCAAGAATCTGCATAATAATAAAACCCTCAGAATTGCTACACCGGTTTTCCTGCATTGGGTTTTTCTGGGGACGATTGTCCAAAAATAATGGTGTCCCTTGTGTGTTTGTTTCAGTATTTCAGTTGATGATTTGTATATGAGCTAAGGCTGCATTTGTGTTATTTCGGTATTTATATTTATAAATAACTTGTTAATGGAATAAACAAGTAGGAGAAATAAACCATATAATGCAGTAGGGGCTTCTAACATGCAAGACTTAGAAATTTCAACACTAGACCCTCAGCATCAGCCTCTGTGCTGCTCTGCACAGAGCCTATGATGTCAAGCCTCCAACTTGCCTTTGATGAAGTCGTTCTGCTTGTCTCTGCTGAGGAAATCGCCTCTCTGGAACTCTGGACCCTCTCCCCGACCTCTGGAACTGAGAACAAATTTCTCTCCAGCAAATCAAACTGCTTCTTTGAAGCAACTACGCAGTCCTTTGCGCTACCTCGCTGGGAATAACTCGGCCCTCTTGTTGCTACCTCTTCGAATCTGGAAAACTTCCTTTGGATCAATGTCCCTACCCCTCACTATCTCTGTTGTCTCACTGAAACTCGAACTCTCTGACAACTAATGCTGCTACTCTGGAAAATCGAATTCTCTAAGCGACTTTGGTGCTCTGGTGTATTCTCTCCAAGCGCCCATCGACTTCCTCTTATAATCCACTGTTGGAGCACCAACGACCAAGATTAAAACTTAATCAATGGCTAGGATCATCTTGGAGTTGATCTGTGTGAGTTTCTAGATGATTCACACCTTGACTTGATTAATTATATTTATGATTAATTAACCATATTCCCTAAGTTTAGACTGTCATCTCCCTTCCTAAATTATTTTGGAATAAGGTAATTTTTGTATTATGGGGCCAATTTTGGAGCTTGTGGACCCCATTCAATTTTATTAGGAGATTAGACTTGGGAAAAGTTATTTGTGTTGTAGTTAAGTTACACATGGGGGCCACCCTCACTAGGGAAATACGCACTCCCTAGTTTGATTTGCATGGAGCTGGTTAAGTTTTGCATGATGTTGGTTAAGTGAGGGCCCACAATGGAGGACAAATTGGAGGGGAAATTGCTTCACGAAATCTATATAAGGAAGGTAACTCTCCTCATATCGATCATCTTTTTGGGTATATCGATTTCTCTTAGTTGCTCGAGCTACTTAGCCGAGTCACTTGCTGTTTAGCACGAGTTCTTCAAGCGAAGAGCTCACCCTTTCTTCGAGGGACTTCGAGTGCCACCCTAGGAAGGTTTTCTGCATTTCTTTAGGAGGAGGATCTCATTGTGATTTCCAGTAGTGACATTCACTTCCAGGTGGTGCGTATTACTGGAGGATGTAGTGGAGAGGAGGCCGAGTTTGTTGTTGGTGTCTTGTAGTGGAGTTTGGGCATGAGATTTTCCAGAGAGGAGGCTAGGGAGGATTGTCGGCATTTGGGAGAGTTTGGGAGCTGGTCGAGCTTGTTGCTTGGCAGTGTGACTTTCGCACTACTTGGGCCAGCGCAAAGGCAGTACTAGGAGCTCACTTGGTGGGTAGAGTATCAACCCTTGAGGCTGAGCTTTGCCGTGGAGGTTAGAGGAGATACTTGGAGTGGTGTTTGCTTCCCTTTCAGAGCTTGGAGGAGGATTTCGTGGCCATTTCTTGCAGGCCGTATTATTGGAGCAGTTTGGAGGGCGTAGGCCATAGAGGAGGCCGAATTTTGGAGGTTGGATTTAGGTCAAACCCTTTTTGGGTTTTGGCCAAGGAGTGTGGAGCTGAAGTTTCATCATTTTCTGAGCACCGAAGACAGGGTTTCTTGCAGTTCCTTTCCAACCAACAATGTAGTTACTAGGAGACAACGCAGAGCATTAGAGGAGCAATTATCTTTCCAGCATTGTGATTATTGTTTGACACCTGGGTTTTGTCAAGCTTGCCCTTGAGGCAAGCCCAGGTGCATTTCCATACTATTGTACTTGCTCCATTCCATTAATAAAATGGCTCAGCTGGTTCTCATTTCTGATGTGTATTGAGTATTTGCTAATCATTTTTATTTTTCTGTGTATGAATCGTATTTGCTTTTGCATATCACTATTTATTTAAGTTTGGAACATTACAGTGGTATCAAATCTTAGATTCTGGCTCAGCCGTGGGAAAACTTTTCTATGAGTGAGGAGGACCGACAGAATATTACTTATAGAAGATAGAGGTACCGGAGCAGGGAAAGGGAGTTGGAGATTACTCTAGACAGAGGATCGTGAAAAGACTGCGGTAGCAAAAGATATGGGTGAGCCCAAGAGTAGGGAGGAGATGGCCTTCGATAGTCTCTTGAAGGCTTTGAGTGATTTGGCAAAAGGGCAAAAGGAGATGTTGGACGAGATCAAGATGCAGAACTAGGAGCAGAGCGCTCACTGGGAGTTTGTAGTTGGAGAGACTTCAGGGGCCTTTCAATAGTTCGGTCACCTTTCACCTACTACGCAGCGACCATCCTTGAGTGAGCTAACTCGAGCTACTTTACCCTCTTTTGTACCTTGGCGCAGGGTAAGACTGGTGGAGGAGAGGAACCATCGTTGATGGGGCAACATTTTCGGGAATGGCAGTCCATGGGGGCAGACTTCAGAGAGGCTTTGACCTTCAGAGACTTTTGCAAGCTCAAGCAGAACGAGAAGGGGAAAGGCTATGATATGCAGACCTATGAGCTACATCGTTCTATTGGGAAAACGTCTTTTCCTACATATGATGGCACTGCTAAGTGCACAACACGTGCTTGGGTAGAGAAGCTGGACACATACTTCCAACCACTGTTTTTAAAACCCGCTGTTTCGACTCCGATTCGGCCGAGTTGGTTCGAGTCATAGCCCAACTGGGTCGACTCGGCCTTTGAACCGGACCGGCCGGCCGGGTTGTTACTGAGCCGACTGAATTGGCTAACGGCTCGGCCGGCTCGGTAACAGCGGCCGGTCAAGTCACTTCAACAACATTTTTTTTTAAATTTCATTTTTGGGGACTCCCTAGGCTTCCCTGTCTGACTCATGGGTTTCCCTGTTTGACTCTGATCCCTAGTATTGATATGCTATTCATGGTAATGTTAAATTCTTAAAGTAAAAGTGACATTCTCCTTAATCTTCATTTTCATCCTTTTACTTAAATTTTTAACATTATCATGAAATGACTCAAGATGTTTGAGAGTGGTTCCAGCCTCATTGGATTTCATATGGAGAAAGTAGAATTTTAGATTTCATTCAAAATTCCGCAGACTTATCAGTTTTTCAGGATTTCAGGATTGGGGGATTGCAATGTTTCCATTGAATTTTGTCATGTATTAGGGTATGGAACTCGTATTTAATGAAGAGCACCAATCCCTCTATATACCTTGATGTTAGTGACATTGGTTGTCGAACTCCTCTGGGATTTGCTCCCAAACCGGGAGCTTCTGAAAATGTCGCTCCCACGCCCGTTTTCGCTCCCGCTCCCAAGTAACACTGAGCCAGATGATGTTGGCAACTCTAGCAGTAGCCAATAGTATTGGTCACAGACTTTTGTTGTAGAGGCCATTTCTAGCCTCCTTGGTTATGTGTTTTTGTTTTGATCTCTATATCATCATCGTGTATGTATTGGACAATGCACTGGGTGCCATTTTGATATAATGGATATATTCATGAGCCTACTTTGATCATATGTTGTCTTCTATCTATATTCTAATGCTGTGTGTTTGGAAACATGAATGAAAATCTTTAAAATTATGTGTTTTTATAAAAAATAAATATTTAATGCATTTTTTACAATGACCGAGTCATTGAAATCGAGCCGGCCGAGTCGATACCGAGTCAGAGTTAGAGTTGGAGTCGACCCTCGGTCGAGTCGGATTCGGAGTCGGAGTTTTAAAGCATTCCTTCCAACTGAATCGAATGACAGAGGTAGAGGCCATCAAGATGGCCACATTGCACCTGGAGGGGGAGGCACACGATTGGTGGTTTCATGGTTTGTCCACTCTGGGGCATGCTAGCATGACCTCCTATGAGGAATTCATGCGGAGAGTAGTGGAGCGCTTTGATCGGAAGGATCCAGAGGCTCACTTTAGGGAGTTGACCCAGCTCAGACAGACAAGGCATCCAGAGCATTATATCTTGGAGTTTTTGAGGGTCTTAGTCATGGTACCTGATTTTTCAGATGCGAGGAGAGTATATACATTTGTAGAGGGGTTAACAGAGCCATTGCAGGGATTGGTGAAGTCTTGCAAACCATCTACTCTTTTGGAGGTAGTATCTTGCACTCGGGATTTGCAGGGGGCTATCCCCAAGACCTGAGCACCATTTCCTTCACGCACTCCCTACCCTCAAAATGGAAGTGATACTAGAGCACCTACAATGCAGAGATCAGTTCAAGGGCGAGGTCAGTTGGATGACGAGACCAAGGGAGACCTCAGTAGGAGGAAGTTGTGTTTTACATGCCGAGAACCTTGGGCACCTGGTCATCGGTGCACAGTGGGCAAGGCCCATTACATCGAGGTCTTCTTAGATAGTGATCAGGAGGATGATGAGGAGTTGGAGTTTGGTGGTAGAGACAACGAGGATCCAGCAGGGAGAGGACCACCACCACCACCACCTCACGGAGGAGCATCTTTCGCACCAGCCGGGGGAGTCCTAGCTTCTTTGTGCGGGATTCCCAAATTTTTGACCATGAGGATCAGAGGTACAGTGCAGGTGCCGCGTGTCTTAGTCTTGGTAGACAGTAGGGCCACCCACAATTTTATTGATGCTCAGCTGGTCCAGAGGAGAGGCATCACCACTACAGAGTTTGAGGGGTTTTCATTCTTAATACCAGGAGACAGGACTATATGGTGCACTCGATATGTTCCCGCTCTAACAGTGACTATGGGGAACTATTCGATGACAAACCACTTTTTCGTGGTGGATGTACTAGACACCAATGTGGTGCTGGGTGTCCAATGGTTGTATTCCCTTGGCTGGGTTACCACCGATTGGAAACAATTGGTGATGGAGTTTGCTGGACTAGATGGAAAGACGATGGTTCTTAGGGGCATGCATTCGTAACCCCCTCAGACAATTTCAACCCACCAGATGGAGGCCAATTTGAGGCATGGAGACATAGCATCGACGGTAGAGCCAAGGATTTCAGAGGATAGGGGAAAGACTACACCACCATATGCAGACATACAGGCAGTACTGGATAAATAATCGGTATCTTTGGAGATATACCGTCGGGGCAACCACTTGACAAGGGATTCAAGCACACTATAGAGTTGGAGCCTGGTGTGTAGGCAGTCATCACTACACCCTATAGGCATCCCAAGGCCTATAAGGACGAGATCGAGAGAGCCATCAGGGAGTTATTGGCGTTGGGTCACATCAGACCGAGTTCTAGTTTGTTTGCTTCTTCGGTTGTGCTAGTGAAGAAGAAGAACGAGATTCTCTGCATGTGTATTGGCTACAATGCCCTCAACAAGAAGATGCTGAAGAACAGGTATCCTATCGCGTGCATTGATGAGTTGATGGACGAGCTTAGAGGAGCCAAGTACTTCTCTAAGATAGATTTGCGGTCAGGGTATCATCAGATTCGGGTGAGAGAGCAGGTCATTTCGAAGACAACCTTCAGGTGTCATTATGGGCATTTCGAGTTCCTGGTCATGCCTTTTGGGTTGACCAATGCCCCGACTACTTTTTAGTCATGCATGAACCATGTGTTCCGAGGCTAGTTGAGGAGGTTTGTACTAGTATTCTTTGATGACATTTTGATCTACAATAGGACATGGGAGGAGCACCTGTAGCACTTAGAGACAGTCTTGCATATATTGGAGGAGCAGCAGTTCTACGCCAAGATGTCCAAGTGTGAGTTTGGGCTGACAAAGATGCTTTACTTGGGACACATCATAGGTGCAGATGGGGTCAAGGTGCACGAGGAGAAGATTCGGGCCATTCGGGATTGGCCAGAGCCCCGAGATGTGACAACATTGAGAGGATTTTTGGGCATCTATACCTATTATCGGAAGTTCGTGAAGGGCTTCTCACAGTTGGCAGCACCCCTTACTGATTTGACTAAGAAGGGGACTTTTGTGTGGACAGAGGGAGCTCAGGCAGTATTTGATCGCTTCAAGGAGGTGATGAGTTGTTGTTCGATATTGGCACTCCCAAATTTTACTTAGCCTTTCACATTGCAGTGCGATGCATCAGGTGTCAGGATCGAGGTAGTCTTGTCCCAAGGTGCCCCCATTGCTTTCGAGAGCCGGAAGCTTCTACCTTATGAGTTGTTGTATTCCATTTACGACAAGGAGATGTTGGCCATAATGCATGCATTGGCCAAATTTAGACAGTACTTGGTGGGGAATCGATTCCGGGTGAAGACAGATCACAACAGTCTTCGCCATTTCATGGGGCAGCAGGGCCTCAATGACAAACAACAGAGATGGGTCGGCAAAGTTCAGGTGTACGATTTTGATATTGAGTATGTGCGGGGAAAGCACAACGTAGTGGTGGATGCACTGCCCAGGAGACCAGCCGAGCTTTCACTCATGAGCATTTGTCATGACTGGAAGGCTCAGTTATTGGTAGAGTACTCCAAGGATCGTCGGGTGTGCGAGATCTTGGAGGTAAACTATGCATATGAGCGCTACAGGGTGATGGATGAGGTTATTTATTATAAAGGGCGCATATTTTTGGTATCGGGATCACAGTTGAGAGAGCCCGTCCTTCGATATTTGCAATTTGTTTCACTACAAGGACTTCTTTTGCTACCCTATTGGGCTCTTCTTGCTTGGTAAGAGGTATGTCCTGCAATGTAAATTTCTTTTTCTTGTATCAAAGCTTCAAAAACTTATTTTGCACATTCATATTAGCTATACCAACTAAGTTGCTCCAAGGATATCTCAAAACAATATCCACATCATACATATCTATAGCATGAAAATTCGAATGCAACACATATTTATCCATAGTAATTTTCAAATCTTTTAAAATTTGAACATTGTCATTCTTAACATGTGTGCTTTGAATATGCTTTGCAAGAACTTGCAATATTTTAGTCAAGTTGATATGGATCAAATTATGCTTGCAACTAGAGTTAATAGAAACAATGGCCATCTCTTGCTAAAAACATCCATGACCCTGTAATATGAAGCTGTCACATGAAAATAAGCCCCTATAGATCTTATTTTCTTTCTTTTTGGCATGAGACTATTTATCTATGTATAGTTTCTCATATTCCTCATCTAAGAGTGCCTTTATCTCTTAATATTTAAATCCATTTCACCAAATGTGAGCATCATCCCTTAAAGTAACACTTATTGAATATCTCCAAAATAATGAATTTTTAGACTCTATCCATTTGAAGTATTCTTCAATATTTGGACCATCAGATCACCCTGTAAAATACATATTGCTTGTGAAAACCAAAAATCATAACTAGGATTTAAAAAAAATCACGTGCTTTTCAATGGAACTCCTTTATGTAGTTAGGGTCTGAGGTTGAAAATGTAAAATGATTATAACTTTTACTTATTGGCTATTATGACCCCATTTATGAAATTCCATGGCATCTATGGATCTATTGGCACTGATTTGATTGAAATCTGTACACTCTGTTAAAATATATCCAATCTGCAAAATTCGTGGTTGTCTCCAGAAAAATCTTTAAAAAGGTTGATTTTAAATCAACAATAGCTCCACTTTTCACATTCTGATTTGGACAATTTTTTTTTGAAATTGGGTATCTTTCTAGAGGAATTCAGATCCATGGCTGATTTCTTCAAATTCTACATAGAAAGTTCTAGAAATTAACGTGAATGCTGCTGTTCGTTGTTCCTGTCAAAAATCTGCAAAAGAAAAATGAATTCTATCTCCAAGAAATTCTCCCACTTCATGTAGGTTTTAACCCCGTACAAAAATTACCTGCATATGAATTCTAAAACACAGAAAATAAACAATGTGAGAGCATAACACATAAAACACATATACATAGAGATTTCCCTTG
The DNA here is from genome assembly GCA_031772625.1 of Pinus tabuliformis. Lineage (NCBI taxonomy): Eukaryota > Viridiplantae > Streptophyta > Pinopsida > Pinales > Pinaceae > Pinus > Pinus tabuliformis. Next base: position 1,039,485,026 of record CM062805.1, on the reverse strand, counting down.
GATCCCAAAACCGGGACTACCTGCTTGATTTTTCATTATGTTCCTTTCAATGTTATAATACATATTTATACATGCCAAAGCATCCAATACCATGGACCGAAAACCATCCCGTCCAAAAAACATGTGCGAAAATCATGCACAAAACCATAGGTGGATCTGGCCAACCTAACATAGGTTCCAAAACCAACGCCCCGGACCCCATAAAGTGGGGTTACAGGTACACCTCAAACCCCTTGTGACCCCCCCTTGCTACACAATTGGCGCAACGACGTGGGCTAGTCGTGGAAAGAATATAACGCAACCCAACATTCTCCCACTTGTTGTTTTCTTTCCACAGGGGGTCACAAGGGAGCTTAGTCATTTTTCCAGCCTTGAAATGCCCATTGTCTATCTACACCAAGAGAACTTCTCAGAGCTCACAGATTTTGTCAATGCATTTACAGTATTCTTCAAAGTGTCCACCTTTACCAGCAACACCTTTTTGTCTTCTATCATATCCCTCACAAAGTGATACTGAACATCAATGTGCTTTGTCTTTGAATGATATGCGGGGTTCTTTGCCAAGAAAATTGCACTTTGGCTATTACAGTCTATCCTTATAGCTCCCTGTACTAACCCCATACTTGAACACAATCTCTGCAACCAAACTGCTTCCTTGCTTGCATGAGTGGCTGCCATGTATTCTGCCTCTGTAGTTGATAGTGCCACTACATATTGTTTCTTACTCATCCAACTGATTGCACCTCCGAATAGGTTAAACACATACCCACTTGTAGATCTTCTCTGATCCAGATCTCTAGCCCAGTTTGCATCAACAAAGCCACGAATATCCAACATGTTGTCCAATCCTGATCTTCCTTGGTAGCACAAACCATAATCACTAGTGCCACGCAAATACCTAAAAACCCACTTCACTGCTGTCCAATGCTTCTTCTGTGGTTTTGACATAAACCTGCTCAATACTCCCACTGTATGTGCAATGTCTGGTCTATTATAGACCATTGCATACATCAAACTACCGACTGCACTTGCATATGGAACACGGGATACGTCTTCTTCCTTTTCTTGTGTCTCGGGACACTGTTCAACAAATAACCTCACACCTACAGGAATAGGAACCTTCACCGGTTTACTATCCTGCATATTAAACCTCTGCAGTATTGTCTCGACATATTTCCTCTGGTTTAACTAGAGCTTCCTCTTTTCCTGATCTCTTTTAATTTCCATGCCCAAAATATAGTTTGCAGCATCAAGATCTTTCATGTCGTTTGGAGGACAATTGGGTCTTCAAATCCTGGGTAATTTCTTTGTCATTTCCAACCAAAAACATATCATCCACATACAAGACCAGATAAATAGCACGGTCACCAATTAATTTAAAATACACATAGTGATCTGCTTTGCTTCTGGTGAAGCCAAGTTGCCGTATAAATGTATCAAATTTTTGATACCAGATCCTTGGTCACTGTTTTAACCCATACAGAGACTTCTTTAACTTGCATACTAGTTCTTTCTTACCCTTCACCGCAAAGCCTTACAGGTTGCTTCATGTAGATCTTCTCTTCCAGATCCCCGTGAAGAAACGTTGTCTTCACATCCATCTGTTCTACCTCAAAATCAAAAGCAGCAGCAACAGATAAAAGTAATCTAATAGAAATTACCTTGGCAACATGAGAAAAAATATCACCAAAATCAATTCCCGGCACCTGGGAATAACCTTTTGCTACCAACCGAGCTTTGTATTTCTCCACTTTTCCTTCTGCATTTATCTTCTTCTTGAACACCCATTTGCTGCCAATGGGTTTCCTTCTAGCCGGCAACTCCACCAGATCCCAAGCCTCATTTTTGTGCAAAGATGCCATTTCATCAGCCATGGCCTCTTTCCAGAGTTTTCCATCCTTTGAATCTACTGCTTCCTTCACAGTTCTCAGATCATCATCTGTAATAGATAAAACAAAATTTGAACAAAAAACAGATGAACTATACCTTTTTGGCTGCCTTCTTTCTCGAACTGATCTTCTCACAGTTGGAGTTTGTGGCTCTTCACCTTCTGATTCCTCTTCTGCTGTAGAGTTTGATTCTTCCTCCTTTAGCTCAAACTCTATCTTCTCAGGTTCCTTTGGTTGGACTTTATGTTTAATAACGTCTTTCACCTCTCTGAACACCACATCTCCATTGTACACACCTTCCTTGTTACTGGGTTTCAAACCTTATAACCCTTTAAACCATCCTTATACCCAATAAAGATGCACTTTTCAGATTTACTATCCAACTTGGTTCGTTTCTCCTTTGGAACATGTACATATGCATCACATCCAAATACCCTCAGATGTGAAAGAGAGAATTTCTTACCAATTCATACCTCTTGTGGAGTCTTATCCTTCAATGCTGATGAAGGTGACCTATTGATCAGGTAACATGCAGTATCTACCAACTCTGCCCAGAATTCCTGTCCTAACCCGACACCACTGAGCATGCTTCTTGCCCTTTCCATCAACGTCTTGTTCATTCTTTCTGCAACTCCATTTTGCTGAGGTGTATATAGAGTAGTCTTCTGCCGTGCTATACCACACTTCTTACAGAGTTCTTCAAATTTCTTGCTGCAAAACTCTCCACCATTATCTGTCCTCAGCACCTTTATCTTTTTCTCTGTCTGATAATCCACGAGAGCCTTAAATTCTTTAGACCTGTCAAAGGCTTCAGATTTCTTCTTAAGGAAATATATCCATGTATTCCTTGAGAAGTCATCTATAAATGACACATAGTACACAGACTTACCCAGTGATGGAACCTTCACAGGTCCAAACACATCACTGTGCACAAGTTCTAATATCTGTTTCGCCCTCTTACTACCAAAGGGGAAACTCACCCGATTCTGCTTCCCATATACACAATTTTCACAGAAATCAAAATCCAGAGAGCTATTACTCATACCTTCTACCATACTTTTACCATGAAGTATTCGAAGACCTTTCTCTCCAATATGTCCAAGCCTTTGATGCCACAACATGGTATTCTCTCCAGAGACCACTAGATTTTCTGTTCCACTTTTAGGAACCACAGAATTGTTGCACCCATCAACAACCGTGCTACCTTGCAGCTTGTACAGAGTTCCAATCGGAACTTCCCGCATCAATACCAGTGCTCTTCGAACCATCTTGCAGGTATCCTTCTCGAACACTGTTTTTACGCCTGCATCATCCAGCTTGCTTACAAAAATTAGATTTCTGGCCAATGCAGGAATATGTAGAACACCCGGAAGTGTTCTAACTCTTCCACCTTGTAACTTCAACTTTACCTTTCCGCGACCAACGATTTTAGCCTTCCTGTCATCCCCCAAGAAGACATCACCACCATCATATTTCTCATACTCGCAGAACCACTCTCAATGGGGAGTGAAGTGAAAGGATGCACCTGAGTCAATCAACCATGCCTCATGATCTACATGTGTACTTGAGAAGCCAAGTACACATCCCCACCTTCATCTGAGGTGGTTTTTGCCTTGGCAGAAGGAGCCTCATCAGATCCCTTTCCTTTGTCAGGAGCTTTAGATTTACAATCCCTTTTAAAGTGGTCTTCCTTTCCGCATTTCCAGCACACCACCTTAACAGGTTTTCCTGGAGATTTAGATCTCCCTCTAGATTTAGATCTCCCACTCGATGACTTATTTTGGTTTCTGTTCTGGGACCGTCCTCGTACAGACAAGGCATCACCATTCTGACTCTCCATATTTTTCCATCTGATCTCCTCCATCAGCAAGGATGAGACTATTTCATCAAACTGCAAGGCAGTTGTATTGCTACCTATTGCAATAACCAGACTATCCCACGAATCTGGTAGAGAACACAACAAACTGATGCACTTATCTTCATCTGAAATTTTAATATCAACAAATGCTAACTGACTTACCACAGTATTAAATGCGTTCAGATGCTCTGTCACTGAGTCTCCATCTTTCATCCTCAGGTTATACAACTTTTTCCGTAGGAACAGTTTATTCACCAGAGACTTAGATTGGTACAAAGTCCCTAACTTGTCCCACAAAGCCTTCGTCGTAGCTTCCCCTGATACATTCAACAATATTGAATCTGAGACACACAATCGTATTGTGCTCTTTGCCTTTCGATCCAACTTCTTCCATTCTTCATCGGACACTCTCGTTGGTTTAGTACCTGGATCTACCGCGATCCACTGATCTTTATCCACCAACAGATCCTCCATCTTAAGTTTTCACAACTCAAATCTCTGACCATTAAATTTCTCGATCTCTATCTTTCCACTGCTCGCCATCTTCTTTCACCACCAAAATCGATCTCGCAGATCTCCCACTGAATAGGGTCTATCACAGGTCCCGGGATCGAAACCTGGCTCTGATACCAAATGTAGGTTTTAACCCCGTACAGAGATTACTTGCATACGAATTCTAAAACACATAAAATAATTATAACTTTTACTTATTGGCTATTATGACCTCATTTATGAAATTCCATGGCATATATGGATCTATTGGCACTGATTTGACTAAAATCTGTACACTCTGTTAAAATATATCCGATCTGCAAAATTCATGGTTGTCTCCAGAAAAATCTTTAAAAAGGTTGATTTTAAATCAACAATAGCTCCACTTTTCACATTCCGATTTGGACAATTTTTTTTTGAAATTGGGTATCTTTCTAGAGGAATTCAGATCCATGGCTGATTTCTTCAAATTCTACATAGAAAGTTCTAGAAATTAACGTGAATGCTGCTGTCTGTTGGTCCTGTCAAAAATCTGCAAAAGGAAAATAAATTCTCTCTCTAAGAAATTCTCCCACTTCATGCCCAAGAAAGAGCTCTAATATCACTTGTAGTAAAACTTGATGGATGTAAGAGAGAATAAACTATATGAGATAAACCCTTAAACACCAAAGTAGGGCAACACTATCAATAACTCCTTATGAAAGGAACAATCACACGAGCCACACTTGCTATAAGACAATACAATACATTTCATCTCCAATAAAATGATACTCGTGTAATTATTCTTTCTCATGAGTATTCCTAGGGCTTTATGTAAAATACATCTTATTATTATATTATTTTCTTTTAATTGCATAGGGGGCCTATTCCATTATTATGTCTGCTTTATATTAATTGTCCCCTTAGGTACATCCATAGGTACTCAGATTATTCTGCTGAGGTGCATTACACTAGATTCGAATTTTGGAATTCACAAACATCAATAAATAGGTGGCTGTAGCATGCTTGTTTTCTCTTTAGACAACCTTATTTTTCAGAGAGATAAGATGACATGACTTTGCGTCTTAGACCTCATAGGCCCAATGTTGTTTAGGCACTAATCTTGCTTTCCAACAACTTGAATATCTTCAAATTTCATATAAGTCTAAGAGAATATTCTTGTATGCATCATGTTTGTTAGACTTATCCCTTTCACTTAGATTTGGAATATATTATTACATTTTTGCATATAAATTGTATTTAACCTAAGTTTAAATAACCATTTTATTCCTTACATTTTGCGAAGCTTAGACTTCTTTAAGGATTCCGCCCTTGAGTTGGAGAAGAGGCAACATAAAGTGTGGGAGTGGGTTGTTATAGTGATATTAGATAACTCTTTCAAGTTGCCATTAGGCATTCACTTTGTGAGTTAGGACTTTGAACACCTTGTGTGAGGATTTAAATGGCAACTGACCCCCTTTGCCCTCATTTGGATTGGCACTAACCTCTTGAACCTATCACCTTATCCTTGTTATACTACAATAACATTGTTTCACTAGAGCTATCTTTTCACATCACCTTTGAGATTCATTGTTATAGCTTTAGTGATCCTAATATCTAGGGATACCCTCCTTGAGATGGAGAAGAGCAGACCTAAAGTGAGAGGATAGGTTGCTTAGGTGACAATGGTGACCATCGTAGCAGTTCCCTCTCAGGTTGCACCTTGTAGATTAGGGCTTTTATCATTAAGTGTGAATTGGGGAGAACGTAGTCCAATACTGTTTTCTTTAATCTTCTTTGTTCTTTTACTAGCTATCCTTAAACTAAGTCTATGATGCAATTTACTTAACATAAGTGAGTGTTTTCTCCTTTCACTTATTTGTTTGCTTTGCATTTTAACAATGTATTGGGATTGATTATTTGAGTGGAAAAAATGAGTTGTATATATTTTTAATTTACAGCTATTTCAAAGGCACTACGACGAGTTGCAGAGGATAAAGCTAGTGCTCAAGAAGAGGCAGCTAAATGGAAAAAGAAATATGAACTTGAGAAATTACGCAACTTGCAGTTACAAAGGAAAGGTCAGTTTATTGAAATCACTGATATATTTCATTTGCATTTGATCTGCTATACTCCGTGCATGTGTTTAGAAGCTCATCATTTGAATGATGATTTAGTTTTCACAAAATCATGTTGAAACTCGTATCTTAATATTATGAATTACATCCCTGATATTGTTTATATTTCAAAATCAAAGCATATGCATGGGTTTTAAAGCTCTTGTCATTTGGATGTTAATAAAATTTTCACAAATTCATGTTACAGCAAGTATGTTTGAACTTTGAACTATGAACTAGATTCCTGACTTCTTTTATATTACAAAAACAAAGCATGTAATTTATAGTTGTAGATGCTTAAAAAAATCAACCATGACAAGCTAGTGATACTATTGCCAATAGAATATGTGGAAGAAACTTCTTCATGTCCCAGATCTTGCAATGCTACAAGAGTAAGATGGACAATTAAGAATGCCAATTGCTGAATATGGAATAGCATATAGACGATGAATGACACTGCATGTTTGTTTGCTTTATTGCCCTTTGTTTTTGGTCAAACATTCCAAACATTCACTGACTAGTTTTCTTTTAATGCTTTTTGTTGAGTTGTGAATCTTTACGATAGCTATTGCTGTAACACAGTTTTCATATTCAGTCCCCCATCCTGAAGTTTGTTCAAATATCTTGAAGTTGACCCTGTCTGAAAGAAAGATGGATATTCCTTTATGGCAGCAGGACCACAATCAATAGCTTATGACCATGTGGCCCCGATCAAAATAAAGAAACAAAACCAAAGAAAATGCCAAAAGTGGAAAAATAAACGTATCCTAAACCTTCAACGTATTTTTCCCTGCCAATAAATATTCTTCTAATTCTTCTGCCAGTTGCAGTACCTTGATAAATTGTTCCCCAAGCAAACCTTCCCTGCAGTAGTGTTCACTGGAAGCTGTGAATGTAGCTGGACTTCCTTCTTACTAAAGCCACTTGCAAGAGTCACATCTAAAAGTATAGGTCTGTTTGCCTCAGCATCCTAGCAATCACAACTCACAAAGGTGTGTCTCTCGCCATGCAATCAACCAAGCAATATGAAACCTGGGTTCTAGTGTTGATGATAGTAGCATTGAACAGGTACTTCCACATAGGTCTAAGTGTCTAGACATGTGGAAGTTGTCAAAAGGACCTTTAACCTTAGCGAATTACTTTAATTAAATAAATTATTAAAGTAATTTCCTTTCATAAGAAAAAGTGAGTTAATCTAATGAAATGCAAAGGTTATTTGCTAGATGAATCTCAACCTTTGATCTCAAATGAAGTTGAGATCTAATCTCAACCATCAATCATGTTGGAGATTAGTGTTGTGGATTCAGTCAATAAATCAAACTTATAAAAGATTGTCTAGGCTAAGGGAGAAGACAACATCTTTTGAGTGCAAGATACAATAATATAATGAGATCTATTTAATTGGGGCGAAGAAGGACGTTCATCCAAGGGTGTAGCAAGGGAGAAGGATCTAGATCAGCCGATAAGATCGAAGGATAGATTTGTAGAGGGTTTGATCAACTGTAATATCTCTAGGTTTTGTTGTATTTGTATTTTTCTTCAGAGGGTCATTTTCCTAGAATGGGAACCCTTGTATCCATAGACTTCCAGTTCAAGAAGTGAACCTTCAGGTGGGGGAGAGTTAGTAGCGCCTTCCATTTCTGTTAGAAGGACTAGGTGGTTTGAACAAACATTGAGGGATGCTTAGGAGCATGTGGAGGCTCCTAGGAGCACGTTCAACGAGAGCAGGCCATCAAAGAAGTTTTTGAACTACATGGCACTGATGAGTACCATCATTGATGAGGTAGCAGGCCAGGAGGTTTGGAGGAAAGCCATAGTGAAAGATGATGCGGGGTACATTGCGCCAAGACCAGAGGGAAAGCTAGTTCGAGGTGGATTTTCAATGATTACCTTCTTCTCTAAGAGGGAGTGTTGATGATAGTAGCATCAGATAGGTACTTCCATACAAGTTTAAGTGTCTAAATGTATGGAAGTCATTCAATGAACCTTTAACCTTAGCAAATTATTTTAATTAAATGAATTATTAAAGTAATTTCCTTTTATAAGAAAAAAAATGAGTTAATCTAATGAAATGCAAAGTTTATTTGCATTAGTTAATTAGATGAATCTCAACCACTAATTTGAAGTGAAGTTGAGATCTAATTGTTGAAAAATGTAACAAGTTTTGGTCTTCATAATTGTTGTACTCATTTCAATATGTATCCTATGTAACAAACAAGAAAAGAAGAAAGAAAGTTATTATTATTAAAGCATGGGTTTCATGCTCATTATTGATGGTCTTCTAGGTAAAAGCATGTTCTTCGTGCTTCTAAGGTTTGTTAGGTCTTAGGATTTATTGTCATGAGTTAATGGAGTCAACATCATGTTTATAAGACCCTTTCGGGCAATTTGTAATTTTATAAAAAAAATCATTTTTTATTCTAGAAATTCCTAGAATCTCTAAGAGTACAATTCAGCCCTGGGATCATCAAGTTGGCCTAAAGGAGGGAATTCGACCCCTTGAGAAGGCTATATAAAGGAGCAGTTCGACTTCGTTTGGGATACCCACATTCACATGTTCGATCTACAAGAAAGAGTTCGATCTATAGTTGGGAAGGATGAAAAAAGGAGAGCGAAGGTCTAGAAGAAGCTACGAGGACATAATTTCTTGTTTTTGGGCTCTATCTCTCTCACATGTGCAAAATTATAGGGTTTTTGGGTTGCAAAAACAAGCTGAAGTTGCAGTAGGACGAAGTGCAGAATCTGTTAGCTGGAAGAGAGAAAACCCCTATCTCGACCTCATTGACCTTGGGAGAGTTGTCTTGCTCTAAGTAGGTCCTAGGAGGAGGCTATATTAGGGTTTCCAAGAAGCTACAAGGATGAAGTTGTTGGGTCAAAGTTGCAGGTTGAGTAGCAGTGCTGTAGCTAGCAGCTCGAAGTTTCAGGGTGTAGAAGTTTGGTGCAGAATAAAGGAAGGACTTGAGAAAAGGGCGACTTGGTACTTGGAGAAGGAGTTGGTCTAGGGATTGGGTCTTTGTATCTCATTTGTAGCAGATTCTAAGAAGAGAGAGTTTTCGGGTTTTCCTGTTGGAGTGGTTTTGCCTGGTTGAGATCCTATATTTGTGTCCTCTTTTCATTACTATTATTGTTCTTGATATTGTTTGATGAAAGATCTAACTAAAGAAGTTAAAGAAAATAACTAAAGATTCACAAGGACTATCAAGGTTAAAGGAAAATAAGTTTAATAGCTGCCATTATTCATTTTTCTAACACGGGACCAGAGGTAAGGTGAACAAGGAAGGAGGTTGGAAGGACACTAGAAAGAATTGCTGATTGAAAGGTAGGAAGCTCTCAAAGCCTGAAAGAAGAAGACTACAAGAAAAATTGTCTCTTGAGGGGATTTGGTTAAATGCTCGTTGGTAGAAGGCCCTTCTAATCTAGGGTTTCTATATTGAAGAAGATCAATACTACATCAATCTCGCAAGGAGGGTGTTGATCTCGTAAAAAGGAAGTCTATTTGCAAGGCATCAATCTTGGATGTTGTTGGTGGAGGAATCCTAGGGAACATCTTTCGAGGACATCATCAAAAAATTTCCAAAGGTCTTGAAGACATCGTCAAGGAAAATTGTGATCTCAAGTAACATATTGTTACAATATGTCTGAAACTTCAAGTGATATGGTTCTTTCTGCAAGGAGAGCAATAAGCTCATTGGGGCTTTGAACTATCTAGCATGGAAGAAAATAATTGACTTGATACTAATAGAACAAAAGTAATGGGATATGTTACTGGAGATATTACTGAACCTAAGAAAGACAAGACACAATAACTACCAAAGTACAACAATGGGAAAGTAAGAGCTCAAAGGATCATAGTTGAATCAATTAAGGATTCTCTTGTTCCATTTGTTGCAAATTTGAAGACTTCGAAGGCCATGTATGACAAGCTAGTGAATTTTTACTCTGTAAGTACAACAAATCAAAAGATGTCTTTGCGGAACAACCTATATAGAATGAAGAAATCGAAGGATGAGGATATGGCATCCTTCCTCATGAGAATCTCTCAATTAAGAGACCACTTACAAGGACTTGGGGTGTTGATTTGGGGTAGCATCGGATGTGCTCTAGCCACGAAAATCGGTGGAGAGGCTAAAGCACATGAGATCTCTAATACCCAGAAATGTTTTGGGCAGATTCTAATAAGTTTGGGAGATATTAAAATAATTAATATTTTTAATGGAATCCCTAAGTCTAAACTTAGGGAAAATAAAATATTAATGTGTATTAATATAAAACCGTGTTAGAAGGGTCCAAAAGTCATGGATCAAGCCAGAGTTAATCTTAGCGTTGATTAGGGACTTAATCTCGGCCATTGATCTGTCAACGAGAAAAGTATATAAGGAGGCTTGAGGGTCACTTGGAGAACACACTAGAGTGATCAGTCATTCTATTCTCTAGAGTGGGGTTTGCTAAGAGATAGAATCAGTGATCAACAACGAGGTGCAGTGAATATAGAAGCAGAGAGGCAAAGAGGGTACTGCGAGGATCAGCGCAGAAGCCAGGAGAGAGGGACACAGAGCCATCTAGAGGCCACACAGAGCTAGCTAGGGTCCACGTAGAGCTAGCTAGGGCCCACGCAGATGCAGCCAGGAGCTGCATAGTGCCTTAGAGAGCTAGCGTGGGTGACACAAAGGCTCTAGAGGCTGACGCAGTGCCTCCAGAGGTTGACGTAGGGGTTATTGGACTGATGCTGGGCTGCCACAGGGCCAGGAAGGGTTGATGCAGTCCCTAGAGGCAGACGTTGGGGTTTTCGTGGGGCAGATTGGAGCTAGGAGCTGTCAGAGTGTTTATCCGGGGTTTCAACTGGAATATCTGCTTCCGAGTAGAGAGGTACTACTGCTGAGATTATTCTCTGTTGGGTGAGCCGGTTTTGGCACCCAAATTGTATTCAGAAATTGCATAATAATAAAACCTTCATATAGCTGCACCGATTTTCCTGCATTGGGTTTTTTCGGGGACATTGGGGGTCCAAAAACAACGATGTCATTTGTGTGCTTGTTTTGTTTCCTTCAGTTGATGATCTATAATGTGTTGAACATGTACTTGTATTTATTTTCAGTATTTACATGGTAAATAACTTGTTAATTAATCAGAACAAGTAGGCAGAAATAAATCAGAAAGTACATGAAGGGTTTCTAACAGTTAGACTTAGAAACTTCAACATGGGGAACTGATCACTGATTCAGAGGTAACCATATGCGTTCTAAATGCATTGCCACCGGAATGGAGAAACTTTTCAACAAGCATTTACTCCAAGAAGGATTCAAATCCCTTTGAAGAGTTGTGGGCGCAGTGCATATTGGAAGAATCAAGGATCAAGGTCAAGGATGATATTGGATCAGATGAGCAATCTCAAGCCTTTCTAGCCCGAGTCAAGAAGCTGAAGAAGGGGAAGTTTGGTAAGTCCAAGAAGAAAGACATGTCCAAAGTGCAATGTTTTGGATGCAATGAATTTGGACACTTTTGGAGGGACTGTCCAAACAAGCATAACAAGAGAAAGGAAAGGAGTGAAGCTCATGTAGACGAGGCAATAGGAGAACCTGAGAAGAAAGCAAAGAAGGAAGAAGTGAAGGATCCTTACTATTAAAGAAGGTTCACTGACAATCAGGTTCTTTGTGAAGTTTAATCTTTCCTTTAGGATTGTATGTTTTGAATAACATCATAGGGAGAAGCATATGATAGTAGCATGTCTAGAATTGACATGATTAAGTTGCTTTATAGAGATCACCTAGATAGATGAATAGATAGACCATGTTGCATACTGATCATCCATATATTGTTTAACATTATGTTAGAAGTTGTCATCTTTCTTAGTTGAATCATCATGATTTAGGAAAGACCATCATTTTGGAAGGTATTTAGGAAAAGCATCATGACAAAGTTAGTATACATTCCATGTAATGTGGAAATAATACTGGTAAAGGGATGAAGGAATGCAATAGGTCAGGATGCAGGCTCTTTGTGAGATATATGGATAGCTAGATGATCGGATGAAAGCATAGGAATGCATTTTGGATATTAAACTTTGGAAAAGATTCATAGAATCTTGTGAAGAAAAAGTTGATCATAAAATATGCTTGGTATATGGATATATGATGCTTGAGAAAAATAAGATTTGACTTACTTAAGGATGTATAAAGAATTTAAGACTTTCTCTAGAATATATATACAATAATGATTAACATCCAGTATAGTCTCTGGAAGAAAAGTTGTAACTTGGTAATCAAGTTTGATCCTTGGGCACTTTGATGCATGAAGGAAGTTTCAAATGGAAATGGTTGATGAGGATGTTGATGGAACGAGAAAGGCATAATGATGAGATAAGTCTATTCTTTATTATTGTTGGTTATCTAATTAACATATTATTTTGCTACTTGGAAGATGTTGCAGGAATATGTGATGGCAGTTGAGGCAAGTTCAACTATGTGGATGAAGGATTATGAGGGAAGCTCAATATCTGGTACCTGGCAACTGTGAAGTCAAGATGTGTCCATCTTGGATTTGAAAGGTAGCTGTGTGAGAAGATAACTTGAAGGTCAAAGGAAGATCACTTTCAAGAAAGAAGCTATGAACAACTTGAAGTTTGGAAAGGCTCAATGTAATGCCTTTCATGTCAAAGAAGAAAGCGATGAGCAAGAAGATTGGCTTGGAACCTATCACAAGATTGAAAAGAGGTGGCGGCTCCATGATACCTTGAAAGAAAGAAAGCTCGATGATGTAGAGGAAAGAGGGAGTCGGGGAACTATGAAGAATTGATAGCTGATACTCTTATGAAGACAAACTGTAAGGCTTGTAATGATGTCTTCCCAAATAGGAAGGAAGTATAGGTCTCCTCTGATTTTGAGAGGGAGTAAAGGAGTCTGCTTATATAGGAGCAAGGTTCTATTCTCAAGACTAAAGGAGAATAGGGATGTCCTCTCGGTTTTAGAGGGAGTGATGTTGGACATCACATGTGCATTCTCCTCTTCAGGTGATGAAGAGAGAATGGCGAACGGTTAGATAAGCATCTGTGGTTTTCTTGAGGATATAATATCCAAGAAAGGAAAGGTACCGACACTCTTTGAGGATGCGATAAGCATCCAAGAGAAGAGTCGTCGAAGAGGACTGATATTCTTTGAGGACTCAGGATTGGAGATCCATGATAAGAATAGTCCTAAAAGGACATACCTTGTAGACATTCAGATGGGTTATGTACCTTGTAGAGGTAGTGCGGTATCACACGTAAAGCCTTCCAGCATAATGCTCTTGATTAAAGCAGACCTTGTACAATTAGGCCTCACAGAGAGTGTTGGTCATGATGATGATGCTTACAGTATGGCTTATCAATCTGACTCTTCTTGAGAGCTCTTCAGTTTGAGATATGATGTTGTATAGGTTGTACAATTATGAATACCTCCCTAGTTAAAACTTAAGAGGGAGTGTTGAAAAATGTAACTAGTTTTTCTCTTCATAATTGAAGTACTCATTTAAATATGTATCACTTGTAACAAACAAGAAGAAGAAAGAAAGCTATTATTATTAAAGCATGCATTTCATGCTCATTATTGAAAAGCATGTTCTTCGTGCTTCTAGGGTTTTTTAGGTCTTGGGATTTATTGTCATGAGCCAATAGAGTCAACATCATGTTTATAAGACCCTTCCAGGCAATTTGTAATTATAAAAAGAATTATTTTTGAGTCTAGAAAGTCTTGAAATTTCCAAGAGTACAAGTTGGCCCTGGGATCATCAAGTCGGGCTAAAGGAGGGAATTCGACCCCTTGAGAAGGCTATATAAAGGAGGGAATTTGTCCCTGTGCTGCCAAAATTAACAATATGCAGCCCATACAATTTGCAATTTAGTATTTGCCGGTTTGTCCCACCTTCAAGTTCTCCATATTGCCAAAATGGGTCCAAGGACTTTGGCATATTTGCAGTGGAAATGTTTAATGGATAACATCAAAATTTAATCCTAGGGAACCAAAAACACAAAAAATGGCATTAAACCCCCACTATGCAAAAAATAACAACCTCCTAATTTAAAAAATCAAAGGTTTAGAAATTTAAATTGGATTATTTGCCATGAAAAATGGCAATAAAAGGGTGCATAAAAAAATTAAAAACAAAAATCACGCTTATGGAAAAAATACTTGCATTGGTTCTATTGAGAAATCTAGGGCATCAAGATTAGGTGATTTCTCTTAGTTAGATAACTGCTTGTGAATGCTTTTTACTTCTTGATTAGGATCTTTTTTTACTTATGTTATTATAATGTTATTCTTCATCAAACAACTACCAAGCATAGACTATAAAGAGACAAGAAACACAGAATATAGGCTATTAGCCAGGGCCAAAACCTTTCTCACTCTTGAGAGGAAAACCCGAACAAAATCTTCTTATAGAGATTCCAATTGATGAATACCAAGACCAAGACCCTTGACCCATTTGCCACTCCAAGACCAAGACACAAGTTTCCTTGATGGTAGTCACCCTTCTCCTCCTTCATTTGTCTTAACTCCTTTGCAACTTTGACTTCCTTCTGCTTCAAAATTTTGGCCTCCTTGAATTAGGTTTGCAATCCTAATTCAGAAACCCTAACTTGTACGCAAGACCTCTTCTTTTGCCTTGATTTCCTTCACTTGGGATGGAGTTTCCTTCTAGCTTGAATCGAACTCCTTTATGACTTGAACTACTTCCAACTCGGTCGCCTAGAGGACTGTAATTCCTCTCGGTTCCTTCTGCAACAACAATCCTCTTCCTTCTTCACACGTGTGTCCAAAACAGACCCCAAAAATAGATCCAAATAATACCATATACCTCGCTCTCCCTTTGCTTTACTTTGCTGGCTATAGGACTGTCTTTCTTGACCGTTTCGTTGATCTTCGCACCACTTGTTGACTTCAGAACTTGATCGAAAATGCTTGCTCTCAAATGAGGTCGAGTGGCCTATTTATAGTTGTTTGCCATCATAATAAGCCGACATGACTGCAAGCTAGGCTGACGTGTCATTTGGAGAGGTATTATTATCTTTCTTGAAGCCGACTTGAAGGGAGATGCCTTGTGCTTATCTTGGAGGGCTTACATACTTATCTAATGACTCATACAAAATGTAACATGCCCAAGAAGGGTGCTTCATTCATGACATAGACTCAAATTGACTTTTATGACTAGATGACAAATCCTAGAGGCTCACAATGGGAGCCATCACTTAAAATAAAATTCCTTGCTCATGATACCTATGAGACAAACATTACAATAATTTTTTTTTCTTCTTTTCATCAATTACATAAAATCACAATTTCACATATCATTATGAAGACCGAACTTAGTTACACTTTTCAATGCTCCCTCTTAACTAGGGAGGTATTCATAATGGTACTTGGTCATTCTCAATTTGCAGAATTTATCATAAGAAGAGTCAGATTGGTAACCCATCTGTATAGCATCATATCAACCAAAATGGTCACATATCAAGGCCTTACCTAAGCTCCCTCTTGGCTTAGGAATTTTGCTTCCAAGTAAGAAGCTTGTTTCCAGGCTCCCTCTTAATTAGGGACCTACAACAGCTCCTTAGGTGGAGATGATGGGACAACCAACTACTTGAAGAACTCCTCCTCACAATGTCATGAACTTCTTTTCGTTATCTAAGAGTCTTCACGTTTGGGACTTCTACACAGGGCATTGACCATCCATCACTTTCATCCATGAGTCAGCCATGTCATCATCAGAAACTGATCCATCAGTCCATATCCGACCTTCCTTCATGCCATGTTGCTTTCTTCATGTCATGTTTACTTAAGGATATTTCATCCTACTACATGTGCGTCGGTGGTGGGAGACATCCATAGATCTTCCCTTGGTAGCCCTGCATAAACCCGTCTAGGTATTTGTTCAAAAATAAAGGAATGAACATTAAAATCAACATTACCTTTTAGATGGTCTTTCATCATGACACCTTCTAGTTTGCATCAACATTCTTCATACATATCGACACAACTCCCAAAGGTATATATTGTTAAGGGTCTCTTTCTTTTTCAGACTCTATCAAAGTCTTCATATCTTCCATGGAGATATCCTAGTCAAATCTTCTTGGTCTTTCAGATGTTGATTTCCTTTACCATGGTTTCTTATTCTACGATCTCTTCCTTTCTTTCTTCACACATTTCATTCCCAAGAGCTTCCAATCAGAGTTCCTCAATTGTAGTCAACCACCTCATACTACATATGAGAACATATTATGTTGATTTCATCTAGTGAATGTGTGATCCATGCATTCCTTCATCCCCTTGAGGGAGGAGATCCTTTCTTTTTTGATCATGCTCTTAAGATAGAGCATTGGTTCATGCAACCATATGACATGAATTCCACAAAATCAAATGTAAGCACACATACCTCATTTTTTTCTTTGGGTCATCCAGACTTCCTGCAGCAGCTTCCTTGATTGAAAGAGCTTCAATTCCTTGATTTGCTTCATTTTTATGTCATCATACCATAATCCCATGAATTCCACAAGTTTGGAATTCTTGATGAAACACTTGCTTCCCCCCATGATTGGTGAACCTTTCAATGAAGATTCCATCATAGAATCTTGAGGATCTAAAGTATCCCCATCAACAGATGCTTCCTTTTGACAGATGTATGATGAGCCTTGAACTAGATGACCTTTCCACTTATGTTTCCAATGAGATTCCCAAGAGCTATATCCTTGAAGTCCATAGATTCTAACCATCTTTCATGCTTCTCTATGATGATGTCCCAAGCTCTTGCTTTCAATGCTTCTATGATGCCTTGATGCATCCGATTTAGTGAACCATGATAGCCATATCTTACAACAGAAGACTCAGGAACTTGAAAATAACTTAGGTGAGGAAGACTATCTTAGTAGTGGAGATCTATTACTTCCTCCTTCTTGGATTTCTTCTTTTTAGCTTCCTCCATTTCCTCCACTTCCTCCACTTCCTATAGTACCCATATTCTTGACACCCATAGCATTGTACTTTAGCCATGTTCTTCTTTTTCTGGGGACCAAACTTTCCAAATTTTCCCTTTTTTTTGTCATTGCAGCATATGCTTGAGTTTTCTCACCTGCTCCTACATCAGATTTGGCCTTTAGTCTAGATTCTTCAATCTTGCACAGTGACCATAGATCCTGGAATGGAGTAGCTTCTTTCTTCCCATAAATACTTGAAGTAAAGTTACCCCACTCCTCCGGTAGTGCATTTAATACAACTATAGTCATTTCTATATCAGACATGACTTCTCCCAGATCTTGTAGTTGATCCCATATTTCAGATATCCTCATAAAGTATGAGGCTATTCCATCTTCCTTTGACATCTTTAGCTTGTAGAGTTCTTGCCTTAATGAGATGACTTCTCCAGTAGTGCCTCTAGAATACAACTCTACCAATTTGTCATAAATTTCTTTTGAAGTTTCAAGTTTGGATACATATGGGATTGAGGGGATCCTTGATAGATTCTATAAGAATCCTTTGAGCCATAACTTCCCCTTTCATATACCTTGCAAGAGCTTGAGCATCTTCCTTGCTTGGTTTAGTGATAGATCCTTTGACATGTTCCATAACCTCATGTTCAATGAGATTCAAATTTGTCCTTTTCTTCCATGCAAGATAGTTTGAATCCCCAACCAATTTGTCGCTTTCCTTGCAAAAAGACATTTTGACAAATTCAAATACTTACTTGATAGGATGCTCCTTCTCCTTGCTGCTCCCTTAATGTTGATGATGATATAGAGAGTAGAAAACTTGTCCTTGATGAAGGTAGTTTTCTTCAAGAGTGATCCTTGATCCCACAGAGAGTGAGATCTCTTTGGATCCTTTGATGAATATCAATGATGGCTTCTTGGTGATTATTTCAATGGTAAGGACCTTGATTTGTAGATCTCTTCAACTTGGCCTTCTGTTCTTGATGATGATCCCAAGAATTCTTTGTAAACTCCTTCGATCTAGGGTTATAATACTTTATTTGTAGTTCTTGTCTTAAAGATGATCTTTTCTTTGAAGCCTTCCTCTAGATTTGATCCTTGAGTGTCCCTTGATAAGATGCCCTTCCTTGACTTTGTCACCTTAGCTCTGATACCATGTTGAGAAATCTAAGGCATCAAGATTAGGTGATTTCTCTTAGTTAGATAACTGCTTGTGAATGCTTTTTACTTCTTGATTAGGATCTTCTTTTACTTATGTTATTATAATGTTATTCTTCATCAAACAACTACCAAGGGTAGACTATAAAGAGACAAGAGAAAAGAGACACAGAATATAGGCTATCAGCCAGGGCCAAAACCTCTCACTCTTGAGAGGAAAACCAGAACAAAATCTTCTTCTTATAGAGATTCCAATTGACGAATACCAAGGCCAAGACCCTTGACCTATTTTCCACTCCAAGGCCAAGATACAAGTTTCCTTGATGATAGTAACCCTTCTACTCCTTCCTTTGTCTCGGCTCCTCTTCCACTTCAACCTCCTTCTGCTTCGACCTCCTTCTGCTTCAAACTTTTGGCCTCCTTGAATTAGGTCTGCAATCCTAATTCAGAAACCCTAACTTGCACATAAGACCTCTTATGCCTTGATTTCCTTTGCTTGGGATGGAGTCTCATTCTAGTTTGACTCGGCCTCCTTTATGACTTGAACTACTTCCAACTCGGCTGCCTAGAGGACTGTAATTCCTCTCGGTTCTTTCTGCAGCAACTGTCCTCTTCTTTCTTTGCACGTGTATCCAAAACAGACCCCAAAAACAGATCCAAATAATACCACAGACCTCGCTCTCCCTTTGCTTTACTTTTCTGGCTATAGGACTGTCTTTGTTGACCCTTTCGCTGATTTTCGCACCACTTGTTGACTTCAGAACTTGACCGAAAATGCTTGCTCTGAAATGAGGCCAAGTGGACTATTTATAGTTGTTTGCCATCATAATAAGCCGGCATAACTGCAAGCTGGGCCAATGTGTCATTTGGAGAGGTATTATTATCTTTCTTGAAGCCGACTTGAAGGGAGGTTTCTTGTGCTTGTCTTGGAGGGCTTACATACTTATCTAATGACTCATACAAAATGTAATATGCCCAAGAAGGGTCCTTCATAGTTCATTCATGACATGACTCAAATTGACTTTTATGACTAGATGACAAATCCTAAAGGCTCACAATGGGAGCCATCATTTAAAATAAAATTCCTTGCTCATGGTACCCAATGCCCATGAGACAAGCATTACAATAATTTTATTTTTCTTCTTTTAATCAATTACATAAAATCACAATTACACATGTCATTATGAAGACCGAACCTAGTTACACTTTTCAACAGGTTCATGGGCACAAAAATCATAGCAAATGACAAAAAAGAAGGTAAATGTTGGTAGGCAAAGAGGCAAGCAAGCATATGCCTAAATATATGGAAAAAATCATTAACATGGGGGCATTTAAGAACATACATTTGAATGGAAGATGAGAAGTCTGTTTGGCTGATTTGGCAAATGATCTTGAACCTTTGATCCACAAAAAAATATTTGTTGGTGATGATAATGGCTGTTTTGCCCTCAATCCCTCCTTGAAAATCACTACAAGATCTTCTTCTCCAACATAAAAAAAGCAAAGTGATAAATAAAAACCCAAATCTATCTTTAAAACCCCCCAGCTGCGCCTTCCTGGCTTAATGTTTTCTGTATTTTCAGTTGTTTCTATGTCTACACCTGTCGTTTCATGTCCTGTTCCTTCTTGCATTTTGCTTGTCCTACAATGTTTCAATCCCGCTGCTTATTCCTTCCAGTATTCTTCCAGTGGTCATGCTGGCAGATGTTGGGTTAGTTTAGATTAAGGCTAAAAAGTAAAAACAAGGAAACTTTTGCAGTTGGTGTGTGCCCTCTATGTAGCTTACCTTATCTAATAATTTCTTGAATATTCCTTTACCAATTTAATCTGGAAAGAGTTATGAACATTCTAGTAGGTGAAAAAATGATCGATTTGTGAACATTTTAGCAGCAATGCTTCTATTACGAAGCAAAATTCATCAGAGTCTAGTATTGGAGATCTAGCTTTCTGCTCACAAAATGACAAAGAATAGAGTACATATTGTATACAGATTCGGATCTCCAAAGATGTACAGGCATTGTTTTGTAGATACTAAGAAACGATGGAAACAAGGAGTAAAAATTTCCACCTTGGCTGGCCTGATATATATATATATATGTATATAATCCCTTTTATTTTAGTCAAATGCCAAGCAGCATTAGTGACTATCGATGGAGAAATCCCCCTTGGTTTTTTTTTTGTGTGCACGTAAATATTTCCATCTTGGCTGATATATATATATATATATAATCCCTTTTATTTTAGTCAAATGCCAAGCAGCCTTAGTGACTATCGATTGAGAAATCCCCTTGGTTTTTTTTTGTGTGTGTGTGTGCTCGTAGATAGATAGGTGGATAGATAGATAGATAGATATTAACAGTAACAATTTTGGGATTAGCTCCAGTGAACAGAGCTGCTCTTTTTGTGATTATTTTGCCACTCCACACGTTTGTATCATCACATATGTGTGCCATCAAGGTTGCCAGCATTTTCTTTCAGTCTCAGTTGCAGTTCTTTTGCCAGAGCCTGCCTGCCTGCCTGGTTTTTAAACTGGGCCATCGTTATGAAAAGAGATTCCAATTTCACGCTATACCACAGCCTGCTGGACACGCACACATATATCATATAGTCATTTCAATTATTTTTAAAGAAAATTAGGATTAGAAACGTACGTAACATGTACTTTAGTGGCATCTGCAGTGTTGCTTGAACTGTGTTAACTCGCAGTTAAAGGGTTGGTGGAGATAGTTTTCTGACCAATAAAACAGGTCTTTGCACTAAAATGGAACAGACGAAGGCAATCTTCCATTGCATTGAGTCTAATGACATACTTAAATAGATTATCCATGAGGTTGCTATCTTGTAAACATTCATGTTGTTATATGAACAGATATTATGGCTTTTGAGACATCTCATTTACTAGAGTTCATGTTACATGAACTGTTCACATTGAGTAAAATTTTATTGAAGGAAGATAATTATCAGAATGTCATGTGATCTCTTTCTAGATATCAACCATTGGCAGGTCATCTTCTTCCTCTCCTTTTACTTAATCTAGTCCTCTGAAGAAGTTTAGTTTATATGGACTGAGTGTGGATTTCCTTTCTAGATTCGACTGACAGCGCTACTTTTGAATTAGTTGAAGGGTTTCCGGCAGAAGAGGAGTTTGCTGCTTGTGTAGTGGAGAAGAAGCTAGATAATTCATCGGAACAATCTGGAAATGTAAAGCCAAGTGAAAATCAAGACGGGCAATGTTGTGTAATGCATGGAATCTGCAGCCAGGAGATTCTTTGCAGGCAAACATGTGAACATGCTTCTGGTACTGGTTCAAATCGATGTACGGGAAAGGTATCTCTACTGAGACCTGGCATCACAGATATCTTTTTAAGTTGAAATGCTATTTTAATAATAATCATAATTTGTAAATAATTTGTGGCTGCGATTTAAATGATAACCATATTTGTGAAAATTTTGTGTACCATTAACCCACACATATATACACCTATACAATAATTATTTTTCTTCCTACAACAGATGTCAAAGTCTGCTTTCTATTTTCCTGGCTATATTTAGAAAGGTTAAATATATATACATTAGTGGTGTGAAAATACTTGTTGACAAGAACTATTAGACTTAACATATGCTATTGTATGCCTGAACTTTTTCTCAGTTGTTACTGTATATAAATCTGTGTCTGTATGATGGAAATCTTTGGTGTTAGCTCAATCGATAGGATAATGATCATTTTAATAATTCCGCAAATGACCACAAAAGAAGGTGTTAAAATTGGCAACTAGGGCCAAATTCCACCTTGGGTCAGCTCATTTGATGGAGATGTTGATTGCATTAATTCCTCTTTCCAAGAGGACCAAAATTGATATAAAGAGCATCTCATTTGGACAAGCAGAAGTGTGATTTTGAATTTATGCCCACACATGTGCAAATTGTCAAGGTTGGCCACATCATCATGTAGGCTCAGAAAACCCAATGGATGTGTCACTTCACCCTCAACAACTTGTATAAATATAAGTGACCTCTCACCTCATTTGGCATCATCATCAACACTCATATTCTTCTCTCTCCTTCTCTCATTGGTTCATACAACTATTGGGTTCTTCTTTTCTCTCACATGTGTGGCACAAGGAGGATGAATTTCAGAGCTAAATTACAGGGCCAAAATTACAGAGTTGTTTGACCAGCGTTGACTTTGACCCTCTAAGGAGAGTTTGACTTCAATTTCTTGGGAGATTATCTGTTTCAGCAGGCCGCATCTTTGGCACAGAAACCAAGGTATTCTGAGCACTTTGACTGCAGACTAAAATTGCAGGTTGGCCACAGATTTCATGACAGCAATTTGACCAAGTTTGACTGTTGACTTGGTAACTGTTTTCGGCTGAATTTGACCTTGTGATCAGGCCGAGTTTGACTGGGGAAGACCGAGCTGTTTTGAGGACATTCTATTGCGTCTTTGACCAGATTTGACTTTCTGGTTAGGGCTGTTCACTGCTGCAGAAAATTGCAGATTTTGACAGGGCTATTTTGAGTCTTGACATTGAATTTGGCAAGTCAATTTGACTGTTGTACTCTCTCTCTGCTGAACATTTTGATTAATAATAAGAAGAACCGATCAAAGGGTTTTCCCCACATTGGGGTTTTTCCCTGGCATCTGCCAAATCTGGTGTTCTCTTGTATTGGCTTGTCTTCTGCATATTGTTTCATGTTCTATCTACTTTTACTGTCAATGTGATTATTGGTTAATGTGATTGCCATTGGAAATTGGCATTGGGCTGCTAAAGGAACATTGAAGTAATTGTGCTAAGCATAGAACATACCATTGTTAACTAAAATTAAGAGAAAGTAAATGAGAGTCATAAGTAAATCAAAAGTGATTTTAGTGCAAATGTGACTAATAAAATCTAGAAGCTAAAAGTGCAATTAAAGAAGTTACTTATTAGCAACATTAAAAGAAAAAGTAAATGACTAAACATAATGTAACAGTGGCCTACTTCACAGACACAGTAGAAGTAGAAGAAGGAGAAGCAGCAGCGTTGGAACTTACAAAGGGTGAATATACTGCCATAACCTAGGGGGAAAATCTACACATGTTGTCACACAAATCTGCATAGGCAGACTTGCCTAATAATTATAGCTAAGTTACCAGGATTCGGATACGGATACGGATACGGATTCGGATCCAGATCCGGATCCGCCAATGTTTTGAAAAGTCAGGATCCGGATACGCGAAGAAAACAGCAAGTACAAATAATATAAATATTTTTTTTATAATTTTAAAAATAAGAATTATAAATTTTATAATATATAGTTTATATATATTTGTAAAATGTAATACTTATATAAAATAATTAATATATTCCATTAATAAGCTTAGAATTAATATATTATTTATGTATTAAATAATAAGTATTCATACAAATTAAATAGTTTATAATTAACGTAAAACATAATAATAACTATTATAAAAATTATTATTATTATAGTTTATAAATTACCTATTAAAAAAAATTATTATAAATTAAATTAAAGAACAAAACTATTGAGATTCATTTATAAAGTGAATTGAATTATAAATTATCAAGATAAAGTATCGGAGACCAAACTCTTGGGAGCTGGGAATTTAAAATATTTAATTATTATAAATTAAATTAAAGTGAATTGAATTATAAATTATCAAGATAAAGTATCGGAGACCAAACTCTTGGGAGCTGGGAATTTAAAATATTTAATTATTATAAATTAAATTAAAGAACAAAACTATTTAGATTCATTTATAAAATGAATTGGATTAGAAATTTAATCAGATAAAGTATCAGAGACCAAACACTTGGGAGATGGGAAGTTAAAATCCACGTTAAGTGCTATGTGGGCAAAATAATTTTACGTGGAAACTGGAGGCTAACAATCCCATGACACACATATGTTCCGACAGACATTTATCAATGTTAAATAATATGTTAAATGCCCATTTCAATAATCGTTTGACGCACATATGTTCTGACAGACTTTTGTTACCCAACTGGTCCAACCAACGCACCTTCATTTGCAGAATCGATCAAGCCGCCGCCATAGAACACATGATTTTGTAGGTTTGGATTTATTTACTACGAAAGGTTCATTATTTTTGAAAGTGACTCTTAAAGTGCACAGTGCGGATCCCAGTGGATCCGGATCCGGATCCGTATCTGATCCGGGGATCCGCGGATCCAACTACCTAGCCCCACGGATCCGGTAACATAGAATTATAGTCTATAGACAACCCTGTCACCGTTGGAAGCCTCTTCCTTAGGATTGGTGCTTTACCAATCTCTGAGGGCTGTCTCTAGGCGTTGTATGCTGTTATCAAACCAAGATTCTGCTTAAAAATCCAATTGATTTGGACATGATAAAAGCTCACTCTTGAGTTGTGTTACTCCTAATTTTGGCAGGGGTAACCATAGTGAATTTTTTCACTAGTCCTTGTATTTTTTCGTTTTGGACTGCCAACGCTTTCATGGATGTTGATTAAATAGAGGGTTTGATGACAGGCAGATGGATCATATGATGCAGGGTGGGGCTTTTGGATTCATCCTAACTTTTGTGCAACTTCATGTTTCCCAATGCAGTTCACATATCATGGGTAGTTCATGTTTCCCAAGGTAGTAGTCAGAAGTATTCTGGGCTATTTCTGCATGCGTGCACCTCCCCTTGACATGCCATGTTGAAGATCCAAGATTCCTTGCTTATTTTGTAACCTTTTAAGCTATTGTATGCTTGATTTGAGGGTTGACCCTACTTATTTGGATGTACTTGAGCTGTTGGGGGTTTCATGGCCCATTTTATGTCTTGGAAGGTTACTTCCATACTTCATGGAGGTGTCTTGACTTGAGATATGGACATAGTCATGCCTTAGATACATACTTCGAAGGTTTATGGACAATATTTGAGGGTATGTCTACCTATTGGTGTCTTATTCACTCTTTCCATGAGGTCGACCTATGTTTGGAGGCTAGACGTTGGATGGTTTCTCGTTTGGAGGGCTACTCCACCATGATTTGAGGGTTTTATCATGTATTTGAGGAGCAATTTATAGCTGTTTTGAAGGAGCTGCCCCATTTTGGGGGTTTTAGTTAATGATATTTTGGATTTTTTTGCCTTGGAGACCCGTATGTCCACCTTGGAGGAAGACTAAAGGGGTTGAATTACACATTTTGAGGTAGGGCTGCGGAGGAGCACCACCTCGCCCTCGCACCCGCTTTGGAAGTGTTAGTTTTTGGTAGCATCGGAAGTGCTCTAGCCTTGAAAATTGGTGGAGAGGGAGGCTAAGGCGCATGAGTTCTAAAGAACCCAGAAACCGTTTGGTGAAATTCCACCCAGATTATATTTTATTAAAAT
This sequence comes from Pinus tabuliformis, assembly GCA_031772625.1. Taxonomy (NCBI): domain Eukaryota; kingdom Viridiplantae; phylum Streptophyta; class Pinopsida; order Pinales; family Pinaceae; genus Pinus; species Pinus tabuliformis. Next base: position 1,039,459,211 of record CM062805.1, on the reverse strand, counting down.
AATTAATATTTTTAATGGGGTTCCCGAGTCTAAACTTAGGGAAATTAAAATATTAATGGGTATTAATCAAAATATGGGTGAGAACGATCTAGAAGGCGGACCAAGCCATGTTTCAATCTTAGCCATTGATTAAAGACTTAATCTCAGCTGTTGAAGACTCAACAAGAAAAGTATAAGATGGAGGCTTGGGGTTCATTTAAAAACACACACAAAGAGATTGAGGAAATCGATTTTCTGAGGTGAGAAGTTTTCAGGAGGAAAATTGATTAGGGGGATCTTGCAGTTGAGGGGCAGTGAGAAACCGGAGGGACTTTCCGGAGAATACAGACAGAAAGGCAGAGAGAGCTTGTGGAGGTAGTGCAGTAGCTGAGAGAGCTGACGCTGGGCCAGTCTGGGCCCATGCAATCCTGACGCAGAGCCAGAAGGGCCAACGTAGAGCATAAATGTTGCATGTCATGCAAAATCCAGAACTGTCGGAATTGCCGGAACTACCGAGAATTGTTGGAATTGCCTAAACAGCCGGGAGAGCTGACACAGAGGGCAGAGAAGTGACGCAGGGCTGACGCAGAGCCAGTGCAGAAATAGCCAGGGTTAGCCAGTCTTGTGCAGGATCAACCGACATTCTGCCGGGTGAAATGAGGTAAAACTCACTTAGATTTTCCGCCAGTATTTTCTCTGTAAAGGATTGCTAGATGAGCATCCTAGAGTTGTATTAAGATATTTCTCTTGTATAATAATAAACCCTCAGAATTGCTGCACCGATTTTCCTACATTGGGTTTTTCTAGGGACTATTGTGTCCAAAAATAAGTGTGTCCTATGTATCTTGTTCTTTGCTCTGTTTTCTGTTTCATGAGATCAAATATTTAATTAGTCTAGGTTGTAGAAGTAATTTGCTTCAGTATTCAGAAGAATAACTTGATGAATGTAATTTAAAAATCAAGTAGGTGAAGTAGATTCAAATTTGCTACAGTAGGGGTTCCTTCGAGTCTAGGAATTTTCATAGGAAGCACACTTTTAATGGAAGCGCTCAAGGAGCGATTTTTGGGAGCGTGCTTCCGCAAGAAAGATTGCGCTCCCTGGTTTCTCCAAGAGTGATCAAGAAGCAATCACTCCTGTATCTCTCCTCCTTGCTCTTGAAGCGATTTTTAACGACGAGGAGTGAGGAGTGATTGCTCTTGTCCAAAAAACATCGCTCCTGCCCAAAGACACCTGCACGTGACCAAGAAAGGGGGGAATTTTTTTTAGGAGGGAAATGGGAGGGGACAAAAAGAATAAAAGTCCTCCTCACCCCCGCCCCCCCACATAACATTATTTTTGTAATGTCCTGATTTTCATTTTCCTTTATAATATAGCTAGGATAGATTTCTAGGGTGTGTGATGGCCAGGTCACAGGAGCTAGATGACATCATCCGAGGCCTTAGAGGGGTTCTGAGGATTTTCATGGGGGGCTGACGGGAATTTCTCACTGCATTTCATCATTAGGGTTAGTTCCACACAATGTATTTTTGGTTCCGTTGCATTTCGACAATTTCTGTAAAATGAAGTTTTAATGAGTATATTTTAATTAAAAACACTAAAGGTGTTGCTGGGAGTAGAATATTTGGAGGAACACAGTGTCATAGCTCGTTGGAACCAGAACAATAAAATGTTTAGGACGGGATGGTGAAAAGTGACTTCCAATGACCGAAGGAAGCATGGTGGTTGATTAGTCACTTAATTAAATAAAATAAAGGGAAAAATGCTTAATTAGAGAAAAATGCCAAAGTGACTTGAATAAAATAAATAAAAAATCACTTAAATAAAGTAAAGGGAGAATCTTTTATAATGGAAATAAAATGATAAAGTAAAGTGTTTTTAAGGTTGGAGAGGGATTTGTTAGATCTTTGAAGGGAGGGGAAGCAAATCATTTGGGACATCTTGGTTGGTTTGTATTCCTTGATTGGTGAGGTTTGGAGAACCAGGTTCTCAGCTTCAGTAGCCCTAAGACGAAAACCCTCGGATGATTTGGTGAGAGTGGATGAAAACCCATCTCATCCTTTGGTGAATTCATTCAAACTTCATAGGAGTGCTTCTTAGTTGCAGTTCCAATTTGGTGGTCAGATCCAGTGTTGCAGTGGATATATTTTGAGGCCAGATCCAATTTGCAGTAGCTCAAAGAGTTTTATTTCAACATTCTTCCATTATTTGTGTGAGCATGTTGTTAATTTTTGGATATTATGGTAGCATCAAAAAGGTGTTTTAGTCTCTAAGGTGTCAAAGAGGCTAAGGAACATGAGATCTCCAAAACCCAGAAAAGGTTTCAGGAGAAAACACTTAGAGACCACTCAATTAAGTTAATTGATCAATAATTAAAAGGTTCCTAAGTCTAACTTAGGAAAATTGATTAATTAATGGGTATTAATTGAGGAAATCGACTTTTGCTCTAGAGACGTCCGGAAAAGTGTATTGATGGAGTCAAATTTATCTTATTCATCGATCACGATTAGATCTTGCCCGTCGATGCTCCAATCAGATCAAGTCTATGGGATGGAGATAAACACAATTGTGTGAGCATCAGTCATCTTGGTAGATTGAGCTACCCAATTCACAACTTCAGTGAGGGTACAATTTGAGCAAGAGGGAGAGCATTGGAGAGAGGGAGTAGCAAAAAGTTTGGGAGCAAGATTCAGGAGAATTTCCTGGTGATTTTCTAGTGCCAAAGCAGTAGGAAAAGGGAGGCCAAATAGTCTGCAGAAGAGGCCAAATTTTGTAGTGCGAAATAGCTAGTCCAGTAGTGGGAGTTGCAAGAAGAGGATTTGATCAGTTGTCGGAGGCCGAATCAGTGCCCACAAGGTAGAGCGAATTTCCTCTGGAGGCAGAGGGACGCTAGAAAACCTAGTTGGAGGTTGATCCAAGGCTATACAATTTGCACAGAGTTAGCAGTGCACATTTTAGCTAGTAGTGTGAGCTACTCGTGTGGGGTGCGAGCGGGCCATAAGGGGTCGAATAGATTTGTAGAGGAGATTCTTGATCTTTAGATTATCTTGTTAGATATTTGTCGGAAGATTGCCAGTTGGGCATCCAGCTTATTATACTCTCAAATTTACTGCATACTTATTATATAATCCCCCATTTGCTACACCAATTTTCTCTATGGGGTTTTTCTGAGGAATTTTAAGTACAAAATAATTGTGTCAATTTTTATGTGTGTGTATCTATTTCTTAGTTCTTGATTTTACTTCCGCATAATATTTTTTTTGTGAAGAATTACAGTGTGATTTATTTGTTATTTGTTGTATAACAAATAAACTACTAATCAGTTAGAAGAATAAACTCTAGTTGTTGCAATTTAAGGAAATTTCACATGGTATCAGAGCGTTAGTGATCAGATCAGAGGCTCAAAGGTGAAAGATTAGTATATCTTACAGTTTCAAAGGGAGATTTGAAGCACAGGGTTGAAATCTACGTAGGCCAAGCTGGGGGTGCGAATTATAGAGGTAGGAAATTCGATTTCCAGATCTTGTCTGACGAAAAAGTTCGAATAACCTTAGAAGTAGAGTTTGCAGGCAGTGGGTGGCTGAGAAGCAGTGCCCGTGAGTAGATTAGTTGATTCGTTGAGTAGATCTAGGTGTAGAATATGTGCAACAAGAGTTGCAGTTGAGGATCTGTGCAAAGCAGGAAGAGAAGAGCACACATAGGAGATTTCTAGTTTACTCTTAGAGGGGTTTCTAGTTTCCAGAAGGAGATTTGTAATTTCTAGCACCAGTAGGCCGTAGCAGACTTGCCAGTTCAGCCAGTGCGAGCTTTAGGAGCAGCAATACGTGTGCCAGATTCCGGAGAAGGATTTCCAAAAGGTAGAGCGAATTGCGTAGTGGAAGAGTAGTAGGTAGTGCAAGTATCAAAGAAGGATTTCCGGAGGCAAGCAGTAGAAAATTTGCACATTCCTAAGGGGGTGCGAGTAGTAGAAGAAGGACAAGCAGGGAAAAGAAGGATATTTCCAAATTCAGTCTCCAGTTTATTTGAGTTTCGCAAAGATGGCCACAATAAGACTTGGGGATCAGGACAAACTTGACAGAGCCTCTAACTTTGGTGTATGGAAGGCCAAAATGTAATTCCTGTTGGATGAGCATGGTCTGGAGGAGTTCATGACAAATGTCATGGCAGAGCTAGCAGATGCACAATAATTGACTACCTTCAAGAAAGAGATGACCAAAGCTAAGAGAATAGTCCTAGATGGAGTTTGGGATCATGTTGTCCCTCATATTGCAGAAAAGAATATGACAAAGTACATGTGGGATGTCGTCATAAAACTGTACCAGGATCCATATGAGAATTGCAAAATGATTCTCAAGGAGAAACTGAGGACCATTAAGATGCAAAAGGTTGAAGGCGTTACTTCTATCTCACCATGTTAATTTTAGGTATGTTCTATGCTTAGAGCAATCTATTTCAATTTTCACAGTTAGTTCCAAATCTTTTCCAGATTAGCAATCACATCAACGTTAAATTAAACTGCAAATATAACATAAATAGAAATCGCAGAAGACAAGCCAAGACAAGAGGACACAAGATCTGGCGCTAGCCAAGGACAAACCCCAATGTGGGGAAACCCTTGATCAATTCTTCTTATATGTTCTTCAATAGTTCAACAGAGGGAGAGAGAGAGAGATAGTACGTTTACAATAGAAGTCAACACTTTGACTTATCTAGATAAGAGCATAGATCATTTCTAAGAAGATGATACATGAGATCAGTTGAAGGCATGTTGCTTCAACTGATTCTCCAAGGTGACTCCTTCACCTATCGTTGTGCTGCATTTCGTCATCATGCTGCACCTTACCGCGCTGCACCATGCTGCACCCATCATCACTATGCTACATTTCATCACGCTTCATTAATCATGACTGTACCCATCACTGTACTGCATTATGTGCCATTGCTGCACCATGTTGCCATCTTGACCTATGTGTTGGCTGCACCTTGCTTGCTTGTTGTCCCTAGCATGCTTGTTGTCCTTAGCTTGTTGCTAAGTACCATACAACTGTCCCAATGTTAGTTAGTTGTCCCTTGCATGCTGCTTTCCTTCGGAGATAGATGCTCCTGCTGTTCTGGCAGTTCCCGATAGTTCTGGAAGTTCTAGTTGTTTCGGCTTTTCCAGCAGTTCCGGCTTTTCCGGCTTTTCCAGCAGTTCTGGCTTTTTTCGGCAGTTCCGGCTTTTCCGACAGTTCCAACGTTTCCGGCATTTCTGGCTTTTTCGGCTTTTCTGGCAGGTTCGCCTTTTCCGATTTTTCCGGTAGTTCTGGTTTTTCCGGCATTTCCGGCAGTTCCGACTTTTTTGGCAGTTCTGGCTTTTCCGGCGGTTCTGGCTTTTCCGGCAGTTCCGACTTTTCCGGCTTTTTGAGCAACGTAGAGCTTATTCTCCCATGACTACATTTAGATCTAGGGTAGCGTATACCCTAGGGCATTCCCTCTAGCTCTCATCTTCATCAAACCCAAAACAAGATGAAGAGAGATCACAATAGTGAGTGTGTGTGTCAAATGACTTCACATCCTCTTCTATTTATACTAAAACGAAGATGATGAATAGACATGTCTATTGGGCTTCTGAGCCTATTCAAGTTGTTGGCTGACTTGACAATTTATTTTATAACATAAATAAATTCATAACTTCATAAATACTTATCAGAATCAGATGATCTTTAGATCAATCCCACACCTCTTGATGAGAGGGATCCAATAAAAATATTCGCTGCCATAAATAAGATGACCCACATGGAGTTTGGCCCTAGTTGCCAATCTTAACACTCCCTCTCAACTAGGGAGAACTCCATCCGCTGATCCATGTGTCCAACTGTACTATCTCTACCATCAGTGCCCTGCACTACTCTGCTCAGCTCTACCCAGCTTTGCTAGCTCTGCTCAGTTCTGCTGGCTCTGCTCTGTTCTGCTGGCTCTGCTCAGCTCAACTCTGTTGGCTCTGCTCTGCTCTGCTCAGCTCTACTCTGCTCTGCTAGCTCTGCTAACTCTGCTCAGCTTTGCTGGCTCTGCTCTGCTCTGCTGAAGCATGAAGAAGAAGAAATGATCGAGAATGTGTCATACCATTCTCCACTGACCTGAAGTCAGTCTCTGTCAGGCCAGGGTAACTCTAGAAATGGCAGAAAAAACTGATTGATATATTTCATTAGGTAACTATTGTTTATATACAGGAATGTGACTGATCAGTTCATCTACTTGATGACTGTTCACATTCCGGGTACACCCAACCGCTGAGGATTAGGTGTCAACAATTCCCCCCTTTAATCTGAAGGGATGTTGGTGAGTCCAAGCATCGTTCTGAATCTTTCAAGCTTTTTTCTTCCAAGCGCTTTGGTGAAGATGTTTGCAATTTGCTCATTTGTGGAACAATGACGGAGATGGATTGTTTTGGCCTCAACATGATGTCGGATCAGATGATATTTAGTATTGATGTGCTTAGTACGATCATGGAACTTTGGGTTCTTGGCCAACTTTATTGCAGAGGTGTTGTCAATCATGAGTGGAGTTGATTGTACTTGTTTTACCTGCAAATCTTCAAGAATTTTCCTGAGCCACACAATTTCTTTCGTTGCTTCAGCTGCTGCCACGTATTCTGATTCTGTTGTGGAATCTGCTGGAATTGATTGTTTGCGTGATCTCCAAGAGACAGCTCTTGATCCAAGACTCATAGCATATCCTGAAGTAGATACTCCAGTTTCTTTGTCTCCATCGAAGTCTGAATCAGAGTATCCAATCAAGCTGAAGTCGTCCACCTGTGTATACTTGATTCCAAGGTCTTGAGTTCCCTTCAAGTACCTTAGAACTCTTTTTGCAGCAGACCAATGTCCCTCACAAGGCTTTTGCATAAACCTGGAGAGGATTCCAACAGCAAATGAAATGTCTGGTCTGGTAGTAGTGAGGTAGATGAGACTTCCTATAAGCTGTCTATACTTTGTTGCATCCTCAAATTCCTTTCCTTCAATAGATGTGAGCTTTAAGTTTTGTTCCATTGGAGTAGAAAGAGGATTGCACTCTGTCATGCCAAATCTGTTTAACAAATCTCCAATGTATTTCTTTTGAGAAAGAAATATGGATTTTGGATGTTGGGTTATTTCAATGCCAAGATAATAATGAACATAGCCCAAATCAGTCATTTCAAAACTTTTTCCTAATTCTTTCTTTATGGATGCAATATAGCTTTCATTGTTCCCTGTCATTAAAAGATCATCTACATATACCACAAGATATACAACTGTTTTGCCAAGTTTCTTGACAAATAAAGTTGCATCATCAAGATCAAAATGATTGAAGTTGAGTTTCAGAAGATGCTCTGTTAGTTTTTCATACCAGGCTCATGGTGCTTGTTTGAGGTCATACAAGGACTTCACAAGTTTGCATACTTTATGTTCATGTCCTTTCACAGCAAATCCTTCAGGCTGGGACATAAAAACATTCTCTTTTAGATCTCCATTCAAGAATGCAGTTTTTACATCCATTTGATGGACTTTCCAACCGTTCTGAGCAGCTAGTGCAAAGAGTGTCTGGATGGTGGCCCATTTTGCTGTGGGGGCAAAAGTTTCCTCATAATCGACCCCTTCGTTCTGTGCAAAACCTTTTGCCACAAGCCTAGCTTTGTGCTTGTCAAGTGAGCCATCAGCTTTGTATTTGTTCTTGTAGACCCACTTGCAGCCAATTGGTTTGGTTCCAAATGGAGGATCAACCAGCTTCCAAGTGCCATTCTTTATGAGGCATCATACTCCTTTTGCATCGCTTCTTTCCATTCATCATGAGAAGCAGCTTCTTTGAAGGAAGTTGGTTCAAAATCTGTAGACAAGTTCAATTCACAATCATAAGTAACATCCATATCAACAGGTGAATTAGAGTCATCTACATCACCTCCATTTTGTCGTTTGAATTTCTGGTTCCTGTTTTTCCAATTTCATCAGGATGAACACTTTCAAGTGTATTTGTCAGCCACTTTGGGGGACTTTTCTGAGATGGTCTAGGCTGCTCTGTTGATTGAGTTGGGACTGAATCAAGATTGAGTCTCCCAATTCTATCAATTACATCACTTAAAGCATCATCTGTTGTTGGAGTTTCATGCAGGGGAGATTGTTCTTCAGAAGAAGATTCCACATGTTGTTTTAGTATAGGAATCCCCCCTTCAAGATGTGGAATCTGATTATCAAATTCTTGAAATGATTTTGTTTTTGCGAATCTATCCAAGCGATCAAGTTGCCGCTCAACAACATTGTCAGATTTGGATGATTCAAGAAAAATGACATCTCTAGATACAACAAACTTTTTATTTACTTCATCATAAAGGCGGTATGCTTTAGAGGTGTTTGAATACCCCAGGAAGATGCACTTACGACTTCTAGCACCAAGTTTGTTTCTATGTACCTTTGGTATCGAAGCATAACAGGTGGAACCAAAGATCCTGAGATGTTTTACCGAAGGAACATGTCCATACCACAATTCATAAGGAGTCTTGTTTCTTATAGCACTAGATGGACATCTATTCTTTATATATGCAGCACATAGAACAGCATCAGCCCAAAACATTATCTTTACGTTTTTGAAGAAAAGCATGGATCGTACCATATTCAAGATTGTTCTATTCATTCTTTCTGCTACACCATTCTGTTGGGGATTATAAGGCACAGTTGTTTGATGTTTGATCCCATGTTGGCGAAGATAGTGTTCAAATTCATTTGATGTATATTCTTTTCCATTATCAGTGCGTATAGACCCAATATGAGATTGTGCATCATTTTCAATCCATTTATGAAAATTCTTGAATGTTTGAAAAGCATCAGATTTGTTCTTCAATAAATAAACCCAACACATTCTGGTGTAATCATCAATAAATGTCATGATATATTTATTTCCATTTGCAGAAGGAACAGGCATTGGACCACATAAATCTGAATGAATGAGTTCAAGCTTCCTATGTGCTCTTGAATGTGAATCATGAAAAGACTGTTTGCTATGCTTTCCTAGAATGCAAGCATCACATTGCTTATGTTTTCTAGGAATTGTAGGCAAACCAGCGACACCATTTTTCTTCAATAAGCGGAGACTGTCATAGTTTAAATGTCCAAATCTAGCATGCCATAATAAACTTGATGGAAGTGTACCTTCTTCATGATGAGAAATATATGAGAAATGTTGTGCATGAGCAGAGGTTCCTTGCAGTTTGAGAAGTCTTTCTTCTTCTATTCCCCTCATGACAAGTGAGTGGTCAGATGCTTTTCTTACCTCAAGCTTGCCATCAAACATATGAATGGAGTGACCTTGCTGACGGATGTGGACCAATGACAACAAGTTTCTTTTGAGCTGTGGGAGATATAGAACATGATCCAGAAGAAAGTCTGGAAGACCAGGCAGTTTAAGCCTGATTGTGCCAAGCCCTGATGGCTTGATTTTTGACTGATCTGCAAAGTATACTGCTCCATCAACATTGTCAGTGAAATCTTCAAAAAAATCTTTCCTATGAGTCATATGATAGGTTGCTCCTGAATCAAGCAACCAATCATTTTTCGAAGAAGCAAGTGAAGCATTAAACAAATCTTCATTTACTCCAATGTTACATTGTGCCTCAATATAGTGAGCGGATTCAGGTGCTTTACCTTTGTTTGTATCATCAGTTTTACCTTTCTGCTGGTTTCTTTTCTGCTCAATTTTGTCCCATGGTAGCTTGCATGTAGAAGCATCATGTGATCCATTTCGTTTGCAGCGAATGCAATGCAGATCTGCTTTTTCTGCTTGAGAATGTCTGCCCCCCTGCCTCTGAAGTATCTTCCTCTTCCTCTTCGTCCACCTCTTCCTCTTGCAGAATCTTGAGCAGGATGCTTTTCTTTATGAGCAAGGCAAACAGTCTCTTCAGAAGATTCAGGGACTGTCTTCTTTCCAAAGGCTTTCTCTCTTTCAGCAAACTTTTTCACAAGAGAGTCAAAGGTTATATCTTTAAGATTTCCATTTGCTTGTAAAGACTCAAGATAATTGGAGTAAGTAGGATAGAGTGCCTTGAGAAAATCAATAAGAGGGATATCCAGCTCAACCTTAGTGGATTTGATATCATGCATTATGGATTTTACTTCAGATGCAAGAGCAAGATGATCATTATTTTTTAGTTCAAGAGTGAAGAGTTTAATCATGAGCTGAACAACTTCAAGTGCAGAATGTGAGTCATAAAGTTCTTTCAGCTTTTGTAAAGCTTCAAAGGCAGTTGAATATGATGAAATATGGCGACTTACTTCTTCATTTACAGATGCTGCGATTAATGCATAGGCTTTGCTGTTCTTGTTTTCCCAAATGACGAGCTCTTTGTCTGATGTAGGCTATACTGGGTCATTGTCTCCTTCTCCGACACACACTCCCTTCCACAACTCATTGTAGATGAGGGTGTGTTTTACCATCCGGGACCATTCAAGATAGTTCTCCTTGCCAGTGAGAACTATCCCTACCATAGAGATGATTGAATACATTCTGTAAAAAATGCCTCTGCTGATAAAAAACTTCTGTTGATAAAAAATTTCTGTTGATATACAGTGAAGTAGTATTCAAAAAGGTAACAGATTTCAAATACTTTTATGTACTGTTTCTTCAAATCCCTTCAAGTATCCTCATATAATATATCCACCACATTCCATATCTACAACTATTCAAACAACGTCCAAAAAACCATTCAAAACTTATTTGAATAGCGTCCAAAACGCATTCAATTTTTTTTTAAACAAGATGGTCAATATATATATGCTGGTTAACCATCAGGTGTCCAAAACTCAAACGCTGGTCAATGTAACCACAATGCACACATATATATACAACTTTAACGCACATATAAACCACTCATTAATTCAGCACCGCCACAACAACAGGCATTAACTCAGCACCGCTATCTCAAATAAAAGGAACACCGCATACAGCTATTCAGGTCACTCCAAAAGATCTATCAAAAAATTTTGCAATTAAAGCTAAGAGCCGGGAGTATACTGCTCCATCAAACAATGTAATAATTCAATAACTATTTGAAAAGCGAATAAAGATTAAACGAAAGCTGCATAACGTATTTAGTTCGACCAATCATATACACGATTTTCACCATCGCAGATTACTTGATTGGGATTTTACATTCCAACGTTCCTTCTCCATACCAGTAATGATGGGTCGCATCTAGATTGAATGAATGCTTCACGTGCAGGTTGCAATGACGATCAGGCTTGCTTTGAACCAGAGACGCTCTACTTGTGCCCCACGACTTTCACGCCGCCTCTTCGGCTCTGCGAAGTGGATCAAATGCTCCACAACTTTATGACGCAACAAACCAACAGGGCTATCTACACAGAAGTTTGTCTTGCAGGCGAGCTCTTGTTTCTGGGTTTCTCTTGTCTCATTCCAGTTCTTGCCGCCTGCCCAGATGTTCAAGAGCATATTACAAGAATTTGCACTAAAGAACTCTTATCCATGCCTGAAAGACTGCTTATGCAATACTTTGACTCACAGTATTACCATTCGGACATTCGCTTGGCTCTAGGCTCCACGACTTTCACACCGAAAATCGCAGGACAGATTCAATTGTAGAAGAAACGCACGGCCTCCACCGTGGCTATCCACGGTGATTTCTGACGATGAAGATGCAACTTCATTGATTTGATGGGTTTCCACCTCCAGAAAACGATCTGGCTCCTCTCCTTCGGAAAATGGACAATGTTATTCACGGAATGTTATTCTGGGTGAATTCAGGGCAGCGCAGGTGTCGCAGAATGACAGAGCCGTTTGAGGACAGAGCGCTGGCAGAGGCAGATTATTAAGAACAGAAGGGAATAAGGCAGAGGCGTTAACCAACGGATGCAATTACACTAAAACCAGCAGGCAGAATATGGGATAGAGGAGTTACAAGGCACGCCAAAAAAAGGAACCTGGGACCTGCGCTCTGATACCATGTCAGGCCAGGGTAACTCCAGAAATGGCAGAAAAAACTGATTGATATATTTCATTAGGTAACTATTGTTTATATACAGGAATGTGACTTATCAGTTCATCTACTTGATGACTGTTCACATTCCGGGTACACCCAACCGCTGAGGATTAGGTGTCAACAGTCTTAGAGTGTGTACCACTGGTCCAAGAGCAATCCTCAACCGACTCGAAGTCAGTGTCATAGTAAGTACAACTCCTACCACTGGTCCCAGACCAGTCCTTTATTAACTCAAAGTCAGTCTCAGAGTATGTACCACTGGTCCCATACTACTATCATTGATCCCAGATCAATGAAGGTCATCCTAGCATAGGGAGTATGGTAGATATAGTGATGCGTCCATTGGTGCTACTATGTCCCTATCCTCATTTCCCTACTCATTGATGAGATGAGAGGTACTTCCCATGAGTCCCAGACTGCATGGGTAGGATGCCTCGATAAGAGAACTAATCAATCATGTCCCACAAGAGAGCGAATCATCTTGTCTATAGGGGAGCGAATCATCCTATCCACAGGAGAGTGAATCATCCTGTCCCACAAGAGAGCGAATCATCTTGTTCCACAATCGCCATGGAGAACACATCATCCAGGCCTCACAAGAGAACTAATCATCCTGCTACACAGTCGTCTTGGAGAACACATCATCTAGACCTCACAGGAGAACTAATCATCCTGCTACATAGTCGTTATGGAGAACACATCATCCAGACCTCACAGGAGAACTAATCATCCTGCTACATAGTCGTCATGGAGAACACATGACCTAGACCTCACAGGAGAACTAATCATCCTGCTACATAAGAGAGCGAATCATCTTGTTCACAGGAGAGCGAATCATCATGTCTAGTGCGCACCAGTGGGGGAGGGTGGGTCACCCTGTGGTCGTATGTTGCTCCAGTAAGAATCGCAAGCCCCCAGAGCTCCGAGAGCTCAATGTATACAACATGCAGGAACCTTTTACAAGGGTCTTTTGACGACTCCAAATCGTTCGGGAAAATCACAAATTTGATCTTTCCTCGGGGCTTTGACAAAGTGTAGCGACGTTCACATCATCTCAGTGTGATGGAGCCTCCTTGCTCATTGACTTACCATATCCCAGATAAGGTAGTATCTATCTGCTAGAGCAATCATCGAATACGGGATTCCTCAATAATCGAATCCCACCTCTGGTTGTCACAGAGAATCACAGTGGTATTCACATGTGTACAAACAACTCACTGAAGAGCTTCCACAACCATGCAGCTTCATACGAGATCATACTCGTAGTTATGTATCCGGTCTCAGCGGTGCTTATAACAATCGACTTCTGCTTCCTGTTCATCCATGATATCGAAGCAGAATCCAAAGAGAACTAGCACTGAGAAGTGCTCTAGTGTTCCTCCACACTGCCCGCGCAGTCAGCATTCAAATAATCATGCAGTTTCATATTTTTGGCAGTGTATCTCAATTCACGAGAGATTGCGCCCCGAAGATATCTCAGAAGATTCTTGGCACCAATCCAGTGAGGCTCAACCAAATATGAGCTCACCATGCTAACTGCAAAACATATGTCTGGACGGAAGTTCACCAAGAACATCAACCCGAATGAGTTTATGAGACTCAGAGGCATTTCCCAAATCTGGTCCAACATCACTACCATATAACTTCTGAAAGTTAAGATTGTCGAGGTAGTCACAGGCTTGCAGTTTATCATTTCACATCCGGAATCCAACTCCCTCTTACTTCTGCAAATGAGAGGGTTTGCACCTGTCAGAAATAGGTGCTGATATGAGAGGTCTATCATCCACAACCTTCGAGTAATGGTTAAGATCGGTTTCACTCCTAGTGAAAATCAACTTCATCAAACAACTATCAATCCTCTCATACTACGCTCGGGGTGTTTTGCTTCAAGCCATAGAGGGCTTTCTTCCACATGTATACATGAGATTCCGTTCATGAATCTCAAACTCCACGGGTTGTTCCAAACCTGTGGACTTGCTACATGAGGGGAATGGTCCCCTTGTAAGATTTTCTTTCAGTACATCTTAGACATGTACTTTCATGTTCTTTTCAAATTCAGGCTTCCCTGTCACCATCTGACTCACAGACCTCTGGTGCTATGTGTTAATGGACATGGTCCCCAGTGGTCTTCCTATAACTTGATACAACCCTAAACTTCAAAAACATCTTGAAAATTCTATTTTCAAACATGTACCTTTCCATTGACGAGTGCCACCCTGAAACCTTTGACTTCCATTGCTAAAATGGACACCAGGTTCTTCTTGCGATTAGGTACATAAAAGAGATTTTGTAAATGAATCGAGTTACCCTCATTCAATTGAGGGATCACATTCCCTACACCCCTTCCGGGATAGGTGGCATCGGCTCTATGTATAATCACACGATTGTTTCCATCTCTACCAAATTAGAGAGTGCATTCATCTATCCGATGAAGTGCCTTGAAGCACTGGGGTTCCTTGCTTTCTTTGACGAGTCGGCCGTGTCCTTGATGACCTGCATTACCTATCATTCCTCTGATCATTGAAGATGTCCCTGGAATGATTATTATCTTCATCAAGAGATGTGTCTCTGCCATTCGGACACTCCTTCACATAATGGCCGAACTTATTGCAACCAAGGCATCCGCCTTTCCTTCCACCCTTAGATCTGAACTTCCCAATGAAGTGATCTTTAGGTAGGCCATCAGAAACTTCCGTTGCACCATTCTGATAATATTCTCTGCGTCCACTTCACCCTTGGTGAATTTGAAGAGGGATGAGGAATCCACGGATCCTTTTGTCCTTTCCCAACTGTCTTCCGTGATTGCTCTTTCACTCTTGCTTGGGCATTGTCTTCACCTCAGCTCTGATACCATGCTAATTTTAGGTATGTTCTATGCTTAGAGCAATTTATTTCAATTTTCATAGTTAGCTCCAAATCTTTTCCAGATTAGCAATCACATCAACATTAAATTAAATTGCAGATAAAACATAAATATAAATTGCAGAAGACAAGCCAAGACAAGAGGATACAAGATGTGGCACTAGCCAAGGACAAACCCCAATGTGGGGAAACCCTTGATCAATTCTTCTTATATGTTCTTTAATAGTTCAACAGAGAGAGAGAGAGAGATAGTACGTTTACAACAGAAGTCAACACTTTGACTTATCTAGATAAGAGCATAGATCATCTCTAAGAAGATGATACATGAGATCATTGAAGACACGCTGCTTCAACTAATTCTCCAAGGTGACTCCTTCACCTATCGTTGTGTTGCATTTCGTCATCATGTTGCACCTTACCGCGCTGCACCATGCTGCACCCATCATCACTATGCTGCATCTCATCACACTTCATTAATCATGACTGTACCCATCATTGTACTGCATTATGTGCCATTGCTGCACCATGTTGCCATCGTGACCTATGTGTTGGCTGCACCTTGCTTGCTTGTTGTCCCTTGTTTGCGTGTTGGCCCTAGCATGCTTGTTGTCCTTAGCTTGTTGCTAAGTACCATACAACTGTCCCAATGTTAGTTAGCTGTCCCTTGCATGCTGCTCTCCTTCGGAGACAGATGTTCCTGCTGTTCTGGCAGTTCCTGGCAGTTCTGGGTGTTCCGACTTTTCCGGCTTTTCCGACAGTTCCAGCTTTTCCAGCAGTTCCGGCAGTTCTGGCTTTTCTGGCATTTCTTGCTTTTTCAGCTTTTCCTGCTTTTCCGGCTTTTCCGGCTTTTCTGGCAGGTTCGGCTTTTCCGACATTTATGGCATTTCCGGCAGTTCTGGCTTTTTCGGCTTTTTCGGCAGTTCCGGCTTTTCCGGCAGTTCTGGCTTTTCTGGCTTTTGCGTCAGTTCCAGCTTTTCTGGCTTTTCCAGCAATTCCGACTTTTCCGGCTTTTCCGGCTTTTTGAGCAAAATAGAACTTATTCTCCCATGACTGCATTTAGATCTAGGGCAGCGTATACCCTAGGGCACTCCCTCTAGCTTTCATCTTCATCAAACCCAAAACAAGATGAAGAGAGATCACAAGAGTGAGTGTGTGTGTCAAATGACTTCAAATCCTCTTCTATTTATACTAAAACGAAGATGATGAATAGACATGTCTATTGGGCTTCTGAGCCTACTCAAGTTGCTGGTCGACTTGAAAATTTATTTTATAACATAAATAAATTCATAACTTCATAAATACTTATCGGAATCAGATGATCTTTAGATCAATCCTACACCTCTCGATGAGAGGGATCCAATAAAAATATCAACGGCCATAAATAAGATGACTCACATGGAGTTTTGCCCTAGTTGCCAATTTTAACACACCAAAATTTAGAATGTTCGAGATGAACTTGTAGCCATTGGAGAGGAACCATTTGATGATGCGTTGGTGCGCGCAACTCTAAATGGGTTTTCCATGGAGTGCCATACATTCATCCAATTTATTTCTGGTTGAGACACACTACCAGGATGAGATTGCCTATGGAGTGACATCACTCAGGAGGAGCTAAGGCTCAACCTCGTAGAAGGCACTATCTACAACAACAACAAAGGACTGAAAGGGGAGGAGGAAGAGGAGAACATAGCGCTTGCAGGTAAAGGGAAGGCGAAGAAGGATCCCAGTCAGGGACAAAAATCAAACGAAGGTGAGAAGAAGAAAAAGGACCTATTAAAGGTCAAATGTTTCAGATGCAGTGAATTTGGTCACTACATCACCCAGTGTCCCAAGGAAAATAATGACAAGAAGGGGGCAAAAACCGTTGGCAACTTTGGCAGAGATCGATGAGTTGACCTCTAGATTGGAGGAATTCAGACTTATAGCAACGATACTTGCAGATGGAGGAGGAGCATGATTCTTCAGGTAGCTTGTTTGGGTAGGCTCCATGGAAGAGCAGTAGACAATTGTAGCATACTCTTCATGTGGATCATTACCTTTGCTACAGGGGCCCACAATGTTCCGTAGTAAGAGGATCAGTGTCAGCAGGTGTAGTCAGTTACTTGGAAGATAGTTGCAAAACTTGGCGCAGTTAGATGCTTGAGAGATAGTAGCATAGTCAGTTACTCATGTGATATTGCAGATCCAAGTGTAGTCAAAAGTCTCATAGATAGTCACAGAACCAGTTGCAGAGGCATAGTAGATTAGTATAGATCGGGTTTCCAGTTTTAGCTACAGGAAATTCGTGTGATTGGAGGAGGCAGTGCAAATTTCCCAGTTGCAGGTTCCAGGTGCAGTTCTAGCCGGAGTGAGACTCCATGTAGGAGTTTCCATCTAGAGAGATTTCCCAGTGCTGTTTCAAAGAGAGATCAGGTGAGATCAAACTCACTATTGCAAAGGTTGCAACAACAATGCAAGATCAACAACAAAGCTGTGTCAACAATAGTGTGAGGTAGATTAGAGTATGCGTAGTGGTTGATGGATAATATTTCCCATTTTGCCTTCTTCACATTGATTTCCAGTGACATGGAGTCAGATTAGTGTGAGATGTGAAGAAATGATGTGTAACAGATGTTAGACTGTTGATTTGGGGTAGCATCGGATGTGCTCTAGCCATGAAAATTGGTGGAGAGGCTAAAGCACATGAGATCTCCAAGACCTAGAAATGGTTTGGGCAGATTCTAACCGGTTTGGGAGATATTAAAATAATTAATATTTTTAATGGAGTTCCTAAGTCTAAACTTAGGAAAAATAAAATATTAATGGGTATTAATATAAAACTGGGTTAGAAGGTTCCAAAAGTCATGGATCAAGCCAAATCTAATCTTATCCATTGATTAGAGATTTAATCTCGGCCATTGAAGGACCAACGAGAAAAGTATAAGAAGAGGCTTGAGGGTCAGTTGGAGAATACACCAGAGTGATCAGTCATTCATTTTGCTAGAGCGGGGTTGCTAAGCAAAGTTGAATCAATGATCAGCAGTGAGGGGCAGTGAGTACGAGGCAGAGAGGCAGGGACAATACTGGGAGACCAGCACAGAAGCAGAGAGAGCGAGAGCAACAGTCAGTCCAGGCTACGCAGAGCCCAGAGAGACTGCGTCATCCATGCAGAGGGCAGAGGGAGTGACACAGAGGCTCCTAGAGGTTGCGCAGTGCCTCAGAGTGTTGATGCAGAGGGTCTTGGGGCTAACGTAGGTCAGTAGGAGGCTGATGCAGTGGCCAGAAGGGCCAATGCTGAGCTTCAGATGTGCTGGAGAGGGTTTCGTGGGACAGGTTTTCTGAATCCTGTTTCCAGATATAGAGGTATTGTTGCCGTATATTTTCTCTGTCGGGTGAGCTGGTTTAGGCACCCAGTTGTACTCAGATAAAATCAATAATAATATAACCCTCTGAATAGCTGCACCGGTTTTCCCGCATTGGGTTTTTCCGGGGACATTGGTCCAAAAATAACAATGTCACTTGTGTGCTTGTTTTCTTTTAGTTGATGATCTGTAGATGTTGATGTTGTACTTGTGTTTATTTTCAGTATTTACATGGTAAATAACTTGTTAATTAAACAAGTAGGAAGAAATAAACCAGATAGTACAAGAAGAATTTCTAACGGGTTAAACTTAGAAATTCCAACATGGTATCAAAGGGTGGTTGCAAATCACAAGAAAACTGAAGGCATCAGCCGAGCAGAGCATTTGCAGCAGATTCAACTGTCCTGAGTGACAGAGTTGATCCTTGCAGAAGGCGACAGAGGAAGGAGTGACGCAGAGGGACTGCGTCATCATTTTGGGCCAGAGAAAGGCAGCGCAGAGGCTAAGGGAGGCAGAATCAGGCTCACGCAGAGCTACGTAGAGGCCAGGAGGGTTGACGCAGTTGGCTGGAGGAGCTGATTTGCCTGTGCTGGGATTGCGCAAAGCCAAGTGGCTCAATCCTTCAGTTGCTGGGGTATAGGAGGTTATGGATAATTTGCGGAGTGAAGCTGGTGGGTTACTGTGGTCAGAACAATACCTAATAGGGCAAGAGCAAGGGGAGGGAGTTGCTGCCGAGGTAGATTTCTAGCCAAGGAATCCAGAGCAATGGTGCAGTTGCACAAACGATCGGAGTGGGGCAACTTGACATTGGAGAGGGATTTCCAGAAGGGAAATCGAGACTCGGAGGGAGTCAAACCGAGAACTTCCAGATGGGAAGTTGAGAGACTCGGAGGAGTCGAAAGAAGAGCAGCGAGATGGCTGTGAGTGGGCTGAGAGATCAGGATAGGCTGGACAGAGCGTCCAACTTTGCGGTTTGGAAGGCAAGGATCTTGTCCATTCTAGACAGTCATCGCCTCAAGGGCTTTGTCACGACAGTGATAACTGTCCCAGTTGACCTGGTAGCTAATGAAAGGTACGAGGAGGCAATGGCGAAGGCTAAGTGCATCATCCTTGATGGGGTCAAGGATGATGTGGTACCACATATTTGCCGATAAGGAAACGACAAAGGAGATGTGGGATGCCTTAAAAACATTGTACCAGCATACTTCCGTGCAGAGGAAGATGCTCCTAGAGAATTAGCTAAGTTCATACCAAACGCAGAAGGAAGAGTAGATAGATGTCTTCCTCGATCGCTTGAAGGAGATCCGTGACCAACTAACTTCCATAGGGGCCACGCCGGATGAGGAATTGATGGTGAGGACTGCACTGAACGCAGTTTTCGAGTATTGGGAGGTATTTATCTAGAGCATGCTGGGCAGGATGAATCTTCCAGATTGAGAAGAATTGTGGGCGGTTCTTTGTCAAGAAGAGATTAGACGGTTGACCAAGGCGGGGAGTAGCGCCAAGGAGTCAGAATCAAGGAGGAGGAAGAAGAGGATGCGGCTCTAGCATCTGCGAGAAAGCAGGAGAAGAGAAAGAAGAAGGGCCTCTCCAAGATCAAGTGATACCATTGTGGGGAACTGGGTCATTTTGCGAACCAGTGTCCTAGGAAGAAGAGCAAGGGAGAGGCTTTGAACTCGAAGGCAACACCTGCAAAGGCGGAGAAAGAAGTCGAGAAGGAGGATGATTGTGCCATGAGTGCTTATGTGCCACTTGAGAAGAAGTGGGAAGACATCGAGCTGTAGTCAAGAGGACTACAGGTGATGAGGGGCAAGATCCTTGAGGTACCCAACCTCTTGGATTATACCTTGCTACGGGAGCCCCGAAGAGGAGTAGCAGGACTAGCGGATGTCAGTAGAGACGGATGCGGATGAAGCGGCAGAGAGTGCTACAATGCAGGAGTCTCCGAACAGCGCGAGGCTAGCAGGTTGCAACAGTGCAAGAGGCATAGGAGTGTTGCACCAGTGCAGGATGGCACAAAGAGGTGTGCAACGGTGCGAGATGCAGGGATTTGTTGCAGCAGCGGAAAGGTTAGTAGAGGGAGCACTTGCTAGCGATAGAGGGAGTTCAGCATCGAGAGTGTTTCTAGTCAGACAGGGATGTCAGAAGTTGGGTGGATCAGTTACTTACTTCTCAGTAACTGAGTTGCAGTGTAGTAGCACGATGCAACATGATGAGAGGGGTTGCAGTGCAGATGCAGTGCTGGGAGGATGGACTAGCAGCAGCACGGATGCAGAGGGAGTTGTTGTATGGATGCAACAGTGGCAGTGGCAGGGCCATGGGTAGTAGTATAGGGTGCAGTAGTGCAGAGGATGTTGGGTGGGGAGGCCTATCATCAGCATAGGTATCGGTGTCAGATGATCAGTGTAATACTTGGTGAGGAGTATTACTAGAGCACAGTCCTCGCTAAGAGGGAGTGTTGATTTGGGGTAGCATCGGATGTGCTCTAGCCATGAAAATTGGTGGAGAGGTTAAAGCACATGAGATCTCCAAGACCTAGAAATGGTTTGGGCCGATTCTAATCGGTTTGGGAGATATTAAAATAATTAATATTTTTAATGGAGTTCCTAAGTCTAAACCTAGGAAAAATAAAATATTAATGGGTATTAATATAAAACTGGGTTAGAAGGTTCCACAAGTCATGGATCAAGCCAAATCTAATCTTAGCCGTTGATTAGAGATTTAATCTCGGTCGTTGAAGGACCAATGAGAAAAGTATAAGAAGAGGCTTGAGGGTTAGTTGGAGAATACACTAGAGTGATCAGTCATTCATTTTGCTAGAGCGGGGTTGCTAAGCAAAGTTGAATCAGTGATTAGTAGTGAGGGGCAGTGAGTACGAGGCAAAGAGGCAAGGACAATACTGGGAGACCAGCACAAACGTAGAGAGAGTGAGAGCAACTGTCAGTGCAGGCTATGCAGAGCCCAACAGAGGCAATGCAGAGCCCAGAGAGACTGCGTCATCCATGCAGAGGGCAGAGGGAGTGACGCAGAGGCTCCCAGAGGCTGCGCAGTGCCTCAAAGGGCTGACGCAAAGGGTCCTGGGGCTAACGCAGTGGCTAGAATGACCAACGCTGAGCTTCAGTTGTGTTGGAGAGGGTTTCGTGGGACAAGTTTTCTGAATACCTGATTCCAGATATAGAGGTATTGTTGCCGTATATTTTTCTCTGTCAGGTGAGCCGGCTTAGGCACCCAGTTGTACTCAGATAAACTGCATAATAATATAACCCTTTGAATAGTTGCACTAGTTTTCCCGCATTGAGCTTTTCCGGGGACATTGGTCCAAAAATAACGGTGTCACTTGTGTGCTTGTTTTCTTTCAGTTGATGATCTGTAGATGTTGATACTGTACTTGTGTTTATTTTTAGTATTTTACATGGTAAATAACTTGTTAAGTAATTAAACAAGTAGGAAGAAATAAACCAGATAGTACAGGAAGAATTTCTAACGGGTTAAACTTAGAAATTCCAACACAAACATCAACAACGTGGTCAGTCTAGCTACAAGGCTGTAGAGGAGAGAGATGTTGGGGAGAGAACACCTTCCTCGCTAAGAGGGAGTGTTAGTTTTTGGATATTGTGGTAGCATTGAGCAAGTGTTCTAGTCTCTAAGGTGTCAGAGAGGCTAAGGTACATGAGATCTGCAAAACCTAGAAAAGGTTTCAGGAGAAAACACCTAGAGACCACTCAATTAAGTTAATTGATCAATAATCAAAAGATTCCTAAGTCTAACTTAGGAAAATGATTAATTAATGGGTATTAATTGAGGAAACCAACTTTTGCTCTAGAGACTTCCAAGAACGTGTATTGATGGAGTCAAATTGATTTTATAGCCACCGATCATGTTTAGATCTTGGCCGTTGATGCTCCAACGAGAGATTATAAGAGCAAGTTGATGGGATGGAGATAGATATAGTTTTGTGAGCATCAATCATTTTCTCAGATTGAGCTACCCAGTTCATGGCTGTAGTGAGGGCGCAGTTCGAGCCAAAGGGAGAGCATCAAAGAGAGGGAGCAACAAAAAGCTTGGGAATAGGATTCAAGAGAATTTCCTAGTGATTTTTTAGTGCCAGAGCAATAAGAAAATGGAGGCCAAATAGTCTACAGAAGAGGCCGAATTTTGCAGTGCGAATTAGCCAATCCAGTAGTGCGAGTTGTTGAAAGAGGTTTTGATTAGTTGCCGGAGGCCGAATCAATGTTCAGAAGGCAGTGCGAATTTTTTCCAGAGGTAGAGGGATGTTAGACGACCTAGTTGAAGGCAGATCCTTGCTTTAATAATAATAACTTTTTCTTTTCTTGTTTGTTACATTGGATACATATTGAAATGAGTACAACAACAATTTTGAAGACCAAAACTAGTTACATGTCTCAACACTCCCTCTTAACTAGGGAGGTATTCATAATTTTACAACCAGTACAACATCATATCTCAAACTGAAGAGTTCTTACAACAAGAGTCGGATTGATAAGCCATATGGTAAGCACCATCATTATGACCAACACTGCCTCTGAGGCCTAACTAGGCAAGCCCTTCTTTAATCAAGAACATTTTGCTGGGAGGCCTTATGTGCGATACCGCACTACATCTACAAGGTACATACCCCATCCGGATGTCTACATGGTATGTCCTTTTAGGACTATTCTTACTTTGGATCTCCAATCCTGAGTCCTCAAAGAATATCAATCCTCTTTGACCACTCTTCTCTTAGATATCTGTCACATCCTCAAAGAGTGTCGATACCTTTCCTTTCTTGGATGTTCTATCCTCAAGGAAACCACAAATGCTTATCCAATCCTTTGTCGTTATCTCTTCATCACTTGACGAGGAGAATGTGTTAAATTGGCAACTAGGGCCAAACTCCATGTGGGTCAGCTTATTTATGGCAGCTGATATTTTTATTGGATCCCTCTCATTGAGAGGTGTAGGATTGATCTAAAGATCATCCGATTCCAATAAGTATTTATGAAGTTATGAATTTGTTTATGTTATAAATCAAATAGTCAAGTCGGCTAGCAACTTGAGTAGGCTCAGATGCCCAATAGACGTGTCTATTCATCATCCTCGTTTTAATATAAATAGAAGAAGACTTTAAGTCATTCGACACACTCACTCTCTCGTGATCTCTCTTCATCCTGTTTTGGGTTTGATGGAGAGGAGATCTAAAATGAGTGCCCTAATATCTACGATGCCCTAATGGAGAACGCAGTCATGAGTCATCTACGAATTAAGGTGCATTGATAGAAGTAGACGCAGTCAATACGCTGTCATGAAAACCCTTACACACAGTTATGCTGAACGCAGGACATAAAGGTATTAATACGTAGTTATGAAGTTACCCTTACACTCAGTTCATATATATATGCACGCTATTCATGTTATATATTTACACGCTGTTCATATGATATATATATACGTCGTCAGCTGCAGTGAGATAAGGAACATAGCGTGGATGGAACGCAATTATATACACAATATACATACGCTGTCCAGAAGCCCTAACTCGCTGTTAAGTAATGAATGCAGCACCGCTATCCAGAAACCCTTACACGCAGTAATGAACGCAGTCAAGGGAGCACCGTTGTCCAGAGATCATAAACACGTAGTTAGATTATATACGGACGCAACGAATCTATGCATTGGATATATATATGCAATACAACGCAGCAAGATTCACGGGCAATGACACAACACAACAATATATATACGCAGTATTGAAACGCAATTATTTATGAAACGTAGGTCATATATGGCACCCGCAGTTGGAACGCACCTGCAGTTATTTATGGAACGCAGGTCATATATGGTACCTGCAGTTATGAAACGCTGTTAGCCGCAGCCAAGGTATGAAGCCGCAGAGGTATTGAGTCAAGACATGACTAAATGTTGTTATAAAGACTCATATACGCAGGTAATGGAGACTCCAAAATACGCAGACATAGAAGCAGTTAATGAAGACAGTTACACGGAGTTTCGGTCTTCTCACTATCCCTGAAGCAGTCTCAGCACAACAACCAGCAGTGGTTAGGGTTTGAAGCAGAAGGACTACGTTCTCTGCATAACTATTATAGCATAGAAGATCACTATATATATCTCGGCATTCTCCCAGTCATCTGTAGGGATATGACTTATACTTGGTGATCAATAAGTATATAAGGAATGATCTTCGTGATATGTTCTTATGATCTCGATGGCTCTAATATGAATGTGCATCATGATGATCTCAGTGGAAGGAATGATGAAGTAAAGATGCAGCATGATGGGCAGTTAAGTAAGGAACAACACAATGGGCAGCATGATGATGAGAGCAGAGCAGCTAACACATGTGACAGTACAGGATGGTGTCACACAGTTATGCGCAGCCAATGGACGAAAGGCAGCACTACGATAGGTGAAGCCGTCACCTTGGAGAATCAGTTGAAGCAGAATGTCTTCAACTGATCTCATCATTATAGGTGATGATCTATGCTCAAATCTAGGTAAGTCAAAGTGTTGACTTCTGTTGTAAATGTACTATCTCTCTCGCTTTCTCTGCTGAACTTTGAAGAATATAAAAGAAGAATTGATCAAGGGTTTCCCCACATTGTGGGGTTTGTCCCTGGCTAGTGCCACATCTTGTGTCCTCTTGTCTTGGCTTGTCTTTTGCGATTTATATTTATGTTCTATCTGCAGTTTACTTTATGCTGATGTTATTGCTAATATGGAAGAGAAATTAAATAAATTGCTCTAGCATAGAACATACCTAAAATTAACAGAATGCACATGTGATGTCCACATCACTCCCTCTCAACTAGAGAGGACATCCCTATTCTCCTTTAATCTTGAGAATATAACCTTGCTCCTATACAAGGAGACTCCTTTACTCCCTCTAAAAATCAGAGGAGATCTAGACTTCCTTTCTATTTGGGAAGTCACCATCACAAGCCTTACAACTTGTCTTCATAAGAGTATCAACTACCAGTTCTTCATAGCTGTCTAACTCCCTCTTTCCTCTGCATCATCAAGCTTTCTTTCTTTCAAGGTATCATGGAGCCACCTTCTCTCTTCAATCTTGTGATAGATTCTAGGCCAATCTTCTTGTTCATCACTTTCTTCTTTGATATGAAGGCATTACATTGAGCCTTCCCAAACTTCAAGCTGATCATAAATTCTTCTTGAAAGTGATCTTCCTTTGACCTCCAGGTTATCTTCTTGCACTGCTACCTTTTAATCCCACGATGTCCATATCTTGACTTTATAGTTGCCAGGTACCAGATATCGAGCTTTCCTCAATAATCTTCATCCATACAGTAGAGCTTGCTTCAACTGTCATCATGTATCTCTGCAACATTCTACTAGGTAGCAAAATAATATGTTAGCTAGATAACCAACAATAGTGAAAATCAAACTGACCTCATTATGATGATGTTCTCGTTCCATCAACATCTTCATGGTCTATCTCCATATGAATCTTCCTTCATGCATTAGAGTACTCAAGGATCGAACTTGATTAACAAGTTACAACTTTTTCTTTCGAAGACTATACTAGATGTTAATAATTATTATATATATTCTAGAGAAAGTCTTAAATTCTTTATACATCCTTAAGTAAGTGAAATCTTATTCTTTTCAACCATCATATATCCATATACTTAAGCATATTTTATGACCAACTTTCTTTCCACAAGAATCCACACATATGAATCTTATCCAAAGTTTTATGTCCAGCATGCATTCCTATGCTTTTATTCGATCATCTAGCTATTTATAAATCTCACAAAGAACCTCTATCCTAACCCATTGCATTCTTTCATCCCTTTACCAGTGTTGATTCCACATTACATGGAATGTTTACTAACCTTTGTCATAGTGCTTCTTCCAAGAACCTTTCACAATTATAGTTCTTCCAGGATCATGATTATCCACCTAAGCAAGACGATTTCCTCTTAACATAATGTTAGATAATTCCTTCAATGTAATATGCAAAATGGTCTATCTGTCCATCTATCTAGATGATTTCTACAAAGCAACTTAATCATGTAAATTCTAGACATGATACTATCATATGCTTCTTTCTATGATGCTATGTAAAAGATACTATCCAAAAAGAAAGATTACTCTTCTTGACAGCCAATGAGCCTTATTTAGTAGTAAAGATCCTTAACTTCTTCCTTCTTTGCCTTCTTCTCAGGTTCTCCCACTTCTTCGGCTACATGAGCTTCACTCCTTTCCTTTCTCTTGTTGTTTTGTTGGCTTGGACAATCCCTCTTAAAGTGTCCAAACTCATTGCACTTGAAGCATTGAACCTTGGACATGTCTTTCTTCTTGTACTTACCAAACCTTCTTTTCTTCAGCTTCTTGACTCGAGCTAGAAAGGCTTGAGATTGCTCATCTGATCAAATATCATCCTTGACTTTGATCCTTGATTCTTCCAATATGCACTGAGCCCAAAACTCATCAAAGTGAGTTGAATCCTTCTTGGAGTAGAAGCTTGTTGCAAATCTGCTCCATTCTGGTGGTAGTGCATCTAGTACATAGATGGTTACTTCAAAATTAGTAATTGGTTCTCCAAGTCCTTGTTGATGGTCTCTTAGTTGAGAGACTCTCATGAGAAAGGATGCCAAATCCTCATCCTTTGATTTCTTCATTTTATATAACTTGTTCCTCAACAACATCTTTAGTCGTGTTGTACTCACTGAGTACAAATTCACTAGCTTGTCATACATGGCCTTGGAAGTCTTCAAATTTATAACGAATGGAGCAAGAGAATCTTTAATGGACTCCACTATGATCCTCTGTGCCCTTACTTCCCCTTTCTGGTATCTTGCTAGTTCTTTTGTCTTATCTTTCTCAGGTTCAATAACTTCCCCAGTAACATGTTCCATTACTTCTTGTTCTGACAGTGTCAAGTCAATTCTTTTCTTCCATGATAGATAGTTTGATGCCTCAATGAGCTTATTGCTCTCCTTGCAGAAAGAACCCATATGACTTGAAGATTTAGACATGATGTAATAATATGATACTTACTTGATGACCAAGATTCTCCTTGATGATATCTTCAACCTTCTTGATGCCTTCAAGATTCTTGAAGTGCCCTTGATAACAACTTCTGAAGTCCCTTGATGCTTTCTTCAAAGATGCCTTCCAAATAGATCTTCTTCCAGAGAGAGATCAACACTCTTCTTGAAGTCTTTCTCTCAGATCTTCCTTTGATGCAAGCTTGATGTAGACTTGATCTTCTTCAATGTAGAAACCCTCCTTCCTTGAGTCTTTTCTTAAATGAGTCTACAATCCTTCTTGAAGTCTTCTTCTTTAGTATTTTCTTGAGAGTTTCCTTTTCCCTTCCCCTTGACAAGTAGTTCCTTCTAGTGTCCTTCCAAATCCGTTCCTTGTTCGCCATAGCTCTGATCCCATCTTGGAAAATGCAAAGTTGTAGCTTATAATCTTATTTTCCTTAACCTTGATATTTGCTTGTGAATCTTATTTATATTTCTTGTGTTCTTTAGTTAGATCTTTTCTTCATACAATATCAAGAATAGTAATAGCAACAATAGAGGACATAGATATTAGGCTCTTAGCCAAGGCAAAACCCCCCCAAGGGGAAAACCCAAAAACTCTTTTCTTAAAATCTGTGTCAAATGGGATATAAAGACCCAAACCCTAGACCAATCCTTCTCCTAGTACCAAGTCAACCCTTCTTCAAGTCCTTCCTTGATTCAACATCAACAAGCTTCAATACTGCAATTTTGACCCGCAAGCTTCACTACTGCAACTTGTCCTGCAACTTCGACCTTGTGGCTTCTCTGGAAACCCTAATCCCTCCTTCTCCTAAGACTTACCTAAAGAAAAACAACTCTCCTAAGGTCAACAAGGTCAAGGTAGGGATTTCTTCCTTCTAGCAAAAAGATTTTGCACTTCGTCCTCCTACAACTTGGACCTACAATTCGAATTTTCCTTCAAATAAAAAGAATAAAATTCGAAACTAAGAGAAATTCAAATTTCCCTCAAATAAAAAGAATAAAATTCGGAACTAAGAGAAATTCGAATTTTCCCTCAAATAAAAAGAATAAAATTCAATCGTCGGAGGAGATCGAGTTATTTCAAAGGAAGATCAATGGATGAGATTATTTTGATGAGGATCAACCCAACTAGCCGTTATTTCCACTTGGAGGGGTTTTCTCTCTTATTTTTCTATATAAGGAAGCCTTTGAGCTTGTCATTGTAACTTCAATTGTGTTGAAAATATTTTGTACTAAGCAAGGCTCTGCTGGATTTTGTAATAAAAGCATAAGACTTTGGGGTTCAATTCAGGTGTCTCTCACTTGTTGATCTATGGTATGTGTTGGATGATTTATTTTTATATGCTTTGAGCTAATATATTGCATGATTATTATTTCAATTGCCAGTAGTAGGAACATCTATTAGCATAGGTATCTTGCTTTAGGTGTTGGGCTAGAGTAAGCACTCTAGGTCTAGGGGATCTAGCAGGTATCTCTAGGTTTCTAGATCCCTTGTGTGTGGATCGAATCCCTCTTGATCTAATAATCTATTTTTCAAAGTGCATTTGAGCTACAGGTTGCTCCAGCCCTTGGAAACCCCAAGTTCACAAACTATGAGGGGATAACACTTCGTTTGGCTTCAAGTCTTGATCTAACAAATATTTGATGCAGGAGGGTTTTGCCAAAATTTAAAATTTATTCAAATTATCTCATCTATTTACTTGTGCTACAAAGATTAATATGCTAATAAGAGCAATTTTATTTTTGTAAATATTGTAAATATTTGTAAATATATTTTTCCTCTAACCGTTTTTATTTTAATACTAACCCATTATTTCTATTTTGTATAGTATTGGGATTTTTGGGGTTTTATTTTCAAATTTTTGTATATTGGGTATTTGGCTTTATTTTTCTTCCTTGCAGGTGCCATTCAAGTGAAGATTTGAAGACAAGAAGGAAGGTCGAATTTTTCTAGCTCTGACCCAACTAGACAACTAGGGTTTGAGGGCAGATCTACCCTTTGGAGGGGCCGTTTTCTCATTTGAAAGAGAGCGTCTAGTTGGAGAAAGAGGATTTAGGGGTTTTGGGACCTGATCTACAAGACGCAGGTCCTCAATTTTGAACGCTAGGCCCAAAGGAGGCGCTGATAGCCCTAGAGGGCCAAATCTACTACATAACTGGGGTTTTTCCAAAGATATTTGCAGGTTGACCTGTTGGCTCATGTCAAATTTTTTGTGGCTAAAATTCGTCAAAAGTCATCAAGAAGGTTTGCTAGAAGGGTTTGGAGGACTTTCTAGCTAGGCTGCTAGCATTTTTGGGTTTTTCCAGGAAGACCGCAATGGTTAGAGGCTCTATTCTTTGCTCAATCTCACTTATTTTGCTTCTAACCTTGTTTTGCAACTCAAAAATAATTTTTCCAAGAGTTTAAAGTTGTTTTCCATCTCTAAGTTTCTCATTCTAATTTTCTGGTTTGGTTTAGGGCTTAAAATCTCTTTTTTTTTTGGTGAGCTAACACTAGTTTTGCAGGCCTAATCCATCAAAGAAGGGTTCAAAAGTGGTAGCATTTTATTTTTTGCAGTATCTAAGGCCTAAAACCCCTAGTCACTAGCTCTAAGAGGGCTTTCTCATCTTCAAAAATTGTTTTCAAGCTAATGCATTGGTTTTGCAGGTCTTCCATAGGTCGATCTCCAAGTTTTCAGGGCTATTCTCGACCAATTTGTGCTCCAAACTTGCCCAACTTGTCATTTTGGCTTAGCTTCAAAAATTGTTTTCAAGCTAATACATTGGTTTTGCAGGTCTTCCATAGGCCGATCTCCAAGTTTTAAGGGCTATTCTCCACCAATTTGTGCTCCAAACTTGCCCAACTTGTCATTTTAGCTTAGCCGCTAGCCTTGGAGGATTTTTCTATCTTGGCTGTGGGGTTTTTTGGTGGCTGATACATCATTTTTCAGACTAATATTTGTGATTGCAGGTGTTGAGGCCTTCAAATTGCTCATTGGACAAACGCTTAAGGGCCTTGAGGGTTTGATCCCTTTCCTTTCTCCACTTTCATTCTTTGCATATTTAAATAAGATATAAAGTAATTCTGTGTTATGAATAAAATATTCATAAATAATATTAATTAAATAATATTATAAATAATAGATTAAATAATTTAATTAATTAATGACCCATTAATTATGAAAGGGCAAAAGGTCAAAAGGTGTGACCATTCACCTTCGTGGCCAGTCAATGCCTATATAGGCACACCGCCATGAAGGATTGTAATCACCATTAAGATTTTATACAATAATACAATTACTTACTCTTACAATACAGTCTACACATACAACTACTTTTTTGAGCACTAGTTTCCTGCTAACAGTGGTATCAAAGCCAGTTTCGTTCCTCTTCTAAGCCGCTGCACAGTTCATTTGTTCGGTTTCCATCCCGTCGCACCTCCTACTGCTTCGCTGCCTGCTCCCCCACTTCCACATTTTATTCCACCACTCACATCCTTGTTGGCATACAATCCCTGCTCGATGTTCCAGAAACTGCTCACTGTTCGCTATCCATTCAGTCTCTTGTCTATTCCTGTGCTTGTTTCCCACTGCATAACCCTGTCCACTGCATAAACCTATCTCTGTTGCGGCCCACCAAACTACTAGTCGGGCACCACTTTCGCTCTCGACCAACTCGACCTCTATCTGTCATTAAATCATAAGTATAGAATAAAGTTGCATAATATTTATATAATTTTATTATAATTATTTTTTAATATATATATATATATATATATTACTATTTAATTTAGATATATAAAAAACAACAACAACAACGTGGGCTCTGTTGGGAAGTAAAAACAAAGCTAGTATGGGGAATAATAATGATGACACCAATTCAAAATTTTTTCAAGAGGAACTCGATAAAGTACGATGGCGCCTCGACAATGTATCAAAGAAGCAGGAAGAATTAAGAGAAGGTCAAAATAGGCTACTTGCGACTTAATAAGTAATGGCAAACGATATTAAAAAAGTAAATAACATTGAGAGAATGTTGCTAGGGATACAGACCCAGTTAATGGGAGGATTTAATTTAGTTTTTAATCTTTTAATTACTCAAGAACCAACACAAATTCCTAAGACTCCAGAAGGAAAAGATTTTTCAAATCATGAAATTCTGTGAATACATGGAATTATGCAAATGCCGCAAATACACTTCTCAGGAAGCCAATACTATACAAAATTTCCAGAAAAAGACTACTAACGAATTAAAAGAGAATTACTTCAGTATGATGGTAAAGATCATAGAGGCGCTATTGTGTGGGTTATAATAAAATGGAGGCCATTTTTGAGTCAAATCGGTCAATAGGTAAGCGAGAAAAGATCATGACCGCATCCAACAAGTGGGAAGCTGAAGCATATGATTTTCCTTTGTTGGTTCAACAAATGTGAAGCTCGTTCATTCCTTTGGAAAATTTTTGTGGATGCCCTGCTAAAAGGGTTTCATGATGAAGAAGATGATATCTATGAAAAATTCACTCATCACAAGCAAAAAGGGTCTGTAAGCGAATACACCCATGAATGGGAAGTATTAACTATAAGACAGAGGATTTTCTGATGAAGAACTGCAAAAAATGTATAGATGTGGACTTAAAGAGTATATTTGAGCAAAATTGAAGCTGTACAAGCCCAAAACTATTGAAGAAGCCAAACATGTAGCAATAATTATTGAGCAAAAACATAAGTTCAGAATGTCATCATTCAATGAAGATGAAGGCCAATGACAATACTCAGGAAAAAAATAAACAAATGTAGGTATTGTGGAGACAAATGGATATCAAGACACAGATGCCTTAACAAAAAGTTGTATACTTGTAAAGTTGAGAAGGAATCAGATGTTGGAAATAATATTGATAGGGGGGGTGAATCAGTATTATCAAATCAATCACTTTTCATTTTCATTCTCAAATACATATATGCTGCTTCAGTTATGGGAAACTGCGTATATACGCAACTGTGTCTAAAGAAACCAGCGTATATCAGTAAACTTATGATTCAGTTAAAATGTTGATCTTTAATCAGTGCATCAGAACTTCATTAACCATAAGAACAGTAAACAGGTGCAGTAAAACATAACAGATCATCACACATATGAACACAAGATATAAGGTGGAAACCCAATGTAGGTGAAAACCACCTACTACAATTCGTCTCTATCTTCTTTTAATAAGAAACTTCTTTTTACAATATTTTTGTATTGGTGCAGTCTTATACCAGTACACAGGCTTCTACCTGCAGAAGGCTACAACCTTCTCTCGTTCTCCAGCTTCTCCTGGAAGGGAGCTACAACCCCCATAGCTCTTGTACTAGCTGATGTACTAGTATGTAGGTGCTGACCTACAGAAGGCTACAATCTTCTCATTTCTTCCAGGGACCACATTTCATAAGTTTTCAGACTGGATCCATCAATAATCAAACATCAAATACATCTGCATTAACCAATCTCTTTTGCTTCATTCAAAACTGAATCAACCAATTACTTCTTTGAATGTTGTAACCAGAATACATTAACAATAACCAGAAACCAATCTTGAACACAGAACACTGCAACAAGTAGCTAAAACATATTTCATGAGGCGTATGCTCCTTCAATATGCAGAACCTGCGTGCATACGCTGTTGTATTAAGGCCAACCTGTGTATACGCTGTTTTGAATTAATGAACCAGCGTGTATACGCGCCGCTGTTGTGCCGAACCTGCGTACAGATCTATAAAAGATAATCTTACCGTTTTCAGATATTCAGGCATCAGTAATACCCGGATCATCAGATTTATAGATCAAGTCATGCGCCAAAATTAATAGATCAAAATCACACAAAGATACTTCTCTTCAAGCCTTAAGATCTTGACCCATCAATAGAACTTATCCTTCTTCTTGCGCTCAGGTTCCTCCTTGATTCAGATCCAGCTATGCACCAATGACCAGTATTCTAGATCTTGCTCTTCATAAGATATTCAATCCTTGAGTGCCTTTGCCTAATGATCTCTTTCCCCTTTTATAGTCTTAGGCCTTACCCAATACCATGGTCCAAAACCATAGAGAATCAATACCATGGACCCAATACTTGGGTTCAACACTTCGGATGAGATACCATGGTCTAAAACCATAGGTCCAAATACCAAGGACTAAATACTATGGACCAAAAAATAAGTTTTCCCACATGTACGCGCTTTGCCTTACATGAAAGTGCGTGCATACGTATATGCGCCTTTTGATCGGCGATCTTGCGTGTATACACGACTTGGTTAAGAGGAACCTGCGTATATCTCTTTTTCCTTCATCCTGAGAGCCTGAATTGTGATTTGTCATTTGAGTGAGTTGCCATCAAGGACAACACTTGTGTCATAGCGCCAAACCTGTGTCATAATGCCAACATCAGACACTTCAAGTAATGAATTAGAGAAAAGGATAAAAAAGAAAAATAATTGTCGCAAGTGTGGAGAAAACTAGACGCTAGGACATAAATGTGAAGACACTTACGCTACTATAAAATGGTAGATGGGAAGCAAGTTGAAGTACAAGAATGTGATGAAGAAATTGTTGTCACACATAGTGAGGATTTAGATTCTGAGGAACCATCATTAGCCGCAATCATAGGTGTCCAACAAAATTAGGGTAAAGAAAGTAATTCTTCAAAAAGTCAAAAACAAGTCACTTCAAAATATGTTCCACCACACCTTTGGAAGCAGAGAAACCATTCTCCAAGACAAAGGAACATTAAGCTTACTACTCTACCAACAAACATGACAAGGAGATTATGCCCTAAAAACCTAAAGCTTAAACGGCTCATAATAGGTAGAAATGTTAATATACCTGTAGATTCTGGTAGTACTCAAAATTATATAAACATTGCTCTTGCTAGACAACTTGATCTTTGTATATGCCCAAACAAGGACCTGACCATGTCTGTCGCTACTGGGCAAAAGTTCAAAGAGATTGGAAAATGGCATAAGGTTTCAATCTAGATACAAGAACTAGAGTTACAAATAGATCTATTTTCCCTACCACTCAAAGAAATGGATGTAGTTCTAGGTGCAAAATGGTTAATACAACTGGGAAGCTATACTATGAACCTTGAAGAACAGTTCATGGAATTTAACTGGCAAGGACGACATTATAAATTATATGGTGTTAACACTCCCGACTTCAAAGAAGGTACAAACCCTCATGAGGACTTCATGAGTCAACGTAAAGATGCCACTCCATAAGCAACATGTTCAACTAGAGGAAACCCTTGTTATGCTTTGAGGACAAAGCATCTCTAAATGGGGTGGCAATGTTATGAATAAAATATTCATAAATAATATTAATTAATAATAATATAAATAATAGATTAAATAATTTAGTTAATTAATGGCCCATTAATTATGAAAGGTCAAAAAGTGTGACCATTCACCTTCGTGGCTAGTCAATGCCTATACAGGCACACCACCATGAAACATTGTAATCACCATTCAGATTTTATACAATAATACAATTACTTACACTTACAAATACAGTCTACACATAAAACTACTTTCTTGAGCACTGGTTTCCTCCTAACATTTTGAAAGCAGTGCAATAATTGATCCAAAATCATCCTAAATAAGCCTAAAGACATTCCTAACTAAACCTAAAATCTCTACAAGTCTCTAAACAATAACTAAGGGCTTAATCTACTTGTGTTTGGCAAGCTAATCTTGCATGTTTGGGACTGTTCTTATAACTGAAACAAATCTGATTTGAATACTAAGGTCTGGTGCATTTTCTGAAGCATTAATATTTTTGGAATATCATTGGCAAAGTAAAGAAATAATTGCATAACTCTTGCATGGCTAACTTGTTCCTTGCATCCTTGCACTCTTGCATTCTTGCGTCATTGAATGGTTAAGTGCATTTGGTAATCTTATCTCACTGGGAAACTAATCTCATTAATAGATTACTCTTATTCCTAATTAGTGACTAAAATTGGAACTCTAATTGTTTATAACTTATATGGGTTCTGTAAACAAGAATCTAAGTGTTGCTTGAAGAGTTCTAGTAAGTAGAATTGATAATCTTGTTCCTAAAAGTGCTCTAAAGTTGCTTGTAGTTGTTGTGGTTAAAGTATAGCTTGTTGCTATTGCAAGTGGTTTAATTGTGCCTAATTGAATATCTTAAAGTAATATTGTGTCTTGTGGAACATTGAATATTGTTTAGTGATTCTGTTGAACATTGAAGTAATTGGAGCAATCTTGTTAGCGAACATCTCATTTTGCATCTGCATATTAGTGGTAGCTTGCATTTCTAAAATTTACCTCCAAGCATAAGCTTGGCTGATAGAGAGACAAGATCCCCCTTCTTGTCTTAACTCTAGGATTCTAGGACCTCATTTGCTAATAACACAGGTGACCTTGCAGTTCTCTTGTGGGCAATCCCTTGTAGGAATGGAGGCACCTGGGCTGTCTAAAGGCAAGAGCAGGTATCGTTAATTGAGGATTCTCACCTAGAATAGGCATTCTATGTAAAATTAATCAAGAGCCTGCATCTCACTTAGTTTTAGGTGTTGCATCTCATATAGGATAGTTTTTCATCCTAGTGGTGACTGTTCATCTGGTAACTTGGAATCGCCCAATTCCCCCACTATTCCATGCCCAAATGTGCCCAAGAAAAGCAAGCATAAACACCCAATTACATAATAAAAAGTCACAACTTCGGGGTTGGATGGCACACCTTCAAACATATGATCATAACGGATGAGCGAGGGCACACAATGGCTGGCTTAGGTGGCCGAGAATAGTAGCACATCGAGCTATCATGTGGCTGCAAGGGGCTGCTAGCTGCCGGTTGAAGACAAAACTAGGAGGAAATTTCTCCTGTAAGGGTCACCCACTGATGGTGGGTAACAAATACTTGCTCTAGGTTGAGTAAGTTGCTTTGTAACTTAGGAAAAGCACATAAGTATTATGTTGGGTCATTGAGGTAAAGTAGACATAGGAAAAGTAAAGTAAAATACGTTATTGATTTTGTTTTAATCTTAGCCATTGATCTTAAGTGAGGCGAGATCTAATCTCGGCCATTAATCACTTTGTGATTAAGGTTAGGGTTAGGGATTTAGCTCAATGTATAGTTACAAAAGAAAGGCTAGTGAGAGGGAGAAGACACACCATATAGTGGCACTAGCCTTAGGAGGAAGAGGTGTGTGATACTCTGGAGTGTTGGGTTTGAGGAAGTATAGGAGGGAGCTTGGAGATCTAGATTTGCCAAGGAGAATGAACACCGATCTAGAGCAGATCTGCTGGATCAGATCCAAGACATTTGTATTTTCTTAGTTGGGCCATTATCCCAGGATGGGAGCCCAAGTAGGTTTGGATTATTAATGAAAAACTATGATTGGGCAGGATCTGTTGTCCCATTGTGATTAACATCAATATATATATATATATATATTTGCTTCCACTCAATTTTATTGTGTTAGGAACCTAGCTATGCTTAAGTCCCTAGTTACATTTCTGAGGTGTTTTCATTGCATGTTATCAATATTTGGAAGTGTTTAAAGCTGCTCTAACTGCTACAAAAGTTTCATCTTGATTAGGGCATTTTTCATTTTTGAGCCCATGGGGATTGGACCTACTTTTTTATGCAAGGTTAGACTAGATTGCTGTAACTTATTAATTACTTGCATTTGATTCATAGCTGGGCCATATTTTTTTTCTCTTACATTTCAGTCCCCAAGCTCAAGAACCCAAGGATTTATTGTCTTAGTGTATTTCCACACTTTCGGATTGCTTCAGGGACACTCCAGATCTGGTATTTCTACATTTTCTTCTTGTTTTGCAGATCTTGAAGTGTAGGATACCAGCAAGCCTGTTGAAATCAGGTTACAAATCAAGTAGCAATCAAGGATAAGTCATCTCACTTGGTATTTGTATCTTTCCCTCACTCTCAAGTACCAAAGGTAACTATTTATTGGGCATTTTCAGTGAGTTTTGTATGCTGGTTTGTATTTTCTGCAGTTATGAATCATCATCAGACTTAGCATTTTGTCTCATCTAACTCCTAAACTGTATCATATTTAGTGTTTCTACTAAGTTCATTGGTCTCTTAGGCTTGCTGGTGAATTATGTGTAGATTGGGATACCCCCCATGGCATTGTAGGAGTTGGCCTAAAGTGTGAGGAGATTGCACTGGGCCAGTGTTACTTGGGAGTGGGAGCGAAAGCGGGGAGCGGGAATGAAAATGGGAGCAGGAGCGACATTTTCAAAAGCTCCCGGTTTGGGAGCGAATCCCGGAGCGATTATATATATATATATATATATATATTTTATATATTTTATATTTTGATACATATATGTCAACAAAAACATGTAGAATGATGAATTAAATATAAAAAACATAACAAAACATAGATTGATCATTGAACCATAAACCATATAACATCAATCATCTAGAAGTTATAATCTAGATTCTTCATCAACCACGTCCGCAAGTTAGTAACATACAACTATTGAGTCTCGTAGTCGTGAATCTTGATTCATGATTCATCAATCTTAAAGTTTCAACTTCAAGCTTTCAAAATTGAAAATTCAATATATAACATTTATCATCATTGATCTCCAAAGTTGTACTTGTAAGCTAAGTTTAACCATTACAAGAAATAATATCTAAAGACTAACATGAAATGAAATATCATAAAATGAATTATGAAATGAAATGAAACAACTTTCACGAAGCATCATATTCATAATTCAGAATCATTACCAATGAGTTATAATTGCGGCTTGCCAACTTCAAACTTCAAACTTAAATTGTCACAGTCATATATTGTTTACAAAAAATATCATTATGATATGAAAGAGTCGAGAGTCCAGACTCAACAGTTATGAAAACTAATAGAAACTAGAAAAGACAAGTAAACTGTAAATCTATTATCTACTACTACATGTGGCCCTTGCCACGAGAAGTGTCTAATGTATGAGCAGGTCGTGGTGGTCTTCTAGGAGTCTCCCGCACAAACCGGTGACCAGAACTAGAAAGCACATGCCCTCCACGTGAAGGTGTAGATGGAGGCGGCGACAACAAAGGAACAAGACTCAGAACTTGAGCACTGCTACTGGATGGTGGAGGTGGCATGGTTGTTGCTTCATCTTGCTCTCTTATAGGTTCCACTTCCAGTTCTTCTATATGTATAGTGCCATCCTCCAAATTATCATCCTCTGGGTGGTTGTCCCAAATTTTATATGTTGGATCCTCATCAGCGCGATCACAGTAATGACTCAACAGCCTCAAGTTGTAGTGCACATAAACCAAGCTTTTTGCTTGGTTTTCATTGAGTCTGTTTCTTTTCACATTATGCATGAAGCTATAGGTGCTCCAACACCTCTCTGCAGAAGAAGTATTTACAACTTGTGAGAGAACTTTTTTTGCCAATTTTGGCAAAAGTCCATGGCCGCCATATGATTCCCACCATGTGAGAGCATCAAATCTGTCTCTATCTTCCATTGCATGAAAGGGTACCAAATAAACTAGTGCCACTGAAGTATCCGCCTCAGAGTTGCGGGGAGTGCTCCCCCCCCTCGCTCTCGCTCCCAATTCGTGCTCCGGGTGGGAGCGGCTTGGGAGCACGCTCCCGATAAAAAAATTTGCACTCCCTGCCAATTTCGGGAGCGACATCGAGAGCATCGCTCCCGGAG
The DNA here is from genome assembly GCA_031772625.1 of Pinus tabuliformis. Lineage (NCBI taxonomy): Eukaryota > Viridiplantae > Streptophyta > Pinopsida > Pinales > Pinaceae > Pinus > Pinus tabuliformis. The sequence continues at coordinate 1,039,420,326 of CM062805.1, read as the reverse complement.
CGAAAATTACAGCTTGGGAGCGATTAGGGAGCGATCGCTCCCGAGCATTAAATTTTCGCTCCTGGAGCGATTCGACCGACGCCGGGAGCTATCTGGGTGGAAAAAAAGTTGCGGACGCGAAAAAAAATCAAATTTAAAAAAAAATTATGTTTTAAAAACTCAATGGGGCAAACAAAAATTTCATTATCACTTGAATGAGAGAAAGAGCAAAGGAGAGCAAGAGCAAAGGAGCAAGGAGCAAGTGTCGAGGAGCAAGTAGCAACCCTGCAAAGAGGTAAGTAACTTAGTAATTTAGTTAGGTAGTAATTTAGTTTATTTAGTTCATTAACTATATTTAGTAAAAAAATCATGAATCTAAATTAAATTAATAAATTAAATTAATTAATTTAAATAAATTAAATTAATTTGTAGATTCAAAAGCCTACAAATATCAAACATCATGGACCTGGCTATATTTCTTGGCATTTTCCTTTTCTTGGTCCCTTTTATGGTTATTATGGTGTTGGAGAGTAGGAAACAGAGGGGCCAAAATGAAGAGGGGGATGAAGAAGCTGGAGAAAGTGGATTGGATGAAAACCCGATGAGGAGGAGCTCGAGGAGGGTGAACATGAGTCTCTCAAAAAACTAAACAAGACCAAACCCCATGTGGAAATATGTTAACAGGCCTGAAGCAGGGAAAGGGGTGGAACCACAAAATTTCATTGCCCCCATTGCAACAATAATTACACAGGTTCATACACCCGTGCCAGAAAACACCTCTGTGGGAAAATGGCATGGGATGGAGATAAACAAATAGGAATCAAAACTTGTACAGGTGTGTCAGCAGCAGATAGAGCCAAATACATAAGGGAAGAGGAGGAAGCCCAATACAAATCAAAAAAATCAAGGGTTTCTTTGAACCAAGCTCACAATCACATGCACAAAGAACTCCTTCAGCATCCTCCCAAGGCAGTGGATATGGAGGCACAGGGTCACCAGGTTTAAGGCATAAAACCATATCAGATTTCCTTGATGAAGGGTGTAGGAATGATGTGGATTCAAAAGTTTACAGGTTTCTCTATGCATGTGGGATACCATTCAATGTTCTTCGCTCACCTTATTGGCACGAAATGGTTTCTGCCATAAATGATGCCCCTAAAGGATACAAGAGCCATGGCTATGACAAGGCAAGAACTGATGGACTTGATCATGAAAAAGCAAAAATATCACATTCTTTGAATAGAATGACAAGTTCTTGACTGACCATGGGGTGTCCATTGTATCTGATGGATGGACAAATGTAAAAGGCAAGCCATTGATAAGTGTTCTTGCTGTGTCTATTAGTGGTGCCATCTTTCTAACTGCACATGATTACTCAGACAAGTTCAGGATTGCCATCAACATTGCAGAAGCATTACTTGAAACAATTGACCGTATTGGGCCATACAATGTCATCCAAGTCATCACTGATAATGCTCCTAATTGTAAGGCAGCGGGAGCAATTATTGAGGATAAATACCCCAACATATTTTGGTCTGGATGTTTGGTTCACACATTGAACCTTTTGATGCATGATTTTGTCAAGAACAAAAATGCACAATACAAATGGATTGGTGATTTGTACAAGAAAGGCAAACAAATGATAAAATTTATTACAAATAAAGCAATACCCATGGCCTTTTCCGCAGTCACTCGAGATTGGAGTTGTTGAAGATTGCAAAGACCAGATTTGGTAGCTATTACCTCACCTTCAGGCGCCTTTTGAAGGTAAGAGAGTTATTGGCTAGCATGGTATCAAGTCCACATTGGCAGGTATTAAAGGAAAGGGCTACAAATGCAGCTGATAGGCAAGGTTTTGAACTGGTGGAGGAGGCCGCTCTTGATGGTCAGTTTTGGACAAGTGTGAGGCAAGTATTGGATTTCACCAAGCCCATTTATCACATGATTCGGTTTGCAGATACAGACAAACCAGTGATTGGTGAGGTGTATGAGAAAATGGATACCATGTTGGGGCAAATAAAAGATATTGTTCATAATAGAGATCCCAACTTGTACAAACTGATTCATGATTGTGTGTGTGAACGGTGGAATAGACTTAATCTTCCACTACATTGCTTGGCGTATATCCTTACGCCAAAATACTACTTTACATCTTGGTTGGGCCGACCTGCACCAGGGGGTGGGATTAGGGCCAAACCCCATTTAGATGCAGAGGTAACTAGAGGATATTTGCAAGAATTAGAAGAGTTGATACCTGATAGGGAGGAATGTGCAGCTGTGCGCCTTGAAATAGGAAAATACTTCAGTGGCACTGGTTTGTTTGGTACCTTCCATGCAATGGAAGACAGAGACAGATTTGATGCTCTCACATGGTGGGAAACATATGGCGGCCATGGACTTTTGCCAAAATTGGCAAAAAAAAGTTCTATCACAGGTTGTGAATACTTCTTCTGCAGAGAGGTGTTGGAGCACCTACAGCTTCATACACAATGTGAAAAGAAACAGACTCAATGAAAACCGAGCAGAAAGCTTGGTTTATGTGCACTACAACTTGAGGTTGTTGAGTCATTACTGTGATCGGGCTTATGAGGATCCCACATATAAAATTTGGGACAATCGCCCAGAGGATGACAATTTGGAGGATGGTATAGTGCATCTTGAAGAACTGGAAGAGGAACTTATAAGGGATGAAGATGAAGCAGCTGCAGCTGCAGCAGCCATGCCACCTCCACCTCCACCATCCAGTAGCAGTGCTCGAGGTCTGAGTCTTGTTCCTTTGCTGTCGCCACCTCCATCTACACCCACACGTGGAGGGCATGTGCCTTCTAGTTCTGGTCGTCGGTCTGTGCAGGAGACTCCTAGAAGACCACCACGACCTGCTTATACTCCTGGAGACTCTCGTGGCAAGGGCCACATGTAGATTTACAGTTTACTTGTCTTTTCTAGTTTCTATTAGTTTTCATAATTGTTGAGTTTTGAGTCCTTGACTCTTGACTTTTGACTTCATAATGATATTTTTTGTAAACAATATATGACTGTGACAATGAAAATTTGAAGTTTGAAGTTGGCAATTATGACGCATTGGTAATGATTGTGAATTATGAATATGATGCTTCGTGAAAGACTAAAGTTGTTTCATTTCATTTCATTATTCATGTTTCATTTTATAACATTTCATTTCATGTTAACAGTTAGAAGTTAGGACTTAGAAATATCTAAGATATTACTTCTTGTAATGGTTAAACTTAGCTTACAAGTACAACTTTGGTGATCAATGATGATAAATGTTATATATTGAATTTTCAATTTTGAAAGCTTGAAGTTGAAACTTTAAGATTGAATTTGATGAATCATGATTCACGAGACTCAATATGTTGCAGTTGTAATATGTATTTTACTAACTTGTGGACATGGTTGATGAAGATTATAATTTCTAGATGATTGATGTGATATGGTTCAATGATCAGTCTATGTTTTTTTATATCTAATTCATCATTCTACATGCTTTTGTTGACATATATGTATCAAAAATTAAAAAATATAAAAAATATATATATTTTTAAAAAATCGCTTCTGGATTTGCTCCCAAACCGGGAGCTTCTAAAAATGGTCGCTCCCGCTCCCCGCTCCCAAGTAACATTGATCTGCCTAATTCAAGGCGCACACTAACACATTCCTCCCTATCAGGTATCAACTTTTCTAATGCTTCAAAATATCCTTTAGATACCTCTTCATCTATATGGGGTTTGGCCCTAACCCCACCCCCTGGTGCAGGTTGGCCCAACTAAGATGTAGAGTAGTATTTTGGCGTAATGATATACGCCAAGCAATGTAGTGGAACATTAAGTTTATCCCACCGTACACACACAATTGTGAATTAGTTTGTACAAGTTGGGATCATTGTTATGAACAATATTTTTTATTCGCCCCAACATGGTATCCATCTGCTCATACACCTTGCCAATCACTGGTTTATCTGTATCTGCAAACTGAATCATGTGATAAATGGGATTGGTGAAATCCAATGCTTGCCTCACATGTCCCCAAAACATACCATCAAGAGTGGCCTCCTCCACCTGTTCAAAACCTTGCCTGTCAGCTGCATTTGTAGCCCTTTTCTTGAATACTTGCCAGTGTGGACTTGATACCATGCTAGCCAATGACTCTCTTACCTTCAAAAGGTGACTGAAGGTGAGGTAATAGCTACCAAATCTAGTCCTCGCAATCTTCAACAACTCCAATCTTGAGTGACTGTGGAAAAGGCCATGGGTATTGCTATGATTTGTAATAAATTTTATCATTTGTTTTCCTTTCTTGTACAATCACCAATTCATTTGTAATGTTCGTTTTTGTTCTTAACAATATCATGCATCAAAAGGTTCATTGTGTGAACCAAACACCCAGACCAAAATATGGTGGGGTATTTATCCTCAATAATTGCTCCCGCTGCCTTACAATTAGGAGCATTATCAGTGATGACTTGGATGACATTGTATGGCCCAATATGGTCAATTGTTTCAAGTAATGCTTTTGCAATGTTGATGGCGGTCTTGAACTTGTCTGGGTAATCATATGCTGAAAGAAAGATGGCATCACTAATAGACACAACAAGAACATTTATCAATGGCTTGCCTTTTACATTTGTCCATCCATCAGATACAATGGACACCCCATGGTCAGTCAAGAACTTGTCATTCTATTCAAAGAATGTGATATTTTTGCTTTTTCATGATCAAGTCCATCAGTTCTTGCCTTGTCATAGCCATGGCTCTTGTATCCTTTAGGGGCATCATTTATGGCAGAAACCATTTCGTGCCAATAAGGTGAGCGAAGAACATTGAATGGTATCCCACATGCATAGAGAAACCTGTAAACTTTTGAATCCACATCATTCCTACACCCTTCATCAAGGAAATCTGATATGGTTTTATGCCTTAAACCTGGTGACCCTGTGACTCCATATCCACTGCCTTGGGTGGATGCTGAAGGAGTTCTTTGTGCATGTGATTGTGAGCTTGGTTCAAAGAAACCCTTCGATTTTTTAGATTTGTATTGGGCTTCCTCCTCTTCCCTTATGTATTTGGCTCTATCTGCTGCTGACACACCTGTACAAGTTTTGATTCCTATTTGTTTATCTCCATCCCATGGCATTTTCCCACAGAGGTGTTTTCTGGCACGGGTGTATGAACCTGTGTAATTATTGTTGCAATGGGGGCAATGAAATTTAGTGGTTCCACCCCCTTTCCCTGCTTCAGGCCTGTTAACATATTTCCACAATGGGGTTTGGTCTTGTTTAGTTTTTTGCGCTGACTCATGTTCACTCTCGTCCAGCTCCTCCTCACCGAGGTTTTCATCAAATCCACTATGTCCCCCTTCTTCGTCCCTTTCTTCATTTTCAATTTCAACCCTCCTTTTTCTACTCTCCAGCACCATAATAACCAAAAAAGGGACCAAGAAGAAGAAAATGCTAAGAAATATAACCATGATGTTTGAAATTTGATGTTTTGAATATGCAAAATTTAAAAAAATGGAATGGGAAATAGAGAAAAATTTATTCATTTATTTAGAAATTAGGAATAATTTAATAAACATAAAAAAAAAATTGCTAGACATTCTATTCAATATTGTAGAGCGGCGAGCCTACCTCTTTGGCATCCAATCTCCCCTTGCTCTTTGCTTCTTGCTCTCTCTTCACTCTCTCTGCGCTCCTTGCTCTCTCCTTGCTCTATCTCACTCTCTCCTTGGTCCTGAGTCCTCACTCTCACCCTCTCTCAATCTCCCTCTCTCAATTTTAGTATGGCTCTCACTCTCACTCTCACAATGATAATGAAACCCTCCTACCCTCCCTCCCTCAATTTATAACAAAAAAACCGATTTTTTTCCCGCAGGATTTTTTGTTTGTTTGTTCTATATATATATATATATATATATATATATATTTTTTTTTTTTTGTTGTTCTTTCCTTGTTTGGTAATTTATAGGCGCCATTCATTCCCGTCCATCGTTTTAGTCGCTTTGGGAGCGATTTTTATAAACCGGGAGCGGTCGGGAGTGATCGCTCCCTGACCGCTCTCGGGTTATAAAAATCGCTCCCAGAGCGACGGGAGTGACGCTCCATTATTCGCTCCGCAAAATGGTAGGGAGCACAAATTTTTTTAACGGGAGCGCGCCTCGACCCGCTCCTGAGTCGCTTCCACTCAGAGTGCGGATTGGGAGCGGGATCGAGGGGGGGTGCTCCCTCGCAACACTGCGCTGGATGATAGTCGGCGCATATCCTATGTGCTTACTTCTAGGCTTGATTGGACCTTGCCGAGGTTGTTAATGCGGGACGTAATAATAACTTGCTTTGATCCAACTACTACTTGACAAGATTCTATCCCTCTAGCTCTAAATTGAACTTCTAAGGTGTTTTTCACTCCTCTTGCTTCTTGGGCATGTCATACTTGGGATCATTTCCAAGTCCTCTACTTTTTTAAGATGAAAATATCATTTTCTGCAATGTAGCTTTTAAGGAACCTGATCCTTTGAGAAACTATAGTCTGTTACCACCTTGCCATCTGAATTAGTATGCAAGATTTTGGGGAAAAATTACGGCTTTAGTAATATTTTCTATTCACCTTTGGCTCTTGCATGAAGAGGTGTTTAGTTTATAGGTGTGAGGGATCCAATCTTGAACTAAATCATTGTGCTTATGGAAAAGGAGTTGCCTTTTGTTTGAATTTATAAGTTTTCTTTTACTTCATGCTTAGAAGAATACTGAATAATGATATTATTTGTCAGGATTTAGAAGGATTTGCCTTAGTATCAGAGTCTTGTTTGTTGCATTAACTCTATTCTTCATTGTGTTGTGTTTTGTTCATAGTACTTGACACCTAGTGATTTTAGAAACCGAGCTCTTCTATCATACAAATTGTCAAATTTGATCTTTTCTTTTGGTGAAAGCATCACATTTTCATAGCATATAAACTGTTAGTGTAGGTCATTTATATTATTATCATGGAAGATTTGTTGATGTTATGTAACGAACAAAGTTCGTATACTCAGAAGAATGCTCTGATACCAATGTTATGAACAAAGTTCATAAATGCAGTTGTGATATTCCCACTTAGCAATATTGCTAAGGGAAATATCAATCTTGCCCAATTTTTTCTTATTTCATGTTTGCACTTAGGAGATGTGGGTTCAAAGGTCCCACATGAATTTTGGGATTGAGTGGGGGCCCAAACATTAGGAAGAATGGAAAATATTGCGGCTCTAGTGGAGCGTAAGGGCCACCCCATGGAGAATTACGACCCACATGTGGAAGACACTCTCATTGGAGCAAAGTTGGTGGGGAAAGTTGAGCTGGGCCCACATGGGCATCTTGGAGGCTCTTTGATAAATAGAGCAAAAGCACTCATTTTGGTCATTCAATCACCTATTCAGAAATTGTGTCTTTGGCATAACATGCTTGAGCTAAAGCCAAGTCTCCAGTGCTGTTTAGCACATGAGTGTTTCTGAGCGACGACCTCAACCCTTGTTTTGGTGGAATTCGAGTTCCAGTGCAAGGAAGGAGTCCTACCTATACCGGTTCGTACCAACAGCAGGGAGTGTGAGTTTGTGGAGAGGATTGGCAGCAACAACACAGGGATTGTGTAGTTCTTAGAGGAGGCACACTTGGAGGTTGAGGAGTGAAGGGAATTAGGGGTTGAAACTTGAGGTGGAGTCTTGGAAGTGTTGTGGGGGCTTTTCCAGCGTTTTGGCGGAGCAACAAATGCAACATTTGCTACAGGTTACATCTTCTGCTTATGGAGGAGGGCCAAGCGTTTGGGGGTCAATTTTGGAGCGTCAAAATTAGGACAAACTCTTTCTGGGTTTTTTTGGGTTTATTGAGGAGAGGCCAAGACTAATTTGGTAGAATTTTTTGGGCAGATTTGATGGGTCAAACAGGGGTTCCATCTCAGTTGAAAACTAGAGGAGTAAGGGGAAAATTGCGCTGAAATTCCAGGGTCAACATTTGGCTAATTACTTCGTGGGTTTTTGTGGGTTATTGGTGGAGAGCTCGGGGTTAATTTCCCGGAATTTGCTGAGCATCCTAGGAGGCCCTAGCAGCAGTTGCAACCAACAACATATTTTCTGGGTAGTTTCACCGTAGAGCCTGTTAGCGCTCGAATTTGGCCTCAGGCTGAGGAAGGCAAAATCCAAGGCAACATCAAACCACTTAGCCTCGTAGCTAGCCCTACGAGGACAGGAGAGGGCTCTCTCCGGGTCTATCTCGGCAAAAGGTTTTCTAAAAGGGGCTGAGATGACTTTAAAAGAAACTGATTTTAGGCTAGTAAATTGATAAAAAAGGGGTTTTTAATAAAATGATGGGGTTTTTCTGGGCTGCATGGGGCAAAGAAACAGCTTGAACAGAGAAATGTAATCAAAAACACAGATTGTCTCCTGAGGCAAGGTAGGCAAGAAAGTTTAACATCAAATTGAGATTAAATGGAATGGCAAGACTGCTGAGGAGCTGACAAGGGCATAGAGGATGAATCCTTGTCAAATAGAAGAAAACATTAAATATGAACAAACTTAAAGGCAGAGCATACAAAATATGAATTCTACCTTAACACTTCATTTGTTCAATTGGAAATGATCATGAAATGAAATGAACACATAACAGGCTATACATGAAACAAAGGAGGACACAAATGTTAAATCTCATACCACAGGAATCTCAGAAGCCAGAGCTGTGTATTTTCATTAAAATCTCTGTCAAAGACTGTACAATGAAAGCTCTGTTTTCTCTTACACGCACACCTCTCAGAATTCTCTCCCACACTTTTCAAATGATTTTTTAATACATTAAATAAAACTCTGCTAGGGGAAAAACAAATCGACCCCAAAACAGGGGCGCTGTTTCACCTGCAGTTACAAAAATAGAGATAGAGTCATTTCTTTTTCCTAAAATAGAAGATCGTTCCCCCTAAAATCCTCTGATGGCTAACAAACTGGAGCGCAGATCCCATCGAATCAGGACTGAAGTCATTAGTAGGAGATCGGTTGCTATGTTTGGATCCATTACTTCAGCGACAAGCTGTTCATTGCTTGTATCGATGAAATCAATTGGATGCAAAGCTATGCCATTGAAATTATCACTTATGTAACGACCAATAACTGCAAGGCACTCGGACGGATCCTTTGGATCCCATTCGGCACGAAAGCAGGTCAAGTGACGATTAAAATCATGACTATGGACGATCTCATGGCTTGGATAGCTCAAATCACCAAAGATAGAATCCCATACACGTATCCGATTATCTTGGCCGGTAGTCATGATTTTACTGCCAGGTTTTGGCGAAAACTAAGCAGAGTTCACAACACGCGGGTGTTTCAACTCTCCCAGGAAGGCCCCAGCTTTTAATTGGCGAATATCCCAAAGACGAGCAAAATGATCATTGCCACAACTGATCAGAAGATCTGAATTTAATGGATTGAAATGAAGTCCCACAACTTTAGAACCCTTTTTGTGGATTAGAATGGGTTGCTCCGTTTTCTTATTTGAGCGAATGTCTATCTGGTAAAGAATCCCAAAGTTATCCGCAACCAGTAAAAGATCTTTCTCTGAATTGATATCCATGCCATATAGCATTCTCCATGTTGCCAGTCCATTCCATCCATCAGGATTGCAGTCCATCAAGAGGATTGGAACTCCCGTCTCAATATCAGTGCAGCTAAGTGTTCCATCAGATCCTGATGTGTATATATAATCATCCTTCACGGGATGAAATTTCATACTATTCAGAACGAAGGAATGTACTGTATCATAAACTGTCCTCTCTATCACTTTCTCATAGTCCCAAATACCAATTTGACCTTTCTTATCCCCTGACAATGATGTTGCACGGGTTCCCGCACCAGTGGGTGGGGTTCTCGAACCCGTCCCGGGTTCCCGCACCCAAGTACCGGATTCGGGTACGGGTTCTTCCCAGAAGAACCCAGAAGAACCGGGTTCTTCCATGAAGAACCGGGTTCTTCAAAAAAAAAATTGGGTTCTTTTCCTTTAATGGGTTCTTGGGTTCTTCGAGTTCTTTGGGTTCTTCGGGTTGGGTTCTTTGGATTCTTCATAAAAAAAATTATATTAAAAATTTAATTTTCAAATAATTTTTTTCATTGAAATTAAAAAAAAAATAATTTAAAAATTTAAAATTATTTTCTTATTAAGTTTTAACTTATAACAAATGTAAAAAACTTTAAAAACCCTAAATCTTTAAGACTTTAACTCTCTATGAACGCACACAAGCAAATATGAAATATCTGATACGTGATTTCATTCAACTTTTTTTCATTTGGTTGAGGCTTGAGCCGTCCCCGTTTACCATTTCCGGCGGCAGTGGGCAGCTTCAGCGGTAGTGGATAGAGCAGCTTCAACGGCAGTGGTATTTACAAGTTTTCATTTTCAATTTTATTATTCCATGAAAAACTTTCACAAGACCCATGTGTGAAAAATATAGGTGCATTATATTACACATTTGAACAGTGAACACCCACAGGGGCTCAACTGCATTAAGCAAAATTACAATAACGTGACAACTCATACAGTGCTTTTAAAGGCTTGCCGGAATGAATGTCACAATTTCTTGCTGTTTCGGACTGTCTGCAACATGAGCCAGAACTGTCAGTCCACTTTTATACACTCAATTCGCCTCCTACAGCTGCGGCATAGTCCCTCCTCCTTGTTGTTGTCAAACACTGAGCTGTAGGGCTTGATTCATGCCACTGTTTACACAAAACAGCCCACTGTTCACTAAGGAACAGACCTCGGCCTCCCTATGCAGACTCCTGTACCCAACCGAAGCCCTAAACAGAGATGACAGTGCCACAAACTTTCCTCTACTCAGCCCAAACTTGTTAAATTTTTAATTTTTTATACTATATACTATAATATGAGAAGTATATGTTTCAGTTCTTTTAACCTGAAATAGTTGCAATTAGGTTAATAAAGCGCAGAAAATCTTCATCATTTTTTTCATTAATGAATGGCATTACATAAATGCATTCATACACTGAATATAGCTCTGTGCTATTCTTTACAATATAAACCGTTCAGTGAGAATGTATTTCAACTCAATCATCTACACAACATTCAAGCCAGCTCTATATCTACCCTCTAAAAATGGTGTTGCTTGCCCTTGCAATGTAATTTCACCATGGATCAACATAATCCAATTAAATGGTTCAGAATTTGTTCAGGAAAAACAGTTCATAGTATATATATTTTAATTTTTGAAAAATTGAATCATTACATTGACATATAAATTCTGTGGTTTTTTTTTAGGCTTGTGGCTACATTAAAGTACAAATTATGGCTGCTGGCAGCATATATTTCACTGTTAGTATTTTAAAATTTCCTAATTCATGTTTGAAGATGCTTTAAGGCAAATTTTGAATGTAGTATGACAATGGACATATATCATGATTCATGTTAATATGTAAACAATGAACAGTTTTTTGGTGATATATTTTGAAATTTCAATGTCAATGTTGAATGTTCAATGATGTGCATGTTTAAATGATTATCATTAAAGTTTTCTTGTTTAAAGTTGAAAAAATATACAAATTCAAATTTCATATATATTATTAAATATAAAATATAATTATTAAAATTTAATATTATTATATTACCCGACGAACCCACGCACCCTGTTTCCAAAAATGTCGTCCCCGTCCCCGTCCCCGTCCCCGTCCCCACGTTTCCTGGCAACATAGCCTGACATAATAATATTCTTCTTAGTAGGGTGAAATTCTAAGCAAGTTATCCGTCTACTGTGTAACTTGATGATAGCAGAGTCAACCTGGTTGGGAATAACATAAGTTGGCTTGATCATATTGATATGATTTCTGATTTGCCGTTCAAATACAAAGTCAAAGCCACTCTGGACATATTTGCGGGGGCCAGGGACAACCCCATATTCTGTCGCTATGCGATGTGGGCATGTCATCGTGGTGTGCCCAGGCTGTTTACATAAGAAACATGGCTTTTTGAAGGCAATCAATATAGGTAGCTCCTTTGAACTTGTGACCACAGCTGCCTCTCGGTGCATTTCAACTCCAAAAGTAGATGTGATCGGGCAGTATCCCAGAGACATATTGAATTGTTACCAAGACCAATGAGAAGCAAACTGCTTGTGACCTTCCCTTCAGCGACATAATCTTTCTTCAAGACTTCCTTATTTAATCCCTTTAAAAACCGAACATCCATCACCCAGTGACTGAACTTAGGCACGATCTGAAGCCAAACTTTTTCCCTTTCAAATTTCTGGAGGAAAACTTTAGGACCTCATCAACTAAAATTACAGGAAATGAAAGAAAGAGAACAGCTTTCCATTCAGTCCATGACAATGATGTTACTGAAAACAGAATGGCTAATGGTTGTACATAGAGTACCAGTACATGAAGAACCATAGTTAAAATAATCGATGATACCAGCCATAAATTACTCCATGGAGGAAGAACAAGAAGACTTTGGTTTTCACTAAGGTTATTGAGTGCATTAAACATCTCAACCACCACGAGTACACTCATTGAGACTGTTGTTGGTCGCCGATCCTCAAATATGTTGCATGAATATGTTGTTTCTCTTTCTGAACATGTATCAAAATTAACGAGTTCCTTGTAGGGTAATTTTGGGCCACCTTCAAAATATAGAAACCACCATGCAAAACCCGCAATAGTAGCAAGACCAACATAAGCACCTATCACCAAATAACGGAAGAATAGCCACCCATTAACAATAGCTTCTTTAACCTTTCGGAGTCTCACCATCATCACTTTGCGATCCTGCTTTGCAACAAGCCCTTTTGATGTACACACCAGGGATGAAAAGAGACAGAGCATTTCACAACTCTACACTGGATACACAAACCACCAGGCTGGTTGCATATAGAGCGAACCAGTTTCCTACTAGGAAGAACAGCTCCAGAGACATCAAATATACCCATGGTACTAACCTTTAAGCACCTCTTTCCAGGCATCCACAACCCACAAACCATGTGTACCCATTGAGGTATAGTTGGGTCATGCACGGCAGCAGTGATAGTATTCTTTAACTTGAATTCACTATTCAAATATTTTCTAACCTTCCCTACTTGACCAGAGTCTTTTTCTGTATCATCTTCAAGACAACTTCTAAAGCACATTTTGTTGCACTCCTCTTTTCCAAGACAACAGACTAGCAAGACGGAGTCTAACATTGGCTCCAATGGGGATGGCAGCTGCCGCTTTTTGGAGGTGCCAAGAACCGCAGAACTTTGGGAGAGCAGACAGTGCCTCCGTCCGTTGGGCAATGGAGTCATCATTTCGACATCCAACACAGACTTTGACATATTTATGGACTGAAACTTGACTGAAATGACTAAAAACAACTAGCTTAACTAACTTAAAACTAAAGCTGCAATGAAACTGGAATAAGATGCTGCCCTTTGGCTGCTTATTTATTTACAAAATCTACCCTACTTTGCTGTAAAAAACAATAGATCAGGTAATACTGAAATGCCAGATTAACCATTCAAGTAAATCTGAAAATGATGCCGCCTGAAAATGTTTCCACGAGGACACAGATGTTATTGCTGGCAGTCCTTCATACACGTAATGATCCTGGTCATGTAGAAAACAGCCTGATCTATCAATCAAACTGAAAAACATTTCCATGTATGTTGCCATAGGATTGCGAAAGCCAGACTCTGTTGGTTGCCCCAACTCCGCAATACATATTTCCAGCTGCACACTGTCAATGCAAACATCTATAGGCAACTCTATTGTTTCTTGTTTTGAAGGAGAAAGGATTTCCAAGAACTTTTTAGGGTCTTGGAAATCATATGACTGGATCTGCTCATCTAAACATTGAATCTCCTTCTCAACTCTTTCAACAACTAACTCACAAAATCTAGTTTTAGTTTCATAAGGGAACTTTGGAGATTTCAACCAATGAAGCAAGGCACTGAAAAATTCTTCATTAATTTCAGAGTCTGCTAACTGATTTCTTACTTCTTCTACAACTTCACGCAGTGCAAGATTTGCCACATATCCCACCATTGCATGAGTGGATCAACAAGCACTGGAATGTCTGGATCGAATTGGAGTCGCCAGGTGAATGGTTCAGCGTGTATATGTGTCTGACTGTTGTCCACCATCAGCATCAGATCTGCAATTTGATTTCATGTACTGGGACAAGACAATCAACAAGTCGAATGTTCTCCCCAGTATGGTCGCCAATATGTTAGCGCTCGAATTTGGCCTCAGGCTGAGGAAGGCAAAATCCAAGGCAACATCAAACCACTTAGCCTTGTAGCTAGCCCTACGAGGACACGAGAGGGCTCTCTCCGGGTCTATCTCGGCAAAAGGTTTTCTAAAAGGGGCTGAGATGACTTTAAAAGAAACTGATTTTAGGCTAGTAAATTGAGAAAAAAGGGGTTTTTAATAGAATGATGGGGTTTTTCTGGGCTGCATGGGGCAAAGAAACAGCTTGAACAGAGAAATGTAATCAAAAACACAGATTGTCTCCTGAGGCAAGGTAGGCAAGAAAGTTTAACATCAAATTGAGATTAAATGGAATGGCAAGAATGTTGAGGAGCTGACAAGGGCATAGAGGATGAATCCTTGTCAAACAGAAGAAAACATTAAATATGAACGAACTTAAAGGCAGAGCATACAAAATATGAATTCTACCTTAACACTTCATTTGTTCAATTGGAAATGATCATGAAATGAAATGAACACATAACAGGCTATACATGAAACAAAGGAGGACACAAATGTTAAATCTCATACCACAGGAATCTCAGAAGCCAGAGCTGTGTATTTTCATTAAAATCTCTGTCAAAGACCGTACAATGAAAGCTCTGTTTTCTCTTACACGCACACCTCTCAGAATTCTCTCCCACACTTTTCAAATGATTTTTTAATACATTAAATAAAACTCTGCTAGGGGAAAAACAAATCGACCCCAAAACAGGGGCGCTGTTTCACCTGCAGTTACAAGAATAGAGATAGAGTCATTTCTTTTTCCTAAAACAGAAGATCGTTCCCCCTAAAATCCTCTGATGGCTAACAAACTGGAGCGCAGATCCCATCGAATCAGGACTGAAGTCATTAGTAGGAGATCGGTTGCTATGTTTGGATCCATTACTTCAGCGACAAGCTGTTCATTGCTTGTATCGATGAAATCAATTGGATGCAAAGCTATGCCATTGAAATTATCACTTATGTAACGACCAATAACTGCAAGGCACTCGGACGGATCCTTTGGATCCCATTCGGCACGAAAGCAGGTCAAGTGACGATTAAAATCATGACTATGGACGATCTCATGGCTTGGATAGCTCAAATCACCAAAGATAGAATCCCATACACGTATCCGATTATCTTGGCCGGTAGTCATGATTTTACTGCCAGGTTTTGGCGAAAACTAAGCAGAGTTCACAACACGTGGGTGTTTCAACTCTCCCAGGAAGGCCCCAACTTTTAATTGGCGAATATCCCAAAGACGAGCAAAATGATCATTGCCACAGCTGATCAGAAGATCTGAATTTAATGGATTGAAATGAAGTCCCACAACTTTAGAACCCTTTTTGTGGATTAGAATGGGTTGCTCTGTTTTCTTATTTGAGCGAATGTCTATCTGGTAAATAATCCCAAAGTTATCCGCAACCAGTAAAAGATCTTTCTTTGAATTGATAGCCATGCCATATAGCATTCTCCATGTTGCCAGTCCATTCCATCCATCAGGATTGCAGTCCATCAGGAGGATTGGAACTCCCGTCTCAATATCAGTGCAGCTAAGTGTTCCATCAGATCCTGATGTGTATATATAATCATCCTTCACGGGATGAAATTTCATACTATTCAGAACGAAGGAATGTACTGTATCATAAACTGTCCTCTCTATCACTTTCTCATAGTCCCAAATACCAATTTGACCTTTCTTATCTCCTGACATAATGATATTGTTCTTAGTAGGGTGAAATTCTAAGCAAGTTATTCGTATACTGTGTAACTTGATGATAGCAGAGTCAACCTGGTTGGGAATAACATAAGTTGGCTTGATCATATTGATATGATTTCTGATTTGCCGTTCAAATACAAAGTCAAAGCCACTCTGGACATATTTGCGGGGGCCAGGGACAACCCCATATTCTGTCGTTATGCGATGTGGGCATGTCATCGTGGTGTGCCCAGGCTGTTTACATAAGAAACATGGCTTTTTGAAGGCAATCAATATAGGTAGCTCCTTTGAACTTGTGACCATAGCTGCCTCTCGGTGCATTTCAACTCCAAAAGTAGATGTGATCGGGCAGTATCCCAGAGACATATTGAATTGTTACCAAGACCAATGACATAATCTTTCTTCAAGACTTCCTTATTTAATCCCTTTAAAAACCGAACATCCATCACCCAGTCACTGAACTTAGGCACGATCTGAAGCCAAACTTTTTCCCTTTCAAATTTCTGGAGGAAAACTTTAGGACCTCATCAACTAAAATTACAGGAAATGAAAGAAAGAGAACAGCTTTCCATTCAGTCCATGACAATGATGTTACTGAAAACAGAATGGCTAATGGTTGTACATAGAGTACCAGTATATGAAGAACCATAGTTAAAATAATCGATGATACGAGCCATAAATTACTCCATGGAGGAAGAACAAGAAGACTTTGGTTTTCACTAAGGTTATTGAGTGCATTAAACATCTCAACCACCACGAGTACACTCATTGAGACTGTTGTTGGTCGCCTATCCTCAAATATGTTGCATGAATATGTTGTTTCTCTTTCTGAACATGTATCAAAATTAACGAGTTCCTTGTAGGGTAATTTTGGGCCACCTTCAAAATATAGAAACCACCATGCAAAACCCGCAATAGTAGCAAGACCAACATAAGCACCTATCACCAAATAACGGAAGAATAGCCACCCATTAACAATAGCTTCATTAACCTTTCGGAGTCTCACCATCATCACTTTGCGATCCTGCTTTGCAACAAGCCCTTTTGATGTGCACACCAGGGATGAAAAGAGACAGAGCATTTCACAACTCTACACTGGATACACAAACCACCAGGCCGGTTGCATATAGAGCGAACCAGTTTCCTTCTAGGAAGAACAGCTCCAGAGACATCAAATATACCCATGGTACTAACCTTTAAGCACCTCTTTCCAGGCATCCACAGCCCACAAACCATGTGTACCCATTGAGGTATAGTTGGGTCATGCACGGCAGCAGTGATAGTATTCTTTAACTTGAATTCACTATTCAAATATTTTCTAACCTTCCCTACCTGACCAGAGTCTTTTTCTGTATCATCTTCAAGACAGCTTCTAAAGCACATTTTGTTGCACTCCTCTTTTCCAAGACAACAGACTAGCAAGACGGAGTCTAACAGAGCCAGGATAGAGCAGCAACAGATTTGCGAGGGATTTCTTATTGTTCATTTGGGCTTAGCTAGCTTGTTTGAGCAAGTCCAGGTGCACTCTTTCTAGCACCACATTGTACCCTCTTATTTATTAATAAAATGGCTCAGATCATCGTAGTTCATGGAGATTTCTCTTTGTTAAATGTGCTGTAAATTTTTGTATGTGTTTTTGCTATCTTTGCTTTGTTTAACATTGTACATTTCCATTAGGAATATTACAGTGGTATCAGAACATGATTTTGGCTAGCTGTGGGTCTAAATCACACAAATGCTCAAGTGCTATCGTGGACTAGATTTCCAGAGGCTAAAACACTAGTCCCACATTATTCTCTAGATTGAACTCATGCCCGAAAATGTCTCAGTAGGAGAAATTTTAAAATGTTACTAGGAGCATCGAGAGACTGGTGGGGCATCTTGAAGGGTGGTTGTTAGCAAGGGGAACAAGAAGAAACAGTGGTTGCCGACCCACAAACGAAGAAAATAAGAGGAGCATGATGGGAGGTGGAGGTAGTGACGAGATGAGAGAGAACATACCCATGGAGGAGGGAGTTCATCTAGATACGCTCCAGCCGGTTGAGCATGAGGCTAATGGCACGCAGGAGGAGCACGAGGATACACCTAGTGTGACGCAGGAGTTAATCCTGTTGGAGTTTCCTTTGGTAGCCCTAGTAGACAGATTGGAGGAGGGAGTTGAGCACACATTCATTGATGATGTATCCATTGATGAGGCATCCCAGTCTATGGTAGAGCTTCAAAACGACAACCACCTACAACTGATTGATGAGCATGTCTCACATGTTGGGTTGTCTATGGAGGAGTAGTTGGAGGCTCATGTCGAGCCCATGATGGAGGAGGATGTGCAGCCATCCTTTGGGCTAGCCATTGATGTGGGGCATCTTAGAGACCACACCTTGGGATTCCAACACAATTTGCTTCAGAGGCGCATTGACAGGATCTACAATGTTATCATCCCACCCCTACGCATTGGATTGAGAGAGGCGGAGTTGCCTAGACATACCAGAGGTGATGACCATGTTAGAACCACTATTGCGTCACCTTTGCCCATTGGAGAGAGGCAGACAAAGTTACCTAGTCAGATCTTATGTGTTGACCTGGATAGCAGGATGCGACAATCAGAGTTGCACAAGGTGCAACATCCGCATGTCGGGGTTGTTCTATGTGCGGGAGTTCGTGCATTCGATCCCTCTCTTGGGGTTGGATGGTGAGAGATTCTGAGTTGGTACCTGGTGGAGTGGAGTGGACTAATGGAGATGGTCATAGTTTGGAGTAAAGCTCAGTGGGAGCTCTTAGACATCGAGGGCATTGGAGGCCTAGGTTGGCATTGTGATCTAGGTGGAGCTCCCTATCCGATATCAGACATGTAGGATGGCTATGGCATTGATGAGGTAGTCGACCTAGTGACTGAGCACATACATTCCCTAGGGGAATTCCAGTCGGCATATGGAAGACAGGCGGTTTGTGAGTAGTCTCCATGGATTGTATTGGCATGTTGGTTGCACATGGGGTCGCAAGATGATTAATATTCTTTGGATGGAGCTGGTGGGAGGACGTGGCATGGGTAGGCCACCGGGTTGGGCATGGTATGGAAACGATGTTCTCCCATTGGGGTATTGGGAATAGGAGTCACCGAGGATTGACATAACAAAGATATCCCTCTACCAAGTGTGGAGTTAGGCCGCTCAGGTTTACTAGGGCAGATGAGGAGGTGTAGATCACTTCGTGGCAAGTGTACTAGCAACGTGGTGGTTGCATGGGCACATATGGGATTGCCTATGGTACATGGGGGCATTGCATTGAGCGTTTATATCTAGGGGTGCATGGAGTTGTGCCACAGAGTTCAGTGCTATGCAAAGGAGTGTAGGGGTACGTACTTGTGTGCAACTGAGCAAGATGATGCACA
Source organism: Pinus tabuliformis (assembly GCA_031772625.1). Lineage (NCBI taxonomy): Eukaryota > Viridiplantae > Streptophyta > Pinopsida > Pinales > Pinaceae > Pinus > Pinus tabuliformis. Next base: position 1,039,400,992 of record CM062805.1, on the reverse strand, counting down.
ACAGGTTGTCAGAGTGTTGTTGCCAGAGAGATATCCTGATGAGGGCATCAAGCACACCATTGGGTTTGGCACACTCAGATCTGGAGAGTGAGTTGATCATAGGGCCAAGTATGAGCTTCCATTTATCACTCTCCAGCATTGCACACTGACACAGGGGACTTGGATATCATTTCTTGATGCTCTCATCACGAGCAACAGGACCATTTGAGACAGTTGGACGGGACAGTGCATTAGGAGAGAGGCTTACCAGTTGTGGCATATGGTTAGGACACGAGTTGGTGGATGTAGGCTTGGGGTTAGTTTGATCTCCTGCATAGGTAGCACTTGCACAACCCTTGACCCCACACTCAAGGTGATACATGATCCCATTTTGGTGAGACATTCTGAGGTGTCTCTGGAGCATCTACAACGGTTGGTGGACCTTGGTCACAGGGGGATGTTTAGACCTCGGGCAGTATTGGGGAGCACTTTTAGGAAGTGGGATGACAGATCCCACTGTGTGGTATGGCCAATGCAGGGCTTTGTCGCATGCACTAGATTGGTTCGCGATGTATGGAATTCATATATTGATTGCACACAGGGACTTGAGACGTGGTACAGGTTGGTTCCATCAACTGTCAGGACTATGCCACTGTCATTCTGGCTGTGGGATTCAGGGATTTGGTTGGTCGATTGGACACTCTGCTTCGTGGTGAGTGGGATCAGGACGGGGATGACCCATCTCACCCTTGGTTTGGTGTGTGGGGGAGTGTTGAGGCCTTGATCGCATGACAAGGTTGGTTTTCCTTGTTATCGCTACGTATCAGGGTGAGTGTTGGATGGGTAGGAGGTGACATCATGGAGGTGCTTGGTCCAGATGAATTGGGACTCCATAGATGTTTTTCCATTAGGTCCACGGAGAGGTGGATATAAGTTGAGCATGAGGGGAAAATTGTCATGATCAGAGTTGCGGCGACAACATAATGGCAACCTTTTTAGACTAGTGTGGGATCTGGGCATCATAGGACTTGGCAGTATAGCTACCCTTGGGGATGAGGTGATTTCTACAAGGGAAGATCATTTACGTCTTCTGTTGGGATTTGGTGACTCGCTGATGGCATGGGGGACTTCATTAGCATGGTAGGTGGGCCAGCAGGATGATATAAGGAGAAGCTCATGTGAGCGAGACACTATCTCTGTAGGGATTGGGTGGTATCTTCGAGAGTATACTCCTGGAGTGCATGGGATGGCCTACATGGTAGGACAACTGATCTGAAAATGAGATCTTAGACTAATATTAAGGTATTACAAACTCATGTGCAGGATTTGCCTATATTACTTAGTGCAACAGATCGAAAAGATTGCGAATAATATAGACAATGAAGCAGTTAGAAAAACATAACAAATACGCGCATAACACAAATAATCAAGGAGTTCACCCAAAACTCTTGGGCTACATCTCCTGGTCCAACTTTCAGTGGTGACCTCTCTATTATGTCTTCAAGAGCAGAGTTTTTACAAATGTGAGCTCAAATTGAGTCTCAACACAACAGGAATAAAACAACAGGTCTTTACTTGGATCCCCCAAGTCTTTTTGAGTACAAAGACTCTCCCTCTCACTCTTTGTCTCTGTTTTCTCTCTGTCTCATCACTTCCTGCTCCTGTCTCTGTCATTCAGTGGCTTTTAAGCCAATTGGCGCTTGTCTGTTCGTTTTCCCTTTTGGGCTTTTCAGCTTCCGGCCTCTGTCCGTTCAAATCCCCTTTGAGCGTTAACCAATCATGGTGTAACGTCTTCAGGTATGGTGGCCACCTGTTATGAAACGGAAGGGACTATCGGCGCGTTGAAATCCCAAAAATGTCGTTTCTCTGTTTACACAGAGAAATACACAGAAATGCTGTAAAATCCGCCAAACTACCGTTTATTGGACTTCAAATATTATCAATTTCGCCCTGTAATCCTTTAGGATCCGCCTTTGGTCGCTATCGCAAGTCCACCATTGATCTATGTGATCGTTGATCCAACGGTTGCTATTCATTTCAGGCGGCTTATGCGCCGGAAGATTACCTGCCCGAAAAGGCGGTTTTCTCTCTCCGACGCCAAGTCACGTGGCGGCTAGTGTATGGGCTTTGGCGGAGCCCGTCCAATACTGCTTACCGCCTAAGGCCCGCCTGAAATCCCGCTCATTACGGAACTCAAAATATATATTACTGCATGTATAAACCCTTTCAGGTTCGTTTTATCGCTCCGTTCACGTTCCCTTTGATTTTCGTTTATTTAATGAAAATGCGAATTTACATAGAAGAACCCTTTTCTTCCGGAACTCAAAATATATATATTTGCACCCATAAAACCTGTCGGGACCAACTGTCGCAAATCGCATATGTATTGGCCCCGCTCATTTGTATTGCCGCGATGCGACTTTGTGATGCGATATATTGCAATTGCATATCGCATAGTCCTCGGGCGCCGGTAAGTCCTTATGTGTGTGTATTGGCGATGCGATAGCACGAGTAGATCTGGACTGTTGATCTGCGTGCATAGATCAATGACCCTTGTTTAATCGCACTGATCGTTGTTGCGATCTCCCATAAGGCCGCGCCCGATTAACTTTGCCTGCTACTGCCGATTGCGATATGTCGATTAGATCTGGATCGTTGATCAGCCAGATCCGGCGGCTCCTGTGCAATGTTGCTTAAGCCTCCGTTTAACTCTGTTTGCGCCATTTCTTCTTGTTTTTCATCTGTGATAGTGTTTTCCTCCATTTGCTAATGTTTTTCCCTTGCGATATTTTTTAAGTATATGAAGACTTAGAGGGTTTTAGGATCCATTTTGGATCACGCCTTCCCACTGAAAAAGCTTTTGGACCACCAAAAGTTGGGTTTTAAGCATCGATTAAGTGAGGATACAGCTTCCCCACTTGTCCAATCTCTATCCATTGTGCATTGCTTGGTTTTGAACCTTTGAGTCCCATTCTCAGGTACTCAACATCTCCTCTGTGCGTAGTTCTCACCTTCCTGTCCAGAACTGTGTCTTCCTGCAACTCATTGAGATATTCAGGCAATAGATCATCAATAGAAGGCAACTGAATTTGCTCTTTGGGATCTTCAATCAATGAAGGTTCATATAGTCTCAATTTCTCTGCATTAACGACTGAATAGATATGCATATAAGCTGGCAAATCAAGGTGAAAAGTGTTTTCACCAATTTTCTCAAGTATCTTGAAAGGCCCATACCTTATTGGTTTCAGCTTCTTACCTTCACCTTGCATTCTGTCTTTACTAATGTACAGCTAGACCTGATCACCAACTTGGAAGCTATGCTCAATTTGATGTTTGTCATGCCTTGCCTTGTACTTGGCCTGGCTTGTTTCCAGCTGTTCCTGCACTGCCTGGTGAATTTCTTGGATCTGTTCAATGAACTTGGTTGCTTTGTCCACATCACTGTGTCCATCAACTGCTATGTCTTTACCAAAGACAAAATCCAAGGGAGACTTTGGTGTAAAACCAAAACAAGTCTCAAAAGGAGATCTCTGAATAGAAGTGTTTAACACAATTGTAAGCATGTTGCACATAACATAAATGTTCATCCCAAAGCTTGGGATGCTTGCTGCAATAGCCCCTGAGCAACTAGATCACTGTCCTGTTGACCACCTCTGTTTGGCCATCTGTTTGTGGATGAAATGTTGTGCTCTTCTTCAATCTGGTGTCCATCAACTCCCATAGACTTGACCAAAAATTCCCAACAAATCGGGAATCTCGATTAGATACAATAGAAGCGGGTAACCCAAAATGAACCCATACATGCTGAAAGAACAACTTCGCTGTTTGTTCAGCTGTAACCTGCTTGTTACAAGGTATCAAAATACACATTTTGTTGAACCTATCCACAATAACATATAAATAATCATGACCTTTTCTAGATTTTGGCAATCCCCCAACAAAGTCCATGGAAACACTTTCCCAAGGACGAGAAGGAATTGGAAGTGGAGTGTACAAGCCTAATTTTCTATTACTGGGATTGCTTGTAGCACACATGGTACACCCTTTAATATATCTAGAAACCGTTTCATGCATTTTTGGCCAATCACAGAACCTTTGCAACTGTGCAACTGTTTTACTTACACCAAAGTGACCTGATGTAAGAGAAGTATGTGCTTCTCGGATTATGTTAACTCTTTCAGTTTGTGGAGTGCATAACTTTTCCAAATGATACAAGAGTTGGTCCTTAACATAATAATCCAATTCTTCTACTTGTTTGCCATGACTTAAAGTTGCATATACATCTTTAAAATCTACATCTTGAGCATATTGTTTAATGTAGCTTTCATGCATTACTGAGTTATGCTTAAGTATGGTAGATGCATTTATGATTGGTCTTGATAGCATATCTGTAACCTTATTGTGTATGCCTTTCTTATATCTGATGACAAGATGAAATTGCTGTAGAAAACCCATCCACCTATAATGTCTTGATTGCTGCAATTTAGTTTGTGAGTGCAAATATTGAAGTGGTTGATGATCTGTATGTATAATTGTTTCTATGCCCAATAGGTAATGTTTCCACTTTTTCACACTATGCACTAATGCATACAATTCTTTATCATATGTGGGATAATTAACTACTGCAGAATTAAATGTCTCAGAATGATAGCATATGGGTTTACCATGTTGCATCAACACTGCTCCCATGGCATAGTCACTGGCATCTGTTTCAATCTCAAATGGTCGTTGAAGATCTGGCAGTGCTAGTACTGGTGTTGTACTAATTTTTTCTTTTAAGGTGTCGAAAAGTTTATGCTGTTTGTCTTCCCACTGAAACACCTTGTTCAATCCTGTTAAAGCATGTAAAGGAGCTGCAATCAAGGAAAAGTTAGCAATAAACTTTCTCCAATATTGTGCTGCTCCTAGGAAACTCCTAACTTCTATAGCAGATTTGGGTTTAGGCCAGTTCACAATGACTTCAACCTTAGAGGGATCTATCTTCAATTCACCACCCCCTACAATATGACCCAAATAATTTAAAGATGTTTTGCCAAATTCACATTTTGATAACTTCACATAGAGATTTTATCTTTTCAAAACATCTAGAGTCTGCTTTACATGCTTCAGACGTTCTTCCCATGTTTTACTGAAAACAAGAATGTCATCTAGATTCTAAATATACAATTACAAAATCATCAATAAAAGGTTTGAGTACATCATTCATAACTCTCATGAAAGTGGTAGGAGCATTAGTTAAGCCAAAAGGCATAACCAACCATTCATATAGCCCTTGCTTTGTCTTGAAGGCAGTGTTCCATGCATCTTGTTCTGCAACTCTGACCTGATGATAGTCACTACGCAAGTCTAACTTGGAAAAGTAAACTGCTTCTTTCAACTGATCTAATAGATCATCAATGCGAGGAAGAGGATAACGATTCTTGATCGTTATTTTATCCAGTGCTCTATAATCAATGCACATCCTCCACGAACCATCTTTCTTTCTCACTAGTACGATTGGAGATCCACATGGTGATGTGCCTGGTCTTATGAACCCTTTATCGAGCAGCTCCTGTACCTGCTTCTTGATCTCTGCATTCTTTAAAGCGGATAACCTGCACATTCCAATGTTAGGTAATGGAGCATCTTGTTGCAAATGATCATCTACTATTTCCCTTTTGGGTGGCAGACCTTTAGGTTCTTGAACTAGGATATCATATTCTGAAACAACTTTAACTAAATCAACTTTCTGTTTAGCATCACAGCCTTCAAATATATTGGTTTTATCAGGGTTCTTTTCCTTTACAACCATTAGTAAAAATTGCTTGCATGAATTTACAATTCTTTTCATCTGCCCTGAGTTTATGAGAGAATAGTTATTTTTGAGTTTATGAGCTCTTACAATATATTCTATTCCATATTTAGTGAGTTGATACTTATTTTCAGCGTTATAGAAAATGGCTTTTCTATCATACGAGTAAGGACTTCCTAAAACAATACCACATATATCCAAGGGAACTACATCTAACTCAACCTCATCTACAAATGTTGACCCAATAGCAAACCTAAGTTTACATTGTCTAGTCACTTGTAGCTTTGCTTTATCACATACCCAACCTAATGGATATGGCTTCTTGTGAGGTGTTGTTAGTAAGCCCAACTTCTTTACAATTGTTTCAGAAATCAAGTTTACTTGTGAGCTACTATCAAATAAAGTATCAATCTTTTGGTGCTTGGAAATAACTCTGATATGAAAAAGCTCATGTCTTTTCCTCTCATTATGTTCATTATCAATAGATCGTGCATAATTACTTGTAGATGCTTTAGAATTTTTACCTTTTATACTTGTGGCTGTGACTGTTGTTTCATCACCTGAGTCTAACCCCAAGTCTTTTTGAATAGCAGCAACAGTCTTCTTCTTCTTACCACCGAACTTCTTGGGTTTCAGCTCCGGATGCAAAGACCAGTAGTGTTCATCATCATGTCCATCCTTCTTGCAGTGAGTGCATGAAGGTTTGTCTTTTTGTACAACGTTTGTCTTCCTCTCCTTCCATTTCAGCTTCTTCTTTTCCTTGTTCTTGCTTGCAGAGGGTTTTGATGATCCCCCAATCTTTGGGTTCACATTCTTGCCTCTAGCCTCTAGATGTGTAGCCTGAACTGATACATCATCTAGGCTAGTGGGGTTAAACATGAGAATGGCGTGCTTCAAATAGCTATGCATACCACCTATATACTTCAACAAAGTTTCAGGTGAGTCTAGAGAAATGCCTAGAGTTAAAGTTCTTTTTCTAAATTCCTGGGTATAACTTTGTACACTTTGGCCCTTTAATTGGCGAAGAGTTTGTCAACTCATCATTGCTTGCTGCATATAAGCTAGTGGATAGAATTGTTTTTTAATGGTAGAAACAAATTCATTCCAGGTAGAAAGAATTTTACCATGCTTCTTCAAATCAGCTTGTGTCTTGCCTTCCCACCACACTAGTGCAGTTCCTCTAAGGTGAAGGCTAGCCAGCTGAATCTTTCTCCTTTCTGAATTAATGTTCTGCACCCTGTAATATACATCAATCTGTCTAATCCAGTTATCTAGCTTTTCTGCATTTAGTTCTCCATCATAAATTGGCAAATCAAACTTTACATCTAATTTAATCAAAGATGTTTTCTTCTTTTTCTTTTCAGGGCTAGGAGATGAGGATGATGGAGGTGATGGTGGAGGAGATGAGGGAGGAGGCTTTTCCCCTTTCCCTTTGCCCTCTGGGGCATCTAGAGAAGGTTCCTCTACTCCTTTGTCTTGTTTGGGTGTTGAAGTGCTTTCACCTCGACCCTTCTTGAATTCTTGATACATCTCTTCCACCATGGCTCGCATGGCCATAAAACTGTCCATGAACTGGGATTTTGATTCTAGCGGGGTTTGTTTTGCCATTCTCCTCCTAGGATAGACTCTTCCAATCTCTGGATTAGCCTCAACAAGTTTTCATTCTCCTAGTTTGAGCTTTGACCCAGTTAGCATTCAAAAATCCAGCACAGGCTTGTCTAACCTTAGCAAACCTAAAGCTCTAATACCACTTGATCTGAAAATGAAATCTTAGACTAATATTAAGGTATTACAGACTCATGTGCAGGATTTGCCTATATTACTTAGTGAAACAGATAAAAAAGATTGCGAATAATATAGACAATGAAGCAGTTAGAAAAACATAACAGATACATGCATAACACAACAAATAATCAAGGAGTTCACCCAAAACTCTTGGGCTACGTCTCTTGGTCCAGCTTTCAGTGGTGACCTCTCTATTATGTCTTCAAGAGCAGAGTTTTTACAAATGTGAGCTCAAATTGAGTCTCAACACAACAGGAATAAAACAACAGGGCTTTACTTGGATCCCCCAAGTCTTTTTGAGTACACAGACTCTCCCTCTCGCTCTCTGTCTCTGTTTTCTCTTTGTCTCAGCACTGCTTGCTCCTGTCTCTGTCATTCAGTGGCTTTTAAGCCAATCGACGCTTGTCTATTCGTTTTCCCTTTCGGGCTTTCCAGCTTCCGGTCTCTGCCCGTTCAAATCGCCTCTGAGCGTTAACCAATCATGGTGTAACGTCTTCAGGTATGGTGGCCACCTGTTATGAACCGGAAGGGACTATAAGCGCGTTGAAATCCTAAAAATGTCGTTTCTTTGTTTACACAGAGAAATACACAGAAATGCTGTAAAATCCACCAAACTACCGTTTATCACACTTCAAATATTATCAATTCCGCCCTGTAATCCTTTCGGATCCGCCTTTAGTCACTATCGCAAGTCCACCGTTGATTTATGTGATCGTTGATCCAACGGTTGCTATTCATTTCGGGCGGCTTATGTGCCCGGAGATTACCTGCCCGAAAAGGCAGTTTTCTCTCTCCGGCGCCAAGCCACGTGGCGGCTAGTGTATGGGCTCGGGTGGAGCCTGTACAATACTGCTTACCGCTTGAGGCTCGCCCGAAATCCCGCTCATTACGGAACTCAAAATATATATCGCTGCATGCATAAACCCTTTTGGGTCCGTTTTATCGCTCCGTTCTCATTCCCTTTGTTTTTCGTTTATTTAACGAAAATGCGAATTTACATAGAAAAACCCTTTTCTTCCGGAACTCAAAATATATATATTTGCACCCATAAAACCCGTCGGGTCCGGCTATCGCAAATCGCATATGTATTGGCCCTGCTCATTTGTATTGTGGTGATGCGACTTTGCGATGTGATATATCGCAATCGCATATCGCATAGTCCTCGGGCCCCGGTAAGTCCTTCTGTGTGTGTATTGGCGATGCGATAACGCGAGTAGATCTGGACCGTTGATCTGTGCGCATAGATCAACGACCGTCATTTAATCGCGCCGATCGCTGTCGCGATCTCCCATAAGGCCGCACTCGATTAACTCCGCCTGCTACCACCAATTGCGATATGCCGATCAAATTTGGATCGTTGATCGGCTAGATCCAACGGCTCCTGTGCGATGTTGCTTAAGCATCTGTTTAACTCTGTTTTCACCATTTCTTCTTGTTTTTCATCTGTGATAGTGTTTTCCGCCATTTGCTAATGTTTTTCCCTTGCGATAGTTTTTAAGTATATTAAGACTTAGAGGGTTTTACGATCCATTTTGGATCAAAAACTTCATGAGGAGTTGGGCATAACGCCACATTGTCATGATTCCCTACTAATTGATGGTATACAACGGACTTCTGGTACTTATACCAGGTAGGATAGTGAGTGGAGCGAGGGGAGCTTCAGGTGGGGCAGGATGGCTTGGGATCCCAGTGTTAAGGGATTCTTTCATGTAAGGACCGTGCAGAGGTCAAGGACGAATCAATGGCGCATCTGGGACCCTGGCACATTTTTGTAGTGATAATGGGGAGCAACAACTAGAGAGAGCATTGTTCGCCAATTGCTTGAGGACAAACAACGTTTTTGTGGGGAGGACTGTGATATTCCCACTTAGCAATTTTGCTAAGGAAGATATCAATCTTGCCCAATTTTATCTTATTTCATGTTTGCACTTAGGATATGTGGGTTCAGAGGTCCCACATGAATTTTTGGATTAAGTGGGGGCCCAAACATTAGGAAGAAATGGAAATATTGCGGCTCTTGTGGAGCATGGGGGCCACCCCATGGAGAATTACGGCCCACATGTGGAAAACGCTCCCATTGGAGAGAATTTTGTGGGGAAAGTCGAGCTGGGTCCACATGGGCATCTTAGAGGCTCTTTGATAAATAGAGCAAGAGGCACTCATTTTGGTCATTCAATCATCTATTCAGAAATTGTGTCTTTGACATAACACACTTCAGTTGAAGCCAAGTCTGCAGTGCTGTTTAGCACACGAGTGTCTCTGAGCTGAGATCTCAACCCTTGCTTCGGTGGACTTTGAGTGCCATCCCAAGGAGGGAGTCCTACCTATACCAGTTCATACCAGTAGTAGGGAGTACAAGTTTGTGGAGAGGATTGGTAGCAACAGCACAGAGACTGTATAGTTCTTGGAGGAGGCATGCTTGGAGGTTGAGGAGTGAAGGGAGTTAGGGGCTGAAACTTGAGGTGGAGTCTGGGGAAGTGTTGTGGGGGCTTTTACAATATTTTTGGTGGAGCAACTACAGGTTACTGTGAAAATTTGGAGATGTAAATTTCAACTGCAGCAACTGATTAAGTTTCTTCTATTTGTTAAATTATCGAACAAATTATTTACTGCATCCTACAACAAATACCGAAACTAATACTTTGCAGCCTTCACCAATTAAATTAAATGCGGAAACAAGAAATTGAGTAAGAAAGAAATACACAACACATGACACCGTTATTTTTGGACAAATGTCCCTAGAAAAACCCAATGCAGGAAAACCGGTGCAGCAGCTGAGGGTTTGTATTATTAAGCAGTAGTTTTCGAAATACAGTTCATTGGTTGCCCAACTGGCTATTCGATATAGAGAGAAACTGGGCAAAAAAATAGTGAGATGATATCACCCTGTCACTGGAAGAATCGACATTGATTTGCACTGGAGATGAGCCTCTACGCAGTCATTACGTCACTCCCACGCAATCACTGCATCACTGTAGTTGGGATTGCGTTGCACCTCCTTCTGATCCTCTGCTGGCTGGAAACTTCAGCTCTTTGGCTTCCTGGTCTCACACCCTGGCTTCGACACTAAATCCTGACTGTTCCTCGACAAAATTTCGATCTCCCTTTGAAGCTCTACGCTGCCACAATGTAGCTCTGCGTGGCCTTGTGTCAGTCTCTCTGGACGTCTTTCTGCCCTCTTTGCCTTGTACTCTCTGGACCAAGAAAACTTCCCTTTGAAAACCATGCTTGCTTCTCATTGCAAGAAATCTCCTCAATCGATTCTCTAGCAACTGTTGCATTGCCCTCTTTGAGAAATTCGATCTCTTGATCTCTCTCTGATGTGTTTTCCAAATGCCCATCGAAGTCCTTGTAATCCTCCAGTTGAGTAATCAACGACCCATATTAGATTCTAATAAATGGCTCAGCTTATTTGGACTCAATCTTCGTCTTCTTCTAGAAGTTTCACCCTCAGATTGATTAATACCCTTTAATTATTTTAATTTCCTAAGTTTAGACCTGGGCACCCATTAAAAATAATTAATTATTTTAGTAAAACTATCTCCGGGTGGAATTTCCCAAAATGATTTATGGTTATTGTGGAATTCATGTGTCCTAGCCTCCTTGCAAATTTTGAGGCTTAGAGCACATTTGATGCTACCAGAAATCAACACTCCCTCTTAGCGAGGAATGCGTTCTAGTAATGCAACCTGCTGAAAAATCACCCAGACTCTGTAACATCTCCCTCCGCGCTGTTGATGTTTGACATCATTGCCCACCAACTACTGCGCAAATGCTGCATTTGTATTGTTGCCGACCCTGCCACTACCAACACTGCATCTGTACTGCAACCCTCATAAGTTCTACATCTGTGCTACTATTGGCACTACCACTACCATTGCCAACATTGCATCTGCATTGCAACCTTCTCCAATTGCTGTTGCTACTGCATTAGCAATGGAAAAGCATCCAAAAGTACTAAACAGGTGTTCAGCATGATGCATCTATTGGTGGAGTTCTGACTGCTGCTAGTCTCTGGGCTGCCCCTTTGAAGCCTCTGCGCAGCTGCTGAGTCTGCACTATGCTAACTGCATTGCTGCCAACTCTGCCTTGCGCTGCTCAGTCTCTGGCACTCCTAGCCACTGCAACTGTTACTCCTACACTCCTTTGCATCAACTGATCCTGGTCCATCCTGCTACTTTTGATATGGGCTCCCGTAGCAAGGTATTGATCCAAGAGTTGGACTCCTCTAGGATCCTGCCCATCTGCAGTTCTTCCGAACTACAGTATTAGATCACCCTACCTCTCCCCTGTAGGTATCTGGGCAACCATGGAAAACTCCTCCTTGATCTTTGTGGATGCAACCTTCGGATCATGCTTCTCATCTTCGTCCTTCTTCTTGAGAGGACACTGTGTAGCGTAGTGACCAAATTCACCACACTGGAAGCACTTGATCTTCGAGACATCCTTCTTGTTTGTCTGGCGCTCCTGCTGCCCCTTTGATGCAAGGGATGCATTTTCTTCCTCTTCCCTGAGCTTCGTCCCACTACTGTTGTTGTTATCAAGTTTGCACTTGACTAAGTCTCTCCTCATCTCAACCTGCTGAAGAGTGGCCCACATTCCTTCCCAATTCGACAATCTCTCTCTGCCCAGGATACTTTGGACAAACACTTGCCATTCTTCTGAGATTGAATTCAGGGCCAGCCTCACCATCTCGGTAGGTTGAGGTGTTGACCCCATAGCTGCCAACAAGTCTCAGATTTCTTGAAGCCTTGTCAAGAACGTATCAATGCGTTCCCCCTTCTGCATCTGCGTGGATCTCATCTTCTGCTCCAAGTACATCTCCCGTTGCTCGGAAGATCCCTCTTATAGTGTGGCCAATGCTTCCTACATCTGCCAAGCAGTATCCTTGCTGGCAATATGACACACTACGTGATCTCTCACTTTGTCGAGGATCAATCGTTTAGCCTTTGCCATTTTAGCCTTGTACTATTGCGGATCTGGATCCGTGGGTACAACTACCACATTGTTGACATAGGTTTTGAGATTGTGCTCATCCAGAAGGCATGAGATCCTTGCCTTCCAGATCACATAGTTGGATGCAACATCCGACCGATCCTAATCTCTTAACCCACTAGTTGCCATCCCTGCCAACGAAATGTCAAACAACTTCCTCTCTCCTTTGCGTTGCTGCTGGGCTGGCCTGCACACTCCCTTCTGGATTTAGGGGATTTGCTCCTCTCTGCTGCTGCTCAACAATAGAGAAATCAAATTCTCTGGATAGGAATTCTCTGAGGAATAAATTCCCTCAATAGTTTCTCATTCTTCTTTCTGACGTTTTTTTGTCCTAGCAATTGCTGCAGAAAAATGCATATCACCATAAAAAATGCACTGCGCTGATGCTTCAGCGCTGCTCCCTCTGACACTGGCAAACTTCAATTTGGAAATCTCTCTTTGTCGACTCACTCAGAGAGAGATTTTTCCCACAAAAATTTTTCCCTCCTGGTCTGGATAGCGCAATCCCTCTGGGGATTCGATTTGCTGCCTACGCATCACTTCGACTTCCCTCCTCCTCTTCAACGTTGGGTTCTTTCGGCTCTGCTCTCTTGCTTCACCTGCAACTCTGATACCATGTGAAAATTTGGAGACGCAAATTTCTGCTGCAACAACTGATTAAGTTTCTTCTATTTGTTAAATTATTGAACAAATTATTTACTGCATCCTACAGCAAATACCAAAGCTAATACACTTCAACCTTCACCAGTTAAATTAAATGCGGAAACAAGAAACTGAGCAAGAAAGAAATACACAACACATGACACCGTTGTTTTTGGACAAATGTCCCTGGAAAAACCTAATGCGGGAAAATCGGTGCAGCAGTTGAGGGTTTGTATTATTAAGCAGTAGTTTTCTAAATACAGTTCGTTGGTTGCCCAACTGGCTATCCGATACAGAGAGAAATTGGGCAAAAAAATAGTGAGATGATCTCACCCCGTTATTGGAAGAACCGACAATGATTTGCGTTGGAGATGAGCTTCTGCGCAGTAACTGCGTCACTCCCATGCAGTCACTGTGTCATTGCAGCTAGGACTGCGCTACACTTCCTTCTGATCCTCTGCTCGCTGGAAACTTCAGCTCTCTGGCTTCCTGGTCTCACACCCTGGCTCCGACACTAAATCTTGACTGTTCCTCACATAATTTCGATCTCCCTCTGAAGCTCTGCACTGCCACAACGTAGCTCTGCGTGGCCCTGCGTCAGCCTCTTTGGACATCTTTCTGCCCTCTTTGCCTTGTACTCTATGACCCAAGAAAACTTCCCTCTGGAAACTACCCGTGCTACAACAAATATCCTCAATCAATTCTCTAGCAACTGCTGCGCTGCCCTCTCTGAGAAATTCGATCTCTTGATCTCTCTTCGATGTGTTTTCCAAATGCCCATCGAAGTCCTCCTTATAATCTTCCAGTTGAATAATCAACAACCCATAGTAGATTTTAATCAATGGCTCAGATTATTTGGACTCAATCTCCATCTTCTTCTAGAAGTTTCACCCTCAGTTTGATTAATACCCTTTAATTATTTTAATTTCCAAAGTTTAGACTTAGGCACCAATTAAAAATAATTAATTATTTTAATAAAATTGCCTTCGGGTGGAATTTCCCAAAATGATTTCTGGGTATTGTGGAATACATGTGTCCTAGCGTCCCTGCAAATTTTGAGGCTTATAGCACATCCGATGCTACCTGAAATCAACAGTTACATATTCTGTTTGTGGAGGAGGGCCAAGCATTTGGTGGTCAATTTTGGAGTGTCAAAACTAGGACAAACTCTTTCTCGGTTTTTCTGGGTTTATAGAGGAGAGGCCAAGATTAATTTGGCAGAATTTTTTGGGCAGATTTGAGGGGTCAAATAGGGGTCCCAACTCAACCAACAACTAGAGGAGTTAGGGAAAAATTGGGCCGAAATTCCAAGGTCAACATTTGGCCAATTCCTTTGTGGTGTTTTTGGATTATTGGTGGAAAGCACGGGGTTAATTTTCCGGATTTTTCTGAGCATCCAAGGAGGCCTTAGCAACAGTTCTTTGCAGCCAACAACATATTTTCTGGGTAGTTTCAGCGCAAAGCCAGGAGAGAGCAGCAGCAGCTTTGAGAGGGATTTCTTATTGTTTATTTGGGCTTAGCTAGTTTGCCTTGAGCAAGCCCAGGTGCGCTCTTTCCAACACCACATTGTACCCTCTTCTTTATTATGAAAATGGCTCAGATCAGTGCAGTTCATGGAGATTTCTGATTGTTAAATGTGCCGTAAATTTTTGTATGTGTTTCTGCTATGTTTTCTTTGTTTAACATTGTGTATTTCCATTAGGAATATTACAACAGGAGAATGTTCAGAAGATTTGAAATATATAAATATCCATGATAGAACAATAATATATTATATAAGAAATGTACAGAAGGTATGAGATGATTACAAATGTGGGTGAGGGCCTGCTTATATACCTAGGCAGGTACCCCTTCACAAAAGGTCATGTCTTTATAGAATTGCCTATTCACTACTAATTATTGGTCAATTCATTATTTATATTATTTGTATATATTTTATTCATAACATGTTACATTCTGTTGTTCCACGTAAATTACTTCTGGTAGCATCTTTTTTGAAGTACATTCCTACTTCTAGTAGCATCTTTTTTGAAGTACATTCCTAAGGATTTTCTATTGAGTCTTTGGTTGAAGGAGAATCTCATTCTTACTTATTGGCAGGCATCTTTTACACTTACATGGGGCTGTGTTGGTGAGGAGAACATACAACATAAGCATGATGTTGTCTCATTTGAGAGTGGCAACATTACTACTGCTGTCCGTAGCAGCAAACAGGTATGAAATTACCTTAGCAAATAAACTTTGATATATTCTCTGATGAACCATTAAAAATTTAAATTTATGAAAAAAACTAGAAATAAATATTCTAATGTTCCCTCTTACAAACTTATTATCTGTTTGGTCTTGAGTTGAAATTCTTTTCTGTATCAAAAGGAATGCTGAGCTTGTTTCTTTTCTTGCTTGAGGTTTTTGATTGGTTTTCAAAATTAGAGGCAGAGCTGAACATATTATTACTAATGCTACTGTTGTTGATGGAATGTCTTTCATTTGCACTGAAAGCAAATTACAACATTTTGTTTGTGATTCACATGTGATGCATAAAGATCACGCTGAAGTGGGACTCACCTCCACAGTCTGTGCTCATCCTGGCAAAACCAAACTCAAATTCTGTGCGAGCATTATGTGCTGAAATGGTCAGGTGTGTGTATTCAGTAAATTCTTTGTCAACTCAATGGATTGTAAACCCAATGCAGAGTATTTGGTGGATGGACCATTATACTTAATTATCATTCTTAGGACTGGGACTATCAGGATGGGTAAGAAAATGTTTGAGAAAATTTTCAAGAATATGCAGCATGACCTCAGTCTCCACAATTCAGATCATTATTGTATACTATAGATGCATGCTATGTTAGATTTACATTAAATTTTGACTATTTAATATTCTGTATGATGTTGCTGTTCTTATTGTGATTATATGTCGTGGATGCTATATCAGTACAGCAAAGTGCAATGTTGTGTGCCTTGTCCATTAGTTACTCTGCTGATTATAACCTAATTAGGTAACCTATAAAGCCATCCAGGACACTACCATTTCAGTTGATTATATTTCCGTTGCTTCCAAATTAATGAGCAACACAAATAAATACAAGAGATGTAAATACTTGGTTGATCAACAGTGACTATGAGCTTGGACTAAACTGATTTATATGTGTGAAACTTCTGCATTCTAGTCAAAATCAAGCTTCTTGAATTATTATCCCAATAACTTTTTATTTAAATAATTTTCAGTGAAGGGATTTGTGCTCATCAATTCCTTCTTTAATTTCTTTGAATTCTCATCAATCCTACCAACAAGGACACAGACATGAAAATATGTAAACTAATAAACACCATTATCTTTCTTTCTTTTGTTTCTAGAGGAATCAGCAACTGGGCTGGGCTCATACTTGCATGACATGGGGTCGATTCCGACTGCTACTACTATAAACTCTAGGTGCCTATGTATGCCTCTCCCACAGGCACAGGCTAATCGGGGGGATTTGAACCTTGAATCTCATAACTTACGTAGTACTTCATATCATGGGATCACCAATTGAGCTGCCCTCTGGGGCTATAAACAGCATCATCGTAGACATAGTGATAACAATTAATTGCGGATCAGACAACACCTTAGCAATACACATCCTAATTAGTAAATTTAATCATCAAGCCAAATGCACGATTCTATTATTCAAGTCACCTTCAAGAATGTATACAAGTGAATTTCCAACATAACATCGATATGGCTTAGATGGGGCAAGATAACTGACACAACAAATGAGCCTATAAATAAACAGAACCTGAATATGAGAACTTGCTCAAGGGAAGGATTGAGCTTGTACTAATGGGAAATAAGTTATATATACAAGGAAGAGTCAATGCCCTTTATGTGAAAATTCCTAAACCCGGAATCCCTACTGCAACAACTGATGATATTTCTCCTACTTGTTAGATTTACATGAACAACCTATTTGCAGTTTGCTACGACAAACATCGAAATACATACACAACAACCTACACCAATTAAATTATATGCCGAAACAAGACACTGAACAATAGAGAAAGATAACACAAATGACATAGTTGTTTTTGGACAAACGTCCTTGGAAAAACCTAATGCGGGAAAACTGGTGCAGCAGATCTGAGGGTTTTTATTATTAAGTAGAAGTATTTCTGAATACAACCTCTAGATGCCTTGCTGGCAATCCATTATAGAGAATATCACTCGGCAGAAGAAATTAGTGAGATTACCTCACTCTACACTGCAAGTCCCGACTGATTCAACAACTAAACGAACGAGTTCCTTGACAACTTCTGCGCTGCCCCTGCGTGGGCCTGCGTTAGCGTCTAAGACCTTGCATCACCTCTGTTGGGAATCGATTTCTTCTTAGGAGGTGATTCCAACCCTCCTGACTCAGAATGTCAGCCTCCCAGCAAATCTCGGCCTTCTGCGTGAAGGCTTTGCGTTGCTCTGCGTGGGGCCTGCGTGAGCCCTTCTTGGCTTTGCATCACCCTCTTTGGCCTCTGCACTACCTCTTCTGTGTGTCTCTCTGTCTCTTTGTTGAGTATTCTTGGCTCCGGAGCAGATCCTCTAGCCAAAACTTCTCTTTTCCCCTCTCTGCGTGATCACTACAAATCATTGCGCTGCCTCTAGCATCAACAATTTGAACTCACTGATCAACTCTTTTTGTGTCTTCCAAATGACCCTCAAGCCTCCTTAATTAATCTTCTCGTTGGCATTCAACGACCCAGATTAGAAGCTAATCAATGGCTAAGATCATTTCTACTTGATCCTCGTCTTATTCTAGAAGTTACACCCACAGTTAGATTAATACCCATTAATTATTTTAATTTCCTAAGTTTATACTTAGGGACCCATTAAAAATAAGTAATTATTTTAATAAAACTCTCTGGGTGGAATTTCCCAAAACGCTTTCTGGGTTCTTTGGAATACATGTGCCCAAGACTCCCTGCAAAATTTGAGACTTAGAGCACATCCGATGCTACCAGAAATCAACACTCCCTCTTAGCGAGGAATGTGCTCTAGCAATGTGGCCCATTAAAGCATCACCCTGACTTCATAATATCGTTCTTTGTGCTGCTGATGTCTGGAATGCTGTCCACCAACTATTGTGCTACTGCTGCAATTGTACTGCTGTGACACTGCCACTGTCAACACTGCATCCGTACTACAACTCCCTCTAAATTTTTGCATCTGTGCTGCTGCTGGCACTACCACTGCATGCAAACTGTTGCTACTACTGCATCAACAACGGAAAAACATCCCAAATTATTGAACAAGTGTTCAACATAGATGCATCTCGACGCTAAAGATCTCACTGCTGGTCCTACGCTGTCCCTCTGAAGCCACTATGCTGCTGGTGCTACTGCACTGTGCCTCCCTGCACTGCTGCAACTCTGCATTACGCTGCTCAGACTTGGCATTCTAGCCACTACATCTATCGCTCCAACACTCCTCTGCACCATCTGACACTTAGTCCATCCTGCTACTACTAATCTGGGCTCTCGTAACAAGGTATTGATCCGAGAGGTGGGCTCCTCAAGGATCTTGCCCATCGGTAGCTCTTTCGAATGACAACTCCAAATCAGAGCACCTCCCTCCTGGAGGTATCTCGGCTGTCATGGAAAACTCCTTCTCCTTGATCTTTGTGGGTGCAGTGTTCGGATCGTGCTTCTCATCTTTGTCCTTCTTCCTGAGAGGACAATATGTTGCGTAGCGACCCATTTCACCACACTTGAAGCATTTTATCTTCGAGACGTCCTTCTTCGGCCTTCGCTTCTCCTGCTGCCCCTTCGATGCAAGGGCTGCATTCTCATCCTCCTCCTCGGGCTTCGACTCACTGTTGCTGCTTCTGTCAAGCTTACACTTGACTAAGTCTCTCCTCAGCTCCTCTTGCTTTTGAGCTGCCCACATCTCATCCCCATTTGGTGAAGTCACCCTGCCCAGGATACTCCAGACAAAGACTTGCCACTAATTTGAGATTGAATTGAGGGCCAGTATAACCAACTCGGACCCTTGAGGTGTAGACCCCACAATTGCTAACTCGTCCCGGGTCTCCTGAAGCTTCGTGAGGAATAGATCTATGCATTCCCCCTTCTGCATCTGTGTAGATCTCAGTTTCTGCTCTAAGTACATCTTCCGTTGCTCGGAAGATCCTTGATATAGCGTTGCCAAGGCATCCCACATCTCCTTAGTAGTCCCTTTGCTAGCAATGTGACAAACCACGTGATCCTTTACTCCATCCAGGATCATCCTCTTGGCCTTCGCCATTTCTGCTCAGTACTTCTTCAGCGGATCTTGATTTGCAGGCACAACCACCATGCTGTTGACATAGGTCTTGAGAGAATGCTCATCTAGAAGGAATGACATTCTTGCCTTCCAGATGACGTAGTTGGATGCCCCATCCAACCTCTCCTGATCTCTCTCAACCCAGTGGTTTCCATCTCTGCCACGAAAAATGTCGCACTGCGCCTCTCTGGTTCCTACTGCTGCTGCTCAGCCAACAAGAAAATGGAATTTTGGGAAGGAAGTCTACTAAGAAAAAAATTCCGTCACTGTGCTTCTCCTCTCTCTTCTGACATCTTTCTGCCTAGCTAAATGGTCTGCAGAAAAAACTACGTCCCACCAACTCTTCCTCATGCCGAGGCTTCAGCACTGCTCCCTCTGCCACGACAAGATTTCGATTTGGAAGCCCTTCTCTTTGTTGACTCACTCAGAGAGAGACTGCCTCGAAATTCAACCCTCTTGGCTTGGACTACGCAATCCCTCTGGGGATTTGAACTGCTGCCTTCTGCAACTATTTTGATCTCCTTTTTTGCTTAGCATTGGGTTCTCTGGCATTGTTCTTCTTGCTTCACCTACATTGCTCCGATACTATGTGAAAATTCCTAAACCCGGAATCCCTACTACAACAACTGATGATATTTCTCCTACTTGTTAGATTTACATGAGCAAGCTATTTGCAGTTTCCTACGACAAATATCGAAATACATATACTGCAACCTACACCAATTAAATTATATGTCGAAACAAGACACTGAACAATAAAGAAAGATAACACAAATGACATAGTTGTTTTTGGACAAACGTCCCCGGAAAAACCCAATGCAGGAAAACCGATGCAATAGATCTGAAGGTTTTTATTATTAAGCAGAAGTATTTCTGAATACAACCTCTGGATGCCTTGTTAGCAATCTAGTACATAGAATATCACTCGACAGAAGAAATTAGTGAGATTACTACATTCTACACTGCACGTCCCGACTGATCTGTAGCTGAACCAATGAGTTCCCCGACTACTTCTGCGCTGCCCCTGCGTGGGCCTGCGCCAGCCTCTAAGGCCCTACGTCACCTCTGCTGGGAATCGATTTGCTTCTCAGGCGCTGATTCCAGCCCTCTCGGCTCTGAACGTCAGCCTCCTAGCATATCTCGGACTTTTGTGTGAAGGCCTTGCCCTGCTCTGCGTGAGCCCTTCCTGGCTCTGTGTCACCCGCTCTGGCCTCTGCGTTGCCTCTTCTGTGTGTCTCTCCGCCTCTCTGTTGAGTATTCTTGGCCCCGGAGAAGATCCTCCAGCCAAAACTTCCTTTGCCCCTCTCTGCGTGATCACTACAAATCACTGTGCTGCCTCTAACTTCAACAATTTGATCTGAGTGATCAACTCTCTGTGTGTCTTCCAATTGACCCTCAAGCCTCATTTAATAATCTTCTCGTTGACATTCAACAACCTAGATTAGAAGCTAATCAATGGCTAAGATCATTTCTGCTTGATCCTCGTCTTCTTTTAGAAGTTACACCCACAATTAGATTAATACCCATTAATTATTTTAAATTCCTAAGTTTAGACTTAGGGGCCCATTAAAAATAATTAATTATTTTAATAAAACTGTCTCCGGGTGGAATTTCCCAAAATGCTTTCTGGGTTCTTTGGAATACATGTGCTCAAGCTTCCCTGCAAAATTTGAGACTTAGAGCACATCTGATGCTACCAGAAATCAGCACTTTAGGATGAAAATACCTATCCTAACTGAATATCACTTTTAAAAATTGAAATGGAATCTTCTGACACCTTACAAGATTCCTTCAAGAATGTATGCAAGTGAATTTCCAACATAACATTGATATGGCTTTGATGGGGCAAGATAACTGACACAACAAAGGAACCCATAAATAAACAAAACCAGAATATGAGAACTTGCTCAAGGGAAGGATTGAGCTTGTACTAATGGGAAATAAGTTATATGTACAAGGAAGAGTCGATGCCCTTTAGGATGAAAATACCTATCCTAACTGAATATCACCTTTAAAAATTGAAATGGAATCTACTGACACCTTACAAGATTCAGGTGAGATCATGTAGTCAGTTACATAACTGACTTTGGCACTAATGAATCAATAATTAAACTTGAAACTACACATTAGCAAAAAATTGCTTGACTGAGCATAAAATGCAACAGTAATGCGCACATTATGAGCACAAGTAACATGTGGTAAAACACAAGAGTGCCTTTCAATCCTTCCCTGTTTTTGTAAAAATTTCAAGAATATGCTTTCCAATGGAAATTCAAAAAATTCACTTCAAGCTTGAGGTTTCTTGGATCAATCTCCTGTGAACTTTTTGGCCTTAGGGCTGAATCTGGAATATTAAATTAGAGCAGCAAATACTTTTCTTCTCACCAGCTCAAATCACAAGGCAGTCCAAGAAAATAAATATGAATCAAGAATACTTCAATGCAATAATGCGTCAACCCTTAGGGCACAGTTTCCAAGCAAATTGCATATTTGAAAATGACTTGTTACGGCAGTAAATCTGCCCTTCAGATTCAAAATGTTTGTTAAATCACTTAACAAATTCAGCTCAATGTTATTTGAAATCAACATACATAACCAGTGCTAGAATCTACTGGTTAAACTCTCCAAACTCTATCTAAGGAAACCATAGGAAAACCCTGGCTACCAATTCCTCCTAGCTAGGAATCACTCTTGAGTCTCAACCAAATCTGGTAACCCACCAAAGATCAATGACAAAAAGAAACAGAGCATAAAGAAATCAAGAACACAAAGGAACTTGTAAGAGAAAAATACTTTTATAACAAAAGAATGACAAAGACCACAGATCCATGAATCTTAAAATGACTTAAATATTATCTATGTCATCAATACAACACTAGGCATGATTGAGACTGTCAAAAATCGACTTTGTTAAAATGCCCAAGCCTATAATCTAGATGGCTATTATTGGTTAAATAACTTTAACATCTTCCCTTAATGGTCATTCTAGAGACCACAGCAAGTATGTCTCTGAATTTTATCAATTTATCTGGACCAAGAGACTTGGTAAAAATATCTGTAGTTTGGTCCTTGGGTGAGTGATATTTATTTGAACTTCTCGATCTTACAAGTTATTGGATGAAATGACAATGCACATCAATATGTTTGGTCAGCTCAGGGAAGATGAGATTCTTTGCCAGCTTTAAAACTGCCTGGTTTTCACAATACAACATTGCCTGCTCATTTGGATGAACTTGCAAAGTTGTAAGCTTTCTTCTAAGCCAAACTGCTTCACATGCCCCTTTGACTATTGCTTTGTGTTGTGCTTCAATAGAGGAAAGTGAAATTGCATGTTGGTCCAAGAAATTGCCCTTGAGCCAACGCTGAACACATAACTTGCTGTAGACATATTGTCATCCACGAATCTTGCCCCATAAAGCTCTGAATAGCCACACCAATGTTATTTGAACCAAACTAGTCATCGGAGTGATTGATCCCAAAAATGTGAACTGGACTTGAACCAGAAAAAGCCAGACCAAAACACTGGTCAGCCAAAAAATACATAAAATATTCAAATTTTGAAAAAAAGCATATATATTCATGTGCATCCATATGATTCCAAACCATTATACACAAATATGCAATTTTTCTCATATATATATAGCAAGGGTGCATATAACCAAAATAACAATGAGTGCAATCCATCGCCAAACCAAAAATACATCAATAAAGAGGCTCTAAATGGCTTGTAGAGTCCAAAAAAAAATCATGCTACAACAAATAACTACATATCATCAAAATCATTACCTATATTGGGACCCTGACCATCCATATCACCCTCTAAGCATTAAAATAAAAAAGGAAAAAGCTTAACATGCTAAATCAATGATTTTACTTGAGTGAAGGGTATGGTTTCACTATAGGGTAATGACAAAGGAGTTTAACAATCAATGCCACCAACATCGAGGTACATCGAGGGCTTGGTGCTCTTGATTAAATGCTAGTTCCATAGTCTCATACATGCTAGAATCTAATGGAAACATTGCAATCCTGCCAATCTTGAAATCTTGAGAACTATTAAGCTTGTTGAATTTTGAATGGGATTTAATATTCTGCCTTCTTCATATGAAATCCAATGATGTTGGAATTGTTGCTTCAAAAGCTAGCAAGCCTTGTGAGATGTCTCACAAGACAAGAACTAGACTAAGATACAACAATGAGGTGGTTACCGTTTTCACCTTAGCACTCCACCTCCTAGTCTTTAATGGAATTTCACAACACAGGTGGCTTCCTAGTATATATCACTTAAACAATATTCCAGGTCAATAGGTTCAAGGTGATGTGAGAGAAAGGCTTAATGAAGGTAATTATTTGGAGTAGGGCACAATTCTTTATGCTAAGGGACAACATACCATAAAATAAGCCTTGAAAAGAACACTTGAGGCCTGGGGTTTCAAGATATGATTTAATAAGAGAGCATCTAGGCATACAAGCATAAGGAAAAGGTTTACTTTCAAGGTAATATCAACAATATGGAATGGTAATCTTTCAGCAAGCCCTAAGTTGAAGCCTTTTGTAGAACTATAGTTTTTATGAGGTCCTAAATTCCCTAGGGTTCATGATGTCAACCCAAATGAGGCACTTTTCACCATGCAATATGCGATATTTCGAGTTTGTAATGTCAAGCAAGGTGATGGAATGCCAATTCATATCTAACATTGTAGTATCTCAAGTTCTAGCTGAATTCGTTCCTTGCCTAATCCCTAATGGCTTGCCTTGAAGGGGCCAAAAAGGTGAGAAAGAGGAGAAAGCTAAAAGTTTTGATCATCAATGGGATCCAATGGTGCATTGCTGATAACTCAAGGATCAAATATTACTCTTTATGATATAGAATTTATTTTACCCCTTAACATGAGACAATTTCTTGCTCATTAGGGTTGGGACATGCTTTTGAGAAACCAAGTGCTAGAAGAAAATGATTGATTTTTCTTAACTTCATAATTACTTGTGAATATTTGTTGGCATCTTATTACTTATATTATGTTCTCTTCATCAAGTGATTACCAAATGTACAAAACATGAAGATCACAAAGAGACAAAGAACACAAGAAGTTAGGCTCCAAGCTAGGGAAAAATTCCACAAGGGGAAAACCCAAACAATCCTTCTTATAGAATCAGATCAAAATGAGATATTCAAGACCTAAGACCAAGTCCAAGACTGCCACAAAGAACCCAAATCAACCCTCCTCCAAATCTCCTCCAATAAGTCAAAGTCAACAAAAGTCAATGCTGGTCAAACCCTTCTGAAATCTGGTCAAATCACAGAAAATATCAGACCCGTAGTGGAGACCGAATTTCGGCCCTATAGTAACCTTAGAAAATTGCATAATTTTTACATGTGTGAGCAGAATTAGGGCAGAAATCACGAATTTTCTCTCTCCTTTGACTTCGACACTCTCTTCTTTGACTTTGACTGTCTTTTCTTCTCTTCTTGGCATATAAATCGATGTGTTGATGTTGATGATTGAATGAGGTTGGCTGACTCTATATATACACGTCCAGGACGTTGAAAATTGGCAGCTCAGGGGGAAATTCCCTCCTTAGGGAAGCACTTCTCACCCTAAGGAGACCCTTCTAGTCCTTGAAATAATTTTATTTGCACATGGGAAAATTATTTTTTTAATGTTGGACTGTGTCACATCAAAAAATACGAGTCAGCCTGGAAGAGGAAATTCGTCCACCTCAACCACATATAAATAGATATCACTTGGCATCACTTGGAGGGCATCATCACACATTCATTTCATCTTCTCTTGGTTCGATTAGCGCTGAAAATTTCAGGTCCGAGTTCACACTTGCGAAGGAGAGAGAGGCACTTATGTTGACCAATGTTGACTTTTTGTTTGGGACTGTTTTGACTAGCGTTGACTTTATGTTTGGGAGCATTGATTTTGGGTTTTGGACTTGGTTTGACTTGGGATTTCGATCTGTGATTGGAGGTCGAATTAGGAGAGAGAAGGGCGACTTTTTCTAGGTACTTTGACCACATTTAACTGCAGGCCTGAGGTAGCTTTGACTGTAGGGTTGACTTTGATGTTGACTGATTTTGAGGTAGATTTTTGTGACTATTTTGACCAAGTTTGATTGAGGGAAAGAAGCTGAATTCTTTGCTGCATTGACCGAACTTTTTGGAGCACTTTGACCGTTCACTGTTGACTGGTTAGGGCAGCGATGACTATTGTTGACTTTGACAAAAAATTGCAGAATTAAAGTTTGACCAGATTTGACTTTTGAGCTCATATTGTTAGAAAACCATAAAGGCGGAAATATTTTCTTATCTTTGACAATTACCTGTGATATTCTTGTATTCTTATTATCTTCCCTTTATCTTCTATAACTTCTTATCATCAAGCAACTATAAAAAACATAAAAGCATGAAGATCAAGACATAAGATGTAGGCTTTCAACCACGGCAAAACCCCTCTTCTAGGGGAAAACCCAAAATTCTCTGCTCTTATCCAAGAAGCAAATCAAATGAGACAGCCAAAACCCTTTGACTAAGACAATGGCCTCCTCCAATTCACCAAGTCAGTCTCCCAAGACATTTAGCCAAACTCAAAAGTTAACTTATGTCAAACTGCTTCAATACTACATCAAGATCAGATTTCGGCCCTCCTGCATCAGATTTTCGGTCCTACTGCTTCACCTGCAACTTCAAAATCTCGCATGTGTGGGTGAAAAAGAGAGAATTTTCGGCTTCTTTTGCTAGACAAATGTCTCCTTCTCCTTCACTATGTTTTCTCCTTCACTTCTATGCTTCTTCGCATCATTTTTCTCCTCTTCAAACTGCAGATCGAACTTTTCTTCAATTGGTGCTTCAAATAGGTTGAATGTTCTTCTATTTATTGTGAAAATTTCACCACCGAAATTCTATTGCAACAACTGGAATTAATTCTTCTAACTTTAAATAAATTATGTGGTTTATTTCTATGACAACAATGAATTAATCACTTTGCAATCTTCACAAATAAAAATACTGTGGAAGATAAATTGGAAATTGAGAAAATACTAGCACACACACAAAAATATAACATCATTGTTTTTGGAAACAAGTCCTCGGAAAAACCCAACGTGGGAAAACTGGTGCAACAACTGAGAGTTTTTATTATTAAGCAGCAATCATAAATTCTGAGTACAATCTATGGATGCCCAATTGGCAATCCAATCAGCAAAATAATCTGGCCAAAATATTTGTGAGGCAAATACCTCAACACTATGCTTGATCAAGCTCTGACAACCGGCAAAACTAGCTAGTCGTATAGCCTTTGCGCAGGCCGCAACTCGCTAAACCTCAAAACTGCTGGAAAAAATGACATCCTGGTTGACTTTGCCTCTGGAAGGTATTTGCTTGGCCTCCTGGAGAATTTCCAGACCAACTGCAACTGAATTACCCTTCCCTTTAGCAAAACCAATCTCCCTTTGAAGCTATTTGTGCTGGCTTTGCTTTGGGAAATATGACCCTTCTGCTACTGGCTCTCCAAAACTGGAAGAATTCCTCCAGACGCATTGTCTCTACCTCCCTCTGTCTCTGCATCCCCTCTTTGGCTTGAACTCTTCTGGCAAACTACTACTGCTCTCTGGAAAGTCGAACTGCGTTAGGAAATCGATCTCAAGTGTGTTCCCCCATTTACCCATCGATGACTTCTCATTGTGGGACTCAAATGACTGTGATTAAATCTTAATCAATGGCTAAGATTATTTTCTAGTTGATCCGTGTGAGTTTCTAGGGAAACCTCACCTTCCTCAATTAATTCTTGTTAATTAATCATTTTTCCTAAGTTAGACTTGGGAAAAATTTAATTACTAATTAATTAACTTCAATAAGGTATTTCTAAGTGGATTTTCCTGGGACTTTTTCTGGGTTATGGGGTCCTAGTGTTTCTTAGCCTCTCTGACAACTATTGAGACTAGAACACGATTTAATGCTACAAAAACTAACACTTCCTCTTAGCGAGGAAGGTGTTCTAGTGTCGTACTGCTACAACACCCTATCTCTGCATCATCCTCTATACACACTGTTGATGTTTGGCCACTGTGACTGCTTGCCACTGCCCACCAACCACTGCACAACTCTAATGTTGCATCTTTGCTGCTGTACACACTGTTGATGTCTAGCCGCTGTGATTGCTTGCCACTGCCCACCAAACACTGCACAACTCTAATGTTGCACCTTTGCTGCTGTTGACACTGCAATCCCCTCTCAACTATTGCTGTTGCTACTGCAATCACTGCAACTGAGAAGCATCCGAAATATTGAATCCACTGTGTCAATGTGCTATATCTGTCTCCTAAGTCTTGACTGCTACTAGCCTCTGCACTGCCCACTGGGAATCTGCACTGCTGCCGATATTGTTACTGAGCCTCCTGCTCTGCTCTCAACATTGCTCTGCACTCCTCAACATCTCTAACTATAACTAGTTTGCAACTGTTACTTTGGAATCTGACTGCATGATTTGACACTAATCCTCCTGCTACTAAATATTGTTGGCCCCTGTAGCAAGGTAATGATCCATGAGGAGTACACCTCAATGGACGTTGCTCAAACCTCTTTGCAACTTTGGGGCTATAACTCCATATCACCCCACCTCACTCTTGGAGGTATAGCTGCAAACATTGCAAAGTCTACCTCCAACCTAGAGGACAATTTTTCTATCTTTGTGGATACTGCCCTCTGGTCCTGCTTCTCCTGCTTGTCCTTCTTCCTTCGAGGAAACTGAGTACTATAGTAGCCAAACTCGCCACACCTGAAGCACTTGACCTTAGATAGATCCTCCTTTTTTTCTTCTCCCCCTGTCCCTGACTAGGACCCTTTGATGCATGTGCCACATTCTCTTCCTCCTTCTCTCCTTTCGAACCCTTACTGCTGCTTTCGCTAATGGAGGCCTTCACTAGTGCTCGCCTCATCTCCTCCTGCTGCAAGTCATGACCACATCCTATCCCACCTAGGTGGAGTATCTTGTCCTAAGATGCCTTGGACGAAGTTCTCCCAGTCCTCTAAAACACTGTTCAGTGCCAAACGTACAAGCTCTATGTCTTGAGGCGCCTCCCCAACTACCGCAGTTTGATCTCAGATTTCCTGTATTCTGGTGAAAAAGGGATTAATGCCTTCACCCTTATGCATCTTGAGGTTTCTCAGCTTCTCCTTTAGGAACATCTTCCGCTATTAAGAAGGATTCTGATATAGCTGAGCGAGAGCATCCCACATCTCCTTGGTAGTATTCTTGTTAGATATATGTGAAACTATATGGTCCCGGACTCCATCCAGGATCATCCACTTCGCCTTGGCCATTTCTTTCCAATACTCTCTGAGCTAATCTGCATCGGTCAACCCTGCCACTGCATTTTTTGCATAGGTCTTCAGGCCAAATTCATCTAGCAGGAAGGACACCCTGGTCGTCTAGATGACACAGTTGGAGGCTCCCTCCACCTATATCATGTGTTAGTTTTTGTAGAATCGAATGTGTTCTAGTCTTGAAATTTTTTGGAGAGGCTAGAATACATGAGATCTCCAAAACACAAAAATCTTTTCTGGTAATTCTGCTTAGAAATGACTTAATTAGATTATTAACCAATTTTTAAATATTTCCTAAGTCTAAACTTAGGAAATATGGTTAATTAATCAATATTAATTAAGTCAAAGCGAGAATCATCTAGAAACTCACACGGATCGATGTAGAGATGATCCTAGCCATTGATTAAGTTTTAATCTTGGCCGTTGGTGCTCCAACAAAGAATTATAAGAGGAGGTCGATGTGGTGATGGAGAGGATATTTGTGAGGTTCGATTTCATGAGCAGATCGATTTCTAGAGTAATAGTAGTCAGTTGCCGGAGAGAGAGCTAGAGATCAAAGTAGTAAGAGGGGCAGAGGCAGTGAAGCTAGAGGAAGATTTCCAGATCCAATGAGTGCATTTGAAGAGAGGCAAAAGAGCCACAGAGACGCTGCCATTGGGGCAACGTAGTAGCCTCTAGAGGCAGTTTCGATTCTGTTTGGGAAAGCCGTGTTTTAGTGCTAGAAGCTGGACATAGGTTCCGGGGGCTAGGAGAGATATTTTCCCCAACAACAGTAGACTAGACGACTTGAGGAGAGGCTGATTTAGATTGAGCGCAGAAGGGATTCCTCTAGGGTGACGCAGAGCTTGCCCAGAGGCAGTTTGGATGGCTCATCTGGAGCTGCAGCCAGAGCCCGTATTTGCCTGCGTGGTGAGGAAAATTCCTCATTAGATTTTTGCCAGTATTTTCTCTGCAGGATTGCCAGTATTGGGCATCCAGATTGTATTTAGATTATTTCACTACTGCATAATAATAAAACCCTCATCGGTTGCACCGGTTTTCCCAAGTTAGGTTTTCCGGGGACATTTGTCCAAAAATAATTGTCTTATATTTTATGTGTGTGTGCTAGCATTTCTTAGTTTCCAGTGCATTACTTTTCCACAGTGTTTTATTTGTGAAGGTTGCAGTGTGTTTATTTTGATATTTGTTGTAGCAGATAAATTGTTAAATTAATCAACAATTAGGAGAAATAATACCAGTTGCTGCAATAGGGTTCCAGTTTTTGGAGTTTTCACATGGTATCAGAGTGTAGTTGATCAGCCAGAGAGCTGAGAGGCGAAAAGAGAAGGAAATTTTTTGTTCATTGTGGACAATAGGCCAAAATTCCCAAGGGCAGCGCAGTCATTCTGTCAGGAGGCCAAGTAACTTGTGGAGGTTCTATTTTTCTGAGTGGGGCAGAAAAATTCGATCCTACCAGATCGAGTGATTCCAGAGGCAGAGGGAGTAACTGAAATTTTCATTCGACAGATCTCTAGCTGGATATAGAGGTTTTGCAATAGTGCGCTAGAGCAGCGCTAGTGTTGGGTGGAAGGGAGAACAACACATGTAGAGGGAAAATTTTCCTCAGGGAACTTCTAGTTGCAAGAAGTTTGATTTTTCCTTGCAGATCAGCGGTCATTTTGAGCAGATTTTCTCACTCCAAAAGGGAGTGCAAATAGCAGAGCAACATCTGAGTAGAAGGAAAGAGGAAGTTTTCGACAGATCGTTGAGATGGCCGCTGTTGGGCTCCGTGATTAGGACAAGTTGGATGGAGCTTCCAACTACTTCATCTGGAAGGCAAGGATGTCCTTCCTTCTAGATGAATACGACCTGAAATCCTATATTGATGTAGCGGTAGCAGTTCCCACAGATATAGATAAGCTGAAAGAGTACAAAAAGGAGATGGCTCGGGTGAAGAGGTTGATCCTAAACGGAGTCCGGGATCATATTGTGTCACATATAGTTGACAAAGATATTGCCAAAGAGATGTGGGAGACCCTCTCCATGCTATACCAGGGTGCTTCTGAGCAACGAAAGATGTACTTAGAGGAGAAGTTGAGATGCATCAGGACGCAGAAGGGGGAAGGCATAGATCCCTTCCTCATGAGAATTTAGGAGGTCTGAGACTGGTTGCCAGTTGTTGGGGAAGCACCTCAACCCACAGAGCTAGTGCGATTGGCACTCAATAATGTCTCAAAGGAGTGACAGGTATTCCTCCAAAGTATCTTGGGCAAAGATACCTTGCTAGGGTGGGACAAGATGTGGGTCGATTTGCAGCAGGAGGAATTGAGGTGAGCTCTTCAAAAGAGCTCCATCAATGGTAGCAGCAGTGGACAGAAGCAGGTGAAGGAGAAGAAAATGTGGCCCTCGCATCTAAGGGTCCCAGTCAGGGACAGGGGGAGCAAAGGAAGAAGAAATGAAAGTTCAAGTGCTTCGGATGTGGTGAGCTTGGTCACTACAGTACTTAGTGTCCTCTCAGGAAGAAGGATAAAGAGGAGAAGTAGGATCAGGCGGCAGCTCATGCAGAGATTGATAGGCTCTCCTCCAGGCTAGAGGAAGACTGCGCTATGATCACCGACATACCTCCAAGAGTGAGGTGGGGTGATCTAGAGTTGTAGCCTCATAGCATTACAGATGGGCAGACTCCTTGAGGAGTACCCCCCATGGATCAATACCTTGCTATGGGGGCCCACAATTTTCAGTAGTAGGTTGGATTAGTGACAGTTGATGCAATCAGATGCCAGAGTCACAGTTGTAGAGACTAGTAGCAGTTAAATACTAGGGAGCGCAGTGTAGAGTTGGCAGCAGTGCAGAGTCAGCACCAACATAAATTCTTCAGTGACAGTGCAGATACTAGCAGTAGTCAGAGACTTGGGTGACAGATTCATTAGACTGATCACAGTTGATTCAATATTTTGGATGCTTTTCAGTTGCAGCAACAACAAATGAGAGGGAGTTGCAGTGCAAATGCACTATTGGCAGTAGTGTCAACAACAACATAGATGCAGCGTATATCGGGGATGCGCATTGGTTGGTGGGTAACAGTAGCTAGACATCAATAGCATGACAGGAGATGATGCAGAGACAGGGTGTTGCTACAGGGTGTGCAGTAGCACTAGAACACATTCCTCTCTAAGTGGGAGTGTTAGTTTTTGCAGCATCAGATGTGTTCTAGCCTTGAAATTTTGTGGAGAAGCTAGAATACATGAGATCTCCAAAACCCAAAAATCATTTCTGAAAATTCCGCCTAGAAATGACTTAATTAGATTATTAACCAGTTTTTAAATATTTCCAAAGTCTAAACTTAGGGAATATGGTTAATTAATCAGTATTAATTAAGGCAAGGTGAGAATCATCTAGAAACTCACACAAATCGATCCAAGGATGATCCTAGCCATTGAGTAAGTTTTAATCTTGGCCGTTGGTGCTCCAACAGAAGATTATAAGAGGAGGTCGTCGTGGTGATGGACATGATACTTGTGAGGTTCAATTTCATGAGCAGATCGATTTCCAGAGTAGTAGTGAGTTGCCAGAGAGAGAGCCAAAGATCGAAGCAGTAAGGGAGGGGCAGAGACAGTGAAGCCGGAGGAAGATTTCTAGATCTAGTGAGTGCATTTGCAGAGAGGTAGAAGAGCCACAGAGAGGCTGACGTTAGGGCAATGCAGTAGCCTCTAGAAGCAGTTTCGATTCTGCTGGGGAAAGCTGAGTTTCAGTGCCAGAAGTTGGATAGAGGTTCTGAGGGCCAGGAGAGACATTTTCCCAAACAACAGTAGACTAAACGACGTGAGGAGAGGCTGATTCAGACTGAGTGTAGAAGGGATTGTGCTAGCATGATGCAGAGCCTGCGCAAAGGCAGTTTGGACGGCTCACTTGGAGCTGGAGTGAGAGGTCGGATTTGCTTGTGGGGTGAAGAAACTTCCTCACTATATTTTTGCCGGTATATTCTCTGCAGGATTGCTACCATTGGGCATCCAGATTGTATTCAGATTATTTGACTGTTACATAATAATAAAACCCTCATTTGCTGCACTGGTTTTCCCAAGTTGGGTTTTTCCGCAGACATTTGTCCAAAAATAATTGTCTCATATCTTATGTGTGTATGCTAGCATTTCTCAGTTTCTAGCTGATTACTTTTCTGCAATATTTTATTTGTGAAGGTTGCAGTGTGTTTATTTTGATATTTTCTGTAGCAAATAAATTGTTAAATTAATTAACAATTAGGAGAAATAATACCAGTTGTTGCATCAGGGTTCCAGTTTTGGAATTTTCACATCCTGATCTCTAAGCCTAGTTGTGGTTATCTTTGAAACTGGAATGGAAATCTCCCTCTTTCACCTGCTCGACCGTTGATTTTGCTATTTGCACTCCCTTCTGGAGTGAGAAAATATGGTTGCAACTACTGCAGGCTACAACAGGGAATATGGATTTCTGAACTAGAAACCCTCTGAGAGAAATTCCCTCTTTGTGTATGCTTTCTCTGCCACTCGACGCTGATTCTGCTCTAGCAACTGCTACACAACCCTTCTTTGCCCAAACAAGGAATCTGCCCAGCGAAAATATTGAACTGTTGCTCCCTCTGCTTGCTGGAATCACTCTTTCAAGCAAGCCAAATTTTTCTGCCAATCCTGCATTGAAAATTGAAATGCTTAGCAATTCGCACTACCTGGCTAGGCAGTGCGCAACCCCCAAAAAATTTGTCCAGCTGCTCCTTCTGTATGACGAAGTTTCTTCTTCTGCTTCTATGCTTCCCCGTTTGATCAAAATCACTCTGATATCGTGTGAAAATTTCACCACTGAAATTCTATTGCAACAATTGGGATTAATTCTTCTAATTGTAAATAAATTATGTAGTTTATTGCTACGACAACAACAAATTAATCACACTGCAATCTTCACAAATAAAAATACTGCGGAAGTTAAATTGGAAACTAAGAAAATATTGACACACACACAAAAATAAAACACTATTGTTTTTGGACAAAAGTCCTTGGAAAAACCCAATGTGGGAAAACTGGTGCAACAACTGAGGGTTTTTATTACTTAAGCAACATTGAGAAATTCTGAGTACAATCTATGGATGCCCCACTGGCAATCCAAGCAGCAAAATAATCTGGCCAAAATATCTGTGAGGAAAATACCTCAACACCATGCCTGATCCAGCTCCGACAATTGGCAAAACTAGTTAGTCGCACAACCTTTGCGCAGTGCTTGCACAGGCCCCAACTCGCTAAGTCCGATGTTGAAGTCTTATTTATTATGAGGTAGGTAAGCATCTTCAACATCTTGAAGACTACGTATCTGCAAATCTTCAACAACAAGTACAACCAAGCACAAATATAGAGCATGAAGTCAACTTTGTTAATATAGGGTTAGCATGTCATCACAATGGGAGCATAATAAATAAGACTTTAGATATCAAAACATGAACTTAGTTATGTTTACAACAATGTGGAAAAAGTTGAAGTCGGGATAAAATCGGCAAGGGTCCAGAAATTGAAAAAGTCGTTAAAGTCTGGAAAAGTCGGCAAAATTAAAAAAAATACAAAAATATTCATTTTTTTAAACCCTGACTCTTTCAATAAAATCCGATTTAAAAAAAATAAATTAAAAAATCGTTAAAGAAGCTACCTCATTCACAATTTTTTGGAAAAATGCCCAATTTAATCCTTACTTTTTCAACTGGGAAAAAATCAGCAAAAAATCAGCTGATTTAATCGGCTACCCAAAAATATCGCGTTTTGGGGATTTAATTCCGATTTTTTCCCGACTTTTTCTTTACAATAAACAAGGGTTACAATTTACACGTTTCATAATAATTTTTTGCTAGGTTTTTTGTCACAAACCCTAGATTCCGTCATCAAGACTAAAGCATTAGATATCAACAACTAAATCAAGTTGGGATTTCAGTCATAACGCAAGCATTATTACATCTAGGGTTTCATTATCATGCCCTAGAAACTTATATCGATCTCTACTAGAGTTTTGTCGTAAACCCTAGACATAAACATCAAAATTTTAATGTTAGATATACGACAACTTGACCAAGCTAGTGTTTCAATCAAATAGAAGCATACCTAGGACTTCATTCCTAGGATCTCTGACTATTGCAAGGGTTTTGTTGTAAACCCTAATTCATCAAACCTTAAAAATCTAGGGTTTCATCATATATCCCAGGCATCAACAACAAACCTTAAAAAACTTACGGTTTCATCATAACATCAACAAACTCTAAACATAAAAAGGGCTATGGTTTTTATAGTGAACCCTAAAGGTTAGGGTTTTACCAAAGTGAACAAATGATAGTAAGACGAGGGTTTATTTAATCTAGAGATTAATCACCCTAACACTATGAGAATATTTCATGATTCTATAGCAAAATCCTCTGTAACAAGGCTTCTTACAAGTCTCCTTTTGAAAACTCCCTCTGAATCTAGTCATAATCCTTTTTATTTGGAATATACCTGCAAGCTTAGTCCTTCCGAGGAAAAGAGAAAGGATAATAATCAAGGAACAAGGATAAAGCTATATCTATATATATATATATATATATATATATATATATATATATAGGAAATAAAAAATAATACTTATCTTTTGTGAAAAGGTGGAAGCTCCCCCTGGAAGGGCTCCCTCGCATCATGAAATATCAACATCCTCATTTCTTTATGTACTTGCAACAATCATTGACAAGTACGACCCAAGATATGCAAGTATAAGAGTATAATTACAAACTAGGGACTCCATGGAATCTTCAGAAAGAGAGAATTCCTAGGTTTTCTAGATCTAAACCCTAAGTCTCAAAATATAAACTCTAGGGTTTGAATCTTAAATTTAAATCTATTCTTACTAGGGTTGTCCAATTCTCCTTGGACTACCTACAAACCCTAGAGACCAAAAGCTAGGGTTTATGAGGAACCAAAATAGAACAGGGTTAGGGTTTCTGTAGGTTTTCCAAATACCAATAAGGGATTACTAGAATTTAGAAACCAACAATCTTCAACAAGATGAAAGCTACAAACCCTAGAACCAAAAAGGAGATATCAAAACCAAATTGAGTTGGACCTTATATAAGTAAAAATGATTATATGTACCTCAAAGAATACTTACCTTAGTTCTCCAAGATTAGAAAATATGCGCTGCAAAGGATTCTTCATGATGCCTCTTTCTGTTCTAATTTCATCCTTGAAGTATTTGTTCCAATTTTGACTTTAATAAGATCTTCAAGGTTCCTTCCATAAGCTGGTGCAATATGCCTGATGCTTCTTCTATCACTGCTTGTAGATTAATTTTCCTTTTGAGACAAAGATAATAGGCTTGCTTAATGATAGATTATGCACAAAGAACCTCTTTTTGTGTTTTTGAGATTCCTGTAGCCTTCTTTTACAAATTCGTCCTTTAAACTAGGAATTCCAGTAAACACAAAAGGTTGTTTCTTAAACAGATCTAGTTTTCCCTCAATAGATGCATACTATATTTTTCTTTAATGTGACGCAACTCGTGAGATGCAGAGGCTGCTGCAAGTCTTGTCAAATATTGATACATAATTCACTGTAAGGTCTTGACCTTATACAAATCTCTTGCTGCTACAAACTTTGGTAATGACTTATAAGATACTGGGAGTTTTTTGAAGATGATCTCGGCCTAGTGGGTAATTATAAATTCTAATCTGTCCTTTGAGAATGCCCTTATATAGTTTCCTTTGCAAATAAACTCTTTGTTGGCTATAAGGACTACCTCTGGTCCTTACAATACTTCATGAATTTCGGATTCTAGAGAAAAGATTCAGACCTTAATTTTTATGTATAGGACTTCGATCTCTTCCCTAGATGCTTGGCCTTGTTTAGGCTTTATTGTATATCCTTTTGGATCCTTCAAAAGATGCTTCTTGGCTTCTTTAAACCTTTCGCTCCTCTACTCTAGATATATGGCCCTAATTTCAGAAATATACTCGGATCCTCTTCTTATGTAGCTCGGCCTAAATAGTCCCTCTTGAAACCTTGTTTCTTTCAATCAGTTGTGATCTTCTAGCTGCCATTTTCCTTCTCCTTTTCCTTAGCTCTGGAACCATGTTAGAAAATCATAAGGGCAGAAAGATTTTCTTATCTTTGACAATTACTTGTGATATTCTTATAGTCTTATTATCTTCCTTTTATCTTCTTCAACTTCTTATCATCAAGCAACTATAAAAAACATAAAAGCATGAAGATCAAGACACAAGATGTAGGCTCTCAACAAGGGAATAACCCCTCTCCTAGGGGAAAACCCAAAATTCTCTTCTCTTATCCAAGAACCAAATCAAATGAGACAACCAAGACCTTTTGATTAAGAGAATGACGTCCTCCAATCCACCAAGTCAGTCTCCCAAGACCTTTAGCCAAACTTCAAAAGTTAAATTATATCAAATTGCTTCAATACTACATCAAGATTAGATTTCAATAGGAAAAGTATAAAATGGAGGCTTGGGGTTCATTTGGAAACACACACAGAGAGATTGAGGAAATCGATTTTCTGAGGTGAGAAGATCTCAGGAGGAAAATCGATTGGGGAGATCTTGTCGCTGAGGGGCAGAGAGAATTCAGGAGAAGGAATTTTCGGAAAATACAGAACAAAGAGGTGGAGAGAGCTTGCAGAGAGGCAGCGCAGTAGCTGGGAGAGATGACGCAGAAAAACTGCCTGTCACGCAAAATCCAGAACTGTCAGAACAACCGAAATTGCCGGGAATTGCTAGAACAGTCGGGAGAGTTGACGCAAAGGTAGCGCAGTAGCCGAGAGAGATGACACAGAAAAGCTGTCTGTCACGTAGAATCCAGAACTGCCAGAACTACCGGGAGTGCTGACGTAGAGGGCAGAGAAGGTGACACAGGGCTCACGCAGAGCCAATGCAGAAATAGTCGGGGTTAGCCAGTCTTGTGCCAGATCAGTCGGAATTTTGGCGGGTTGAAGTGAGGTAAAACTCACTTAGATTTTCCGCCTGTATTTTCTCTGTAAAGGATTGCTAGATGAGCATCCTAGAGTTGTATTAAGATATTTCTTCTGCATAATAATAAACCCTTAAAACTGCTGCACTGATTTTCCCGCATTGGGTTTTTCCGGGGGCTATTGTGTCCAAAAATAAGTGTGTCCTATGTATCTTCTTTGCTTTGTTTTTTGTTCCATGAGATCAAATATTTAATTAGTGTAGGTTGCAGAAGTAAATTGCTTCAGTATTCAGAAGAATAACTTGATGAATGTAATTTAAAAATGAAGTAGGTGAAGTAGATTCAGATTTG
Organism: Pinus tabuliformis; assembly: GCA_031772625.1. NCBI lineage: Eukaryota > Viridiplantae > Streptophyta > Pinopsida > Pinales > Pinaceae > Pinus > Pinus tabuliformis. The sequence goes on along the minus strand of CM062805.1, from coordinate 1,039,362,890 downwards.
TTGCAGTAGGGGTTCCTTCGAGTAGTAGGAATTTTCACATGGTATCAGAGCATTGATTTTGAAACAGGAAGAGTAGATCCTTGAAGGGATTGCGCAGTCCTTGCCGGGAAGCAGATCCAAGGAAATCTCTCTCTGAGTGAGATGACAGAGAGGTACGATTTCCAATTCGTGAGTTTGCAGATGCATAGGGAGTGACGCAGAGCCTCAGCACCGTGCTTGAAGGGCATAGTTTCTACCGGGGCAGAAATCTGTTGGAAAAGAATGCAGACATGTAGAAGGGGAATTTTCTCCTCAGAGAACTTTTCGCCAAAAAGTTCAAATTTCTCACTTGCTGAGCAGTGATAAGAAGTGACTAGAGGAGTCAGTTCGATAGTTGGGTGAGATGGCATCACATGGGCTTAGAGATCCGGACAGGTTGGACAGAGCCTCCAACTATGTCATATGGAAGATCATAATCTTAGTTGTTCTGGAGGAATATGATCTCGAGGCCTACGTCAAAAGTGTTGTAGCTGTTCCTGCTGACAATGATCCAAAGAAGAAGTACAAAGCTGAGCAGGGGAAGGCAAAGAGGCTCATTCTCGATGGAGTTCGAGATCATGTGGTCTCACACTTGCAGGGCAAGGATACAACCCGAGAGATGTGGGAAGCCTTGTCGTCTTTGTATGAAGGCTCTTCCGAATAGCGAAAGATGTATTTAGAGCAGAAGTTGCAGCAGACCTTGATGCAGAAAGGAGAAGGGGTGAACCTCTATCTTCAATTTCTTCAAGACACTAGAGAGTAACTTTCTGCAGTGGGGTCCACTCCTTAGCCAACTGTGATGGTGAGGATAGCCTGAATGGAGTCTCAGATGAATGGCAAGTTTTCGTCCAAAGCATATTGGGTAGGGCAAAACTACATTCGTGGGAGATGTGGGCGGCTCTTCAACAAGAGGAGTTAAGGAGGGACCTAGTGAAGGTCAACCTCAATGGTAGCAGTGGGAGTGGCACAAAGACGAAGGAGGAGGAGGAAAATGCAACTCTAGCATCGAAGGGACAACAGAAACAAAAGCGGAAGAAGGACATTTCGAAGGTGAAATGTTTCAGATGTGGTGAGATGGGTCACTTTGCATCTCAGTGTCCTTTGAAGCAAAAGGATAAGGATGAGAAGCATGATCCAAAGGTTGCAGCCGCGAAGATAGACGATGATGAGTTTGCCATGAGTGCCCACACATCTCCAGGAGGGAGATGGGGCGATATTGAGCTGTAGTCGGGAGGACTACATATGGGCAAGATCCTTGAGGAGTCCATCTCTTGGATCAATTCCTTGCTATGGGAGCCCAAGATTCAGCAGTAGCGAGATGGACTTAGTGTCAAATGATGCAGTGGAGTGTTTGGAGGATAGATGCAGTAGCTGGGGACCAAAGACTGATCAGCGCAGAGCAAGGTTGGCAGCAGTACAGTTGGCATAGTGCAGGAGTCAGCAACAATGCAGAAGATTCAGAGAGTCAGAATCAACGGTAGTCAGATTCCAACATTCATTGTATTATGCTGAACACAGTTAAGTTCAACTAATTTTGGATGTTTTTCAGTTGCTTCTCTCAACAACCAAGTTGTAGTATGAATGCAGTATTAGTAGTGGCAATGCTAGTAGCATAGTAGATGCAGCAATTGAGAGGGAGCTGTAGTACAGATGTAGTAGTGGCAGTGGCATGGTCATGGGCAGCAGTACAGTAGCAGCAACAACACAGTGTTGGTGGCAACAATAGTGCAAAAAGGAGGTGCTTCAGAAATAGAGTAGCATGCGGGTGGACATTATTGTTAGAGAACTTTCCTCGCTAAGAGGGAGTGGTAGTTTTTGGTAGCATCGGAAGTGCTCGAGCCTTGAAAATTGGTGGAGAGGCTAATGCACATGAGTTCTAAAGAACCCATAAACCGTTTGGTGAAATTCCACTCGAATTGTATTTTATTAAAGTAATTAATATTTTTAATGGAGTTCCTAAGTCTAAACTTAGGGAAATTAAAATATTAATGGGTCTTAGTCAAAATATGGGTGAGAATGATCTAGACGACAGATCAAGTCATGTTTTAATCTTAGCCGTTGATTAGAGACTAGATCTCGGTCGTTAAAGACTCAACAGGAAAAGTATAAAATGGAGGCCTGGGGTTCATTTGGAAACACAAACAGAGAGGTTGAGGAAATCAATCTTCTGAGGTGAGAAGTTCTCAGGAGGAAAATCGATTGGGGAGATCTTGCAGCTGAGGGGCAGAGAGAATCCGGGAGAGAGAATTCTGAAAAATACAGAACAAAGAGGCGGAGAGAGCTTGCAGAGAGGCAACGCAGTAGTCGGGAGAGCTGACGTAGAAAAGATGCCTGTCACATAGAGTCCAGAACTGCTGGAACAACTGAAACTGTTGGGAACTGCCTGAACTGGGGAATTGCTGGAACAGCCGAAACTACCGGCTACTATTCTATCATTTCGACCCTCTTAAGAGGCTAATTATTCATATTTTGGAGCTATTTGGTGGGCTTGTCACCAAAGTAATGTTATTTTGATCATTATTTTATTTTAGGTGCATCATTAGGCTAAATTAGGCCATTCGAATTCCTTAAAGGCTCATATAAGTACATGAGAGCCTCATTATATCAAACATCATTTCTTGGATTGGTATCTCTCTTGAGAAAAGATTTTGGACCTGCAATTGATGGACAAATTAGAGTTTCATTGATGCATTTTGATGTTTGGATAATTGCTATCTTATCTTGGAGCTTCATTGTTGCAAATGTGATGGATGGATATACTCTTTTTGTCATGTAAGTGCTCTTTTCATGCGAATTTCTTAATAATTTATGTCTAATGTATGGAATGCTATGTCTTGATTTTACTTGTGCCCTAATAATTAATGCGAATTCATGAAACACTTGTAATTTTGGCTCGTTGCATATGTTATTCATCTTGACAAGAAGAACAAATATTCCTAGGGGTGGGTTGTGCACTTTTCACCTTGAAACTCTATCAAATTTTTTAAATCAAACTATTAATTCCTTTTTGTGACCTAACTAGGGTTCCTCTAGCCTAGCGAAGTTGCAAAAAGACTCCTTGGTAGAGCGAACATTCCAAAATCAAATTCACTTTGACTCCATTCACCACAATTGGCTAGGCACTAGTCTCAATCCTTGGTGATTACCCTAAAACTTCATTTTTCTCCTTTCCACAAATTTCTTCCCTAACCCTAGACAGCTTTGCTAGGGCATCAGGCGAATTCCATTAGAACCGTCCTCTTGGTTAGCGACTTGGTGAGGAACTGCACTAGGGTGTCTCCTACAACCCTCCAAATTTGAGGCTTATCCCGCAGTTGGTTTGTGAGAAACATCAAGCCCTAGCTCCAAAATTTGATTTGGTCTTGGTCTTCTTTCGTTAGTGGCCATTTTGAAGGCCTCTTCACCTAGAAACTCAAACGAAGGTAATTACTCTTGTGACCTCCTTCTATCTTTGCTTAAACTAGACGCTATCTCAAGGATCATTCAAAACCCTAGGTCAAGCTTGGACCTTCTCAAGGCTCCTTTGTGGTCCCATATCTTCATTGTTCTTTATCTGACAAGACCATTTGAGGAACCTTGTCCTTTAGAAGGTTGTTAGGTCTAGGACCTCTTTCATAAGAGAATTTCTCTATTTCTTAGGTCTAGGAATCCCTTGATCCTTTCTTGGAGAGCCCTTTACCTTGCCCTTGAAGTAAGCAAGCTATTTATTTGAGCCTCCCCATTGAATGGGCTTTGGAAATAACATTATTCCTCATTGACTTATCCCTTCTAGTGATTTCCTTTATATTGGTACTCTTCCCATCGATGAAAATCTGTAAAGAGTAGGAGACATTGACTGAGGTGACAGTGGGTCATTGTCTCGTTGTTGCCATTTGGTCTAGTAGTTGTCCCTTAGGTACCCCTCCTAGGACCCCTGCTAGATTGTGTGGTAACATTTTTGGCGCTGTTGTCAGGGACACAAGACATGTGTCTTGTTTTCTAACGAAAATATTGACATATCTATTGGCGACTCCATTAGAGGAAGGAGGCCCTAGTTCCTCAGTGAACTTTAAAGTCAATGCTTGTAGGGTGAAGCAAGTTTTTGTGAAGGCAATTTCAATCACCCTGGCAACTCGTCATATGATCAACATAAAATACTCAACATAATGTGGGATTGGGCAGCGGAGCACCTAGCATTGGATATTAATTGGGTTTTGGGATATACCCACATGCCATTAATTGTAACTGTAAGGAACCCTTGCCATTGTTTGATGGTGACCCATCTACAATAGTTAACCATGTGGCTAATTTCTAAGCATATATCTCAAAGGTCAATGTGGTTCATGAAGATGTTCTTATCTATATATTCCTCATCTCTGTTGAAACCAAATCAAGAGATTGGCTTGAAAAATCATGTGAGCCCAAAAGTGTCCCTTCTTTATCTACTTTAGTTGACCGTTTCCTAATACATGAGAAGCTTAAACTGCAAGTGGTTGAAGATGCCATCCAAAGCTTAAATTCATTCAAATTATTGAACTTAGAGGCTTTCCCCATTACTCCTCACTTGTTACTTGCTAAACATAATAGGTGGTTGCCCAAGTTTAATGGAAGTAATTTTAATGCCAAAAAGCATGTGGATGACTCTATGGGAAGTTAATTTTTGGATACCTAATCAAGATGATGAGGATATCTTTATGATGCTCTTTGCATTGCCACTTGAGGGAGAGGCTAGGGATTGGTGTGCCTATTGAAGAGTGTAACTAGGTTTGGTCTTCATAATGACATGTAACTGTGACTTTTGTAAATGATGTAAAGAAGGAAAATAAAATTATTATTGTAAGACTTGCTTCATGGGTTTCATGAGCAAGGGATTTTATTTTAGATGGCTCCCATTGTGAGCCTTTAGGAATTGTCATAGAGTTAATGTCATGTATGGAATGTATATAAGTCTATAAAGGTGTCTAAAAGCCCTCCAACGACAAGCACTAGTCCTCCTCTTCCTATGTCGGCCTCAAGATGAAGTAGAACTCATGTCGGCTCACAATTATGAAGACACAACCTTTCATATACTCAGGTTGGCTTATTTATGAAGGGCAACCACTATAAATAGGCTTGAAGGGTCCTCGCATTAGGACAGTTCAGAATTCAGATTCCTCTGAGATTTTCGGATGGTAATTACAATCAACAGTTCGGATTCCTTTGAGATTTTCGAATGGACAAAACAGTGATAAGTTTGGACCTCTAGTACAGTCAACAAGCAATTCGGATCTCTGTTTTGGGTGGATAGTTATAGTCAAGAAGATTCAAAGATCATTATAGATTCGGATCCCTCTGAAGTTGGGTAACCAAGCATAGTGACAAGAAGGCTATTGTGATGCGAAGTACAATTCGGTGTCATAATTATGGAAGAGCTGCAATTCAGTAACATATTACAATGATTCGGTGGAACCTTAGTTTAAGGTCTCGATGCTACCTTAAAGGAAGGATATCAGTACTATCTCAAGGGAAAGAGGTTGATGCCATCACAGAAGCAAGATGACAGCAAGGAGGTCTCACAGAAAGGAGATCTCGATATGAAGACAGTGAGAAGATCTTGGTGGTGACAAATGTCTCGATGCTAAGAAGATCAAAGAGGAAGAGGAGTCAAGAAAAAGAGAAGACAGTGAAAAGAACTAGTGTCCTGGTCTTGGAGCGGCTAATAGGTTAAGGGTCTTGGTCCTGGTATTCATCAATTGGAATCTCTATAAGAAGAATTTGTGCGGGCTTTCCTCTCAAAGAGTGAGAGGTTTTGGCCTTGGTTGATAGCATATATTTTGTGTCTCTTGTCTATTTTATGTTCATGCATTGGTAGCTATTTGATGAAGAAGAACATTAATAACATAATGAGAAAGATCCTAATCTAAAGCTATAAAAAGCACTCACAACCAGTTACTAACAAAGAGAAATCACCTAACTAATGATGCCGTAGATTTCTCAATAGTGCCAACCTCCCTCCAAGAAGTATTAAAGATTTTGATCAATTCGAGGATGCCTTCATGGAGAGATGGACTAATCAAAGCAATCTTAGCAATGCTCAGGAAAGCAAAGAAAGTCAGGCTCACTTTGATCTTAATGAAACCAATAGTGAGTAAAATAAAGAAGAAGGAAGTCAAGAGGAGCCCTCTCTACATGATGAATATGAATCAAATGATAGAACAAGTGATTTTGAAAGGGATCTTGATAAGAATGTCCATGAAGAGTACCCCTTAAAAGGAGAAACTAAGGGTGTCCCTCCGCTTCTTGAAGACACTCCTTTTCCCATTGCATATGAAAAAGGCATGAAGGAGGATCATCCCTTTACTCGTTTGGATATCTCTGACCACACTTCTATTGGAAAGGGAATATGTGAGATGAGGGATCATTCTTGTAATAGGAGCGTTATCTATGATATCGATGATACCACTAGGGCCCCTATTTTTTCCTAGGATCCTGGGGGGATGTTTGAGTCATCAATGGATCCTTCTCTAGCTCCTTGTCACATGACCATTGGTGATAATGATCCTTCTTCCCCTTCCAAGCTTAATCATTTGACAAAGTGCCTTTTAGACCCTGATCCTTCATCCCTGCTTCTTCTATCCCATCATGACCTTCAAGTAACCAAGAAGCCTAACACTCTTGCTAAGGACCATGATGATGATGATATTCCTGAGTTGGCACTCCATCAAAGATTCATGAGCTTGGTTATTAATATATCCATCTTTTGGTTAAAGGAGAGTTGTATGTTCCATTTTTCTCTTCCCTCCTCATTTTTGATACTTAATGCATGGTCATTTCATTCACTCACCTCCCACCCTCATGACTCTATCTATGATTGTTCTTATCTTTGTTATCAAATGGGCAATTATAGGGGTGTATGCTTCTATAATTATTTGATAGCATGTTGGTTAATTGGCTATATGATTACACTTAACACTTCCATAATGTGGCCATGCATGTTAGAGTAGGGTGCATCACATATAGTTTTTGCATTAGAACTAACGTTATATTCTTTTATCATGCTAGATTTAACAACATTTAGATTAAATCAATATTTAGAATTACATTTTTTTCTTGTTGATTTTTATGGCCTAACAAAAGCATGGATGATCATAAGATGCCACAAAAACATGCTGCCCTGTGTGCTTAGTTTGTGATGTGCATGTAACAAGTCTACGGTCCCAAGAGATTGCTAGCTCTTATGACCTCCCTGTTCGAGTACGTTCGTGCACTCTACTGAGAGATCATGTCCTAGTTGGAGCCATATGTTAGCTACCACCAGTGGGTGACACCCATAGGAGATTTTTTTCTCCTAGATTGTCTTTAGCCAACAGCTAGTAGCCCCTTGCAGCTACTAGACAACTCGATGTGCCACTATCTCTACCACTTGATCCAACCATTATGTGTCTTTGCCTATCTGTTATGATCGTATGTTTGAAGGTGGGCCTTCCAACCCCGAAGGTATGGCTTTCATTATGTAGTTGGGTATTTTTGCTTACTTATTGTTGTCGCACAAAATGTCTAGGCATCGCGACAACGACTCAGATCGGGGGCTGTCACCTTGATCTCCAATCTCTTTGTTTAAGCTATCTCCCAACAGTAGACTAAGGGGGGTAGTCCCTACGAAAATGGATGGAGGAAGGACTAGTTGGGAACCAACCAATTTGGGAGACACAGTTAAGTGACCAAATACTCGTTTTAGATTAAGCAAGAATTTAAAGGATAGATTAGATTTAGACGATTGATATCAATGCCTTATGGAGTCAACTATCTTGCTGAGTAAATTTAGGACAAGTACTGGATGGATAACTGTTTCTTGGATGAATAACTAACCTATATGACATGCATTTCCTAAAACTAATGTGAAATGCAGGATCTTGGTTAATTTTAATTATATGCCTATTCTTAGTATGTCCTTTGATCTTTGTTTGTATTGTGCCTAAACTTTATAGGGAATGGCAAGGAGAAGTCAAGGTGAAGCACACGAGGGTGTGATTAATGATCCCTCTCCTTGAAATGTAATGTGCTCGGTGCCTTTGGCACTGCAGAAGTTGTGGCTCTGACGACTGCAAGGTCACCATTTTAGACACTAAAAATACTAGACTTCTCAAGAGATGACACAAAGGCGTTCCTGTTGATTTGAGGTAGCATCGGATGTGCTCTAGCCATGAAAATTGGTAGAGAGGCTAAAGCACAAGAGATCTCCAAGACCCAGAAATGGTTTGGGCAAATTCTACCTGGTTAAGGAGATATTAAAATAATTAATATTTTTAATGGAGTTCCTAAGTCTAAACTTAGGAAAAATAAAATATTAATGGATATTAATGTTAGTGTCAGTATTTGCATCCTGCCATTAGTGATAAAAAATCCTCTTTTCATATCATTTTAAGGGTCCCACTTAGAATTTTTTTATCATTCCATTAGGTCATGCAAAAAAATTAGTCATTGATGGTAGTCCTAGTCCAAAAACATCACTCTTCCCTAAATGTTATTACTTGCTAGCATAGTTTCATATCTTGTTGATTGTACATCATCCATAAAGTTATTTTTATCATGCCATTTGTATCAATCATGAGGTCATTATGTCATCTTGAAATTCAGTCCTTCAAGGTCTCATTAGGGTTTTTCAAGGTTTCATTAGGTCATTAGGGTTGTGAAGGTTCCATTACATTGCATAAGACCAACAAGTAAAGGGTGATCAAATAACATCCCTTCACCATGTGAAGATGATTTGTAAAGAGAAATGCTTATTTCATTATGTAATTTTATGTCTTTCAAATGTAATAATTTCACCATCCCAAGTTGTTAACTCAGTGTTCCAAAGATACTAGACCGTCAAAAGATCAATTTGTCAAAGGAAATAGTCAAGTGAAAGGGTAAAGTTTCAAAGGGTTAAGTGCATGCCAAAGGGAGTTGTCTTTTCCCAAGGGTGTCCAAATCATCATTTTCCACAAGCACTAAACCCTAATTTCCTCACCCATTGAGCTAGGGTTGGCTATGAAATCAGAGACATTTGAGTATATGAGGCATAAGGGAGGTCATTTCAGCAAGTATGAGGCCATTTCAACTTGTTGTCGCGCGGATTGGCACGACAACGCTCAGACCGGGGGCTGTCACTCTGATCCCCGATCCCTCCGTTTAAGCCTGTCTCCCACGGCTAAGGGGGGTAGACCCTGTGATGATGAAGACCAACTGTCGACCAGTTGGTTGGGAGACGCGAGACACGATCAAGATAAGCACTAAAATGATTTGATTAATTGAGCAGACCAGTGCCTTAAAAAGATTGCTATTAAAATGATTACTTGTTAAATGATATAAAACAAAAACATAAACCGTGAACAGCAATCATTTGTCATCAGCTAAATCACATGACCAAAACGATATCCGGCAACTAAAATTTTTGAAGAGATAAATGCCTTAAGCCACCACGAGAATCATGAATTATTAATCAGACATCATATTCGTATGTCGACCTGAAAATTTAGATCTCAGCATGAAAGATATAACATGAAAATTCCTAAAAATAACTGGATCTGACAAATAAAAATGTTCCGCAAAAATTTTTATGCTTTTTTTTTTTTTTTTCTTATAAAATCTAAAAAAATGTTAAAACTATTATATTAAATCTAAAAAAATTAAAAATAAAATTAAAACTACTAAACTAAAAACTATTAAAATCTGAAACTAAAATCTACTAAATCTAAATTAAATGATTAAGACTATTCCTAAAATCAAAATTTAGAAAAAATCTAAAATCCAAATCTAAAGATATATACATATAACCTAAGTCAAAAAATAAAAAAAGAGATTTAATAATCTAAAAGCAAGATCGTATTTTCATATATATATCAAAACAGAACTATAAAGCAAATCTAAATTAAGAAAAAAGAAATCGAATTAAAAAAAAGAACTATACCAAATCCTGTCTAAAGCTAACCTACGTAAACTTATTAACATATCACTCACCGTCTAAAGAAATCGAAACTATGATTAAAACCCTAAATCTAAAGAACTGAGGAAACAAAAAAAACGTGAATGGCTGTGCGTAATCAATGGGCAATACGATGGCAAATAAAAGGATGCGTTAATGGCGTATATCGAAGGTGTGTAAAACGCGATCACAATGACAAAATCGTAAGACTCTATAACTGAATGCGTGAATACGATTGGCGTGATAGATGCACAGTAGACAGCGGTAATAGAAATCGATTTGAAATTCACAGAAATTACCTGGCGGATGGCTCACGTTTTCGGATTTTTTACCTGATTAACCTAATGAAATACTCACAACTGTTGCAGCGGCGTGGATGCGTGCTTTCACCTTACGCATATCATTTAGAAACCCTGCTCTCTGCGTGTGGATTTGCTGTAAACTGACGTGCTGCTTCCTTCCGCTGGTAATGCGATATGATCAGCGAGTAGATAAAGAGATTCGATGTTTCAGTTTTGGAGAGCCACCCAAGAAAACTTCCTTTTACCCAGCCGACAACTGCTTATGTCCTCACGGCGTTTCTGAAGGGTATAGCAATGTATGTTTATTAAATCCGAACTTAGATGCCAGACAGTGTATTGACAGATTCGGTTATCAGGCGACAGTGTTGACTGAGATTGAGAACGATTTTAGGTGGATCCACGGAGGTAGACCTTTGAGCCAGCCAAAGAAAATTTTTTCAGATCTGCCAAAACCCTGGACGACAAACAATAACCCTGTAAAAAAGAATTGATTTTCCTTCTGTTTTTTATCTTGGGCCTGTAACCTGCTCAAAGGAAAACGAAAGTACGGCAGATATACGCAAAATTTCACAGTAAATGCTTCAAAAATTTACTAAAATCAAAAATTTCACAGCTCTAGGACAGCCAGATTTAACCATAATCGCAGTGACATTTTGGAAATATTCAGAAACTTAAATTTTGCTGTGAACAGACTCGAGAAAATCTCTTATGCAACTTAGAAAAATAAACCGAATGATAGACCCAGGGCCAAAATCAGCTAGGCTCTGCAAAGAAAAGCCTGTGGGAGTCGGCTGGTTCAGCCTAGAACTTCCCCAAACGCCCACCAATATCCTTCACCTAAAGATCTCCTGCACATCTCAAGCAACCATCATAAAGAGAGAAAGAATGCTGCTAGATCTCAGGAAATAATGGAGATACCTGCCATTATTTCAGAAATCCTAACAACACTCAAACCCTAGCAAGTGAACAAGATACCTGTGCTCACAATACTCTGAAAACAAGCTATTATTAATGGCTGAAAACTGAAATATGCAGAAAAATAAGCATCTCACAGCAATTCCAGAGAGTAACACCAGCAAGATTTGGACCCCAAAGTCTTCTTTTATTAACCAGAAATCAGATTACAAGAGAGCTTTTTCAGTACTGACTCACAGATCGAATGAATCTGAAATGACCACCTAAGACCCTATATAAAGGAAATGATCCCAACGGCTAGTTCGAATGATCCATGTAGAAATGATCTCGACCGTTGATGAGGATCAAGACATCTCTTGATCTCATCCGTCGATTTATTCACTTAAAAAATTATTATTTTATTTTATTTTAAATTTTTAAATTTTTTAAATTTTTTTATTTTTTATTTTTTTAAATTTTTAAATTTTAAATTTTTTATTATTTTTTATTTTATTTTATTTTTTTAAATTTTTAAATTTCTTAATTTTTATTTATTTTATTATTTTATTTCATTTTTTAAATGGATCATCGAACTAAGCCTTTGGAAACATCACCTAGGACCTAGGACTTAGGACTCACGAGGGGATTTAAAACATTTTCAACCCTCAAGACACATTTCATGATGACTTTTTACAATTTACATCTCAAGGGGACAAACCCACTTAATACAGACCCTCACAAAACACCCAGTTCTGCGACACAACTATAATCTAGCAGATCAACACACTAGGATTCTCCTAAAGTTCTAATGACAAAATCCATCCCGGCTTTGGGGTCAGGTTTGAAGGAAAACTCTGCCGATCCATGGATCGGTGAGACGAAAAACCTTCCGGGACGTAGATTACCACTAGAAAATTAGGTCCACCTAGGCAATACACATACACGACTCATGTCTGCTAAGATTATTTACTATTCATACATGTAGACTGGGTTTACAATCAAAATGATCAAGCTGCTGATCACTGCAGGATGGCACGGAAACGCTGATCAGGTGCTGCCCCTTTTTGCAAAGAAAAGGGGGGTGTACTGCATGGGTAGTTGACCAGTAGTGGTCAACACAACTCATACACATCATCTCTCCATCATTTTCAATAAGTCAGTCCAAGAGACAAATCATTTGCCTCACATAGGGCTGGTTTTTCTTCAATCTATGTTTTAGACGAAACAGGGATGAATTTGGCAAAAGTGAGAGAGGTTTTTGTCCATAATAGGCCAAGGATGAAAAACCTCCTTCACTTTTTACACAGGTGTCATGGTTTTAGAGAAATGTAAAAAATACAGTTGTTACAGGAGAGTTGTTGCACTTCTACAGTGACTTTGGGAAAATCAATTTTTCTTCTAGCTGGATTGTCCAAATGACTTTCTTGATGAGTCAATTGATAACTAGAGAGAAATATCTTTCCAATGAGCTATCATGATCTCAATTTGGAGTTGAGGAAGACCTCCAAAAGTTTCCTGCAAGAGAACACTTCATTTTTGCACCCTCATTCTGCACTTTTTGACCAGTCTTGGGAGAATTGACTTTTCAGGGGCTATAATTGATCATTTTCAGTGCTTGATAGGTCCATTGTGTAGCCAAGGAGAGACCTTTCCAATGAGCTATCATGGGCTCAATTTGGACAACGAGAAGGCAGTCAAAATCAACTTGCAAATTGGAGGGCACATTTAACCAAGACGCTGCGCGCTGGGTAGAGTCGCTGCATGCCTAAGTGTGGTGTTGCGTGCCTGTGTAGTGAAGGGCGCGTTTGCCTGACCAAGCAAGAGCAAATTTCAACGGCGCTGCGCCCCTGTGCGTTGAAGGGCACGTTTGTCAAGAACGCTGGGCGCTGGCACTTGGTGCTGCACGTTTGGCTAGTAAAGCTTGGCAAACCCTAGGAGCACCAAAACACCACTTTTCTTCATCTGCTCAAGCTACAAAGGCTTCTATTACCTGCATACAACAAGTAAGTGGCCCAATATCTCTTTTTCTCCATCAATTAAGCAAGTTGACACCCTAAATTTTAAAACCCTAGCAAAGCTTTTCTTGTATGTTTCCAAAGTCACCTATTTGATGAGAATTACATCACTTCATAGACTTTGTCACCCTCAAATTATCCTTGCCTGTACTTCATTCAATATCCCTCATTATTTCACTCACCTTGACCCACATATCAGTCCCTCAAGTTTCCACCTTAAAAACATGGCAGAAGAGAGTCACACTAGTTCAGAAGAAGGGGAAAGAGGTAGGTGTTTACCCCATGGAAAGTGGGAGGGGCCTTGCCTTCGTCATCAACATTACAGGTTAAAGGAAAAGAGAAAATGGTGGAAGAAGCAGAGGTCGAACAACAAGATGAAAAACATGACATTGAAAAGGAGTTTCTCCTTGTGAACTCAAGTGATGAGGAGAAAGACAAAATCACTCAGGCTGCCTTGAAAGCAAAGGATGCCAAAATTAGGGAGCTTGAGACCAGTTTACAAAGGGCCAAATATATCATCTCCTTTTATGAGCAAGAGAACAAGCAGCTAGAGGTCAAGCAGGAATTGATGCAAACCAAGTACATCAAGGCAAAGAGGGAGGCTGAGAAGGCCAAATTTCAGCTTGATGAGGCTTATGGAGATTATGGAGAGCCGGATGATGAACAGGGATAGAGAAAAAGACCAAGAACAAGAGGATTAAAGAGAGCCTTAGAGCTTGAAAGGCAAAAGGAGGCAAAATTGGAGGAGTAGCTCACTTTAAATGAGCAATTGGTCAAGGACATAGTTGAGAACAGAGAGTCTTGGCTTGAGAAGGTGAACACACACTTGGAGACCCTCTTGGACAAAGCAAACATAGATGTTGAGAAACAAAGGAAGATGGCCAAGTATTATGCACGGAGGAACCAAGTGGCAAAGAGCAAGCTCGAAAGAGCTCATGAGAAAATTGACAAATTGACCAAGCAAGAGGAGAGGAGGAGACTTCACATACTTGCTGAGGCATCCCTACATGCCTCTAACCTTTGATCAGTCATAAAAACACATTTTTGGGCATGTTGAACCATTTTTGAGCTTGAAGGAAGTTGCTGTGTTTTTCAGTCCAGTTTTTGCACAGTCATGGAAGGCAAACGCGCAACGCCTTGGGTGCTGCGCTCTTTTTTGAGGCATCTAATCAGCAAAAGGTCAGCATTTTTGGGTTTCTAGTGATGAGTACATACACCCTGTACTTTTGCTAAGGATTTGGAGGAGAACTAGTTGGTCAAAAGGTCAAAAAACACCCAAAAAATGACCTTTCTGCCCTCTTTTTGGCCTCGGCATTGTGCGTTGTGCAGTGTTGGGAGATTTGGTTTTTGACTAGGCAAATGACATCCAAATACAGAAATTCTGGAAAGTAGACAGGCAAAGCTTTCCAACAAGCTATTGTGGACCCAATTTGGACATTGGGAAGGCCTCCAAAAGTGCAGCTAAAGTTGAAGGGCGCGCTTGGCATTGGTGTTGCGTGCCTAGCACTGGTGTTGCGCGTTTGACACTTTGTCCAGATTTTCACTGTTTTGTCCCAATTTTCACATTCACCTTGGCAAATCATGAATTTATCTATGTAAATGCTGAGTTAAATGTAATTATCATGTTTCTAGTAATTACTAGGGTAAATATATTAGGTAAATCAAGTTCATGAGGTGTAATGAATCAGTTTGCTTGGATTAGGGATGAGTCACTTGGACCATCCTATTCTCTTGTTATCAGTTCGGCCTTTCTTGGATATTTCCCTCTTCTCATGGATTCGACCCCCTGAGGTTAGGATGGGTGGTTTGAAGCCTATAATATGTATTTCCCTAGTCATTTTTAGAGGTTGGATTCAATGGGATTGCTTATGCCTTGATAGACATCATTTTGTATGAGTTACAACAGGAGATTAATGAAAAATTGCGGCTATTTCTTTGGGATCTGTTGACCACTACGTGTCAACTTCCCATAGCAAGTACACCCCTTTTTCTTCGCAAAAGTGATAGCGCTTGATTGACATGTCCGTGCCATTTGACAGTCATTGTCGACTTATTCATATTATGTTGTAAACCCAGTCTGCATGTGTAAATTGTAAATAATCTTAGCAGATATGAGTCATGTATGTAAATTGCCTAGGTGGACCTAATTTTCTAGTGATAATCTACGTTCCAGAAAGTTTTTTTGTCTCATCGATCCATGATCGGCAGAGTTTTCCTTCAGCCTAACCTTAAAGCCGGAATGAATTTTGTCATTAGAATCTTTGAGGAATCCTAGTGTGTTAATCTGCTAGATTATAGTTGTGTCGCAGAACTGGGGGGTTTATGAGGGTCTATGTCAAATGGGTTTTCCCCCTTGAGATGTAAAATTGTAAAGGTCATGATGTAAAGTGTCTTGAGGGTTAGAAAATGTTTTAATCCCCTCATAAGTCCTAAGTCCTAGGTCCTAGGTGATTTTTCCAAAGGCTAAGTTCGAGGATCCATTTAAAAATAAATTAAAAATTAAAAATTAAAAAATTGAAAAGATAAAAAAACAATAAAAAAAATAAAAAAATAAAAAATAAAAAATAAAATAAAAACTTAAAAATAATAAAATAATAATATTTTTGAGTAAATAAATGCAAAATTTCAATTTTTTAATGCATTAAAAATTCGACGGATGAGATTAAAAGATGTTTTGATCCTCATCGACAGTCGAGATCATTTTGACATGGATCACTCGAACTAGCCGTTGGGAATTTTTCCTTTAAATAGGGTGCTAGGGGTCATTTGAGATCATTCGATTTCTGAGTCTTGTGCTAAAGAAAGCTCTCTTGTAAACTTTTTCTGGTTCTAATAAAAAAAGACTTTGGGGTTGAAATCTTGCTGGTGTTACTCTCCTGAAGCGCTGTGAGCTGTTTTATTTTCTGCATATTTTTATTTTTCAGCCATTAGTAATAGCTTGATGTAGAGTATTGCTGAACACAGGTATCTTGTTCACTTACTAGGGTTTGAATGGTAATAAGATTTCTGAAATAATGGCAGGTATCTCCATTGTATCTGGAATCTAGTATTGTTTTTTCCCTCTTTATTGATGGTTGAAGTGAGCTGTGCAGGAAACCCTTATTGAGAAAATCAGTGGGCATTTGGGGAAGTTCTTGGCTGAACTAGTCAACTCCCGCAAGCATTCTCTTGTAGAGCCCATCCAGTTTCGATCCTGGGTTTATCATTTAAGTTTGTTTTATGAATGCATGAGAGATTTCTGAAGTATTTCATAGTAAATCTGATATTCTGAAAATATTATGGAGGGTTACTGACAAATCTGGCTGTTGCAGAGTCACAAAGTTGTAAATTTGGTAGCTGGTTTGTAGGGTTTTTAATGTTTATATATCTATTCTCTGGGTTTTTAATGTTTTCATTGCAGGTTGTAGGTACAGAATTAAAAAAAAAAAATCTTGCGGGGTTCTCATCAGATAATCTGAGGCAACTAACTCAAAATTTTAAGAGCCCTGGTGAATCTTAAGAGGGTTTTCTGATTCATTTTTTTGCTGTCTGGGGTTTCATCAGCTTTCGGAATTTTTAAGGTCTGAGTGTGGATTTTAAAATTTTTACAAGATCTGGAAAATTTCTGGGCTATTTTCCAACCTTCTCCTTACGCCGCTTTCAAATTCCTCTCCCACACAGTGCTCTCTCCACGCTGCTCAAATCCACAGTCATAAAGCATTGTTCCATCCCAGCTCCTATCTCTGTCTGCAAGCAGCTCCTTCATACCTGCGTATTCGTCCCTCCCGCGTGCTCTATTTCTCTAAACCGCAGCCGCATCAATCGAAGCTGTTCTTGTATCCTTCATCCATTGCTCAGCATCTTCAATCCTTGCCACCGTTGCACTTTCAAACAAATAGCAGAACCCGTGGCCCCTGCGTCGATTTTTTTTTTGTTGGTTATAAGGTGTTACGTGCAGTCATTTCCAAGTCTGTTGCAAGTCCACAGCCCCAAGGCCATCGATTCCACCTGCATCCAGCCCATCCGCTGCCTCATTTTCCTGCACGCGTCCCTCATCCTTCTCCGCCATTCTCCTCTGCCTGCTGCCATTCTCCATCCCTCACGCTGCAGTCACTGCATCGAGCCATTCCAGAAATCGTATCTGATACGCTCGCCATCCATTGTTCAGTCTCTTCGCGCTCTGCCAAACCTGCACACAGTGTAAAACTTGTAAGAACCTGCAAAGAGTCTTTCAAACGCCCTCATGCAGTCACATTTGCTTGGGTATCCTGCTGCCATCGGGCTCACGTACACATAAAAAGACAGTGAAATTATATGCGTGGGTTAGACGTTTTGATTTTTCATTTTTGGTTTTAGTTTTGGACAGTTTTATTTTTGTTTCATCGATTATCGATTAGTCTTTAGTTTTTAGATTTGAAGCTTAGTTTTAGGCTTAGATAATTTTAATGTTAGCTTTATCATATTTTAAAATTCAGGGTTTTGATTTTTTTTTTTTTTTTTTTTGAATTTAAAATATTTAGATTTTAATCTTTAGTTTTAATTTTGTTTAGATTTAGATAAATTAAAAAAAAAGGGGAAAGGGGAAATATAAAGAATTGGAATTTTTCTTTTTGTTTTATTTAGTTTTCATTTAGCATTTATATTTTGTAAGTTAGTTTAGATTAGATTTAGGTCTTATTTAGATTTAATAAAAAAAAAAATAAAAAAAAAATAATAATCTTTAGACTTCTATAGTTTAGAATTTTTTTTAGATTGAAGTTTTACTTATTCAGATTTCAGTTGGCTCAGTCTTGTTTTATTTAAAAATATAAAAAAAAAATTGGAATTTTTTTTGCCAATTTCAGTCTTGGCTCAGAAATTTCTTATGTTTTATTTTTTCTGCTGAGGCTAAAATTTTTGATGTGGGAATTAATGTTTAACATGCTTTAATGTTCATTTAACTACATGAATGTGATCTCTGGTTAGCATTTTACGTGGTTGAAGCACTTTATCTTTCGAAATTTTAATTGCTGGAATTGAGCATTTATCGAATATCTTGCATTTGGTAAAAGTTAATCCTTGTTGTTTGATGGTGAAACGATTGTTAATGAGTTCATATCTCTGCAACATTTGATAAATAATTGTTTAGTCATTTATTTTATAAGGCATTGGTCTATTAACTTAATAATATCAATTTAGTGTTTGTTTCCTCGTGTCTCCCAACCCAACTGGTCCCCAGTTGGCCATTCATTATCCCATAGGGTCTACCCCCCTTAGCCGCGGGAGACAGGCTTAAACGGAGAGATCGGGGATCAGGGTGACAGCCCCCGGTCTGAGCGTTGTCGTGACAATCTGTGCGACAACATTTTTTGGCGCCGTTGCCGGGGATAGAGTTTTTTCTGTCCTTGGTCCTTTCATTTCGAGCTTTCCGTGTTTCACTTCCTGTCCGGGTGGCGACTCCACTTCATATATTATCTACAAGAGTGTATACTAGAAGACATCCAAGCAGTCTGTGCAATCCTACTCCTGATCCTGAAAGGGCCCTCAGGGTACGATTACACAAACTCTCTTCTCGTACACTTCTTGTTAACCTCGGACAAGAAGCCCTCTCTGATATCCATTTACTTTTTACTAGTCCAGTTGAGCACGACATCATGGATATATTCGCCCCGTGTAACTTTGCTAACATTCAGGGTTATCCTAATGATACTCCAAAGCATGGAATGGATAAATTGCCTATCTTTCAGGGAGATAACGCAATCAGTGCTAATTCACATCTGAAAGCTTTTAGTTCATGGCTGGGGAAGTATGCAAGGGCCGCTGATTTTAATCATGAAGATGTTAAAATGACCCTTTTTGTTCTGACCTTGGAGGGTGATGCTTTAGATTGGTTTACTGAAAAGCCTCAAAATTCATTTGATTCCTTACAATCGATTGTTAATGCCTTTAAGGAAAAGTATGGAGATAAGAGAGAAGGAAGACACCTGGTGAAAGCTATCAGCATAATCAAAAAGAGAGAAAATGAAACCGTTGAAGAATTTAATAAAAGGTTTAATGATATTATTAAAGAATTACCTCAAGACTATAAACCTACCGACAAATCTCTTCGAGATTTTTACATTGATGCCTTTAGTCTTGAGCCATCTTATGAATTGAGGCGTGCTAGACTTAATGATTATAGGGAGTGCCAGGTTTTAGCTATCGAGCTTGAAAAGGACAAGGCGGCGTCTGGGAAGTCTGAGATCCCAGGTTTTGATAGGGCTGCTACGAAACTAAAAGAACCTAAAGGAAAAGCAGTTCAAGAGCCTGAAAGCGAACTTGTTCTCAAATTGCTCCAAAAGATTGAAACCATGGAAATTAATCATAACAAGGAGATAGCCACTTTGCAGAATAGGTTGATTCAAATGGAAAGAACACAAACACAAAACTTCCAACCTCGAAATAATAATAACAGAAATAACAATTGGCAAAAGAAGGGTCAATCTAGTGAGCAGAGACCTCCTAATCCGATAACTAATTTGGTTGATAATGCTCCTCCTTATTGTCGGGTTTGTGATGCTCTTCATGAAGAGGCCACTTGCCCCATCGTTAGAAGGATCTTAGATAACGGGATGTTTGGGACAGGTGATCTGGTAGGTAGCAAGTTTCCTTTGTCTATGGATGATTGGATAGAGGTCAAGGAAAATAGTCATGATGTTATGAATCCTTCATCAGCGTTTAGTATAAATAACCTTGAAAATGAAGATGACATTTTGGCTAGGTTATATGGTGGAAAACCCTCTTCGAGCAAATCTTGGAAATTGCTAGAGATAAAGGTTTGACCTATCGGAGAAGGGATAAAGATCAAAGCGGGAATCTAATTCCTCCTCGAACTTTTAACCTTGGTTTAAACTCTGGATTAGATGTCGATTTGGGAAATTGGTTTAACAATGCAAAATCTGGGTTCCTGTCTCCGAGATTGCTAAAATCCCTTCCCAAAGAGATAAGTTATTAAAAGCTATCCAAGGTCCTCAAATAAATACTTCTCAACAGAAGATTTGGGAAGTTGACTATCACGATGCTCCCATATATTTGCAGAGCTTAGATGCAGATAACAAAGATCACCAACCTTTCTTTATCACCTTATTAGTTAATGGATATAAATTGAATAATTGCATGTTGGATTCTGGTGCATCAGCTTGTGTGATGACTAAAAAGGTCATGGAACAGCTTAACTTAAGAGTTTCTAGACCCTACTATAACATATGTGCCATGGATTCTAAGAAAATTGAAGTGCATGGTTTGATCAAAGATTTGCAAGTTCATCTATCGGTTTACCCAGACATCATGATTGTCATGGATATTGTTGTTGTGGATGTGCCTGATGCCTGGGGTATGCTTTTATCTAGAAAGTGGGCCTCTGATCTAGGAGGAAGTATTCAAATGAATTGGTCATATGCTATGATTCCTTCTCCTAGGGGTGATGGTTTTGTTACTTTGTAAGACTAAATAGAGTGCCCGAAAGAAAATTTCATGTCGAAGATCCTAAGAGACCTCACAACGAGATAATCAAAGAGCAATCTGACATTGGGAACTATGCCATCATGTCTAATTTCATAGTTATTCCCAATGATAAGATTAAGGATCTCAATGACAGAGTTTGGTACATGTACTTCGATGGTGCATCGTCTAGGCATGGTAAAGGTGCTGGAATAGTGCTTAAATCTCCCCTTGATCACATTTTCAAGTTTGCCTATCGATTAGAATTTGAAGCAACCAACAATGTCGCTGAATATGAGGCTATGTTGTTGGGTCTTGAATTAGCAAAATCTTTGAAGATTAAGTTGCTTAGCATTAAGGGGGATTCTGATTTAATTATCATGCAGCTTAAAAATAAATTCACATGCAAAAATCAAAGATTAAGAAATTATCAAAACGCTGTGTGGGATACCATGGAGCACTTTGATGCCCTTGACCTCAAAGCTATCCCAAGAGAGAAAAACAGTTTGGCAGATGAACTTGCCGTAGCTGCTACTACTTTCCAGTTATCTGATGAGCTAATTAATGATAAGATCAAAATGGAAGTAATATTTAGACCATCTGTTCCAGATAACTCAGAGCATTGGCAAGTCTTTAATGATGAAAAACAAGTCATTCGTTTTCTCAATAGTTTGGATGAGTTTGAAGATTTCCGGATAGATTCTGAGGGAGATGGATCTTTAAATCATGAGCATATCATAAATGCTACTCCTAGGAATGTGGTTGCCTTAGAGCAACATTTTGATCGGCATGATGCCACGAAGTTGAGAGAAGAAAATAAGATGGACCCAGGCGAATATCTCAAAATAAACATTGGTACTTCTGAAAACCCAAAGATTGTTAAAATTGGTAGAGGTACTAGTGTGGAGGAAAGAAAAAAGTTAACTAATTTACTTCGAGAATATTGAGATGTTTTAGCTTTTTCTTATGATGAATTAAAGGGTTATAGGGAGGATGTCATGGAACATACTATCCCCTTAAAAGATGAAAATGCTAAACCCTTTCGCCAGAAACTTAGGCAAATTAATCCTAAATTAGCCCCTTTAGTTCAGAAAGAACTTGCGAAAATGCTTGCAGCAGGAATTATCGCTCAAACCAGGCATTCGACATGGTGTTCAAATCTGGTGATTGTTAGGAAAAAGAATGGTACGATAAGGCTTTGTGTCGATTTTCGAAACCTTAATCTAGCACGCAAGAAATATAATTACCCTTTGCCAAACATGGAGACTTTGTTGCAAAGAGTAACCGGTTCTGGAATGATGTCGCTCCTAGATGGTTTTTCTGGATACAATCAGGTATGGGTTAAAAAGGAAGATCGCCATAAAACCACATTCACCGCGCCATGGGGTACCTTTGAATACATCAGAATGCCATTTGGATTAACTAACGCTGGGGCTACATTCCAAAGGGCTATGGATTATGCCTTCAAGGGGTTAATTGGGAAATTTATTGAGATTTACCAAGATGATCTTACTGTTTTTTCTAAAGATGGTATCAGTCATGTAAATCATCTTAGGCAGGTTTTCGATAGATGTAGAGAATACGAGATTTCTTTGAATCCAGCTAAGTCTGTTTTTGGAGTAACGGAAGGGAAATTACTTGGCCATATCATTTCTAAGGATGGAATCAAGATTGATCCTGAAAGAATTGAAGCAATCCAAAAGATTCCCCTCCCTCATAATCTTAAATCCCTTCAGTCTTTCCTTGGAAAGACAAATTTTATTAGAAGGTTTATTCCAAATTATGCAGAAATAGCTAAGCCTATTCAAAGTCTTCTAAAGAAAGATGAAAAATTTGTTTGGCAAGAAGACGGCAAAAAGGCTTTTCAAGAAATCAAATGTGCTATTGCAAGAGCTCCTGTCTTAGTTAGTCCCGATTATTCCAGGGATTTCATGATTTTTTCTTTCACTTCCGAAGATACCATTGCTGGTGTCCTGCTACAAAAGAATAAAGATGGTCATGAGCAGCTTATCGCTTTCATGAGTAGAGCGCTTCAAAATTCTAAACTAAAGTACAATACCATGGAAAAGCAAGCTTATGCCCTGGTCAAGTCTCTTAAGCACTTCAAAACATATGTGGGTTATTCTAAAATCATTGCTTTCGTCCCACATTCTGCTGTTAAAGATATATTAACTCAAACCGATTGCTTAGGGACTCGTGCTAGGTGGGTTACTAAAATACAGGAATATGATTTAGAGATCAGACCCACCAAACTAGTCAAAGGCCAAGGTTTGGCTCAGATGTTGACTGAAGGTAACGAAAAAACTATTGGTTTGTTTTGTCTTAGCAATCTATCTTCACCGGAGTTGCAAAGATTAGGAGAGCATGAGTGGTACAAGGACATAGTTTATTACTTGATGAATCTTGCGTGTCCTAACCATTTAGTTGCTCATAAGAGAAGGGCTCTTAGACTAAAAGCCACTAAGTATTGCCTTATGAAGGATGGCCTTGGGTGGAGGAATCCTGAGGGCATAGTGCTTAGGTGTGTTGATGACGTTGAGTCTAAGAAATTAATCTCTGAGTTTCATTCAGGATTTTGTGGTGGTCATTATGCTGCTAGAACTACTGCCCACAAGATCCTGAGAGCTGGTTATTATTGGCCTTCAATTTTTTCTGATGTGCACAAGTTTGTTAGAGCTTGTCAAGCTTGTCAACTATTCACTGGGAAACAGAAGCTTGCTGCCCTGCCCCTACAACCTGTCATTGTAGAGGCACCTTTTCAGCATTGGGGTCTGGACTTCATAGGGAAGTTCCATGAAAATTCTAGCAATGGCTACTCATGGATTTTGACTGCTACGGATTATTTCACTAAATGGGTTGAAACCATTCCTGCTAAGGATGCCACTGAAAAGGTTATTATGGATTTCATTGAAAATAATATCATTACTAGATTTGGTGTCCCTGCTAAAATCACTACTGACAATGCTAAAGCTTTTAGTTCTTCAGAGTTTTCATCTTTCTGTTTCAAATATGGCATTATCTTATCTCATTCATCAAATTATTATCCTCAGGGTAATGGTCTGGCTGAATGAAGTAACAAGAATCTCATAACTATTATCAAAAAGATACCAGGGGATAATAAGAGATCATGGGATAGCAAAATCAAGTATGCTTTATGGGCAGATAGAATCACTAAGAAGAAAGCTACTGGTAAATCTCCCTTTGAATTAGTTTATGGCTTGGATGTAACCTTACCTGTGCACCTGAGATTGCTAGCTTATCAGCTCCTACAGAATTTTTCTACTAATAAAGATGTTGTTCAGAATAGAATAGATCAGATTGTGTAGTTAGATGAAGCTCGTAGGACAGCTTTTGATGCTATATGTAAAAATCAGTCTAACATTAAGAAAAGCTTTGATAAATTCTCTCGATCTAGATCTTTGCAGGTGGGAGATATGGTATTTCTTTGGGACCGCAAGAATGAAAAATCGGGAAAACATAAGAAGTTTGACAGTTCGTGGCTGGGACCATACATCATTCGAGACATAGCTGGACCAAACTCATTCCACTTGAGCAGATTGGATGGCGAACCACTTGATCTACCTGCAAATGGGCAAATGCTCAAGCTGTTCTTCAAAGATGATATCTGATGCCATAGGGCATCCTTTGTATTGTATTTCTAACCCTACTCCTTGTTATTTCAGCATTTTATTTCCGATTTAGGATTAGATTTACTTTCCTTGTTAATAAATGAAGAGCTTCTATCTTTCATGTGCTTAAATGTTATATGATTATTTTTGAATGGACGCTACTTATTTCTGTTGTGTGTTACGTGGATGCAGATTCTGGATTCTCACATTCCTGCAGTGCAGCAACGTGTCCCCAAGTAGAGCCAGATGTTGACCACTACGTGTGAACTTCCCATAGCAAGTACACCCTCTTTTCTGCGCAAAAGGGACAGCGCTTGATTGACATGTCTGTGCCATTTGACAGTCATCATCAACTTGATCATATTATGTTGTAAACCCAGTTTGCATGTGTAAATTGTAAATAATCTTAGCAGATATGAGTCATGTATGTAAATTGCCTAGGTGGACCTAATTTTCTAGTGATAATCTACGTTCCGGAAAGTTTTTTTGTCTCACCGATCCATGATCGACAGAGTTTTCCTTCAGCCTAACCCGAAAGCCGGAATGAATTTTGTCATCAGAATCTTAGAGGAATCCTAGTGTGTTAATCTGCTAGATTATAGTTGCGTCGCAGAACTGGGTGGTTTATGAGGGTCTATGTCAAATGGGTTTTCCCCCTTGAGATGTAAAATTGTAGAAGTCATGATGTAAAGTGTCTTGAGGGTTAGAAAATATTTTAATCCCCTCATAAGTCCTAAGTCCTAGGTCCTAGGTGATTTTTCCAAAGGCTAAGTTCGAGGATCCATTTAAAAATAAATTAAAAATTAAAAATTAAAAAATTGAAAAGATAAAAAAACAATAAAAAAATAAAATAATAAAAAATAATAAAATAAAATAAAAACTTAAAAATAATAAAATAATAATATTTTTGAGTAAATAAATTCAGAATTTCAATTTTTTAATGCATTAAAAATTCGACAGATGAGATTAAAAGATGTTTTGATCCTCATCGATAGTCGAGATCATTTTGACATGGATCACTCGAACTAGCCGTTGGGAATTTTTCCTTTAAATAGGGTGCTAGGGGTCATTTGAGATCATTCGATCTATGAGTCTTGTGCTGAAGAAAGCTCTCTTGTAAACTTTTTCTGGTGCTAATAAAGAAAGACTTTGGGGTTGAAATCTTGCTGGTGTTACTCTCCTGAAGTGCTGTGAGCTGTTTTATTTTCTGCATATTTTTATTTCTCAGCCATTAGTAATAGCTTGATGTAGAGTATTGCTGAACACAGGTATCTTGTTCACTTACTAGGGTTTGAATGGTAATAAGATTTCTGAAATCATGGCAGGTATCTCCATTGTATCTGGAATCTAGTATTGCTTTTTCCCTCTTTATTGATGGTTGAAGTGAGCTGTGCAGGAAACCCTTATTGAGAAAATCAGTGGGTGTTTGGGGAAGTTCTCGGTTGAACCAGCCAACTCCCGCAAGCATTCTCTTGCAGAGCCCAACTAGTTTCGATCCTGGGTTTATCATTTAAGTTTGTTTTATGAATGCATGAGAGATTTTTGAAGTATTTCATAGTAAATCTGATATTCTGAAAATATTATGGAGGGCTACTAACAAATCTGGCTGTTGTAGAGTCACAAAGTTGTAAATTTGGTAGCTGGTTTGTAGGGTTTTTAATGTTTATATATCTATTCTCTGGGTGTTTTAATGTTTTCATTGCAGGTTGTAGGTACAGATTTAAAAATAAAAAAAATCTTGCGGGGTTCTCATCAGATAATCTGAGGCAACTAACTCAAAATTTTAAGAGCCCTGGTGGATCTTAAGAGGGTTTTTTGATTCTTTTTTTTGCTGTCTGGGGTTTCATCAACTTTTGGAATTTTTAAGGTCTGAGTGTGGATTTTAAAATTTTTACAAGATCTAGAAAATTTCTGGGCTATTTTCCAACCTTCTCCTTACGCCGCTTTCAAATTCCTCTCCCACACAGTGCTTTCTCCATGCTGCTCAAATCCGCAGTCATAAAGCATTGTTCCATCCCAGCTCCTATCTCTGTTTGCAAGCAGCTCCTTCATACTTGCATATTCGTCCCTCCCGCGTGCTCTATTTCTCTAAAGTTTAAACTGCAGCCGCATCAATCGAAGCTGTTCTTGTATCCTTCATCCATTGCTCAGCATCTTCAATCCTTGCCACCGTTGCACTTTCAAACAAATAGCAGAACCCGTGGTCCCTGCTTCGATTTTTTCTTTTTGGTTATAAGCTGTTACGTGCAGTCATTTCCAAGTCTGCTGCAAGTCCACAGCCCCAAGGCCATTGATTCCACCTGCGTCCAGCCCACCGTTGCCTCATTTTCCTGCACGCGTCCCTCATCCTTCTCCACCATTCTCCTCTGCCTGCTGCCATTCTCCATCCCTCACGCTGCAGTCACTGCATCGAGCCGTTCCAGAAGTCGTATCTCATACGCTCGCCGTCCATTGTTCAGTCTCTTCATGCTCTGCCAAACCTGCACACAGTGTAAAACTTGTAAGAACCTGCAAAGAGTCTTTGAAACGCCCTCACGCTGTCACATTTGCTCGGATATCCTGCTGCCATCGGGCTCACGTACACATAAAAAGACAGTGAAATTATATGTGTGGGTTAGACATTTTGATTTTCATTTTTGGTTTTAGTTTTGGACAATTTTATTTTTGTTTCATCGATTATCGATTAGTCTTTACTTTTTAGATTTGAAGCTTAGTTTTAGGCTTAGATAATTTTAATGTTAGCTTTATCATATTTTAAAATTCAGGATTTTTTTTTTTTTTATTATTTAAATATTTAGATTTTAATCTTTAGTTTTAATTTTAGATTTATTTAATTTTGTTTAGATTTAGATAAATAAAAAAAAAAAAAGGGAAAGGGGAAATATAAAGAATTGGAATTTTTCTTTTTGTTTTATTTAGTTTTCGTTTAGCATTTATATTTCGTAAGTTAGTTTAGATTAGATTTAGGTCTTATTTAGATTTTAGATTTAACTAAAAAAATAAAAATAAAAAAAATAAAAAAATAATAATCTTTAGACTTCTATAGTTTAGAATTTTCTTTAGATTGAAGTTTTACTTATTCAGATTTCAGTTGGCTCAGTCTTGTTTTATTTAAAAATATAAAAAAACGATTTGGGAAATTTTTTGCCAATTTCAGTCTTGGCTCACAAATTTCTTATGTTTTATCTTTTCTGCTGAGGCTAAAATTTTTGATGTGGGAATTAATGTTTAACATGCTTTAATGTTCATTAACTACATGAATGTGATCTCTGGTTAGCATTTTACGTGGTTGAAGCACTTTATCTTTCGAAATTTTAATTGCTGGAATTGAGCATTTATCGAATATCTTGCATTTGGTAAAAGTTAATCCTTGTCGTTTAATGATGAAACGATTGTTAATGAGTTCATATCTCTGCAACATTTGATAAATAATTATTTAGTCATTTATTTTATAAGGCACTGGTCTATTAACTTAATAATATCAATTTAGTGCTTGTTTCCTCGTGTCTCCCAACCCAACTGGTCCCCAGTTGGCCATTCATTATCCCATAGGGTCTACCCCCCTTAGCCGCGGGAGACAGGCTTAAACGGAGAGATCGGGGATTAGGGTGACAACCCCCGGTCTGAGCGTTGTCGTGACAATCTGTGCGACAACAGGATCCATGTGGTATGATGCTCAGTTAAGTTTTTCTTATGTTTTCATGTGTTAAAATGTATTGTTGACTCCATTTCATCATTTCATACTCTTTATGTGAATGTATACAAGTCTGAAAGGCAGAATCCATAACTTTTATGCTCTGTTTTGGGTAGACATTTCACAGTTTGTGTTTTCTTCAGTTTAGGAAGAATCTATGAAGTTTACATGCTTTTCCTAGCCCCTCACCTGTCTTTTCACCTCATCCATCAAACCCTAAGGTTCTGATCATTGTGCCTACCTTGCCCCATCGAACGCCCTGCAGTTTTCACCTAATTTCCTTGCCCTAACTGTTTGGCTCCTCTTGATCCAACAAAACCCTTCAAAATCAAATGAAAACCCTGTGCTACTATACCTAGCCTAATATTAGTTTCTTGATCTAGTCATTTTGGTTGAGATCCTTCCGGAAAGAGCTCTCTCCTGGCCTAGTAGGGTTAGCTACTTGGCTAAGCGTGGTTTGTGGTTACTCTGGCATTGCCTTCCTTCAGCCTGAGGTTCAATCCAGGTGCTAACATAGTGGCGACCATATTGGGGAACGAGCGAAATGTTTCGTATTCCCTGGGAAATATCATCAAAGTTCAGATCTAGATCTGATTGTTGATGGTGGACAACTATCAGACACAGGAAGGCTGAAATCATTCACTTGGTGACTCCAAATCAGTTTCGAGATCATATCCAAAGACTCCACTAGAGGATGAACCTGACCAACAGAAACATGAAAGGACAATATGGAAAGATCAGGTATTCAAGTTGGAATTTCATCCAAGACATTATGTTCTGTCATCAATTATTTTTTCTCTTTCCCTGAGTATGTCAAAAAGGTTTTACAAATTTTATTGTATTTGAGAAAATATCCTAGACCTGCATGTGATTCCTTCCCTTTAAAGATTGTGAAAACCAATTCTTCGTACGCCTTTGATCTTGATCAAGACCCTTATTCTGAATCTTATAATGACCATTTTCAACTTGATGAGCCTAAAGAGACCAAGACTGATTCTACAGCTTCTGTACATACTCCTACACATTGTAGAATTCCAAATTGATGCAAACCACTCATCTTACCTCCTATACTCCATGTTTTCCTTGAAAATCATTACCTATACCTGCCGAGGTTTGATGGTGAATATGACAATATCACTGCTGAGAGACATATGCAAAATTTTGAGACTTTCCTCGACCTTTTTGAAGTCGACGAAGAGGATGTCAGTATCAGGCTATTCACTCTTTCTTTGCAAGGAAAAGTCAATAGTTGGTTCAAAAACTTGCTTGATGCGAGCATCTTAGATTTCCAGCAGTTCGTCAAAGTTTTCCTCGACAAGTGGGTGGTCAAACAAAACCCTTTCTTGATTCTAGAAGAGTATAACCAACTGAAAGGATTTCCAGGGGAGATAGTACAACAGTTTTCTGCCAGGTTTAACCAAGTCTATTTTTCGATGCCTGCTAATATAAGGCCTCCTCCTGGATCCGCTCTCTTGCACTACCCGGATGCCTTTGATCCGGAAATGGAGTTTCAACTGAGGGAAAGGAACCTTGCAACACTTGAAGAGATGCAGAACAATGCAGTAGATGTAGAGGCTAATCTGTTGATCAGAAGGGCAAAGCTGAAGGAAGAAGAGAGGGAGAACATTGTAGAGCACCTAACATCTTCAGAGGTAAAGCTCGACATTTTGGTAAGTAAAATGGAAGAAATGATGCAAATAATCACCTCGAGAGATGAATTTTCTATTCAAGATCACCATGACCCACCTGTCCTAGAAAAAGAAAAGATTGCTAGCCTTAAAAATTTTCTTGCTAATCCTAGCTACCATAGATTTGAAAATGGATTTGTAGATCAATCCGAGGAGAAACAATCTGATAATATAATGTGTATGATTGGTGACATTACTTATATTGATGATTTGCCAAAGTTTGATCAGTGCGACAATTATTATGTTCTTCGAACAAAAGTTAATCTTGCAGAGCAATCAACAACTGGTTTGTGGGAGGAGGAAGTTCAGTTTCGGCAGCTCGAATACAGTAATTAGCCGAAGCATATCAGCTATGACAATGATGAGGAAAGTGCAGAAAATTTGAAAGTAAGTGAAGGATCTTTGCCTGTTTGTTTTACTTCATTTCAGTTCATCAGAGGTAACTTTGGTGTGATCAGAAATCAACACTCATTGAGTTTTGATCTTGATAGTCAAGAGGATAATCAAATTTTTGATCAGAGTTCCTTACCTTTGTGTTTCTCCTCATTTGCAAAAATAAGAGAAACTATAAGTAAGCAGATAAGCGAGTGGTCAACACTATAAAGGATAAACCTTCTCATAAATTGGTCGAGGAAATCATTTGCGACATAGAAGCCTCGCTAGCTCTAGATTTGCAGCGACCGAGTTCCATTGAATTTCAAATTGCAGATGAAGGCTTGGAAGCTGAAACATATGATCAAATGATGCAAGATGACTCTGTACGACTATGCTTTGAAACATTTCAATTTTTAAAGAAAAATTTTCATAATATCTCTAAAGCAAAGGATGAGTAGCCTGTAGAGTGTCCTGCAGTCTCATTAAAACTGATGGAAAATAGGTTGCAGCAATATTTGCAAGTTTTTCATGACCCAATAGCTGATATGTTGGATGATATTTGTAGTAAAAGTCCTTCTCCATTAGCTAACTATGAGCCTGAAAAGAATGTTGATATAAACTTGATCCGACAGCTGACTTCATTGTCTTGTTCAACAGGAGTTTCATTACAAAGCTCATACCAAGATTTGCAGTCATATTAGGAGAGTAATGAAGAAGATTTTTGTTTTGTTGTTGATCATCAAGAAAAATTAGTCATTCGTGAGTTTTAGGATCCTTTTGTCAATTTGTTGCAGTCATCAAAGAAAGAAAACATAGATGTTAGGAAAATTTTAAAACGAAAGTACAAAGACTACCTAGAGCGAAGCAGTAACGTATTAGATGGGCTGGAAATCAATATGTATTATGAAGATACTTTTGTAGCATTCTTGAGGTCAACAGGTGGGCTCGTGCTTTGCAATTTTATCAAGATACAATCTGTTGAAAAATTTTCATGGGAGTTGCCTTTCAATATTTCTCTCTTCTTGCTCATAAACAAGCACTTGCGGAGAATTCAAATAGTAGCCAGAATGCTTACTTGGTTGCATTGGTTGTTTCATTTC
Organism: Pinus tabuliformis; assembly: GCA_031772625.1. NCBI lineage: Eukaryota > Viridiplantae > Streptophyta > Pinopsida > Pinales > Pinaceae > Pinus > Pinus tabuliformis. The sequence continues at coordinate 1,039,331,813 of CM062805.1, read as the reverse complement.
ACTTGATCAGGTGATGAATGGAACAATTAGAGTAGGTTTTATTGAATAAGCTCCATTTTGAGCATCTTTTTCAGTTTGTCAGTTGTGTTTTAGTATTGAGTCAGTTTTCAGTTGAGTAAAAGTCAGTTTGTGTCTTTGAGTCATCAGTATTCAGTCATGTATTTCAGATTGAGTTTTTTTTTTACTCCATGCCCAATGGATAAGGCTACTTGGTCTACGGTGTTCTTGGCACCTCCAAGGAGCTACCATCCCCAATGGAGCCAATGTTAGTGTCAGTATTTGCATCCTGCCATTAGTGATCAAAAATCCTCTTTTCATATCATTTTAAGGGTCCCACTCAGAATTTTTTTATCATTCCACTAGGTCATGCAAAAAAATTAGTCACTGATGGTAGTCCTAGTCCAAAAACATCACTCTTCCCTAAATGTGATTACTTGCTGGCATAGTTTCATATCTTGTTGACTGTACATCATCCATAAAGTTATTTTTATCATGCCATTTGTATCAATCATGAGGTCATTATGTCATCTTGAAATTCAGTCCTTCAAGGTCTCATTAGGTCTTTTAGGGTTTTTCAAGGTTTCATTAGGTCATTAGGGTTGCCAAGGTTCCATTCCATTGCATAAGACCAACAAGTAAAGGGTGATCAAATAACATCCCTTCACCATGTGAAGATGATTTGTAAAGAGAAATGCTTATTTCATTATGTAATTTTATGTCTTTCAAATGTAATAATTTCACCATCCCAAGTTGTTAACTCAGTGTTCCAAAGATGCCAGACCATCAAAAGATCAATTTGTCAAAGGAAATAGTCAAGTGAAAGGGTAAAGTTTCAAAGGGTTAAGTGCATGCCAAAGGGAGTTGTCTTTTCCCAAGGGTGTCCAAATCATCATTTTCCACAAGCACTAAACCCTAATTTCCTCACCCATTGAGCTAGGGTTGGCTATGAAATCAGAGATATCTGAGTATATGAGGCATAAGGGAGGTCATTTTAGCAAGTATGAGGCCATTCCAACTCATACACATCATGTTTCCATCATTTTTCAATAAGTCAGTCCAAGAGACAAATCATTTGCCACACATGGGGCCGATTATTCTTCAAATTATGTTTTAGATCAAACAGGGATGAATTTGGCAAAAGTGAGAGAGGTTTTTGTCCATAATAGGCCAAGGATGAAAAACCTCCTTCACTTTTTACACAAGTGTCATGGTTTTAGAGAAATGTAAAAAATACAGTTGCTACAAGAGAGTTGCTGCACTTCTACAGTGACTTTGAGAAAATCATTTTTTCTTCTAGTTCGATTGTCCAAATGACTTGCTTGATGCATCGGCTGATAACTAGAGAGAAATATATTTCCAATGAGCTATCATGATCTCAATTTGGAGTTTAGGAAGACCTCCAAAAGTTTCCTGCAAGAGAACACTTCATTTTTGCACCCTCATTCTGCACTTTTTGACTAGTCTTGGGAGAATTGACTTTTCAAGGGCTATAATTGATCATTTTCATTGCTTGATAGGTCCATTGTGTAGCCAAGAAGAGACCTTTCCAATGAGCTATCATGGGCTCAATTGGAAAGGCATTCAAATTCAACTTGCAAGTTGGAGGGCGCGTTTAACCAGGACGCTGCGCGCTGGTTAGAGTCGCTGCGCGCCTGTGCAGTGAAGGGCGCGTTTGCCTGATCGAGCCAGAGCAAATTTCAACGGTGCTGCACGCCTGTGCGTTGAAGGGCGCGTTTGTCAAGGACGCTGTGCGCTAGCACTTGGTGCTGCATGTTTGGCCAATAAAGCCCGGCAAAACCTAGGAGTGCCAAAACACCACTTTTCTTCATCTGCTCAAGCTACAAAGGCTTCTATTACCTACATACAACAAGTAAGTGGCCCAGTATCTCTTTTTCTCCATCAATTAAGCAAGTTGGCACCCTAAATTTTAAAACCCTAGCAAATTTTTTCTTGTATGTTTCCAAAATCACCTATTTGATCAGAATTACAACACTTCATAGACTTTGTCACCCTCAAATCATCCTTGCTTGTACTTCATTCAATATCCCTCACTATTTCACTCACCTTGACCCACATATCAGTCCCTCAAGTTTCCACCTTAAAAACATGGCAGAAGAGAGTCACACTAGTTTAGAAGAAGGGGAAAGAGGCAGGTGTTTACCCCACAGAAAGTGGGAGGGGCCTTGCCTTCGTCATCAGCATTACAGGTTAAAGGAAAAGAGAAAATGGTGGAGGAAGCAGAGGTCAAACAACAACATGAAAAACATGACACTGAAAAGGAGTTTCTCCTTGTGAACTCAAGTGATGAGGAGAAAGACAAAATCACTCAGGCTACCTTGAAAGCAAAGGATGCCAAAATCAGGGAGCTTGAGACTAGTTTACAAAGGGCCAAATATATCATCTCCTTTTATGAGCTAGAGGTCAAGCAGGAATTGATGCAAACCAAGTACATCAAGGCAAAGAGGGAGGTTGAGAAGGCCAAATTTTAGCTTGATGAGGCTTATGGAGATTATGGAGACCCGGGTGATGAACAGGGACGGAGAAAAAGACCAAGAACAAGAGGATTAAAGAGAGACTTGGAGCTTGAAAGGCAAAAGGAGGCAGAATTGGAGGAGCAACTCACTTTAAATGAGCAATTGGTCAAGAACATAATTGAGAACAGAGAGTCTTGGCTTGAGAAGGTGAACACACACCTGGAGACCCTCTTGGACAAAGAAAACAAAGATGTTGAGATACAAAGGAAGATGGCCAAGTATTATGCACGGAGGAACCAAGTGGCAAAGAGCAAGCTCGAAAGAGCTCATGAGAAAATCGACAAATTGACCAAGCAAGAGGAGAGGAGGAGACTTCACATACTTGCTGAGGCATCCCTACATGCATCTAACCTTTGATCAGTCACAAAAACACATTTTTGGGCATGTTGAACCATTTTTGAGCTTGAAGGAAGTTGCTGTGTTTTTCAGTCCAGTTTTTGCACAGTGATGAAACCAAGGTGCTGCGCTCTTTTTTGAGGCATCTAATCAGCAAAAGGTTTCTAGTGATGAGTACATACAACCTGTACTTTTGCTAAGGATTTGGAGGAGAACTGGTTGGTCAAAAGGTCAAAAAACACCCAAAAAATGACCTTTCTGCCCTCTTTTTGGCCTGGGCGCTGCGCGCTGAGCAATGTTGGGAGATTTGGTTTTTGACTGGGCAAATGACATCCAAATTCAGAAATTCAAGTTGTTCTGGAAAGTAGACAGGCAGAGCTTTCCAACAAGCTATTGTGGGCCCAATTTGGACATTGGGAAGGCCTCCAAAAGTGCAGCTAAAGTTGAAGGGCGCGCCTGGCATTGGCGCTGCGCGCCTAGCACTGGCGCTGCGCGTTTGACACTTTGTCCAGATTTTCACTGTTTTGTCCCAGTTTTCACTTTCACCTTGGCAAATCATGAATTTATCTATGTAAATGATGAGTTAAATGTAATTATCATGTTTCTAGTACTTACTAGGGTAAATACATTAGGTAAATCAAGTTCATGAGGTGTAATGAATCAGTTTGCTTGGATTAGGGATGAGTCACTTTGACCACCCTATTCTCTTGTTATCAGTTCAACCTTTCTTGGATATTTCCCTCTTCTCATGGATTCGACCCCCTGAGGTTAGGATGGGTGGTTTGAAGCCTATATTATGTATTTCCCTAGTCATTTTTAGAGGTTGGATTCAGTTGGATTGCTTAGGCCTTGATAGACATCATTTTGTACTAGTTACAGTAGGAGATTAATGAAAAATTGCAGCTATTTCTTTGGGATCCATGTGGTATGATGCTCAGTTCAATTTTTCTTATGTTTTCATGTGTTAAAATGTATTGTTGACTCCATTTCATCATTTCATATTCTTTATGTGAATGTATACAAGTTTGAAAGGCAGAATCCATAACTTTTATGCTCTGTTTTGGGTAGACATTTCACAGTTTGTGTTTTCTTCAGTTTACGAAGAATCCATGAAGTTTACATGCTTTTCCTAGCCCCTCACCTGTCTTTTCACCTCATCCATCAAACCCTAAGGTTCTAATCATTCTGCCTACCTTGCCCCATCGAACACCCTGCAATTTTGACCTAATTTCCTTGCCCTAACTATTTGGCTCCTCCTGATCCAGCAAAACCCTTCAAAATCAAATCAAAACCCTGTGCTACTATACCTAGCCTAATATCAGTTTCTTGATCCAATCATTTTGGCTGAGATCCTTATGGAGAGGACCCTCTCTTGGCCTAGTAGGGCTAGCTACTTGGCTAAGTGTGGTTTGTGGTTACCCTAGCATTGCCTTCCTTCGGCTTGAGGTTCAATCCAGGTGCTAAGTTAGAAGGTTCTAAAGGGCATGGATCAAGCCAAATTTAATCTTAGTCGTTGATTAGAGATGTAATCTCGGTCATTGAAGACTCAACTGAAAAAGTATAAGAGGAGGCTTGAGGGTGAGTTGGAGAGATACCCTAGAGTGATTAGTCATTCGATTTTCTAGAGCTGGGTTTGCTAAGAGAAATTGAATCAGTGATCAAAGTTGTAGTGAGGGGTAGTGAGTATGAGGCAGAGAGGCATAGATAGTGTCGGAAGACCAGCACAGAAGCAAAGGGGCAAATGCAGAGCCAGAGGGAGCCACCCAGAGGCTAGCAGAGGCTAGAAGGCCCTGCGTCATCCACGCAGAGGCTATAGGAGTGATGCAGAGAGCCAGAGAGGCTGCACAGAGCATTAGAACGCTGACGCAGAGGGTTTCAGGTTGACGTAGAGGCCAGGAGGGCTAACGCAATGCTTCAGATTGTGCTGGAGAGGGTTTTGTGGGGCAAACTTTCAGAATATCTGCTTCCGAAGAGAAGTATTACTGCCGATTTATTTATCTCTGTCAGGTGAGCCAGTTTGGCACCTAGTGTACTTAGAAAAGCTGCTTAATAATAAAACCCTCAGAATTGCTGCACCGATATTCTCAAGTTGGATTTTTCCGGGGACGATTGTCCAAAAATAATGGTGTCACTTGTGTGTTTGTCTATTTCTTTCAGCTGTTGATCTGTAGATGGATGAGACTGTATTGTGTTTATTTCAGTGTTTATATGGTTAAATAACTTGTTAGTAATTAAACAAGTAGGCGAAATAAACCAGAGAATACAAATAAAATTTCTAACGGGTAATACTTAGAAATTTCAACAGTTCCTAACTTTCTTACAACCAAGCTTATGCCTGGAGGTCGATTATTAAAATGCAAGACTAACTTAGAATGCGGAATGCAAGGAGGAATTAGAAGATGTTTGTTGAAGCGAGATTGCTTAAGTTTAAGTACTTTATTGATGGTTATTCTTGAGTTATATTGACAAGTACTTATTAGTGATGGCAATTTAAAGACAATCTCATCAACAAGAATATGTGCCAATAAGAGACAAGGGATAACCACAAATTAGAATCTCTATAAGATGAATGCTCTTCACAATGATACACCAATATAGAATTTGAAATTAGATATCCACTTAACATGTGAACTGCAAATCAAATGATAATTAGAGCACTTATCCCTTCAAACAATTAGCCAATGATTCTTAGTACAATGTAACAAGATTATTAATGCCCTTAACTTTCCAAGATATGCCAAATAAAATAGATGTTTTACCAAGATATTCAAGATAACAATGCTATTAGATAATGTAACAAATGCTTCTTAGCCAAGTAAGGAAATGCCAATGACCATTCAACTTCAGAGGACATTGAATTTAAACAAAAAGGAATTCGAATCTGCTAAAATGCCAATGTAAAGTTATCCTTCAAAGAGACTGAGAATTATACCAACTTTCTTGTATTGATGAAAACTATTCAAAAGACAAAATGCCCAACAGTATATCTCTTATCCAATGCTAACAGTTTATGAGTTAATCAGAGTACTTGAAGCCACTTTTGTATTCAGATTTGAAATTAACGAATCACTTTAGGACAGCAGCAAATTAGTTGTGCTTTAGTGACAGAAAAGCATCAAATAACTTTAGGGCAGCAGTAGGTTTCAGAAAGAAGATCTCATGTAATTTAGAGACCTCTGAAGGATGCTCAGTACCAATCATCCAAGATGCAATTAAACTTATCAGTCTTCAGATTTTATATATCAGTGAGTTGCAGTCACTTTAAAGACAGTCAGTGATATTCTTTGAAGCAAGGCCCTCAAGATGCCCCAAAAAATTGGAATTAGAGCTTAATATTTTCAGTTTTTGAGTTTATAGTGCACATTTAATAAGGCAGATTTCTCCCACAGTGTATCAAAAAACCTTTATGAGCGGCAAACAAATGTTGTGATAGTGATGAATTAATCAGGGCAGCAGAGATTATAAATGAGCTATGTAAAATCAAAACAGTCAGTAAGCTTGCTGCTGCCCTTTGCTTTGAGATCAAGTATGTCAAATGTTTCGTAGGGAGTGAGTTTATATGTGTACCATTCAGATCCAGAACTCAAAAGATGGTAAGTGTTAGAATTAAATACCAATGCCAATAAATACACCCAACTTTACTAACGCTGCAAACAGTTCCTTTTCCTCAATGTCCTCAAACCACAATTTTTTTTGTAGAAATTTAATGTATGATAGGAGTATGTTTTAGAGATAGTAAGAGCATGAAAAGGACTTATGACAACAGAGAATAGCCACTGCAAATAGATAGATCAGTCTCTAAAATTTTAATTGGAATTAGAGCTTAATATTTTCAGTGTTTGAGTTTATAGTGCACATTTAATAAGGCAGATTTCTCCCACAGTGTATCAAAAAACCTTTATGAGCGGCAAACAAATGTTGTGACAGTGATGAATTAATCAGTACAGCAGAGACTATAAATGAGCTATGTAAAATCAAAACAGTCAGTAAGCTTGCTGCTGCCCTTTGCTTTGAGACCAAACATGTGAAATGTTTCTTAGGGAGTGAGTTTATGTGTGTACCATTCAGATCCGGAACTCAAAAGATAGTAAGCGTTAGACTTAAATACCAATGCCAATAAATATACCCAACTTCACTAACGTTGTAAACAGTTCCTTTTCCTCAATGTCCTCAAACCACAAAAAAAATTTCAGAAATTTAATTTATGATAGTAGTATGATTCATAGATAATAAGAGCATCGAAAGGGCTTATGACAACAGAGAATAGCCACTGAAAACAGATAGATCAGCCTTCTAAAATTTTATTGCAGTCACCCAAAAATTATGATAAATGCCCAAGTGTTTTAAGAATTTCTTCAGTGAAATATGAGTTTGATGCCACTGCTATGCAAATTTATTTGACTGAGATGACAAGAAGAGGTTAGAGAATGTGCACCAGGAAGCCCTAGGGCTTGAAGATGCTTTCCAGATCTGCAACATAGATCACCCACACCTCAAATTTGAAGCAAACCCCTGCCGAAATTCTTTCCAGATCTGCAACTTAGATCACCCACACCTGAAATTTGAAGCAAACCCCTGCCGAAATTCTAATTTGTATCACAGTGAAGAAGACCAAAATTTGTGACAGTGTTAAGGAAGCAATGAGAAAGGAGGGTCAGCATAAGGGTTTAGAGGTTGAGACAGGCCTGTGTTAGGCTTAAGAGCTGCTACAGACAACAAATGAGGGCAACAGATGGAGGAAATAGGATAGCAGCAGGGGTATAGGGTGCTGGAAGAGGAAGGGTTGAGCAACGACAGGGAAGAGAAGATGCCGTGAGGGTGATAAGGAGCCACGATAGGGCTGAAATGGAGCTGCGGCAGGGTTGCCACAGGCTAAGGAGAAGGAAGCTTGGAGGGTTTAGGTGAGGGACAGCAGAGGGCTACAACAGGGTTTTAGAAAAGGGGCTGCTGTAGTGAGGAATAAGGACAGTAACGCAGGGAAATTTGAGGGCAACACAGCCGAGAAAAGGGACTGCATCAAGATTAAGAGAGGTAGAGGAGGCCTGGGAGGAAAGGAGAAGCTATCGAGAAGGGAATGAGGGTTGTCACAAGCCTTAAACAAATTAAAAATTTTGCCCAAAAAATTTTGAATTCCGAACAGAGATATTTCTGCCTTCAATCGTTCTCTAATAGTTATCAAAACCCCAGATCTGAATGCTTCAATGAAAGATCTAATCGTTTTTTAACCCTGCAAACAAATTCTTGAGCCCAGATCTTGCCCTCCAGGATTTAGATTTGGCTCAGATTTGAAGATCTCCTTGGCTGATTTCTTATATCTATTCCCGCACAAGTGAAAAGAGAAAAAACCAAGACCCAATACAGACAAAAATAGAGAAAATCCCAAAAACCCAAGTGTTAAAATTCAAAATTATGTTACAAAACTTCAAATTTACACAAGTAAATTACAGATCTATGCAAATAATTTACAGATTTATACAAATAATTTACAAATCTATCAGATTTGAGGAGTATGAGTCTAGCTCTGCTCCCAGATCTGTAAATCTAAGACTCTTTTTTAGCCAGATCTAGCTATTTAGCAGAACTTTTAAGAGATAAATAAGTTTAAAAGAGGTATTAGTCCAGAAAACCCTGCAAGAGAAGCTTCGTTAGATAAATCCCGGGGTTTCAATCAAGTGGGCTCTTCAGATCTTATGTCAGCGGAGTCGGTTGGTCGAACCGAGGACTTCCCCAAACGCTCAAATTTTTAAGTACAAATGATTTTCGCAAACACTAGATCAAATTGTCAGATCGATAGAGATATAAAATAACAATATAATCTTCAAGAATTACAGATACCTGTTAATTCAATCAAATTAAAGTTGCTACCTTAGCTCCAATAAACTAAGCAAGATATTTGTGCAATAGATTATTCCACAAGAACTATTAATCAACAATTTATAAATAATAGTCAGCATAACATTAAAAGCAATAGTACCATAAAATACCAGAGATGAACACTGCCATCAATAAAACTCCAAAGACTTTGCGTTGTTATTATTCCAGAAATATTACAAGAGAGTTTCGAGAGCTAGTACACGATCTAAGAGATCGGATGAATTGAATGACAATTTACTTCTAATTTATAGATTAATTCTCTAACAACTAGTTGGCTTGATCCCCATCAAAGTAATCTCAACCGTTGAAAAATATTCACCAGAGAATGTGCACCAGGAAGTCCTAGGGCTGGAAGATACTTTCCAGATCTGCAACTTAGATCACCCACACCTCAAATTTGAAGAAAACCCCTATCAAAATTCTGATTTGTATCACAGTGAGAAAGACCAAAATTTGTGACAATGTTAAAGAAGCAATGAGAAAGGAGGGTCAATGTAAGGGTTTAGAGGGTGAGACATGCATGCGTTAGGTTTAAGAGCTGCTACAGGCAGCAAATGAGGGCAACCTATGGAGGAAATATGATAGTGCCAGGGGTATATGGTGCTGGAAGAGGAAGAGTTGAGCAACTATAGAGAAGAGAATATGCCGTGAGGGTGATAACAAGCCACGGTAGGGCTAAAATGGAGCTGCGGCAGGGTTGTCGTAGGCTAAGGTGGAGGAAGCATGGAGGGTTTAAGTGAGGGAAAGAGGGAAAGCAGAGGGCTATGATAGGGTTTTAGAAAAGGGGTTGCCGCATTGAGGAATAGGGACTTTAACGTAGGGGAATTTGAGGGCAACATAGCCCAGAAAAGGGACTATGTCAAGGTTAAGAGAGGTAGTGGAGGCTTGGGTGGAAAGGAGAAGGTATGGAGAAGGGAATGAAGGCTGTCGCAAGCCTTAAACTTTTACCCAAAAATTTTTGAATTCTGAATTGAGATATTTCTGCCTTCAATCGTTCTCCAATAATTATCAAAACCCCAAATCTGAATGCTTCAATGAAAGATCTAATCATTTTTTAACCTTGTAAAGGAATTTTTGAGCTCAGATCTTGCCATCCAGGGTCTAGATCTGGCTCAAATTTGAAGATATCCTTGGCTGATTTCTCAGATCTATTCTTATACAAGTGAAAAGAGAAAAACCCAAGACCCAATACATATAAAAATAGAGAAAATCCCAAAAACCCAAGTGTTAAAATTCAAAATTTTGTTTCAAAACTTCAAATATACACAAGTAAATTACAAATCTGTACAAATAATTTATAGATCTATACAAATAGTTTAAGATCTATTAGATTTGAGGAGTATGAGTTCAATTCTGCTCCTAGATCTGTAGATCTAAGGCTCTTTCTAGCCAGATTTAGCTATTTAACACAATTTTTAAGAGATAAATAAGTTCAAAAGAGGCACTAGCCCAAAAAACCTTGTAAGAGAATCTTCGTTAGATAAATATCGGGTTTCAATCAAGCGGGCTCTTCAGATCTTATGTCAGCGGAGTCAGCTGGTCTAACCGAAGACTTCCCAAAACGCCCAAATTTTTAAGTACGAATAGTTTCTGCAAACTAGATGAAATTGTCAGACTGATAGAGATATTAAATAACAACATAATATTCAAGAATTAGAGATACCTGCTTAATCAATCAAATTAAAATTGCTACCTTAGATCCAATAAACTAAGCAAGATACCTGTGCAATAGATTATTCCACGAGAGCTATTAATTGACAATTTATAAATAATATTCAGCAGAACATTAAAAACAATATTACCATAAAATACCAGAGAGGAACACTGCCATCAATAAAACCCCAAAGACTTTGCGTTGCTATTATTCCAGAAATATTACAACAGAGCTTTGAGAGCTAGTACACGATCTAAAAGACCGGATGAATTGAATGACAATTGAGCTCTAATTAATAGATTAATTCTCCAACGACTAGTTGGCTTGATCCTTGTCAAAGTAATATCGATTGTTGAAAAAGATTTAATTATCTTTTAATCTCCTCCGGCGAAATTATTTTATTTTTGAGGAAATTGTAATTTTTCATTTAATTCAATTTTAATCAACTCAAAATTAATTATTTTGAGTTGATTTACTAAAAAATTGTTTGACTTAACTACCAAGGCCCAAGGGTCCAAAATTTCTTGAAATTTTCAATATTCCCTTAGTCGGGGACATCCAAAAATTAATTTCTCTACGACCCACGAATTTTACCTTTTGGAGAATTAATTTTTCCTAGGACATAAAATTAATTAAATTTTTGGCTTAGGATTTTAATTTATTTTTGCTAGAAAATTTAATTAATTGACTCATGAGGGGATTAATAATTTTTCCAACCCTCAAATATTTTAGCCATGGTGTCTAACTATGAGGGACCATGCACTAAGATATTTTTTACATCAAGATATTAGATTTTAATATATGAACGGGGAATACCCGCTCGTTATAGACCCTCATTATTTACCCAATTTTGCGACTCAAATACGATCTAGTAGACCTAGCGATTTGTAATAAAATAATTATCCAATTAGCTAAAATTATTCCCAAATTACTTTACAGAAGACTCGACTAGAACACTAGGACTTACCTAACATTTTGACGACAAAATCCACCCTAGCTTTGGGGTGAGGCTGGAGGGAAAAACTCTGCCGATCATCCGTGTTTATAAACACACATGAATCAGTGAGACGAAAAGCCTCCTAGGATAACAATCGTTACCAAAAAAGTAGGATTACCTAGGTTGTTACCTATATAAATGGTCTTACTAGGATCATTTACATTATAAATTTGTAGAATGGGTTTACAACCTTTACAAAACAATCACTGATGATGATGATGAAATCTGGATGATCTCACTATTCGATCATGATGGAATCTTCTTGCGAAAATATATATTGCTATAGGGTAGTTGACATGGAGTGGTCAACACTTATCATGGACACTTCTGGGCATGGATTAGTGGGTGGGATTCCGCGGAAAGAATGGGCTTGGTCTGTACTCTTGGCCCCTTGTCCAACTTGGTGGTTAATTTTGTATCCTAGTCCTGTGGGATATCCTTTTTTTGCTATTAGATTTAGGAGTGGCACTACATGGGAACTCTGATTTTGGTTGCATGGTCCCACTGCCCAACACCACATACATTGCTCCCCTCCGCTCATTGTAACCCCTTTTCACATATTTCCCATCTAGGTCCACATTTGTCCATTGGGTCCATAAGGAGTTAGCCTCCCCCTTCCCTTGTCCACACTTTGGGTCGGGCCTGGAACAATGCCTGAGAGGTTGATGCAGCTAAAAGAAGGTTAGAAGCATAATTTGGCCACTTATAACAGGAAATGTATCACAAAACGCCAAAGATGGTCAGGACATAAAAATTTAGCACATGGGAAAAAGCCAAACTCTAGCTCTACCCCTATCATTATGGTCATCACCTTGGTTCCTAGGGCCCTTATGTGAGTCCCGTGCATTATTAGGGAACCCATGATTGTCCCAATGCTTGGTGGGCGATGAACTGGCCAACCTTAAGGGGGTGTTCATTGCATATATTATATGCATCATGCTCTCATTCCTTGGATTCCCGAGTTGTTAAAAGAGAGAAAAATCAATAAAAGGAAAAAGGCATATGTAGAAGGGTGTAAAAACAAAGGCTAGGGTAACTCATGTACCATGGTTGCTCCCTCCTACATTTATACACCCAAGAGCGGGCCTCTCTCATTATAGCTACCCTTGTACCATGGCATGTGGCTTGGAGCTTTCCTTGTTTCTCCACTTCATTCCATCATTATTTCATATGACACATGCCATCTAACAGATGTACCGTGGACCTGTCACTCCCTTAGAGGTTGAAACCACCTAATAGGGTCCTTGATCAACCTCCCTCTTGAACCTAGAGACACTTGTACATTCTAAAGCCCATTATGGAAGGGCATGCCACTATGAAGTGACCACTTGGTTTCATGATTTATAAGCTCATTTGTTCAATTGCATTAATGAATTGTTGTACTAGAAGGTGAGGAGACACATTGGATCTTATACAAGATTACAGATGGGTCTTAATCTTGGGGTTCGGTCTCCCTATATGGGATTCAAGCCCTCTAGAGGGTCTTAATAGCACTTGTAGGCTGAGTGTTGAGAGCCATAGGCCTCCACTATAGCATAGAGTAGATAGCCACACCATGGAATCCTTCAACACCACCTATTGCTTATTTGTGCCCCAGTGATTCGACGATGACGATGCACTTGGACCACATTGCCCAGTTGGCTACACATTGGCACCACACACTTGGCAGTTGATCTAGGGCCTAGAGGAGGTTTTGTCTCACCTAGGGAGACAAGGGAGGGTTTGCATCATCATTACAACCCTTACAGATGGAGCACATGATTGCTCGTTTCAGTTGAAGACCCATGAGGACATTCTGTGTGCCCCCACAACCACTTAGGAGCACCACAGGTCATTTGCTTGGGGATTAAGGGACCACCCACTTCATCATTGTTATTGGAACCCTCCTATTCATTATGGCACATGAGAGGTTTCATTTGGCCTCCCAATGGCCCTACTAGCTACTATTCTCATTTCAACTCTCTTGAGAGGCCAATTATTTATATTTTGGAGCTATTTGGTGGGCTTGTCACCAAAGTAATGTTATTTTATTTTAGGTGCATCATTAGGCTAAATTAGGCCATTCAAATTCCTCAAAGGTTCATATAAATACATGAGAGCCTCATTCTATCGAACATCATCACTTGGATTGGTATATCTCTTGAGAAAAGATTTTGGACTTGCAATTGATGGACGAAGTGGAGTTTTATAGATGCATTTTGATGTTTGGATAGTTACTATCTTATCTCGAAGCTTCATTGTTGCAAATGTGATGGATGGATATACTCTTTTTGTCAGTAGGTGCTCTTTTTATGTGAATTTCTTAATAATTTATGTCTAATGTATGATCCGCTGTGTCTTCATTTTACTCGTGCCCTAATAATTAATGTGAATTCATGAAACACTTGTAATCTTGGCTCGCTGCATATGATATTCGTTTTGACAAGAAGAACAAATGTTTTTTAGGGGTGGGTTGTGTACTTTTCACCTTGGAACTCCATCAAAATTTGTAAATGGAAGTATAAATTCCTTTTTGTGACCTAACTAGGGTTCCTCTAGCCCAACGAAGTTGCAAAAAGACTCCTTGGTAAAGTGAAAATTCCAATTTCAAATTCACTTTTACTCCATGCACCACAATTGGCTAGGCACTGTTCTCAATCCTTGGTGATCACCCTAAAACTTCATTTTTCTCCTTTCCGCAAATTTCTGTCCTAACCCTAGACGGCTTAGCTAGGGCATCAAGTGAATTACATTAGAAACGTCCTCTTGGTGAGTGAGTTGGTGAGGAATTGGGCTAGGGTGTCTCCTACAAGCCCTCCAAATTTAAGGCTTATCCCACGGTTGGTTTTGTTGAAGAATGTAACTAGTGTTGGTCTTCATAATTGTACTTGTCAAAAGAAAATTTCTATTAAAGAAAATGACTTATTAAAGCATGGGTTTCATGCTTGAGTCAATGTTTTCTATGTCAAAGCCTCCATTGAAGGCTTCTAGGATTTGTCTTGAGTTATTAGAGTCATTGCCATTTTTATTAGACCCTTTTTGGGCTTTTGTATCATGTAAAAAGAATTATTTTTGAGTCAAAAAGGTTATTTGTCACCTCCACACCAAGTTGGCCCTGTCCCCATGAAGTCGGCCTACATTAGGGAAATTTGACCCAACAGAAAGGCTATATATAGACAGACAGTTTGACCTATTTGTAGCATTCACTAAACAAGTTCGATCTCCAAGGAAGAGAGGTAGAAAAGAGAGCGAAGTAGTGAGAGAAGGACGAAATTTGCTAGGAAGACCCAATTCCAGTTTCTAGGCTATCTATCTCTCACACGTGTGAATTTTCTTGGCATTTTCTTTGGCCAAAATTCTGTGTCTACTGCAGGTCCGAAATTCTGTTCCTGGGGGTCGAAGTTCTGTTGCTGGGGGCCGAAATTCTAGATTTAAGCTATTGTTGGGGAGCTGTTACTTGGAGACTTTGACAAGGATCATCTATTAAAGGGAAGGGCTGAGTTGGTGGTTGGAGGAGGTCTTTGTCTAGGTCTAAGAGGTCTTGAAGAGTCTCATCTTTATTTGAATCTACTGAAGGAAAAATTTAACTGGGTTTTCCCCTTATAGGGGTTTTGCCCTAGCTGAGTGCCTACATCTTGTGTCTCGTGTTCTTGTGGTCTTCATATACATATAATTTGGTAATTTCTTGATGAAAAATAAACTAATAAAGAAGTAAAAGAAGCCAACATAATTCACAAGTAATTATCAAGAAAGAAGAATCAAACCCTTATTTCTATAAGCATTGATTTCTCAACATGGTATCAGAGTTAAGATCGAAGAAGGTTGAAGATCACATTGTTGGCTTGGAAGGAAGGGTTACTCCCTCCATGGCAAACTACTTGAAGATGGGATTCAATATCATAAGAATTGCTGGAAGCTGGATTGGATGAATCATCTACAATCTATCTAGAAAAGTCAAGAGTGAAGGATTCTTGGCTGCACTTACAGGTACTCTTGATGATGACAACGCATGGATCATTGATAGTGGAGCCTCAAGACATATGACGGGAGAAAGTGGGCAACTTCATACTCTATTAAGGGAACCATCATCACATGCAGTGGAGCTAGTAGACAACCACAGTTATGCAGTCAAGGGCCTTGGATCTACATCACTGAAGCTGGAAAGTGGAGCAAAGCTACGCCTCAACAACATACTCTATTATCCAGGTTTGAAAATCAATTTAGTTTCCATTTCTTGTTTAGAAGATAAAGGAGATAGGGTTGCCTTTGTAGATGGTAAAGTTTTGGTTTGGGGAAAAGATTCAAGTATTGAAAGGCAAAAGTAATTGGAGTTCGTGAAGGAAGGCTATATAGAGTCATAACAACATCTCCTCAAGCCCTAGTTCACATGGAGATCAATCCTATCGAACTCAGTGTTTTAAAATTTGGCCAAGCCAATTGAGCCATACCCCTGGCTGGTCTGACTCGGCAGAAAAACCGGTTCGATGGCCGGTTTGTTACCGAACCGTCTGAGTTGGTCATCGACTCAGCTAGTTTGGTAACAAACTAGCGGGCTCGGCTGAGCCCAAGTTAAACCGACCGAACCGACTGTTGATTTGGGGTAGCATCAAATGTGCTCTAAGCCTCAAATTTTGCAAGGAGGCTTGGGCACATGTATTCCAAAGAACCCAGAAAGCGTTTTGGGAAATTCCACCCAGAAGTGATTTTATTAAAATAATTAATGTTTTTAATGGGGTTCCTAAGTCTAAACTTAGGAAAATTTAAAATATTAATGGGTATTAATCTAATCATTGGTGAAACTTCTAGAAAAATACACAAATCAAGCCAAAACGATCTGAGCCTTTGATTCAGATTTAATCTAGGTCGTTGGTTGTCCAACATAAAAATATAAGAAGGGGCTTGAGTGTCATTTTGAAGCCACACTGAGAGATCAAGAAAATCGATTTTTTGAGTGAGAAGTTCTCAGGAGGAAAAAATTGATTGAGGAGATTTCTTGCAACAGAGGGGCAGTGAGAATCCGGAAGAAGGAATTTCCAGAGAGTATGAGGCAGAGGGAGGAGAGAAAGATGTCTTGAGGAAGGCTGACGCTGGCCCACACAGTGCCGACGTAGAGGCAGCACAACCCTTGAGGGGAAGTCGAGTTTCCTACTAAGGGAAGTCGAGTTACAATTGCCGGAAGCCGGGGTGTGAGTTTGGGAGGCGAATATCAATTTTCTCAGCTAGCAGAGGATCCGAAAGAGGGGCGGCATAATACCTAGCAGGGGTGATGCAGAAACTCCAGGGGTGACGCAGTTCTGCGCAGAGGCCACGTAGAGGGTGATGCAAAGCCTCCAATTCAACAGGATCAGTCACTGATTCTCTTAGTGACAGGGTGAGATCATTTCACCAATCTTTTGTCCAGTATGCTCTCTGTATCAGATTGCTCTTTGAGCATCCTAGAATTGTACTCAGATTTTCTCCTGCATAATAATAAAACCCTCAGAGCTGCTGCAGCGGTTTTCCTGCATTGGGTTTTTCGGGGGACATTTGTCCAAAAATAATGGTGTCCTATGTGTTTGTATTTGCTTGCTTAGTTTTTATGTTTCAGAATCATATATAATTTGGTGTAGGCTGCTTCAGTAATTTACTTCAATGTTTCAAGAAGAAATCTGAAATAAGTTTGTAATGTAATTTACGATTTAGGTGAAGTAGATTCCGCTGGTTGCAGTAGGATTCTTGAGATTGTTAGGTCTAGGAATTTTCACATGGTATCAGAGCTTTTGATGTGAAACAGGAAGAGCAAATCTATCACTGAAGCAATGGCCAACTTGCTTCAACAAGTAACAGTTCGAATCCCCTGAGGGATTGCGCAGTTCTAGCCAGGAGGGCTATATTTTCGAGGTTGTCTCTCTCTGAGTGAGTCGACAAAGAGGTAAGACTGTCAGATCAAGAATTTGCCAAGGAAGAGGGAGCCTCATAGAGCCTTAGGGCAAAGCTAGAGGGACGCAGTTTTCTGCAAGCTGAGTGTTGGGCAGAAAAGCCGTTAGAAGAAGGAAGCAAATCGCATAGTGAGGGAATACTTCCTTAGTGGTTTCTTACCGAGGAAATCAATATTTCTCATTTTGTTGGGCAGCAGAGGAGCAACAGACTTACCAGCTCCATCTGGGAGTATGTAAGCCAGCCTAGAAGCTATGCAGTAGGGAGAAAGAGGGAGTTGTTTGAAAATTTTCGGAGGAAATGGCAACCAGTGGCTTGAGGGATCAGGAATGGTTGGACCGAGGATCCAACTATGTCATCTGGAAGGCTAAAATGTCATTCCTTCTAGATGAGCATGACCTCAAGACATATGTCGACAACGTGGTGGTTGTGTCTGCAGATCCAGATTCGTTGAAGAAGTACCGATCAGAAATGGTGAAGGCCAAGAGGATGATCCTGATGTAGTAAAGGATCACGTAGTGTGTCATGTCGCTAACAGAGGGATTGCTAAGGAGATGTGGGATACCTTGAAAACGCTATATCAAGGATCTTTCGAGCAGTGGAATATGTACTTGGAGCAATTACTGAGATTTGCTCAAATGCAAAAGGGGATGCATGTGGATCCATTCCTCATGAAGCTTAAGGAGACCCGTGATGAATTGTCTACTGTGGGGCATACACCTCAAGATTCAGAGTTGGTTAGACTGGCCCTTAATTCTGTCTCAGATGAGTGGCAAGTCTTTGTCTAGAGTATCCTAGGTAGAGCTGCATTGCTGAATTGGGATGGGATGTGGGAAACTCTAAAACAAGAGGAGCTGAGGAGAGACTTAGTGAAGGTCAAACTTAACGGAAGCAACAACAGTGGGCTGAAGCCGAAGGAGGAGGAGGATAATGCAACCCTTGCATCGAAGGGACAACAAGAGCAGCGGAGATGTAAGAAGGATGTCTCAAAGATCAAGCATTTCAGGTGTGGTGAGATGGGTCACTACGCTACTCAGTGACCTCTTAAGAAGAAGGACAAGGATGAGAAGCACGATTTGAAGGCTGCAACTGCGAAGATTGAAGAGGAGGAGTTCACCATGATAGTTGAGATACCTCCAGGAGGAAGGTGGGTTGACTTGGAACAGTAGTTCGAAAGAGCTGCAGATGGGCAGGATCCTTGAGGAGCCCACTTCTAGGATCATTTCCTTGCTATGGGAGCCCAGATCAGAAGTATCAAGATGGACTAGTGTCAGATGATGCTAAGGAGTGTCGAGGAGATAGTTGCAGTTGCTAGGAGCACCAGAGATTGAACAACACAGAGCATAGTTGGCAGCAGTGCAGATGGCACATAGTAGAGGCCAGCAACAACGCAGTAGATTTAGAGGGTTAGTGCAAAGACTAGCAGCAGTCAGGCTCTGACATTCATGTATCACACTGAACACAGTTAGTTCAGTAATTTTGGGTGTTTTTTTGTTGTTGATGCAGTAGCAGCAGCAGTTTGCAGTGCAGTAGCAATTGGCAGTGGTAGTTCTAGTAGCAGCACAGATGCAACACTAGAGAGGGAGATGTAGTATGGATGTAGTGTTGACAGTGGCAGTGTCAGCAATAGTACAGTTGCAGCAGCAGCGCAGTAGTTGGCGGACAACATGTTAGACATCAGCAGCGCAGAGGACGATGCTTCAGAGTCAGAGCAGTATGTAGTAGTAGTGTATTGCTAGAGAACATTCCTCGCTCAGAGGGAGTGTTCATTTGGGGTAGCATCGGATGTACTCTAAGCCTCAAATTTTGCAGGGAGGCTTGGGCACATGTATTCCAAAGAGCCTAGATCAAGCCAAAACGATCTAGGCCTTTGATTAAGATTTAATTTAGGCTATTGGTTGTCCAACAGAAAGATATAAGAAGGGGCTTGAGGGTCATTTGGAAGACACGCTAAGAGATCAAGAAAATCGATTTTATGAAGTGAGAAGTTCTCAGGAGGAAAAATCTATTGAGGAGATTTCTTGTAGTAGAGGGGCAATGAGAATCCAAAAGAAGGAATTTTCGGAGAGTGCGAGGTAGAGGGAGGACAGAAAGACGTTTAGAAGAAGGTTGATGCTAGTCCATGCAGTGCCGACGCAGAGGCAGCGCAGTCCTTGAGGGGAAGTCGAGTTTCCTGCAAAGGGAAGTTGAGTTTTAGTTGCCGGAAGTTGGGGTGTGAGTCTGGGAGACAGAAGATCAATTTTCTCAGCCAGCAGACGATCCGGAAGAGGTGTAGCATAATACCCAGTAGGGGTTACGCAAAAACTGTCGGGAGTGATGCAGTTCTGCGTAGAGGCCACGCCGAGGGTGATGCATAGCCTCCAGTTCAGCAGGATCAATCACTGATTCTCCCAGTGACAGGGTGAGATCATTTCACCATTCTTTTGTCCAGTATCGTCTCTGCGTCGGATTGCTAGTTGAGCATCCTAACATTGTACTCATATTTTCTCTTGATAATAATAAAACCCTCAGAGCTGTTGCACCAGTTTTCCCGCATTGGGTTTTTTCGGGGACATTTGTCCAAAAATAACGTTGTCCTATGTATTGTATTTCCTTTCTTAGTTTCTATGTTTCAAAATCATATATAATTTGGTGTAGGCTGCTTTATTAATTTACTTCAATGTTTCAAGAAGAAATATGAAATAAGTTTGTAATGTAATTTACAATCTAGGTGAAGTAGATTCAACTGGTTGCAGTAGGATTCCTGAGATTGTTAGATCTAGGTTTTTCACACTGGCCAGAGACGCCCAAACACGCCCAATGATGCATTTTGGAGGGAAAAACAAACCCCAAACTTTATTCTAATTTGGTTTTAGGTTATTTTTAAGGCCATTTACCTCTCCCAAGCATATAAAAGTTACCTGACCCCCACATTTCTTCACAAATCTCTCATTGCATTTGTGTGAGAATTTGTGAGGAGTTTGTGAAGAGTTTTGGAGTTTGTTTTTGGAGCAGTGGTGAGGAGTCTTGGGCAATCATTTGGAGCAGTAGTGAAGAGCTTCTTGGGCAGCCATTGGAGCAACATTGAGGAGGCATTTGTGCCTAGAGGTATTTTTTTTCACTTTTAAAATCTCTTTTTGCTTGTTTGTTTTTGTGCAAATCTGGAAATTGAAAAGAGTAATTTTTGTAAAAGAAATGAACATTGAAGCATTGTTTCTTTTGTTTGTTTTCATTTTCATCTTTTTTCCTTTCATTTCCAAGTCCAAATATCAGAAAATGGCTCCTAGAATGAAAGATGTTGCTTGGGCATAGGCTGAAATGATTTATAATCAAATGCATTGCAAATTTTGTGATAAATAAATTAAGGGGGGTGGAGGGGGCATTCGTACGTTGAAACAACACTTTGCTGGTGTTAGAGGCCAAATTACTCTACATGAAGCACCATCAACACAAATTGGGGAGATTAGGAAGGAGTTGCTAGATAACTTTGAGAAGTTTGAGCAAGAAAAAGTTAGGCAAAAAGGATTAGAGGCTGAAATTGGGAGGAACAGGAGTATACAACAAATGATGGTTTCCAACCCCAATTTTGATTATCAGGGCTCTTCATCTATCCCTTACACTGATGCATCCAACCCCTTTCGCTATGTTCCTCCCTCTTTGGAGTCTATTCAAGAAAAGGGTAAGGGTAAAATGAAAAAGAAGGGTGATATCAAAAGTTATTTCACACCCTCCTCTCCCTCTGATAGTGCACATGGTCCTCAAGCTAATAGAAGTCATATGCAAACCACTTTAAATGACCATTGGAAGAAAGAATTGAGAGAGACTGCTTGTGATTACATAACTAGATGGTGTTATGATGTTGATATCCCTTTCAATGCTTCTCGTTCACCATATTATGAACTTATGTTTGATGCCTGTTTGCTGCTGGAAAGGGCTTCAAAGGCCCTACTATGAATGAGTTAAGGGGATCTCTTTTGCAAAGATAATTTTCCTCCATTGATGAATATTTGAAAGATTTCAAAAGCTCATGGGCAAAAACAAGATGTACCATCATGTCAGATGGATGGACTGATCAAAGGAACCGTACCATCATAAACTTTATTATATTTTGCCCTTAGGGAACCATGTTTCTAAAATTAGTTCATGCATCTAATGGGGTGAAAGATGCACACTTGCTGTTTCAAATTTTGGACGAGGTTGTTGAAGAGGTGGGGGTCGCTAATGTTGTTCAAATCATCACAGATAATGCCTCTAACTGTGTTCTCGCTGGTAAAATGTTAGAGGAAAAACACAAAACCATCTTTTGGACCCCATGTGTTGCACATTGCATAGACCTTATGCTTGAGGATATTGGCAAAATAGATTGGGTCAATAACACTGTAGAGCATGCCAAAAGCATAACAAAATATATCCACAACCACTCATGGATTTTGAGCCTGATGAGGAAACACATAGGGGGCAGGGATATTATTAGGCCCGCCATCACTAGATTTGCAACTCATTTTTTGACATTGCAATCTATGCTTTCCCAACATAGAAACTTGCAAAAGGTGTTTTCTAGTGATGAATGGAATGGATGTCAATGGTTTCGCAAATAGGATGGCAAAGATGTGAAAACAAATGTTAATGAAGAAATATTTTTGAAAAGGGCAGTAGAGATTGTGAAGGTTGCTGAGCCACTGGTTAAGGTGTTGTGGTTGGTGGATGGGGAAAGATTGGCTATGGGCTTCATTTATGAGGCTATGGATCAAGCAAAGGAGAAAATAAAGGCAGTATACAAGGATAGAGTGGCTAAGTATGGGCCCATTTGGGAAATCATTGATCAAAGATGGAACAATCAACTCCATCGCCCTATACATGCAACTGGGTTTTTTCTGAACCCAAGGTATCATTATAAAGCTTTGGAGGCAGAAGCTTTGACTGAGGAGGTTAGATATGGATTGATTGACTGCATTGACCGCATGGTCCCTAAGGAGAGTGATCAGCTAGAGATACATCGACAGATCACTTGTTTCAGCAGAGCCACAGGTACCTTTGGCAAGAACCTAGCAAGGATTGCAAGGGAAGCAGATGAGCCAGGTAAACAAACAATTTCAATTTTCAAATTCTTATTTTGTTAAATTGTTTATAATTTGGAAGTTGGATATAATTGGTTGAGCTAAGTCATTACACAATTATGTTTTTTGCAACACAATGGTGGGAAGCATTTGGTAGCCATTGTCCTCATTTGCAGAAGTTTGCAATCCGTATTTTGAGTCAAACTTGCAGTGCTACTGGGTATGAGGGCAATTGGTCTGTCTTTGAGAGGATTCAGACGAAGAAGAGAAACCATTTGGAACAAAAGGGGTTAAATGATCTAGTCTATGTCCAATACAACCTCCGACTGAGACAAAACCAGTTGCTGAACAAAAGACCTGATACAAATCCCATTGTGTTGGAAGATATTGATCCAACATTAGATTGTGTAGTGGAGAGTCATCCATCAGAGTTTGATTTTGACGAGGATATTCGTGTTGATTTGGATTTACAGACAAAGGCATTAGTTGAACATAATGTTCAGTTTAATGCAGATCCACTTGTACCAGGTCCAACCCCAAGTATTCCAGTTGCAGGCACTTCCTCTACTCAGCCACGACAGAAGCACATATCTCGTCTATCTTAGTGTGTAGCTGTTGTGCTTGCTAGTGCTACTACTTCTACAGTTGCAGTTGGAGATGGTGATGAGGAGGAGGAGCCATGGGTTTCCCTGTCTGACTCTGATTCAGAGTTTGAGCCAGATGATGTTGGCTTCTCTAGGAGTAACCAGTAGTATTGGTGACTAGTGATGTTTTACAGTTTATTTTTGTTGTAGAGGGCATTTAGAGGCTCCTTGGTTATGTGTTTTTGTTTTGATCTCTATATCATGTATGTATTTGGACAGTGCACTGGGTGCCATTTTGATATAATGGATATATTCATGAGCCTACTTTGATCATATGTTTTCTTTTCTCTATATTCTAATGCTTTGTGTTTGGAAACATGAATGAAAATCTTTAAAATTATGATTTTTCATAAAAAATAAATATTTAATGTATTTTTTACAATGACCAAGTCATTGAAATCAAACCGGCCGAGTCGATACCGAGTTGGAGTCGGAGTCAGAGCCGACCCTCAACCGGTTCTAAACCCGAGTCGGAGTTTTAAAACATTGATCAAACTATGGCATAAAAGATATGGGTATATTCATTACAAGATAATACCCTCACTTAGTCAAATGGTAAAGGGCACCCCAACATCAAGGAAGATCATGAAGGACTATGTAAGGGATGTGCCTTGGGTAAGAATACAAGGAAGCCTTTTACAAGTAGTGATACAAGGTCTAAGGAGATATTAGACCTCATTCATTCTGCTGTGTGTGGGCCAATGTCTAACAAATCTCTTGGAGGCCATCTTTATTATGTGACCTTCATTGATGATCATTCTAGAAAGACACGGCTCTATCTTCTCAAAACAAAGGATGAAGCATTTGAAAAGTTCACGGAATTTAGATCCTAAGTGGAGACCTTAACCGAAAGAAGAATGGAAGAAGGCAATGCAAGAAGAATAACAATCCATCATGAAGAATGGGGTATGGGAAATTGTTTCTAGACCAAGTGACAAATCGGTTGTCACCAAAAAATGGATTTACAAAATCAAACATGCTGTCGATGGAAGCATAGTCAAATACAATGCTAGATTTGTTGCAAGGGGTTTCTCACAAAAGGAAGGTATGGACTATGAGGAAACCTTTGCTCCTACTACTAGGTATACTAGTATAAGATCTTTGGTTTTGCTAGCTACCACTATGGGATGGAATATCCATCAAATGGATGTAAAAACAACATTTATAAATGGAACCATTGATGAAGAAGTATACATTGAACAACCAGAAGGCTTCGAAATAAATAACAGAGATACACATGTTTGCAGACTCAAGAAAGCCCTATATGGCTTGAAGCAAGCTCCTAGGGCATGGTATGCAAGGATGGATGCATATCTCTTAAGAATTGGGTTCGTCAAAAGTTCTGCCAATGCAAACCTCTACATTAAGGTGGTGAAGAATGAACCAGTCATTATACTACTATACGTGGATGATTTGTTTATTACAGTTGTGGAGCCCAGAATACTAGAATGCAAAAAAATGTTGGCAACTGAATCAAGACGAAAGACCTAGGACTCATGCAATATTACTTGGACTTGGAAGTCTGGCAGAAACCTGGTGAGATTTATCTAGGTCAAGGTAAATACATAATGAAGATGTTGCAGAAATTCGGTACGAACAAGCCTATGACTACTCCCATGATAACGAATCTCAAGAAGTTGAGAAACTTCAACTCTAGTTTCACCGATCCTACTAGCTATCATAAGTTGGCGGGTTCTCTGATGTACTTAGTGAATATGAGCCTGATATATGTTTCGCTGTAAATGTTCTTAGTCAATTTCAATTAGAGCCTTGTCATGACCATTGGATAGCTGCCAAGCATATTTTGAGATACATACGTGGCACAATACATCATTATCTAAATTATGATGGAAAGGAAGTCAAGTTAACAGTTTTAACCGATTCTGATTGGAGTGGCAGTGAGAGTGATGGAAGAACCACTACTAGTGGATGTTTTAGTTTGGGATCTGCATCGATTTCATGGATGAGTAGAAAACAAGATCCTGTTGCATTAAGTAGTGTTGAACTAGAATATGTTGCTGCATGTGAAGTAGGAAAGGAAATTGTTTGGTTATGAAAACTCTTGTCAGATTTGTTTGGAAAGCCTTTGGATCCTACAGTGATAAATTATGATAATCAAAGCAGCATCAAAATGTCTGAAGACCTCGTATTCCATACAAGGACGCAGCATGTCAACAACAAGTACCACTACATTAAGAGTTGGGTATAAGATGGGGTCGTGAAGCTATAATATATCTTGGCAGATGAACAAGTAGCTGATGTGCTGACAAAATCTCTTCCGAATAAGAAGTTTGGATATTTTAGAAGCATGCTTGGGTTGGTTGATGTTACAGATTAGTTGATAGGGAGAGATGAAGCATCTTATGTCTAGATGCTTGGAAGGACATCTGGCCAACCTATGTGTTGATGTCTAGATCCCTAAGTAGGGAGGGTAGCGTTGGTCATGGAGCTCCGACCTTGGATACACGCCTAGATCCCTGGGTTGATGGTAGAGCTTAAAAGCCATATGGTACATTAGAAGTAGCTAAAGCTTGAGTCCATTAGATTACCCTAGTCAGGTATCTAATCTGTAGCACTAAGTGTGCTAGAACTCTTCGTAGTTCATTTCTTTGTGAGATCTTCCATGTACTCGTATATGTATGTAATTATGAATCCCTGCATAGTTAAGAGGGAGTGTTGAAAAATGTAACTAATGTCGGTCTTCATAATTATACTTGTCAAAATAAAATTTATTATTAAATAAAATGACTTATTAAAGCATGGGTTTCATGCTTGGGTCAATGTTTTTAGGTCAAAGCTTCCATTGAAGGCCTCTAGGTTTTGTATTGAGTCACTAGAGTCATTGACATTTTTATTAGACCCTTCTTGGGCTTTTGTATCATGTAAAAATAATTATTTTTGAGTCAAAAAGGTTATTTGTCACCTCCACACCAAGTCGACCCTGTCCCAAGAAGTCGGCCTACATTAGGACAATTCGACTAAGCAGAAAGGCTATATATAGAGATGTAGTTCGACCTATTTGGAGCATTCACTAAACAAGTTCGATCTTCAAGGAGGAGAGGCATAAAAGAGAGCGAAGTAGCTAGAGAAGGACAAAATTTGCTGGGAAGAACTAATTCGAGTTTTTGGGCTATCTATCTCTCACACGTGCGAAGTTTCTAGGCAGTTGCTGAGGCTAGAATTCTGCCTCTACTGCAGGTCTGAAATTTTGTTGCTGGGGGTCGAGGTTCTGTTGCTGGGGGGATAAATTCTGGATTGAAGCTGCTACTGGGGAGATGTTACTTGGAGACATTGACAGGGAACATCTATTGAAGGGAAGGGTTGACTTGGTGGTTGGAGGTTCTCTTTGTCTAGGTCTAAGAGGTCTTGAAGAGTCTCATCTTGATTTGAGTCTATTGAAGGAAGAGTTTGACTGGGTTTTCCCCTTGTAGGGGTTTTTCCTTGGCTGAGAGCCTACATCTTGAGTCTGGTGGTCATGTGGTCTTCATATACTTATAATTTGGTAACTGCTTGATGAAATATAAACTAATAAAGAAGTAAAAGAAGCCAACATAATTCACAAGTAATTATCAAGAAAGAGGAATCAAACCCTTATTCCTATAAGCATTGATTTCTCAAAAGGTTTGTGAGAAGCATTAAGCCCTAGCTCCAAAATTGTTTTGGTCTAGGTCTTCTTTGGTTAGTGGCCATTTGTAAGGTCTCTTCAGCCAAAAACTCGAAGGAAGTTAATTACTATGTGACCTTCTTCTATCTCCACTTAACCTAAACGCTATCTCAAGGATCATTGAAAACCCTAGGTCAAGCTTGGACCTTCCCAAGGCTCCTTTGTGGTCCCATATCTTCATTATTCTTTATTTGTCAAGATCATTTGAGGAACCTTATACTTTAGAAGGGTCTTAGGTCTAGGACTTCTTTCATCAGAGAATATCTCTATTTCCTAGGTCTAGGGAATCCCATGAACTTTTCTTGGAGAGCCCTTTACCTTGCCCTTGAAGCAAGCAAGCTATTTATTTGATCCTCCCCATTGAATGGTATTTGGAAATCACATTATACCTCATCATTGAATTATCCCTTCTAGTGATTTGATTTATACTGGGACTCCTCCCATCGGTGAAAGTCTATAAAGAGAAGGGGACATTGACTGAGGTAACGGTGGGTCCTTGTCTCGTTGTTGGCATTTGGTCTAGTAGTTGTCCCATAGGAACCCCTCCTAAGATCCCTGCTAGATTGTGTGGTAACAAGCCCTTTCTTTTAATTCACACATCTTTCCTTCAATCATAATGCTTTGTGCTTCGCTGCAATCACATTGCACTTCCTACAATTGCACTATGTTTTCTTATAATCGCACTGTGTTTTCCTGCAATCACACTGTGCTTTCTTGCATTCGCACTACGTTTTCTTTCAATTGTATTGCGCTTTCCTACAATCACACTGCTCTTCAAGCAATCTGCACCGGTAAACTCGACCTCCTTTTGCTGAAACAATTTAGGCTCCTTTTGTCACTCAAAAACAAGAAATACTTGTGAAGAATAAACTCCAACAATTTCTTTCTTTAATCATTGTTGCTGAACCCCTCTGGTGTCTTTTGAAAACCACCCACTTGAATATTGATCTCGATCCAATGATCTCAATGATTTCCAATGTTGCCCATCGATTCCCTTTGTAATATCTCATTCACAAATGAATGGCCACGATTAGAAGTTCACTTGATCCAATCGATGGCTAAGATCATCTTAGAAACTTTCTGTAAGCTTCGAGAGGTAAATCGATGTTATCCCAACTAATGTCAGTTAATTATTCAGTGTCCCTAAGTTAGACTTAGGAAATAATTAAAAAATCACTAATTGACATAATAAAGATATTTCCCTTAGGAAAGATTACATGGGCTTGGAGATAATTAACTCCTCCATGTTCTTCGCCTCAATGACACCGCTCAAGACTAGAGCACCTGTCCGAGCTACAAAATCTAACAATCTCATTTGATTTATGTCAAGAAACAAGGAGCCGACCATGATTTGGAATCCAATCTACATATTTATGATTTTGGTTTGCCGTGTAGGTTTTAACCTCGTACAGAAATTACCTACATACTAATTCTAAAACACAGAAAATAAACAATGTGAGAGAATAACACATAAAACACATATACACAGAGAGTTTCCCCTGGATCCCAAAACTGGGACTACCATATTGATTTTCCATTATGTTCCTTTCAATGTTACAATACATATTTATACATGCTGAAGCATCCAATACCATGGACTGAAAACCATCGCATCCAAAACCATGGACCGAAAATCATCGCGTCCAAAACCATGGACTGAAGACCATCGCGTCCAAAACCATGGACTGAAAACCATCGCGTCCAAAACCATGTGCGAAAATCATGCGTAGGTCCGCCCAACTTAATATAGGATCCAATTTTTTTTTTTCCAGGGCACCCCATAGAGGGGGGTTACCTACACCCCTCAAACCCCCTGTGACCCCCCCGCTACGCAATCAGCGCAACGAAGGGAGGGCTCCGCCCCCCCTCTAACCCTTCGGTTAACTACGTGGGCTAGTCGTGGAAAGAATATAACACAACCCAACATTCTTCCACTTGTTTTCTTTCCACAGGGGGCCACAAGAGAGCTTAGTCATTTATCCAGCCTTGTAATGCCCATTGTTTCTCTACACCAAGAGAACTTCTCAAAGCTCATAGATTTTGTCAATGCATTGCAATATTCTTCAAAGTGTCCACCTTTACCAGCAACACCTTTTTGTCTTCTATCATATCCCTCACAAAGTGATGCTGAACATCAATGTGCTTTGTTGTTGAATGATATGTAGGGTTCTTTGCCAAGAAAATTGCACTTTGGCTGTCACAGTCTATCCTTATAGCTCCCTGTACTAACCCCATAATTGAACACAATCTCTGCAACCAAACTGCTTCCTTGCTTGCATGAGTCACTGCCATGTATTCTGCCTCTGTAGTTGATAGTGCCACTACAGATTGTTTCTTACTCATCCAACTAACTGCACCTCCAAATAGGTTAAATGCATGCCCACTTGTAGATCTTCTCTGATCCATATCTCCAGTCTAGTCGGCATCAACAAAGCCACGAATATCCAAAACTCTGTCCAATCCTAGTCTTCCTTGGTAGCACAAACCATAACTGCTAGTACCACGCAAATACCTGAAAATCCGCTTCACTGTTGTCCAATGCTCCTTCCCTGGTTTTGACATAAACCTGCTCAATACTCTTACTGCATGTGCAATGTCTGGTCTAGTATAGACCATCGCATACATCAGGCTACTGACTGCACTTGCATATGGAACACGGAACATATCCTCTTCCTCTTCTTGTGTCTTGGACACTGTTCAGCAGATAACTTTACACTTACAGGAATAGGAACCTTCACCGGTTTACTATCTTGCATATTAAACCTCTGCAGTATTGTCTCGACATACTTCCTCTGGTTTAACCAAAGCTTCCTCATTGCCCGATCCCTTTTAATTTCCATGCCAAAATATAGTTTGCAGCACCAATATCTTTCATGTTGAATTTGGAGGACAATTGGGTCTTCAAATCCTGGATAATTTCTTTGTCATTTCCAACCAGCAACATATCATCCACATACAAGACCAAATAGATAACACGGTCACCAATTAATTTAAAATACACACAGTGATCTGCCTTGCTTTTGGTGAAGTCAAGTCCTCGTATAAATGTATCAAATTTATGATGCCACATCCTTGGTGATTGTTTTAACCCATACCGAGACTTCTTTAACTTGCATGCCAGTTCTTTCTTACCCTTCACTGCAAAGCCTTCAGGTTGCTTCATGTAGATCTCCTCTTCTAGATCCTCGTGAAGAAATGTTGTCTTCACATACATCTGTTCTACCTCAAAATCAAAAGCAACAACAACATATAAAAGTAATCTAATAGAAGCTACCTTGGCAATAGGAGAAAAAATATCACCAAAATCAATTCCTGACACTTGGGAATAACCTTTTGCTACCAACCGATCTTTGTATTTCTCCACCTTTCCTTCTGCGTTTGTCTTCTTCTTGAACACCTACGTTGTCTTCACATACATCTGTTCTACCTCAAAATCAAAAGCAACAGCAACATATAAAAGTAATCTAATAGAAGCTACCTTGGCAACAGGAGAAAAAATATCACCAAAATCAATTCCCGACACCTGGGAATAACCTTTTGCTACCAACCGAGCTTTGTATTTCTCCACCTTTCCTTCTGCGTTTGTCTTCTTCTTGAACACCTATTTGCTGCTAATGGGTTTCCTTCCAGCCGGCAACTCCACCAGATCCCATGCCTCATTTTTGTGCAAAGATGTCATTTCATCAACCATGGCCTCTTTTTAGAGTTTGCCATCCTCTGAATCTATTGCTTGATCTTCATCCAACCTTGCTGCCTCCAGAGATGCAACCAAGTCTTGTCTGGAACACTAGAACCCAGCCTAAGGAGAAAACCTTTTGCTTCCTTGAGATTAAAGGCTCCTCTCTTGTTATTACCCCATCTCAATTGATCCTGCCCCTCTGTTATTAAGATCTTCCTTTGCTTGAGCAAGTCCCCAAGAGCCTCTGCTTTGATTTTTAGGGGGCTGTCCTCTCTGCAATCAATGTTTCTCCAGCTTCTCCACTTTTTGGAGGTATGAGAAAGATCCCAAAAATCCTTTACTCGGATTAACGCTTAGGCATCTGTTTCCTGCTTGAGGCTTACAAAATTCTCTGTTAACAACGTTGGTTCTTGCTACCATTTGTCCTCCCAAAAGAGAGCAAGATCTCCTGCTCTAATTTCCCAGAAACTATTATTTTGAACTAGGCTTCTGTTTTCCCAGGCTCTGTTCCATATATAGGAGCCTTTTATAATTCCAGACATTCTTATGAGATCATTAGTGTACCAAGAGCTGGCATATTTCTCTTTGCATATCCTGGCCCATTGGGCTTTTGGCTCCTACACCCATCTCCACCAAAGCTTGGCTTCTATAGCTTTACAAAGAATCTCTTGATCATCCAAGCCAAGACACCCATGACTTTTGGGTTTACATATTTTTTCCCAGGAAACCAAGGCCCATTTCTTTCTTGTTTCCTCCTTGCCCCACAGGAAATCTCTTTGTATGTCTCTGATTTGCTCTAAGACACCTTTGGGAGTTGGGAGAGCTGATAACATGAAAACCGAGATGGATTGCAGAACTGCCTTTGTCAGAACTAACCTGCCGGCCAGGTTCAAGGCACGGAAGGTCCAATTTTTGACTCTGTCCTGCAACTTATTAAGAACCGGTTCCCAAATACTCTTGTGCATGGGTCTGGTTGTAAGAGGGATTCCTAAATATTTAGAGGGGAGGGAATCTCTTTGGAAACCAAGAATTCTTGAGATATTTCTTTGGATAGCAATGTTAGTGTTTAAGAAGAAGATTTTTGACTTAGAGAGATTGACTTCCATACCTGTAGCCAGGGCAAAATCTTTAAGTATTTGCTTGTAGGCCAAAGCCTCTTTGACTGTTGGAATTCCTTGCAATAAGGTATCATCAACAAATTGTTGATGAGTCAGCACATAACCATTCTCTCAAACTTGAAGACCCTTGATTTTGGCCATAGCCTTGGCCTGCTTTATGGATCGCCCAAGTCATTCCATCATGAGAATAAAGAGGAAGGGAGAGAGAGGGTCTCCCTGCTTGAGGCCTCTAGAAGGATTGAAGATATCTGAGGGAGAGCCATTTACCAGAATGGAAAAGCTGGAAGAGGTCACCAACGCCATGACCCATCTGACCCAGTTGTGGTCGAACCCAAAGGCAGAGAAAATCTTCTTGATATAATTCCAATTCACCTTGTCATACGCTTTGGCAATATCCAATTGCATGATCATCCCTTCTTGTTTTTTGCTGGTTAGCGTGTGAACCACCTCATGTGCTTGAATAATGTTGTCTAGAATCTGTCTTCCCTCCACATAACCTGATTGTTCCTCAGACACTAGTGAGGGAAGGAGAGGTTTGAGTCTATTAGCCACTACTTTGGATATTATCTTGTAAACCACATTACATAAGGCAATAGGTCTGTATTTGTCTGTAGTTTGAGCTGAGTCCTGTTTGGGAATAAGGGAGATGAAGGAGGTGTTGAGAGCTTTCAGGATAGTTTTGTTGCTCCTGGAATCCTCTACCACATTCAAAATGTCCTCTTTGACAATATGCCAACAAGCTTTAAAAAAATCCACATTGAAACCATCCAGGCCTGGTGCTTTGCCATTCTGCATGTCTTTGAGAACCTCGCTGACCTCCTTTTCAGCAATTGGTCTATTGAGGTTAAAATTGTCCTCTTTGGACACCAGTTTAGGGATATGCCTTGTAATTCCCCTGATGGATTGATCCCTGTCTAGAATGTTTTCCCGAGTGATGTTCTGGAAATGTTGGACAAGCACAGCTTCAATATCTTTATGAGTGTTTTGAATTTCCCCTTCCTCATCTTTAATCATGGAGATTTTGTTGTGAGCTCTGTTAGCCATAGTGGATTTGTGAAAAAATCTGGTGTTCCGCTCTCCTTGAGCCATTGAATTCTAGATTTTTGTCTCCAAAATATTTCCTCTTGTTTGCATAAATTTTCCCAATTTAGATGGTGTTTGTCAGCCTGCTTGCTTTTGGCTTTGTCAAATCCATCTTTTATCAGAGCCTGGTTGAGTTCTAGAATTTTGATTTCCACTAATTTTTTTTCCTCAAAAATGTCACTGAAATCCTTCTAATTCCATTCCTTAAGTCTAAACTTAATGTGCTTTAGTCTTTTATGAAGGAGGTACATCTTAGATCCTTGGATTTGCAAGTCTTCCGACCACCATTTTTCAATGTTACTGATGAAATCCGGGTGGGAGAGCCAGATATTTTCGAATTTGAAGGGTCTATTCTTGGGAGAATCTATACCCTTGATTTCCAATTGAATCGGCCAGTGATCTGAACCTCCAAAAGGAAGCACTCGAGCTGTTATTTCTCTATTTAGAAGCATCAACTCCTCTGATATCATGACCCTGTCTAACTTAGACGCTACTAGTGCCTCACCTCCTCTTTTGTTGTTCCATGTAAAAAGGCCATTGCTTGAATCTGACTCAACCAAATTCATATTGTCTGTAAATGATTGGAACGCTAATGAGTCTTTGTTAAGCGCTCTGGTACCTCCTTTTTTTTCTGAGAGAGATTTGATCATGTTAAAATCTCCCCCCATGATCCAAGGAATTCCAGCCTGTCTGTTCCTAAGGTCAATAAGGGCTTCTAACAATTTGAGTTTATCCTCTATTCTTTGAGGGCCATAAACATTTGTGACTAGGAATGTTTCTGAAACCCCAACTGGCTAAATGACCACTGATAAGTAATTTCTTGATGCCTCTGCATCCAAAATGCTGACCCTTTGGGGATTCCAAAGAGTGAGAATACCCCCAACCGTGTTCTCAGCTTTAACCTCTAGAAACTCATATCTATTGAGCCATTTGTTGTGTATGAGTTTTATTTTCTGAATGGAACATTTCGTTTCCTGGATGAAGATCATATCTGGCATATCTTGTTTCATTCTATAACTAAGCAATCTTTGTTTCTTTTACTTCCTAGACCTCTGATATTCCAAGATGTAAATTTCATATTTAGAGACTTGTAAAGGAGTAACTGGTTAGGTCTTTCATCTTACCCGAATCTATCATTAGCTTTCCACACTCCATCAAAAGCTCCTTCTGCTTTTTCCGGCCTCTCTTCCTACCAACATTTTTATTAGCTAGTCCTGGGGTTGATTTCATTGTTTTCACTTCTTTGTTTTCCAGCTTGTCAGTGGTTATTCCTGTCTCTAACCCTCTGTCCTGAGTCTTCCATAAAAACAACTGCTGTATTCTATTGCAATCCTCTTGAGGTAATGAATCTATCCCTCCCGTAGTTCCCTGCTTCAAGAACCCTTCCAGATTTAGGTGTTCGTTTTCTAGAATTTCCTACAGTTCATGGTCCTCCAAATCTGTTTCACTTTGGGTCATTTCCATATCCATTTTTGGTTCAGTTTCACTCATCATAGTCTCTTTCCTATTACAAATCTCGTGTTATGTTGTAGTTTTCCTCCTCCTCCTTTTCCTTTGGGCCTTCCTCCATTGTTTGATCTACACTTGTCATTTCTTCATTTTCTTCCAGTACTTGAAACCTGTTCAGGTTGATCTTTTGCCCCTCGTTGCGTTGTTGCTTTGATCCCTTTCTGCCACCTTTTCCCTTTCCTGCCACTTTCTGAAAGTTTTTAGTATCCTTCACTGTATTAGGTTTTCCTTTGTTGTCTGCTTTACTAAGAGGACAATCTCTGATCAAGTGACCGTGTTCATGGCATCTACGACATCTGAACGGGATATGCTCATAATCCACCGTTTGGACCCATTCCTCATCAAAAACCTCTAGGATAATTTCATCCGGAAGAGCGCTTGATAGATCCATTTCTACGCAAATCCTAGCATAGGAAGTATATTTACCCCTTCTTGTGGCTTCCGAAGCTTTAACAAAACGACCTAGTTTATTGCCAATAGCAGCAAGCGAAACATTTTGCTAGTAATCGAGAGGTAGGGAATAGAGCCTTACCCAAACAGGTATCAAGGTGAATGTCTCCCTTTCTGGAACGAAGTTCATCATCCACGACCGCATATAGAGGCCTGCTGCTGCAAAAAAGTAGGGTCCTCCTTCGAATATTCTGTCTTTATCTTCAATGTTAGTAAATACTACGGTAAAAAAACCCTTTGACCCTAGATGGAGATCAATACTACCTTTGGGTTTCCAGTGGTATTTGATCCATGTCTGTAATGCCTTTTCAAAGGGCCATATTCTCATGAATTTGCAGATTATGGCATAAGTCCCCATATGTTCCTTGTGCGCCTGAGCAGGATCATTTAACACTACTCTAGGAGTAATCTCCGTTTTGGGCCTGCACGGTCCCTTTTGATATTTGTCCCTTGTTCCCTGGCTTTTGTCTTCTTCCCCCTTGTCCTTTGCGCTGTTGTTTTCCTTGGACCTGGCCCCATTTGACTCCTTTTCATTATTTTTTCCCCCTCTTCACCAGAAGCTTTGACATTACCCAGTGGTGATTTGCCTCTGCTGGCAACCGCTTCCTTGTAGGAGGGAGTGGAGCTCCCTCCTCTGCTGTGCTCCATAGGGAGCAAGCTTAGAGCCCCGCTATAACCCTAGCTGCGCATCCTCAAGTCCGCAGTCCCACTTACTTAGTAAAGTTTCATTACCGATAGTGATTTTATTCAGCCCTTCTTCTAGTTCTTCTATTAATGGTTCTCCAGGTATATCGCTTGCTTCATGGGTTTCATGAGTAAGAGATTTTATTTTTAGATGGCTCCCATTGAGAGCCTTTAGGATTTGTCATAAAAGTCAAAAGGAGTCAATGTCATGTATGAAGAACCCTTCTTGGGCATGTTACAAATGTATATGAGTCTATAGAATTGTCAAGAAGCCCTCCAAGACAAGCACAACTCACTCCTCTTCAAGTTGGCCTCTAGATGAAGTGAAGAACTCATGTCGGCTTCACCTAATGGAGACACACCTATTCAAATACACATGTCGGCTTATTTATATAGGACAACCACTATATATATGTGTATAGGGTCTTCACATTTTACACAGTCAACAAGTTCAGATCTCTCTGAAATTCGGGTGACAAAGTACAGAGACAAGTTCAGATACCTCTGTAATTCGGATAGGAGATTATAGTGACACATTTGGATCTCAGAGAAGAAAAGTTTCGGAGCTATGACACAGTCTACAAGCTCAGATTTTAGAGAAGACTGCGGTAACATTTTGGTGATCTCAGTTTCGGTGATCTCAGAGATAACTTCGTGACATTCTTGGCATATAGACTAAGGATTGCAGTGGAGATAGTTCAGTGATACATCACAGTGATTCGGTGCTATCTCAGGCTCACATATTCGGTGTTATCTTAGCTTTGGTGCTGCTACAATGATCACATTTCGTTGACATTACAATGATGTGTTTGCCATCTCAAGTGTGTCTATAGTTCGTTGCTATCACAGTTTATCTCAGTATGCTCAGATAGGAGATGATCTCAGTTCATTTTAATGCTATCATTGTAACTATGTCTCGGTGCTAAGAAGGTCGAAGTGGAAGATGAGTCGAGAAGTAGAAAAGAGAAGAACACAGTCAAGAGAACTTGTGTCTT
The DNA here is from genome assembly GCA_031772625.1 of Pinus tabuliformis. Taxonomy (NCBI): domain Eukaryota; kingdom Viridiplantae; phylum Streptophyta; class Pinopsida; order Pinales; family Pinaceae; genus Pinus; species Pinus tabuliformis. The sequence goes on along the minus strand of CM062805.1, from coordinate 1,039,295,661 downwards.
GGTCTTGGAGTGGAAACTAGGTCAAGGGTGTTGGTCTTGGTATTCGTCAATTGGAATCTCTATATCTATAAGAAGAATTTGTGCAGGTTTTCCTCTCAAAGAGTGAGAGGTTTTGGCCTTGCCTCATAGCCTACATTTTGTGTCTCTTGTCTATTTATGTTCATGAATTGGTATATGTTTGATGAAGAAGAACACTAATAACTTAAGTAAAAGAAGATCTTAATCTAAAGAAGTAAAAAGCACTCACAAGCAGTTACTAATTGAAGATAAATCACTTAATACTTGATGCCCTAGATTTCTCAATAGACACCTCCGCAACGGATGGCCCTACTGGTGTATGCTCAACTGTTTGCACCAATGTGTCAACCAGAGCTATCAAAGGAGTCTCCAACAAGGGTGACTCCTGCATCACTCTAGGTATATCTACGTGCTCCTCCTGCGTGCCATCAACCTCATGCTGAACCTCTTCCTTAGGCTCTTGATAGCTAAAGCTAGGTCTCCACCAGTAGAAGTGCCTCCTAGTCTCACCCTCTAATTGTCCTTGTCATGTCCACTCCCTCTGACAAGGTTTGGTGCCCTCTCTGTCACATCTCTCTATGAGCCTCCATGTGAACTCCTTGCAAGATGTGATGCTTGCATGACCCATCAATGTATGTTTGAAGAGGGTTGATGTATGAAAATACAACAACTCTATTGGTTGTCGATGCACTTGTCTGCTCCCCATTGATGGCTGACTCCAAGGATGGCTTTACCCTCGTGACATGCTTATCGCAAGGGTCTCCGTTACCGAAAAGAAGATGGCTTTGGTTTATCCCCTTGTTTCTATTCAACTGGGCCCATAATTCTTTAGTTTCTCATTGTTTCTGTTGAGTATCTCATTGTTTCTATTGATTTCCTCCATGATCCTCTGTGTACTCCATCTTTCTTGCATCATTGGAATGTCCATAGTTTCACCATTCACTATGCATGCATGCCTACACCTCCATGATCTTGCTAGCTTCCCCACAACTAGCCAAGATCATGCTCTGATACCACTGTAATGTTCCTAATGAAAAAATAGCAATAAATAATAGAGACATGCAGTAAGCTATTACAATAAGAAATTTACACATGCATTCCCAATTAATAAACCATAGAATATTAATGACGAAATCTTCCCTTGCTTCTACAAGCATGCAAACCCATAAATGGCTCAAATTGGTAACTTGCACTGCCTAGAAATTTTGTTGTTGCTATTGGAGATGAACTGTGATTTATGCCCTCAAATCTGCTCCAAATTTCTGCAAAATTAATTGGAGGCTTTTCTCACCCAAATCTACCAAACCCAGAAAAATATTGGGCTAATTCCAGCTGTTCTGGAAAGCCCCAAAAAGTGTGAATTGTTGGAAAATAGATTAGGGCTGCATTTAATTCATCTTTTCCATTCATGACAATTATTTGTGATATTATGTTCTTCCTTTTCTTTATTATGCTTATGTTCTTATCATCAAATAAATGCCAAAATAATGAAGATCACAACCATACAAAAATGAACACAAGATATAGGCTCCAAGCCAGGGCAAAACCCCTCCAAGGGGAAAACCCAGAAAGAACTTCTCTTCTTATAGAATCAACTTCAAAGGAGACTTCCAAAATGAAACCCTAGACCATCGCTGCCACAAAGAACCAAGCCAACGAACGAATCTTCCTTTTGTAATGCAAGACAAAGACGACCAAGAGCAGTGAAACAATATCCTTCCAAAGCAAGGCTCTTCTAGCCTTTTGGTTCCCCAAGAGAAATCTGCAACTGTTCCTGCAATTTTTGGACTTGAGATACACACAGAAACTCTAGGTTTCTCGCACGTGTGAGCTGAAAGATACAAAATTCAGACCTTCGATCTTCTCTAGGGCTTCTCCCTTCCTTTGCTAGCCTAGGACTTTCGCACTCCTTCCTAATTGTAGATTGAATCCAAGATGCTTATGCTTGATGTATGTCACAATAGGTCAAATTTCCATCCTTTATATAGCATTTCCTAGGGCTTGAATAACCCTCACAAGGCTGACTTCTTCCTGGATGACCGACTTGGTCTTGGGAGCCTTCTAGACACTTCCAAATACAAAATAATTTTTTCTTTTCACGATACAAGTGCCCAAATGGGTCTTTTGTTGGAATTTCTAAGTCTGACATGTTAGAAACCCTTCATGCACTTTACTGATTTATTCCTACCTACTTGTTTTGTTAATTAACAAGTTATTTACCATGTAAATACTGGAAATAAATACAAATGCATGCTCAACACATTACAGATTATCAACTGAAGGAAGTAGAAACAAGCACACAAGTGACACCGTTGTTTTTGGACTAATGTCCCCTGAAAAACCCAATGCGGGAAAATCGATGTAGCGCTCTGAGGGTTTGATTTATTAAGCAGTTTCAGAATACAATCTGGGTGCCAAATCCGGATCACCTAACAGAGAAAAGTCTCAGCAGTAGTACCTCTGTACTCGGAAGTAGATATTCCGGCTGAAACATTGGATAAACACTCTGGTAGCTCCACAGCTCCAATCTACCCCATGAAACCCCAACGTCAGCCTCTAGGGACTGCGCGAGCCTCTCTCTGGCCTAGCGTTAGCCCAACGTCACTCTGGCTTGGCCTGCGTTAGCCTCTGGAAGCACTGCGTCAGCCCTTTGGCCCTCTATGTCACCCACGTTGGCCCTCTAAGGCACTGCGCAGCTCTTGGCTGGCTTTGCATGAGCCTTGGCTGGCTCTGTGTGAACCCTTGGCTGCTTCTACGTCCCTCTCTCCGGCTACTACGCTGATCCTCCCGGTGCTATCTCTGCCTCTCTGACTCTGTATTCACTGCTCCTCAACTGCAACTCTGATCATTCTCTCAACTTTCTCAGCAAACCTAGCCCCAGAAAGTCGAAATCTTGATCTCTTGGTGTGTTCTCCAAGTGACCCTGAAGCCTCCTCTTATACTTTTCTCGTTGACAAATCAACGGCCAAGATTAATTCCCTAATCAATGGCTAAGATTAGATCTGGCTTGATCCATGCCTTTTGGACCATTCTAACATAGTTTTAGATTAATTCACATTAATATTTTATTTTCCTTAAGTTTAGACTTAGGGACTCCATTAAAAATATTAATTATTTTAATATCTCCCAAATTGTTTAGAATCTGTTCGAACCCTTTTTGGGTATTGGATATCTCATGTACCTTAGCCTCTCCACCAATTTTCGTGGCTAGAGCACATCCGATGCTACCCAAATCAACACTCCCTCTTAGCGAGGACTGTGCTCTAGTAATACTCCTCACTGAGTATCACCCTGATCATCTGGCATCGGTCCCTGTGCTGATCCTAGGCCTGTTGCCCAACATCCTTTGCACTGCTACATCTTGTACTGCTACCCATGGCCTTGCCACTACCACTACTACATCCGTACTGCAACTTCCTTTGCGTCCATGCTGCTGCCCATGGCTTTTCCACTGCCACTGCTGCATCTGCACTGCAACCCCTCTCATCATGTTGCATCGTGCTGCCCATAGCACTACCACTGCTAACTGCTGCACTGCAACCTAGTCACTGAGAAGTAAGTAATTGATCTCCCAACTCTGACATCTCCGTCAGGTTAGAAACACTCTTGATGTTGAAGCTCCCTTTGTCACTGACAAGTGCTCCCTCTTTGACCTCTGCGTTGCTGCAACAACTTTGTGCATCTCGCACCGTTGCACGCCTCTCTGTGTCATCCTGCACTGGTGTAACACTCCCGTGCCTCTCGCACTGTTGCGGCTTACTAGCCTCGTGATGTCCTGGTAATCCTGCATTGTAGCTCCCTTTGTCGCTTCATCCGCATTCGTCTCTACTGACATCGCCAATACTGCTACTCCTCTTCCGGGTTGCTGTAGCAAGGTCTAATCCAAGAGGCTAGGTACCTCGAGGATCCTGCCCCTCATTGCTTGCAGTCCTCCTGACTACAGCTCGATGTCTCCCCACTTCTTCTGAAGTGGCACATGAGCACTCATGGCACAATCATCGTCTGTGTCCACTTCCTTCTCTGCCCTTGCTGGAATTGCCTTGGTCTCGGAGGCCTCTCGCTTACTCTTCTTCCTTGGACACTGGGTCGCATAATGCCCCAGCTCCCCACAATGGAAGCATTTGACCTTGGAGAGGTCCTTCTTCTTCCGTTCTCCTGCTTTCCCTCAGATGCTAGGGCAACATCCTCCTCCTCCTCCTCCTTTTTGATTTTGATCCCCTTGCTGCTGCTTCCGGCCTTGCTCAGCCTTCTAATCTCTTCTTGGCGAAGAGTCGCCCACATTTCCTCCTAATCTGGAAGGGTTGCCCTGCCTAGTATGCTCTGGACAAACACCTCCCAGTCTTCTGAGGTTGCATTGAGGGTTGTTCTCACCATCAATTCTGGATCCATTGTTGCCCCTATGGAAGTCAGCTGATCCCATATCTCCTTCAATCGACTGAGGAATGGATCGATCTGTTCTCCATTCTTCATCTGGTATGATCGCAACTGATTTTCTAGTAGCATCTTCCTTTGCACGGAAGTATGCTGATACAACTTGGTCAGGGCCTCCCACATCTCCTGTGCTGTGTTCTTCTTAGCAATATGTGGTACTATATGATCCTCGCACCTGTCGTTATCAACTGGGTCATCTGGGATAGTTATCGACCTCAAGGCGAAGTGCTTGACACGATTCTTGTCTAGTACGGATAAGATTTTGGCCTTCCAGACTACGAAGTTTGAGACTCTGTCCAGTCTATCTTGGTCTCTTACTCCGTGTAGTGCCATTTTGCTGCTCCTCTACTTCCCTCTTGGAAGTTCTTGGTATGACTCCTTCTGAGCCTCGATTTCCCTCTTGGAAACTCTTCTGCCAATGTCGAGATGCCCCTCTCCAATTGTCTGTGCAATTGCAACACTGATCCAGATTGCTTGGCTAGAAATTCACCTCGGCAGCAACTCCCTCCACCTTGGCCTTGCCCTGTTGGGTACTGTTTTGACTACAGTACCTCACCAGCTCCATTCTACAACTTACCCACAACCTCCTAAACCCTAGCAAACTGAAGGTTAGAGCTCATAGGCTCTGCGCAATCCCGGCATCGGCAAATCAGCCTCATCAGCCAACTGCGTTAGCCCTCTTGGCCTCCGTGTGGCTTTGTGTGTGCCTGCCTTTGCCTCCCTCAGCCTCTGCGCTCCCTCTTCCTGGCTCAATCTTGATGGCACAGGCACTGTGTCACCACTTCCTTGCTGCTACTCTGCTAGGAACAACTTCTGTCACTTGGGACAACTGTTTTTTGCTGCTGCTGTTCTGCTCGGCTGATGTCCTTAGTTCTCCTGTGATGTGCAACCACCCTTTGATATCATGTTGGAATTTCTAAGTCTGGCACGTTAGAAACCCTTCGTGCACTTTACTGATTTATTCCTACCTACTTGTTATGTTAACTAACAAGTTATTTACCATGTAAATACTAGAATTAAATACAAATGCATGCTCAACACATTACAGATCATCAACTGAAGGAAATAGAAACAAGCACACAAGTGACACCGTTGTTTTTGGACTAATGTCCCTAGAAAATCCCAATGCGGGAAAATCGGTGCAACTATCTGAGGGTTTGATTTATTAAGCAGTATCAGAATATAATCTGGGTGCCAAATTTGGCTCACCCAATAGAGAAAAATATCGGCAGTAGTACCTCTCTACTCGGAAGCAAATATTTCGACTGAAACCCCGGATAAACACTCCAACAGTGCCACAGCTCCAATCTACCCCATGAAACCCCAATGTCAGCCTCTCTCAGGCCCATTGTTAGCTTGGTGTCACTCTGGCTTGGCCTGCGTCAACCTTTGGAGGCACTGCGTCAGCCCTCTGGCCCTCTGTGTCACCAACGCTGGCCCCTCTGAGGCACTGCGTAGCTCTTGGCTGCCTCTGCGTGAGCCCTGACTGGCTCTGCGTGAACCCTTGGCTGCTTTTGTGTCGCTCTCTCTGGCTACTGCGCTGATCCTCCTGGTGCTATCTCTGCCTCTCTGCTTCTTTATTCACTGCCCCTCAGCTGCAACTCTGATCACTCTCTCAACTTTCTCACCAAACCCAACCCTAGAAAGTCGAAATTTTGATCTCTTGGTGTGTTCTCCAAGTGACCATCAAGCCTCCTCTTATACTTCTCTCATTGACAAATCAACGGCCGAGATTAAGTCCCTAATCAACGGCTAAGAGTAGATCTGGCTTGATCCATACCTTTTGGAATATTCTAACACAATTTTATATTAATTCACATTAATATTTTATTTTCCCTAAGTTTAGAGTCTAGACTTAGGGACTCCATTAAAAATATTAATTATTTTAATGTCTCCCAAACTGTTTAGAATCTGCCCAAACCCTTTCTGGGTATTGGAGATCTCATGTGCCTTAGCCTTTCCACCAATTTTCGTGGCTAGGGCACATCCGATGCTACCCCAAATCAACATCTTTTACAATAATAATGACTCTTTGACTCAGTAAACCCTATGAGCCCTAATGACAAATAACCTGAGCATGAAGCACATGCTCCAAAATAATTTTGTTTTATTCTTTACATCATTTTCTTTCTCCTTTTGATAGACAAATAAAAATTGCATCATGTCATGAGTCAAATGACAATTATGAAGACCAAAACTAGTTACATTCTTCAACACTCCCTCTTAACTAGGGAGGTATTCATAATTGTCCAATTGGTACAAGGACAATACTCCCTTTGAAAAGTTCTCATAAGAAGAGTTGGATTGATAAGCCAATTGTAAGCATCAACATTATGATCAACCAACACTGTCTTTGAGGCCTAACTAGACAAGCTCTACTTTATTCAAGAGCATTATGCTAGGAGACTTTACATGTGATATTGCACTACCTCTACAAGGCACATACCCCATCTGGATGTTCACAAGGTATGTCGTTTTAGGACTATTCTTATCTTGGATTCCTGAATCCTCAAAGAATGTCGGTCCTCTTCGACCACTCTTATCTTGGACACCTATCTTATCCTCAAAGAGTGTCGTTCCTTTCCTTTCTTAGATGTGTTAAGCCAGGCAGTAACTCCTCAAAGCAAAATTGATTTGTATGTTTATTCCTTCAGGTTGGTCTTTATTATATACATAAGGGAGAGACTGTTCATTTCATCTCCCGATGACTGTTCATATTATTTATTTATTTATTTACATTATGTTCACCCAATCTTGCTAATTAGGTGTCAACATTCCCCCCCCTTAATTTGAAGGGATGTTAGTGAGTCCAAGCATCATTTTCAATCGTTCAAGCTTTTCTCTTCCAAGCGCTTTGGTGAAGATGTCTGCAATTTGCTCATTAGTGGAACAATGATGGAGATGGATTGTTTTGGCCTCAACATGATGTCGAATCAGATGATATTTAGTATTGATGTGCTTCGTTCGATCATGGAACTTTGGGTTCTTGGCAAACTTTATTGCAGAGGTATTGTCAATCATGAGTGGAGTTGATTGTACTTGTTTTACTTGCAAATCTTTAAGAATTTTCCTGACCCACACAATTTCTTTTGTTGCTTCAGCTGCTGCCACGTATTCTGCTTCTGTTGTGGAATTTGTTGGAACTGATTGTTTGCATGATCTCTAGGAGACAGCTCCTGATCCAAGACTCATAGCATATCCTGAAGTAGATACCCTAGTTTCTTTGTCTCCATCGAAGTCTGAATCAGAGTATCCAATCAAGCTGAAGTCGTCCACCTGTGTATGCTTGATTTCAAAGTCTTGAGTTCCCTTCAAGTACCTTAGAACTCTTTTTGCAGCAGACTAATGTCCCTCACAAGGCTTTTGCATAAACCTGGAGAGGATTCGAATAGAAAACGAAATGTTTGGTCTGGTAGTAGTTAGGTAGTTGAGACTTCCTACAAGCTGTCTATACTTTGTTGCATCCTCAAATTCTTTTCCTTCAATAGATGTAAGCTTTAAGTTTTGTTCCATTGGAGTAGTAAGAGGATTGCATTCTGTCATGCCAAACTTGTTCAACAGATCTCCAATGTATTTCTTTTGAAAAAGAAATATGGACTTCAGATGTTGGGTTACTTCAATGCCAAGATAGTAATGAACATAGCCCAAATCAGTCATTTCAAAACTTTTCCCCAATTCCTTCTTTATGGATGCAATGTAGCTTTCATTGTTCCCTATCATCAAAAGATCATCTACATATACCACAAGATATACAACTATTTTGCCAACTTTCTTGACAAATAAAGTTGCATCATCAAGATCATAATGTTTGAAATTGAGTTTGAGAAGATGCTCAGTTAGTTTTTCATACCAGGCTCGCGGTGCTTGTTTGAGGCCATACAAGGACTTCACAAGTTTGCATACTCTATGTTCATGTCCTTTCAGCAAATCCTTCAGGCTGAGACATAAAAACATTCTCTTTTAGATCTCCATTTAAGAAAGCAGTTTTTACATCCATTTGATGGACTTTCCAACCGTTCTGAGCTGCTAGGGCAAAGAGTGTCCGATGGTAGCCCATTTTGCTGTGGGGGCAAAAGTCTCCTCATAATCGACCCTTTTTTTCTGTGCAAAACCTTTTGCCACAAGCCTAGCTTTGTGCTTGTCAAGTGAGCCATCAACTTTATTCTTGTTCTTGTAGACCCACTTGCAGCTAATTGGTTTGGTTCCTAATGGAGGATCAACCAGCTTCCAAGTGCCGTTCTTTATGAGGGCATCATACTCCTTTTGAATCGCTTCTTTCCATTGATCATGAGAAGTAGCTTCTTTGAAAGAAGTTGGTTCAAAATCTGTAGACAAGTTCAATTCACAATCATAAGAAACATCTATATCAACAGGTGAATTAGAGTCATCCACATCACCTCCATTCTGCTGGTTTGAATTTCTAGTTCCTGTCTTTCCAACTTCATCAGGATGAACACTTTCAAGTGTCTTTGTCAGCCACTTTGGGGGACCTTTTTCAGATGGTCGAGGATGCTCCGCTGATTGAGTTGGGACTGAATCAAGATTGAGTCTCCCAATTCTGTTAATCACATCACTTGAAGCATCATCCTTTGTTGGAGTTTTATGCAGGGGAGAGTGTTCTTCAGAAGAAGATTCCACATATTGATCTAGTATAGGAATCCCCCCTTCAAGATGTGGAATCTGATTATCAAATTCTTGAAATGATTTTGCTTTTGTGAATCTATCCAAGCGATCAAGTTGCTGCTCAACAACATTGTCATTTTTGGATGATTCAAGAAAAATTACATCTCTAGATACAACACACTTTTTATTTACTTCATCATAGAGACGGTATGCTTTGGAGGTGTTTGAGTACCCCAAGAAGATACACTTACGACTTCTTGCACCAAGTTTGTTTTTATGTACCTTTGGTATCAAGGCATAACAGGTGGAACCAAAGACCTTGAGATGCTTTACCGAAGGAACATGCCCATACCACATTTCATATGGAGTCTTGTTTCTAATAGCATTAGATGGACATCTATTCTTTATATATGCAGCACATAGAACAACGTCAACCCAAAGCATTATCTTTACATTTTTGAAGAAGAGCATGGATTGTACCATATTTAAGATTGTCCTATTCATTCTTTTAGCTACACCATTCTGTTGGGGATTATAAGGTACAGTTGTTTGATGTTTGATCCCATGTTGGCGAAGATAGTTTTCAAATTCATTTGATGTGTATTCTTTTCCATTATCAGTGTGAATAGACCCAATATGAGATTGTACATCATTTTCAATCCATTTATGAAAATTCTTGAATGTTTGAAAAGCATCAGATTTGTTCTTCAATAAATAAACCCAACACATTTTGGTGTAGTCATCAATAAATGTCATCATATATTTATTTCCATTTGCAGAAGGAACAGGCATTGGACCTGATAAATCTGAATGAATGAGTTCAATTTTTCTATGTGAATCATGAAAAGACTGTTTGCTATGCTTTCCTAGAATACAAACATCAAACCAACAACACCATTTTTCTTCAACAAGCGGACGCTGTCATAGTTCAAATGTCCAAATCTAGCATGCCATAATAAACTTGATGGAAGTGTACATTCTTCATGATGAAAATTGTATGAGAAATGTTGTGCACGAGCAGAGGTTCCTTGTAGCTTGAGAAGCCTTTCTTCTTCTATTCCCCTCATGACAAGTTAGTGGTCAGATGCTTTTCTTACCTCAAGCTTGCCATCAAACATATTAATGGAGTGACCGTGTTGGTGGATGTGGACCAAGGACAACAATTTTCTCTTGAGCTGTGGGAGATATAGAACATGATGCAGAAGAAAGTCTGGAAGACTAGGTAGTTTAAGCCTGATTGTGCCAAGCCCTGATGGCTTGATTTTTGATTGGTCTGCAAAGTATACTGCTCCATCAACATTGTCAGTGAAATCTTCAAAAAAATCTTTTCTATGAGTCATGTGGCAGGTTGCTCCTGAATCAAGCAACCAATCATTTTTCCAAGAAGCAAGTGAAGCATTAAATAAATCTTCATTTACTCCAATGTTACATTTTGCCACAACATAGTGAGCAGATTCAGGTGCTTTACCTTTGTCTGAATCATCAGTTTTACCTTTTTGTTGGTTTCTTTGCTGCTCAATTTTGTCCCATGGTAGCTTGCATGTAGAGGCATCATGTGATCCATTTCTTTTGCAGCGAATGCAGTGCAAATCTGCCTTTTCTCCTTGAGAGTGTTTGCCCCGCCTGCCTCTGAAATATTTTCCTCTTCCACTTCGACCACCTCTTCCTCTTGAAGACTTTTGAGCAGGATGCTTTTCTTTATGAGCAAGGCACACAGCCTCTTTAGAAGATTCAGGGGTTGTTTTCTTTCCAAAAGCTTTCTCTCTTTCATCCAACCTTTTCACAAGAGAGTCAAAGGTGATATCTTTGAGATTTCCATTTGCTTGCAACAATGTTCCACCAAGGTTCCGGGACGAGGGGGCGAGGGGGCGCAGGAGCGACATATGCAAAAGCTCCCTACCATTTTTTAGGAAACGTGGGGGAGCGTCAGGGTCTTAAAAATTTATAAATATAAAATATAATTTATTAATTGAGTCCACTATGACAATTTGGTTTGAATTGAAAAGCTGCAAAGCATGATCATTGATATGAATATCATTTGACATTATCCAAATTTATAATATCATATAAAATAATAAATTTAAAATTCTAATTCAGCTTGGTCAAATTCTAATTTAGATTTTGGTCAGACAGAGGGAGAGCTTCAGCTTGATAAGGTAGCCACTGAATTCTGTGAAAAGGTAAATGAACAGATCAGGAACACTGCATTGGCAGTAGAAGGGGCAACTACAATGGGTTGTCCAGCTGTATTGGATCCAACAGCTAGAAAGTTTGTTATATTATATATAATATAGACAGTACACCATATGCTGAAAGAAGAGTTTTAGTTCCAGGAGAGATGAGAAGATCACATGAAAGAGTTTTTGACAGTTTACTATCAAATGACATTGGCTGCAGGATGACCATCTGCGAACCAACTTGGGTGACCAACAATGGCATGGATAATTTGTCTACCTTATTAGAGCAATGCCATGCAGTTAAAACTTCAAACTAGCAGTGTATTTCAGGGGTGAAAATAATTTTCAGACCTGAGAATTCAAGCTGAGCAACTGTGGTCTATGTAAATTTTGTAACTGTATAAATTCATATATAACGACAGTTCCTGAGATTTCTTGTTGCCCATAGTATTTTGTCATGCTTGCAGTAAACGCATGTTAGTCTATAGTCCACCCAATTATTTCCCACATGACATAGGTGCTGCTTCCATAGTTTGTATGTCAAATGTCATGCAAATTAAAAACACAAACTGAATGTCTCATATTCTTTGCCTGTCACTCCAGTTATCTCCCCACTGTAATCCAGCCATCACTTGAGAAAAAATGGAGAAGTTTTAAAAGGGAAAATTCATGTACGTTCTATATGGTCCAACAAATTTCCATGATACTGACCCTCTAAAATAACGCTCTTTGAAACCAAAAGACAGCACACGACGTTATCCCCATACAGAACATGAGTAGCTTTTGTACCACTTTAGGTCTATTAAATCATAAACTATAAGCAAGGCCATTTTTTTGGGAGCGTGGGGAAATGTCCCCTTTGGGAAGGGAAACGTTTCCCTGGCACGTCCCCCTGAGTTTCCTCCATTTTGGGAGCGTGGGGAAACGTCCCATACTCGTCCCCAAGTCCCCGGAGCGCGGGGGAGCGAGGAAACTAGACCCCAAGTGGGGGGGCGAGTCCCCGTGGAACACTGGCTTGCAATGACTCAAGATAATTGGAGTAAGTAGGATAAATTGCCTTGAGAAAAGCGATAAGATGAATATCTAATTCAACTTTAGTGGGTTTAATATCATGCATTATAGACTTTACTTCAGATGCAAGAGCAAGAGGATCATTATTTTGCAATTCAAGAGTGAAGAGTTTAATCATGAGTTGAACAACTTCAAGTGTAGAATGTGAGTCATAGAGTTCTTTCAGCTTTTGTAAGACTTCAAAGGCAGTTGAAAATGGTGAAATATGGCGACTCACCTCTTCATTTACAGATGCTGCGATTAATGCATAAGCTTTGCTGTTCTTGTTTTCCCAAATGATGAGCTCTTTGTCTGAGGTAGGCTGTTCTGGTTCATTGTCTCCGTCTCCGACACACACTCCTTTCCACAACTCATTGAAAATGAGGGTGTGTTTTATCATTCGAGATCACTCAGGATAGTTCTCCTTGCCATTGAGAACTATTCCCACAATCGATATGATTGAATGCATACTGTAAAAGAATACTTCTGCTGGCAAAAATCTGTGTACTGTAAAAATACTTCTGCTGATAGAAAAATACTTCTGCCAATATACAATAAAATTGTACTTCTGATGGTAATTTTTCCTTTTTTTTTTTTTTTAATTACAATTCAAAGAGGCATTGGTATGACAGTACTATATTGAAATATAGTACTATAATGAAAAACTTAGAGTATTCAAACTATTTTGAAAGATAGTACTATTGTGCACATGGTCGCACATGGTCTCACGCATAGTCATTTAACATATTTTATGTGGCTTACCAATGTAAAATATTCCAAGAACTACCACAAACTTCAGGCCAACGTTAATACAATAAACTTTAGGTGTCAGCGTAGCTTTTCATTGATTTAAACTAATACCACAACGTTAACCAAGCTAACAGCGTGAAGCAAATCAAAGTCGTAGAGAGAAACAACGCAATCTTTTTTATACCAAAAGGCCTGGAAAATGCTCCCAGTGATGACTCCTTGTCTGATGCTGCATTTTCAGCATCATATTATATTCCAAAAAAGCTTATCATCACCGTACGTTAAAAAAATCAAGACTTTCAGCTTCGATGTTTCAATACAAAAAAAACAAATGAAAAGCTCTGAACAACCTTACTCCACTTGCACATTAATCACATTCTTGACCTCCTCTTTTGTAAACTTGGGAACAATGACTTTCAGGACGCCATTCTTCATCATACCATTTAACTTACAGCATTTAAAACAGTTCAATATTCAACCCATACCATTTTACAATATGCCATGAATAGTTGAATATTCAACGCCTTTCAAAACAGTTCAACAGACCAACGTTCAGAACAGACCAACGTTCAAAACGGTTCAATACATACCATTTAACTTCATAAACCAGTGAACAGTCTCTGGTATACAAGCATGGTATTCAGCGTATGGCCAAAAAACACAATGCAGCTACACAGTAAACTCTCCAACGTGATCCAGAGGCGAGGCTCTACCAGAAACCAATTGACTGTTATTTCGAATCCTCATGCAGCTGCGCAGTAGACTTTCTAGCGTGGTCCAGAGGCGAGGCTCTACCAGAAATTATGGCAGGTCAGAGGATTCAGAATTAATTATGGCAGACAAGCGCACAGGGGCAGTGGACAGAGAGCAGTAGGCAGAAGGGAGTTACACCTATTTTGGGAGCTGGCTTTGATACCATGTCAGGCCAGGCAGTAACTCCTCAAAGCAAAATTGATTCGTATGTTTATTCCTTCAGGTTGGTCTTCATTATATACATGAGGGAGACACTGTTCACTTCATCTCCTAATGATTGTTCATATTACTTATTTATTTATTTACATTATGTTCACCCAATCTTGATGATTAGGTGTCAACAGGATGTTCCATCTTCAAGGATACCACAAATGTGTTGAAAATGTAACTAGTATCGGTCTTCATATTGGTTGTGTAGCTCATGACATGATGTAATTATTATGTATTTGTAAAGAAAGAAAAAGAAAAGGAAAATTATTGTAAAAGAAAACACAATTCTTATTTTATAATCATGGATTTCATGCTCAATTTAGGTCAAAACACCTGTTGTGTGTTTCTAGGGTTTCTGTCATGAGTCATTGTCCTTGTGATCTTGTATTAGACCCTTCTTAGGCTTATTGTATCAAAGATGAAATTTATTTGTGTGAAAAATGTAATTTGAGCCTCCTCCACCAACTTTGCCTCGAACTATCAAGTCGACCTCATGAAGGGAAATCGACCTCACATAACCACTATATATAAGCTATGATTTCGACCTATTGTCATATCTATCCAAGAAAGTTCTATCTGCAATCAAAAGAGGTGTGAAGGAGTGAAGAAGGCTTGGAAAAGTAAGATAAATGCTAGAGAAGGAAGGAGGAACCCTAATGAAGGAAAGAAGTAAGTTTTCTCTTGTTTCTAGGTCACATGTGCGAAGATGCTGAGTTGTAGGAATGGTCGAATATTGCAGGTCTGCAGTAGAGGCCGAAATTCTGATGTAGGAGGGCCAAAATCTGTGATTGAATCAATTTTGAAGAAGTTTGACTTTTGTTGATTAGAAGCTAACTTTTGTCATTTTGAAAGGAATTTGTTGGGACGTTGACTTGGTGGATTGGAGGAGGTCTTGTTGTTGGTCAAAGGGTCTTGGTTGTCTCATTTGATTTGGTTCTAAAGAAAGAGGAGAATTTTTAGGTTTTCCCCTAGAAGAGGGGTTTTGCCCTAGCTCAGAGTCTATATCCTGTGTCCTTATTGTTTTGATCTTCATTTATTTATGTTTTGATAGTTGCTTGATGATAAGAAGATTAAAGAAGACACAAAAGAAGATAATAAGAATACAAAGAAATCACAAGTAATTATCAAGATAAGAAAATCGTTCTGCCTTTATGATTTTCTAACAAGATGCTTATCCAATCCTCCATGATTCTCTCTCTAAGGTACTTATAGCTGTTAGTCCTGGTCAAGTGCCTGACACATGAAGACGTGAATGCACATGTGATGTCCAACATCTCGCCCTCTCAACCAAAGAGGATATCCCTATTCTCCTTTTATCTTGAGAATAGATCCTTGCTCCTATTCAAGGAGACCCCTTCACTCCCTCTCAAATCGAAAGGAGATTCCTGATTTCCTTTCTAGTTGGGAAGTCATATCCACAAGCTCTTTAGCTTGTCCTTATAAGAATATTAGCTACAACATGACTCCTCCTTTCTTCTGCATCTCATCATATTGAGCATGCTTCCTTCCAGGTATCATAGAGCCATCTTCTTCCCTTAATCTTATGATAGGTTCAAGGTCATCACTCTTGCACAACACTTTCTTCTTGTCATCATTAATGAAGGCATTATATTGAGCCTTTCCAGACTTCAAGTTGATCATAACTTTCTCATGAAAGTGATCTCCTTTGACCTTCAGGTTATCTTCTCGCACTGCTACCTTGCAATCCGAAGATGAGCGCATCTTGACTTCACAATTGCCAGGTACGAAATATTGAGCTTCCCTCAACATTCTTCATACATTCCATCCATACAGTTGAACTTGCCTCAACTGCCATTATGTATTCCTGCAACATTCTTCCAGGTAGAAAACAATATGTTAACCAGATAACTAATAATAATTATTAACATTAGACTTACGCCATTGAGACAACTTTCTGATCATCAACATCCTCAAGGTCCATCTCCACATGAATCTTCCTTCATGCATCAGAGTGCCCAAGGATTGAACTTGATTACGAAGTTACCATCTTCTTCCACAGATCATACTAGATGTTGATCATTAATATATATATTCTAACAAGAAAGTCTTAACATTTCATCCGTTCTAGAGTAAGTCAAATTCATCTTCTTAGGCATCATATAACCAAATGAAAGATTCACTATGCATAACTTATGACTAACTTTTCTTCCAGGATTATATGAATCCTACCCAAAAGTTACTTCAAACATGCATTCTTAATCTTTCACACAATCATCTAGCTAAATGTATTCAACAATGAGCCTGCAACTTGACCAACTACATTCCTTCATCCTTTTTAGAGTATTGTTTCTGTACAATATGAAATATATACTAATCTTGTCATAATGCTTCTTCCAAGAGCCTTCCAAGATGATGATTCTTACAGGATCATGATGATCCACTTTAGCAAAAATGACTTCATATAACATAATGTTAAACAATGTATTGATGAACACTTATGCAGAATGGTCCCCAAGCTTTTCATTCTTAAAGGACTAGATGATTTCAAGGAATTCAAACAAGTAGACTTTAAATATGCTACTATCACATGCTTCTATCTATGATGCCATACTAAATCAAGATTCTTCTAGAAAATACAATGATACATGCTTACTCTGGGTCCTTTTAGTTCTCTCCTTACATTATGCTCCTTTTTTTCAAGGAGTCATCTTGCAAGCATGATAGTTTCTTTGCTTCTTCCTGTTGATTTGGGGTAGCATCGAATGTGCTCTAGCCACGAAATTTGGTGGAGAGGTTGGGGCACATGAGATCTCCAATACCCCGAAAGGGTTTGGGCAAATTCTAAACAGATCAGGGGATATTAAAATAATTAATATTTTTAATGGAGTCCTTAAGTCTAAACGTAGGGAAAATAAATGTGTATTAATATGAATCTATGTCAAAATGGTCCAAAGACATGGATCATGCCAGATCTAATCTTAGCCATTGATTAGGGACTTAATCTTGGCCGTTGATATGTCAACAGGAAAAGTATAAGAGGAGGCTTGAGGGTCACTTGGAGAACACACCAGAGTGAACAGTGATCCCCTTCTCTAGAGCGGGGTTTGCTAAGAGAGATATAATGAGTGATCGGGAGATGCAGTTGAGGGGCAATTGAGTACAAAGAGACAGAGAGGTAGAGATAGTGCTAGGAGAGCAGCGCAGTAGCCAAGGAAAGTGACGTAGAGCCAGTCGGGCTCACGCAGAGCTATGCAGAGGCAACCAGGAGCTGTGCAGAGCCTCAAAGAGCTCAGCGTTGCTGATGCAGGGCCTCCCAGGGTTGACGCAGACCCATCCAGGGTGACGCAGGGCCAGCGTGAGGCAGAGAGGGGCTGACACAGTCCAAAGAGAGGCTGACGTTGGGGTTTTTGGGCCAGATTTGTGCTGAGTAGCTGCTAGAAGGATTATCCGGGGTTTTAGCCAGAAGATTTGTCAGAAACTGAGAGGTATCACTGCCAAGGAAATTCTCTGTTGGGTAGGCTAGTTTCGGCACCTAGATTGTACTTTGATATTGCTTAATAAGAAAACCCTCAGATAGCTGCACCGGTTTTCCCACATTGGGTTTTTCCAGGGACATTAGTCCAAAAATAATGGTGTCATATGGTGTGTTTGTTTCTGTTTCTTTTAGTTGCTGATCTGTAATATGTTGAGCATGCATTAGTGTTTATTTTCAGTATACATTGTAAATAACTTGTTAAAGAAAATAACAAGTAGGTAGGAATAAACCAGATAAAGTGCATGGAGGGTTTCTAACTAACTTAGAAACTTCAACACTTCCCTCCTCATCTTCCTTTTACTTGCAATCTTTAATAGCAAGTACAACCAAGAAAAATATACAAATACAAGAGCATGATATCAATTTTGTCAATCTAGGGTTTCCATGGTTTTCTCAGAGGGTAGACTCCTAAGGTTCTCAAGTACAAACCCTAAATTCCTTGATCTTTCCCTTGGAAACATCAACCCTAGGGTTTTGATGTCATACCCTAGATTTCATCCAATTCCACCCTCGCTAGGGTTTACCATGTCTTAGATTCTTTTTGCAAACCCTAGATAACAAAAGCTAGGGCTTCTATGAGGGAACAAAATAATTAGGGTTAGGGTTTTTCAGTAGGGTTTCCAAGTTCCATCTACGTTTACAATCCCTATATACCAAAAATCTTCAATAAAGTGAAATCTACAAACCCTAGCAAAACCCTAATGCATTTTATTACTTTATGCATAAAATAATGTGTGAAACATACTCTAGGTTATAGGTCGACCTAGTAACCAATGTGCAAACACGATAAATCACCCATAACGAGGCCGAAATGCTGACGTCATCCATGCATAGGCCTTTTGGAGGCATGTGTTGGGCCCCTCTAGTGCCAAATTGAGTGTAGAGGGCTCCAAAAATCATGATCTAGGGGTTGGCCCCTAGATCTCCATGCAAATCATTGTGTGGACCCTAGTTTTGTGTTTGGGGCACCAAATGGGTCTCATGGTGATAGAATAGCCTAATTCTGCTCCAACGTTGAGGGCTTTCAGGATGGTGCTAGCTCTCCCATGTCTCAAAGGGTGAGACAAACCTCATATAGGCCTTGGATCAGATGCCAAACCATGTATACATTGTTATGCTCATTGGGGCATGCTGGTCCAAGTGCATCATCTCATGAATAATTTCGGGCAAAGTGAAGACTTGGGGATAATGTAGGTTTCCATGGAATGAAATGATGCTCTGCAAGTGATGGGAGTCGCATGGCTCTCAAGGTTTCACCTGTAGGGTGTCATAATGCTTCTCTAGTGGACTTGGGCCCCAATAAAGTTGCCCATCCCATGATGAAAAATACCTGCCAATTACACACAATATCTAGTGCTACATCTTCACCATCAGGGACAATAATCATTAGTGCATCAGAGTGGACCAAGCTTGTTAATCAAGGGAAAAATGACACTTCATACAAGGCTTCCCTTTCTAATTTGGGGCTTTGATAACGTAATAGTGTTACTTTCCCAGGTAGGAGTGGCTAATGGACGACCCTATTAGGTGTTCCTAGTGCATAAGGGGAAAGATAGGTCCTTTGTACATCCTTCAATCAATAGGTGTCATGTGAATAATGATGGAATAGGGGGAAAAAATGGTCTCCAGGCCAAATACCATGGTCAAAGGGGGCAATGATGAGGAATTCCACATTTTGGGTGTACAAATGTGTGGAGGGAGCAGTCGTGGATGCATGAGTTACCTCGACCTTTGTTTGTCCACCCCTCTTATTGCCTTTTGCTTTTCCTTGATTTTTCTTTGTATTATTGCCGGAAGCTCTAAGAAATGATAACATCCTGCTAATGGTGTGTAGCAGTGGATCACCCTATTAAAGGTGGGGAAATTCATCGCCCACCAGGGGTTGGGACATGCAAGGGTTCATTTTATGATGTGGAAGCACAACATTGGCCCTAGGAATTGGGTGATTGCCATAATGATAAGGGCTCGAGTTCATGCTTGGCTTTTTCCTACGTACTAATGTTAATGTCCCGACCATCTTTTGCATTTTATAATCTTCTTTTTCTTTCGTTTCTTGCTTGTGGCCATCATATGATTTTTACTTTTCTTTTATATATATCAACCTCCTAGGGCGACATTTCAAGGCTTGACCTTGACATGTGGATAAGGGGAGGGGGGTGTGCTAGAACCCAGTGGACCCATGGTCATGTGGACACAGATATGGGAAGTGGAGTGTAGGGCTCGTAATGTATGGATGGAAGTGATAAGTATGGAATGGGAAAACAAGACCACGCTATCTCAATCAGGGTTTCCAAAGTAGTGCCCTTCCTAAAGCCATGGGCCATTAGGGGAGGTCCCACTGGACTAGGATTGAAGATTAACCCCTCATTTAAGGTGAGAAAACAAAACCACGGTCAAAACCCTTCCTTTTTCCAAGTCACCCAATAATCCATGCCAAATGCCCAAATGAAAAACAAGCATAAGCACTCGAATGCACAATGGATAACATACCTTTTGGATCAGATTTCCCACCTTCTAATAGGTGCTCTTGAAAAATAGGCGAGGAAACATATGGCTGATGCAGGTGGCGGAGATAAAATTGCACATCACATTGGCTACAAGGTGGTTCCCAACTGGAAGAAGATAATTAGGAGAAAAATTCTCCTCCCGGTACCCACTTTTGGTGGGTTACAGGGATTAAATTGTAAAAATCAGGATTAAATCATAAAATTTGCGATTAATTCATAAAAAATAACGAGTTTTTCAAAATTGAAAAAGATGAATATTTTTGTACTTTTTAAATTTCGCCAAGTTTGTGCCATTTTTTTCGATTTTCTACCAACTTTTATGACTTTTTCAATTTTCAGACCCTTGCTGATTTATTCCCAAGTCTTACTTTTGCAACATTGAAATTAACTCGTACGTGTGATTCATGATTCATGAATAATTATATGATGGTTTGTAATGTTGTAGACCAATTCTAGAAGCCTATGTGAGAATAAAAGGTGAGAGGAAAATACTAAATAGAGATGCTAGGGATGGATATTGGTTGAGAGATTCATGAATATATTTAAGGATATACTTATGGATATGGTTAAATTAGATGTCCAATTCTGACATAGTTGTTATGATCACCTATAGTTATACAAAGGGATCATTTGTACAATAAAAATACACACGAGAATGACATAATTATAATAATTCCCCCCTTGAGGAGTTTCTTGAGAATATAGTGTTCGTGTATTTTGCTTAGTAACTGTATGCGTTTTCTGTTGGCTATTAAAGCCAATACTCTATGGACTGAAATGTATAGTTAATGTTCTTGTACGTGATGTGTTTTCTAAACAGAAAGTGGTCATGGCATGTAGGTTTACAGTGCAGAAAGATCTAGCAAGGTGTGCCCTTGTAATATCTCAAATGGATATTTTTGTTAAAAACACGAGGGTTTTAACTCAACAATATTGTGCTGGGAAATACATTAAAAACATTGTAAAATTTGTAGAAAATATTGCAAGTAATTCAATTGGATTTATGATAAACCCAAAAATACATGGCAATTTCGTAAAAATATTGTAACATGAGAATCAATCTTAAATGCTGCAACAATATTTAAACTCAGTTTTATTATATTAATAAGAATATATGCCAATACAAAATAGTTGGAAATAGCTGAGATGATGACCACCCAAAATATATGCTACAACGCTGATGCTGGCCTCCAAAACTAAAACTGGAAGCAATATAAGTGCACCGGTGAATTCTGGATGAATTCACCTATGGATGAGATGGGTTTTCGTCCACTCTCATCCAAATACCCAAGGGTTTTCGTTCTGGGGCTTGCTGAAGCTGAGAACTAGGTTCTCCAAACCTCACCAACAGAAAATATCACCAAACCAAGATGTACCAAATGATTTGCTTCCCCTTCTTTTAAAGCTACAATGGATCCCTCTCCAACCTTCTAGAAACACTTTAATTTATTATTTTATCTCCATTCTAGAAGATTCTTCCCTTTACTATATTTAAGTGACTTGTAATTTATTTTATTTATGTCACTTTGGCCTTTTTCTCTAATTAAGCACTTATCCCCTACTTTTATTTAATTAAGTGACTAATTGAAGTCATTTTTAATTCCAGGAAATGATTAATCGACCACCGTGCTTCCTCCAGTCACTAGAAGTCACTTTTCACCATCCCATCTTGAAGATTTCTTAGTTCCGGATCCAGTGAGCTATTACACTAAGGTCTTCTTCTAAATATGCAGCTCCCTGCAACACCTTTAGCGTTTTTAATTAAAATATGCTCATTATAATCTCATTTTATGGAAATTGTTGGAATGCAGTGGAACCAAGAATAAGTTGTGCAGAACTGACCTTGATGATGAAATGCAGTGAGTGATCGCTGGCGCCCCCCATAAAACTCCTCGAAACCCCTTTGGGACCTCTAATCACGTAAGCTGGCTCCTGTGACCCGGCCATCACATACCCTGGAAAGCCATCCTAGTTATATTATAAAGGAAACTGAAAATGGGGACATTACAACCTTACAAGTTTACGAGACAGAAAGGTCAGGATGAGTATGGACAAACAACATTAAACATATAGTCAGTTACATACATAAACTTATTTCATGTTAATTACACATAATTTCACCCAAAAAATCATCTCAAGGCCATAAATCTTGGCTCCACCATATATTTTAATGGTTGGAAAGCCAATAAAGAAATCTAAGAAGGATAAAAAATGAACATTAAAATAAGTCTAACTACAAGCGATAGGGTGGACATCTCAATTAATGAGTCATTTTGTTATTGATAATAAGAAAATGCTAATCCACTCAATTTGTCATATAATCCGCAGGTGATTCAATAAATTGCCATTTCCTCTCATGTTGCCCCTTGAGGTGGCCTTCTTACCCTTCCTAGATCACATCGTTTGATAAGAGGTTTAATGAACCAATTTTGCACTTCTCAATCAAGTCATTACTTAAAGTAGTACTGAGCCTGTAGACCTCCTTCGGATCTTCTTGATTGTTGTAAATAGTAGTATTGTTCCCTGATTGCAAAAGGGCTGTGTTGTTTGGATACAAAAGGAGTTGGAGGCTATGGTTATTGAGTCTTTAGCAACAAATCTTGAGGAATGGATAGAGCCATTTTGATCTTCAAGAGAACACATAAGAAAAATTTCAACTGTATCCAAGATGGCTGCTTCCTTGATTGGACATGCCTGTTGTTCAAAGGCTTTTCCTTGTGTTGCATGGACTGGTCCATTGTATTTTAATTGGGCATTGAAATATTTCTTGAAGTCAATGCCACGACCCTTACTCATTTGTTGGCCTCATACATGAGCTTGAGTTGACACCTTTAACATCTTTCTACCGTTCAGGTTACTAAATTTCCAGATTGAGCTCAGAGTGTTGGATGGAGAAGTGGTGGGGGTAAGAGTACTCTGGAGCTCATCTACTTGCATTCTTAGAGGATAGCTTATCAATCTTGTCTTGTTGATTATATATCTACTCAATATTTTGAGCTTCCTATTAATATAACGACTTTTCAATGGTTCACTTACCATATTTGCTAAAATTTCAAGTATGCTAATAAAGTTTTAACTTTAGATGAATATTAAAATAGATTCAAAAGACAAAAGATGATTGTTATTTGTCTCCCATATTTGTTGCCTTCTGACACTGTCTCAGCAACAATTCTAGACAAAATAGTAAACAATTCTCCTCTTAGAGGGGAAAAATATTTTCTTCAATTATTATTGAAGATAAACCTAAAGAATAACTAAGCTAAAATGTAGTTATGATTCTACGAAGAAGCAGGATATCTCCATTTGAAGAATGAGAGACCTAATGAAGAGAAGGAAATTATTTTTCACCTTAAATATGTGCTCCAGTCACATTTCACTTCTCTTTCACTGGTCAATGGTTTTAAGTTCACTTTTCCATCTATATAGGTCTTTACTCTTCCAATCATATGACCCTCAATGATTATTTTCACGTGTTTTGGCTACCTCTTCAATCCTAAGTAGAGGAGGAGAAGAGATACGGCTTTTGTGATGATCACAATGATATGTTCATTTTGTAATTACTTATATAGTGCCTCTATATTCATGGTGATTTTAACCAATTCCTTACATATCCTTCTAGGAATTGACCTCTATGAGATGGTTGAACATCAATTTCAACCATCTGAAATTGTTTGCACTGAAGGTTTTAATTGTTGGCATTGAACTTCTGTGTTCTATTATTTTGTATGTCTTCTATATAATTCTTTGCATGGCTTTCTATTTGTTGTTTATCTACTTTGAACTGGCTTGGATGGTATCCTTTTTCTTGATCTGAAATTTTATTCTTTTGGAAACTCGACTTCTCTTTTGACTACTTATTTAGAATCATTATCATCCATCTGAAAGTGTAGGTGGTTGGCAGAGCAAAGGAAAGTAATGATATATTTAGAGCCCCGGATGAAGAAGGATCTTGTTACAGAAACCATTTATTTTGACTTTGTACAAACATGGGAAAAAGGTGAGTCCAGTTTTTCTTTGATATTTATGACCTTTATCCTTTTGGTTATTTCTTTGATTTATTACTCTATTTTGATATCTTTTCAGGTGTCACAATGACTTTGACAAATACTTTTATATGATATGATTCATAAATATTTTACCTTTTATAACTGTGTTATAGGCAATTGTTTGTATTGTTGATGGGAAGATAGATTTCATTAATTGAAATATATTGTTCCAACTCCCATGATTCTTTAGATGTGAATTAAATTGAACTGAATGTTTGATGGAATTGTATGTTCTTTGCTCTGTAGAGGAATTTGAGAATTTTAAAACCATGAGTTTCTATATTGACATTATAATTTGAACATTCTATGGAAATATATGCATTTTATGTGATGATATCAATAAGAAATGGTGGTTGATTCTCTTTGTGATTGCTTTATCATAATCAAAGGAGAAACCTTCTATAGGTCATGCTACCGCTAGAATTAGTACGCTTCACAAGGTCCGACCAAGGTGCTAAACAGTAAGCACATAGGGGACACCCATTTTCACCTCAGCACACTCTCCTCTCACATTTGAGTAACTTCTGGAATGCCAAGGGGGGTGGGGTATCCCTACACAACAAAGCTTCATCAAAGGCCTTAGTTAGACCAATGGCTATAAACACTTGAATGATTAAGATTAGGAGTTAAATGAAACAAACAATCTGGTCTGATATAGGATATTCTATTGCATAAAATACAAAACAAGAAGAAAATTACTTGAATATATGAAAATTCCACTATGGAAATGGCACCAAATTTGAGTACGAAGACCCTGTTGCCACAAGATCTAGCAGGCCTTGTAGAGGGGTACCCTACAAGGCAATCACTAGGACCAAGATACAACAATAAGGTAGTAGCCCACTGTCACCACAGCTACTACCCCTTGCTCTTTATGGATTTTCACCAATGGGAGGAGCCTCGATATTTAGGGCACCTAAGAGATATTCTAGGCCTAAAGGTATAAGGTGAGACAATAGGCTTCTAACTTCTAAGGGATATCACAACTTAGTTACAAGGATCAAGCAATGTGGAGAGGCGATTTGCTTCCCTTAGAGAGGCTAAGCCAGGGCACACTAGACCTAGGATTTGAGTAATAACATGTAAAATGGAATGACACATAGTGAAGGTACTAAGAAAAGGTTTCCAACAATATATTCTAGCAAGAGAATGGCACATGAAACCTTCAAGAAGCCTTGAAGTTGAAGCTTACCCAAACTAGGGTTTTTCCTAGGGTAAAATAACTAGGGAAAGAGATATTATGGAGAATTTTGCTCCAAGCTCTAATTGAGCTGCCATTCCTTAAGAGGATTGAATTTAAGAAGAGAGAGAAGACAAAATTCAATTTGTGGATAAAATTTAACTTGATCACTAACTAGACAAGGCTAGTGCCTAGTCCTTGGGTTGATGGAGTTTATGGATACTTAAGATTAGATAGACCTTACAAAGGAGTAAGGATATTTTGATGCCCTAGCAGTAAAACCCTTGCTATTATCTTTATGAGGGATCAAAAGCACTTGGGAGAGCGACAACAAAGGTTGACCAAGGGGATTACCTTTTACATTCCATATATTAGTAATGCATACAATGAGGCTATCTAGATTCTGTACAATTTATCTTCAATAATCATTGGTGCAATAAAAAACCCTAGATAACCATTACTTTCCATACACGAGATATTAAATGAAATTTCTTCAATAACCAAGCTCATTTACAAGATGAAATGCATGAATAATCCATCATTGATCCAAGATAATTTCTCCAAAGACAGGAAAATAGCTCCAAATTGCAAAGTACTCCATAAATCACATCTTGCCAAGATACAAAGAGGCCAAAATTCCCTTACGTAAGCCAAATTAGTCCAAGTGATGGTGAATAGAAATGAAAGTTCTCTCAAGAGTCATGACTCCTAATATTAGTCTAAAGCCCCTACTAACATGTCAAATCACAATAAACCCTTGGATTACAAGCCAACCCACTAGCGTTTGATCATAAAAGAAAAACAAGCCCATAAGTGTGAGCCACTAGGCTTCTAAAGCTAACGTCATGCATGAAATATGCTTGAAATGCCATGTGTTGGCTCTCAAATCAACCTCAGTAGCCCTCTGTTGTCCCAAAATCTAGTTGGGCCACCACAAAGGGTCTCCAACTATTCATGATGTCCATCTCTGCTACATTGTTGAGGTTTTTCTAGGTGCTATTAGCCCTCCCTAGTCTCTGAAGGTGAGACCATACTCATTTTGTCCCTGGATCAATTGCCTTCCCTCATATGGTGCTAAGGCTGACCGGGGGGCATGCTGGGTCTAGGTGTATCATCCTGAAGAATCATCAAATGTAGTGCAAAGAGGTAGAATATCCTAGGTGCAGGAGGTGGCCAAGGTCATGTGTGATGTACTACTGTTACTCGATGGCCCATGGTTCTCAACACTTCACCTGTGAGTGCCAAAATACTTCTCTAATGCCCTGGGTACTTGTGGGTAAGGTGCCTAGGACACGCGCTACTGAACCACTTGATAATCATAACATAAAGTCTTGTAAAAGCAACTAGTCATCAAGGAAAATAATCATTATTACATCTAGGTGAACCATGCTTGAATGTAATGGGCTATTTAACACTTCAAATGAGGATTCCCTTCCAAAATCAAAGCCTTGAGCTTGCACTAGCGTTTCCTCCCTATGTAAGAGTGGCCGAAAGGCAACCCTATTAAGTGTTTCCAGCCTCTAAGGGGAAGTAACATTTCCTCTGTCCACCCTTCAATTGATAGGTGTTACTGAATAACAATGATGGTACGGAGGGGAGAAGATTTCATAGCCAAGTGCCATGGTCAAAGGGACCAACATGATTGGGATACATGTCTTGAGTGTATAGATGTGTGGACAGAGCAATCATGGATGCATGTGTTATCAACTGGTTCTTTGTTTTTCCACCCCTCTTGTGTGCCTTTTATGTTTTCTTGATTTTTCTTTGCATTATTGCTCGTAGCTCATACAATTAGAGCTTGCTTTGAATGATATTGCAGTTGTATTAACCGTTAAGGATGAGTCATTGCATTGCTTATTGGGGTTGGGACATGCAAGGGTTCCTTTTATGTTGTAATGGAGCAACATGTGCTTAGGAACTAGGTGATGGCCATAAGGAGTGAGGTAGAGCTCATGCTAGACTTTTTCCCACACGCTAATCTGTATGTTCCAACTTCCAACCATCTTTTGCATCTTGATGTTCTTTCTTTTGATTTTGTTTTGTGGCCATGATATGCTCTTTCTTTTTCTTTTGGCTGCATCAACCACTGAGGGAAAAGTTCTGGGCCCTACCCAGGTATGAGGATATATGGGTGCCAAATCCCAGAGAACCAATGATCAATTGAAGCTGGAGAATGGATGTGAGATAAGGGCTTGTAATGCATGATGGAAAGTGGTGAGTATGGAATAGGGATAGATGGAACTACGCTATCTTAATCAAGGCTTTTCAAATAGTGCCCCTCCTATACCCGTTAGGCCATTAGGGGATGACACACTGGACTAGGATCGATGATTAACCCCCCATTTAAGGTGAGAGAACAAGATCATGGTCAAAACTCCTCCTCCTTCTAGTTCACCCCATAATCCATATTTTTGACCACTAAAGTTGCATTTGAAGATTTTTTGAAGACTCCATGCCCAAAGTACATTTCAGAGCATTCCCGCACTTTCAGATCATTCATAGTTCCATATTTCATCAGGGATTTTAAGTCCCTTCCTTCTTTCTCTCTACATTTTGTACTTAGATTCCATAGCCTTGCGGGGATATCGTAAACATGATGCTAGCATGATGAATAAAGCCATGTAATAGGCCTATGTAGATTAGAAATTTATTATCAAGTGAGTCCACCCTAGGGGGTTTTTTTCACTTAACTAATTATCTATGTTTTTCAACACTGACTAACTAGTTGAGGATTTTCTCTTAGATATACTGTTGGAGTGTGGCTTGATGGTAGAGCCTTGGGTGCGTCCTAGTGCCTAGAGTCAATGTATATTACCATGCTAGATCATTTTTAAAATTTCGCGGAATTTGATTAGGTCTAGGGGTCATTTTTTAATTAATAAAAATTTCCCATAGGATGAGACTTCTAATAAAATTTTAATGTAAATTGTAATAAGTGATGTCTAGAGAAGTTGTAGGGGGTTTGAGTAATGAAACTTAGACTTCTACACCTCAAATTTCTACTAAGACATACTTTGGGGGTCATAAAATGTGTTTTTACCCCTCAAAACCCACTTTTCCTAAGTCTGGGGGAAAATGTGGCAATAAAATAACCCATAAAATAAAAGTGGAGAAAAAAATAAAAAATTCCACTTGAAAAGTGAGGTGAAAATGACTTGGAAAATAAACTCAAGTCAAGGGGCAAGTCAAAGGTTGAATAGGCACCCACACCATCAATGAATTTATGCACATGGGGAAATCCATTTGTGGGCCAGATTTGGGGCTCGATTCTCCTACTTGGAAGCTTGATTTATTATGGGAGAGCTCAACGCACTGATGAGGCTCATCAATAGGTAAATTATATGGGCCTTAATGTCACTCTCCAACTTATTAAAATCAACTTTTCTCACATTTCTTTACATATTTTATTATAATTTGCTTAGTGAGAAGGGTAAAGGTGAGATGTTATGTCATGTGGCCTGATGTGCATTAATTGCAGGATTTGGAGCAGTTTTTGGCTAATTTAAGTGCAGGAACTCGAAGTAGACAAGCAAGAGGGATTTTAGGAGATTGGGTCTCCCTCCTTAACTCCTCAATCACTCAAAGATTCCTCCACCAGATCTCATCAGCTCAGAGTTACAAGTAGCCAAGCCAGTGATAATTGAAGATAAGTTAATCTCGAGTTTGGGAGCCAAGCCTCCCTAATTTTAAGGAAGTTGTTGGTAGCTTTAGTTGTATAAATAAGAAGGCCTAGGGCCTCATTAGGATTCGACTTTTTATTGTAGCCAAGAGGCAATTTCGAGCTTAAGATATTGTGACTGTTATTCTCATGTTATTTTTGACATTTTGGTGATAATGAAAAGGGTTTCTTTGGTCCAACACTGAGTTGACTTAGAGGGCTCCTCTTGGGTTAGAGCCCAACCCTAGCAGCAAAGGTTCCTCTTCTTTTTGTACATGTATCCTTAGATTAGAATCATAGATTAGCTACTGATTTTATTTTTGTTTGTTTAATTTGCAAGCCTTTGAATGAGAAAAGACTTCAGAAAAGCTTGTGACAGTGGCCTCATCCTCATCTCCCTCATGGGATCATGATTTGAGGGCCCCACTCTCACAGCCCCAAAAACAGAGTTATCTTTTGGTTATTACATAGCTTAGGATTTCTTGTCGAGTAGACCATTGTCAATGATTTCTTAGAAGCACCTGCAATTGTCATTTTGGTTCCTTAAGTTTGTTGTAGATTAGAAAGCATTCCATTCCATAGATTTGATCCACTAGCCATCAATAAATCAGTTTCTCAAATTCAACTCATCTTTTCCACATTTACATAAAGTTGTGCATAAATGAAGAAATGAATATGTGTTGTTGCAGGAGTTGCTGATTTGCAGGGAGGAACTCATTCCACCAGCCTCATCTAAAGTTTTCTCCACCTCTCGCCAAACCCTACCAATCACCAATTCAGATTTTTGTTTTGTAGCCACCGTGGACAACCACCTTGAGCAAATCCAACCATCCTGAAGAGTTGGGCTGATCCTTGGGTAGTGTGCACCTTCCCCATACCTTATTCCACCATCATACACCTTCCCAACACTTCCTTTCACCTTCCCTACCTTCCTACAACTTTCAGCTAAGTTTCCTGTAGTAAACCAGGACATCTTGTAGTAACTACAAGAAATCTTGTAGCAACTACAGGAAACCCTGTAGCAGCCTGTTTTAGATTGTTTTGGGTAGAAATAATGATCAGAGCCTAGGGTAGGCCTTCAACTTGACATCCATACCCCTCAATGCCATTTTGGACTAGTTTTCCCATAACTTCCTCTCCTGATGATGACATTGAATTCCTTTTTCTGAGAGGACCGAAGTTGACCTAAAGATCACTCAGATTGGATAAGGGAAAGTGTACTTATGAAGGAAAGCCCACATATGCATATTTGAACAAGGTCGGCCTTAAAGCAAATTGGACACCCTTGGAAGCCTATAAATACAAGTGACCTCAAGCTCATTTGGATATCACCAAGCATCTTCTTTTTCTCTTCTTCATTTATTAGCTCGCATAGGTCTGAGGCAGGGATGACAAAAGAAGTTTGCAAAGGTCCGAAATTACAAGGTCCGAGGCTCGCATCCGTTTTAGGTTTTGGGTTACAGTCGCTAGCTTGCCACAAGGAAAATTCAACCACAATTGTAGGAATCACAGGCTCAAGGGAGCGACTAGAAATATTCAGTCACGCACACAACTCCTCATCCATGCGATCGGGAAGGTTGACTCAAATTTGACCGAGCACTGAAGTTGACCATAGTTGACCGCAGACGGGAAAAGTTGTCTCTGATATATTTTGATGCTTGAAACACATTTCTAAATATTGTTGGTTTGTTTTGCTGGATGATATTGTATTGGACTCATTGTACTCTCTGTTGAACATTTTATGACAATCTGATAGAAGAAGGATTTTCAAAGGGTTTTCCCCCTAGTGGGTGTTTTCCTTGGTCTTTGACAAAATCTGGTGTCTCTTGTTGATGTGTTGATTGTCTCCTTTGCCATTGCATTTATTGTTCTATCTTCAATTACTGTTGATGAATGAAAAGACTATTTATATTTGGAAAGATTGTTAATTGAAGTATTGAATTGGGCTAAAGTAATTGATATAACATAGAACAATCTGAAAATTAACAGAGCATTGAAAGACTAAAGAACTAATCATTGGAGCCTCTTCACCTACCAAGGCTTGTGCTCAAAACCACAATCTTACCCTCTTCCATTACACAAGGATTCCTCTAGAAGTTTGAGAGGTTGGGCTATCAAGTTTGATCCACTAGAGGAAAGCAAGTTGCCTCTTTGAGGCATTCTTGAGTTGTAACTTCGCAATAAGATGGTAGTTTCTCTTTCTCTGTATTTTGTATTTGATCTTGAGGAAGAGTAGTTTGCTCTTTTGAGCTTATTGTAAACTCTCCTCAGACCTCAAAGTCTCTCATTTCTCTATAAGAGGGCTTCTTGTCTAAATAATAAAACATACATCTTTCCTCTTGAGGGAGTTTGGGGATTTCCCCTTGGCATCCCAATCTCCTCATTTAGTAGGAGGTAGCATTGGTTTCTTCCTTTGCACTTCAAAGTTTTCTTTTTACTCTTGCAAGTAGCCTAGATCCATTTCATTTCACTCATTTACTTCCACAAGCCCCTCACCAATTTGCACTTTTATTGGGCTAATTTAGTACTTGCAATTTGTGCTTTACATTGCTCATCTACTCATTGCAAATCTGAATTATTTGCTGCTGATCTAGTCCATTTAAGTGCGGATAACAATGCTATTTCATTTGCTCATTTCATAACTCTGATTTGTGGTTCCTTCTATTGACATGCAAGGTCACTTTACATGATAAGGTGGCTTCCATTTTGATATAATTTTCTGATTTTGTCATCTAATTTCTTTAATTTTTCGTAGGGTTATATTGTTCTTTGCTTTGATAATTGCATTTCTTCATTAACACATTAAGTTCACCCCATAGTATGGTAACATTATTCAGATTTACTTCATTATTCATCAATATATGCAACTATGTAGAAAGAACAATAACATCATCATCATTACAACGAAACATAAAGGAACAATAGAAGAACAACATGCACACATAGAGACACTAGATGGTCGGAGACTAGGGTAAAACCCACTATTGGGAAAACCCTTGCAAATCTTCTTCTAATAGATTGTCATCAAATGATTTAGCAAAAGAGAGTACAATGATCCATATCTTCACAACAACTAGAATATCCGTGAAATTCATCTAAGCATCAAAACTCTGATTCAGATCACTGTAATGTACTGTCACTGCCTGTAGCTTGCTGTTGAACACTTGTTAAAATTGGAAACTAGGGCCAAAATCCATGTGGGTCGTCTTATTTATGGCAGATGATATTTTTCTTGGATTCCTCTCGTCGAGAGGTGTAGGATTGATCTAACGATCATCTGATTCCGACGTGTATTCATGGAGATACGAATTTATTTGTATTTCTTAACAATTTGTCAAGGTCGGCCAGCAAGCTAAAGTGTGTGGCACGCCCCCAACTTATCCTCCATGATTCATATAAAAGAAGGAGACCTTGTGGCATTATTCCACTCATCTCACCACACATCTTCTCTCTCTCCTATGCATTAGAAGAGCTTCTCTCTCTCACACGTGTGGCTAAAGGAGGACACAGATTTCTAGTTAGGGCAGTGTTGACTTGGGTTGACCTAGCTGTAGGTGGGCAGATTGGATTGCGTTGACCAGCGTGGAGGCCTTTTTGACTGCGGTTTGGGTTGGGCAACCTCTCCTAGGCTAGTCGCAATTCTTTTCAGCTCTTTGACCAGGTTTGACCAATCCTTTGACCCGCGTTGACTGTCAAAGAAGCTTTGGCAGGTTTGACTAGATGTTGATTGTTGTTTGACTGGGTATTGTGGACTGTTTTGGTTTGCCTATGTTTGCTGTTGAAGACCGAGTTCTTCAAGGTTGACTTAGGGTCAAAGTGAGAGCTGTTTGACCAGCTTTGACCTTGTTAATCATTGTTGTATTGTTGCTGATATAAAATCATAGATTTGTGATATTGTACTATCTCTCTCTCTCTACTAAATTATTGAAGAATATAGAAGAATTGATCAAAGGGTTTCCCTGTATTGCGGTTTGTCCTTGGCTAGCAGCCACATCTTGTGTGTCTTGTCTTCTGTCGATTTATTTATGTTCTATCAGCGTTTTACTTTATGTTAATGTGATTTCTAAACTATGAATGGACATTGGGCTAATATGAAGAAATTGAAGTAAATTGCTCTAAGCATAGAACATACCATAATTTAACATGGTATTAGAGGTGAGGTGAAGACAAAGCCCAAGCAAGAGCAAGAGCAAAGAGCAATCACCGAAGACTGTTGGAAAAAGTCAAAAGACTTCATGGCTTCCTCATCACACTTCCCCTCCGAAGACAAGCTCCATGAGAAGTTTGACTATCACGGATGGAAGATGTCTCTTGATTTGACATTGGAAGAGCAGGTAGTGTTGGACTATGTGAGAGGCCTAATTACGAAGCCTCCATCAAATGCACCGGCTGCTACAAGGAACAAGTACACTCAGGGTGAAGTCAAAGTGAAGAAGATCGATCAAGACTCTATTGACAAGCGCCTAGTGGCCTATGTTTTCGAGCTAACCACCTCCAAGGAGATCTGCGATAGACTGGTAAGCTTGTTTAAAGTTAGTGATGCAAATCAAGTTTAAGCTTAAGGATATTAAGAAGGGCAAAGACGAGGATATTCAATCCTTCTTCTTAAGGATCACTGGGATCAAGAATGATCTCCTATCGAATGGAGAAGTCATCGCTGACAGGGAACTGATTATCACTACTCTTGGAGGGCTCCCATCTGAATGGTATGTATTTAGAACCACTCTTCTCAACAATGATCGAATTCCGGGATTTGAGGAATTGATGGCGAGATGCATTCAAGAAGAGACAAGGATGGTAGAGCAAGAAATGCCTTCATTCAAAGGCAACCTCGTTGCTTTCTCCTCTCATGCTAAAAGGAGAAATAATTCTAGGTCTAAATTCAAAGGAATGGCCAGATCGAAGGGTGGAAGAAAGGGAAGATGCTTTGCTTGCAATAAATTTGGCCACTATGCGAGGGAGTGTCCAAATAGGAAGGACACATCTCATGACGATGATCAAAATCACTCCCGGGGCAACTCCAACCACAATCAAAGGAATGGCAAAGGAAAGAGGAATGTCGGAAATCAAGGAAGTGGTCAACCCTCCAAGAAAGCAAGGAACTCCAGGTGTGAATCAAATGTTGTTAACAATAAGCAAGATGAATATTATCTGATACCTGCCCTCTCCACTATCTCTCCTCCGGACTCGTTGGCAATTGGCTTATTGATAGTGGTGTCTCTAGGCACTTCACCGGTTACAAGGAAGCTCTCTCTAATCTGATAGAGAAGGAGACAAATTTGGAGATTATTCTTGGAGATAACTCCACCTATCCCGTAAAGGGTGTAGGCAATGTTATTCTTCAATTAAATTAGGGTAACACAATTCATTTGCAAGAAGTTCTATATGTACCTAATCTCAAGAAGAATCTGATGTCCACTTCGACAATGAAAAACAAAGGCTACAAGGTGGCCTTCATCGATGGCAAGGTTCGTGTGTGGAAAAATAATTTTAAAGATGCTTTCACTCTTAGGTTTAGAGGTGACTCTTTATATCAAGTTGGAGGAAGTCTGCTGAGAGTCATGTCTTGCAACACTACTCTTCAGTCTGAACTATGGCACCGAAGGTTTGCCCACCTTCATTATAAGGCTCTACCCGATGTGAGACAGATGGTGACCGAGATGCCCGAGTTTAAAGTAGAGCAAGAAGGTGTATGTCCGGGGTGTGCCGAAGGAAAACTCAGAAGGGGACCATTCCCCTCAAACCTTAGCAATACCTCGGACATTTTGTAGTTGGTTCACTCCGACATATCTGGTATGATGCCTATGAACTCTTTGGGAGGATATTTATATTATTGTTATCTCACTTTTACAGATGATTATTCTCGCAAGACTTGGATATACTTCTTGAAAAAGAAGGATGAAGTGTTCTCCTGGTTCCGTCACTTCAAAGCCTTGATCGAGAATCAAACCGAGAAGAGGATCAAGATCTGATAATGGGACTGAGTATGAATCCAATGAGTTCCATGACTTTTGCAAGGAAGCTGGCATTAAGAGGGAGACCACAACACCATACACTCCTGAGTAGAATGGTGTGGTAGAAAGGAAGAACCATACGATTTGGAAAGTTGTTCGTTCCATGCTCCATGATCAAAGGCTTTTGAAGTTTCTATGGGCCGAAGTTGCGAATACCACCATATATGTTCAAAACCGATGCCCTCATCAAGCATTGGATTCCAAGACTCCTGAAGAGATGTTTACTAGTAAGAAACCTGATGTCTCTCATTTTAGAATTTTTGGAAGTCTCGTATATTTTCATGTGCCAAAAGAGAAGAGGAACAAATTGGGTGCATTTGGAAAGAAGGGAATCTTTGTGGGCTATAGTGAAACTTCTAAGGGCTATAGAAATAAGTCATGATGTTATCTTTGATGAAGATATGGCTCTTAGCAAGGTTGAAAATTTTCCCTTTTCTAAGGAAAGTTAAATAAGCTGACACTAGGAAGCCGGATGAGAAGGAGATGAGACAATGCCTGATGTGGAGGAACCTATGGATCCTATTGATCCCCCTCTGCAAGAGCCTTCCTCATCTAGGAAGAGGCCCTCATGGCTTAGGGGGACACTTTATGATACCGAAGGACATATTGCACCCATAGGGACTTTCTGTGAAAGTAAGAAGCTGACCAGATATCAGGGGTAATTGACCATTATGAGCACCATTATTCAAAATGAGCCTTCATCGTTCGAAGAAGCCATGAAGCATCAAGTATGGAAGGATGCTATGAATGAGGAATACGAGTCCATCATGAAGAACGATGTCTGGGATGTGGTCCTCGGACCCTAGGACAAAACAATTGTCACTTCGAAGTGGCTTTACAAAATTAAGCATGGAGCTGATGAGAGTGCTGAAAAGTGTAAGGCTCGATTTGTCGCTTGTGGCTTCTCTCAAAAGGAAGGTATAGATTATGACAAGATATTTGCACCTGTTGCCCGATACACCACCATCCACTAGATCATAGCCCTTGTTGCTTCGCAAGGATGGAACCTACATCAGATGGATGTCAAGACTGCATTCTTGCATGGTTCGATTAAAGAGGAAGTCTATGTGGAACAACTCGAGGGTTTGAGATTCATAATTGGGAATCTCACGTGTGTAGGTTGAAGAAAGCCCTCTATGGGCTGAAGCAATCACCCTGAGCTTGGTATGAGAGGATTGATTGCTACTTAATGAAGTTGGGATTCATTAGGAGTGAAGGCGATCCAAACCTTCACTTTAAGGTCAAGGATGATAAGCCTCTTATACTGGTGCTGTATGTTGACAACCTCTTTCTGATAGGTGCAGACCATTTCATTCAAAAATGTAAGAGGGAGTTGGCTTCCGAATTTGAGATGAAGGACCTAGGATTGATGCACTATTTCCTAAGGCTTGAGGTCTGGCAGAAGCCAGGAGAGATTTTCCTATCTGAAGGAAAATATGTGGTGAGGATATTGGAGAGATTCGGTATGGTGGACTGCAAGCCCGTAACTACCGCGATGGAGCTTAACTTCAAGAAGTTATGCGGTAGTGTTGTCGGACCTGCTTTGGGAAATGCTACTGAGTATCGTCAACTCATAGGAGAATTGATGTTCTTGGTGAACTCTCGTTCGGATATATGTTTTGCAGTCAACACGTTGAGCTAGTATATGGTTGAGCCTCATCATTCACATTAGATTGGTGCCAAGAATCTTTTAAGATATAATCACTCATGGGTTGAGAACACTGTCGAAGATGTGAGGCTACAGGGATATTCTGATGCTGATTGGGTAGGCAGTGTGGTGGACAAAAGAGCACTTTTGGGTGTTGTTTCTCTTTGGGTTCTGCCTCGATCTCCTAGATGAGAAGAAAGCAGAAGTCGGTGGCTTTGAGCGTCACTGAGGCAGAGTACATTACTGCGAGCATGGCCTCCTGTGAGGCTGTTTGGTTGAGGAAGCTCTTCAGTGAGTTGTTTGGACATACATTGGATACCATCGTGATCCTTTGCGACAATCAGAGTGGGATTCGTTTATCCGGGAATCCCATATTTCACGATTGCTCCAAGCACATCAATATTAGGTACCACTTTATCCGGGATATGGTACAGCAAGGAGCCTTAAGGCTCCATCATATCGGTACAGATGAGTAGGTCGCCGACACTCTGACGAAGCCCATGGAAAAGGTCAAATTCTTGACTTTCCGAGAACGACTAGGAGTCGTTGAGAGGCTCTCTTATGAGGGTCCTGTATGATGCATACATTCAGCTCTGGGAGCTCCGGGGGGCTTGTGGTACTTCTTGGAGCGATGAGCGACCATAGGGTGACTCACACTCCCCTAGTGGTGTGCTGTGTACAAGGTGAATGGTTCGGCCTTCCCCTGTGATACCCTGTGACAACTTGTAGGCAGGATGAGTGGTTCATCCTATCCATGTAGTCTGGGACTCATGGGAAGTACCTCTCATCTGGCCAATGAGTAGGGAAATGTGGATAGGGACCATAGTAGTACTGATGGACGCATCATGTATCTACCGTACTCCCTATGCTAGGATGACATTGATCTAGGATCAATTGGAACTGACTTCGGGTCAGTAAGAGTGATATAACTCACTCTCTTTTGAACTGATCTGGGATCAGTAAGAGTGGTATGACACTCTCTGGGACTGACTTCGAGTCAGTATGACACTCATCGGGCTACTACTCGGAAATGTGTCATCAGGCTACTACCCGAAAACACCATCGGGCTACTACCCAGAAATCTGTCATTAGGCTACTACTTGGAAATGTCGTTGGACTACTACTCGGAAATGTCATTAGGCTACTACTTGGAGATGTCAATGGGGACTCAGATCTACGACTCCCATCATCATCGGAGAGCGTATCATCAGGGAGCACATCTCAACCTGGAACTACCTCGGGGAGCTACTACTCAACCCAAAACCTCATGGGGGAGCTACTACTAGGACCTCATATCGAGCAATAGGTGATATAGGGGAGCTACTACTCAACCCATCGTATTTCCTACTAATCTTCCCATCAATGACCCCGAATAGTCAAGTGGTAGAACACCTCCATCATAATCGCATTGGGTTGTACACCCCCAAGTACACTCTCAACTCGTTGGCCAGACGAGGAGCGGTACTCCCAACAAGCCTGACTTGTGGGTATGATGCCAACTGGGGTATACTCTACAAAGACCAATATAGGCTGAGCTACTACTCCAAGTCTCCAACCCTATGGGTAACAGATAGGGGTAGCGCCCTATTGTCCAGAGTTCCCTCAAAACTAGGAGCCCTCCATCTCAATTCCTCACCCTGGGAACTCAAATAGGGGGGAAGAGTATGGATCAGTGTCCTCGATCAACGTTGTTCTCATCATGATCATATCATCGTACTTGTATCAAGTAGTCATCATCTATCAGTAGCAACTGTCACCTGTTTATACAGGACATCAAATCAATTATCATCTTAGCGCATAAATAATCATATAAATCACAAAAGTATACCATAATCATCCTCACTCTCAAGGAGGTGCCAACCACAAGCCTAAGCTTGTCTCGCACAACTGCACTGTCTCAATATATGAGAGTATCGCGGTCCCAACTATATATGTATATGGGAATCTTTGCCAATCAGATCCCACTCTTTATTATCGCAATGTATCCATGTCATATCCAGATCATGCTCAGACAACTCTCTGAGGAGCTTCTACATCCTGCTCATAGCTAGTCATGCTAGCAACATCGTACTCAACCTCAGTTGTGTCACAAACCTCTCATCGTGGTAGATCTCAGACTAAGGCAACACTCATATGTGCTCATCAATAATCAACATCAACTTCTCCATACAGTGATATATAAGAATATCTCAGACCAAGAGTAGATCATATCATGCAAACATCTCGAAGGATTCTTGGCAACAATGCAATGTGTATGAAGCGGCTCAATCATGAACTTATTCAAGTTCTATGCATATCATATATATATAGATGTATGTTCAAAACGGAACATCAATACTTCAATCAATTGTCGGATGTCATGTCAAGTTCAACAACTTCTTTAACTTCAAATCAGAGTGTCAAAGGATTTGCATGTCCACTTCTCAATGCTTCTTTAGTAGCTTCACAAGATAGTTTATCTTTTCCCAACTTTAGAAATCAATTCATCACGCCATGATAAATTATTTTGAGCTTTAGAAGCCATCTCCCTCTTACTTATATCCTCAAAGGCTCTTTACTTGACAATAGTAGATCGTTAGTATATAAAAAACATAATCAAAATCAAAGTCATACCTTGGAACACTTCTGAGGTAAAGGCTTGAATCAACACATCGTCTAACTTTATCAGATAACTGTCAATGTGGACATATCTGGATCGGGGGAGCTTGCTTCATGCAATGCTCACTGCAACCATAACACTTTACCAAACCATTAGCCAAGCCTTTCATAAATCCTTATTGTGCAAGAAAATCAACTAAATCATTCATCTAAGTTTAGAAACCTGATCAATACTAATATAAAAAGTCATCAATATCTCAGTGTCAATTCTTTGAACCAGATGACAGGTAGGGCTTTCATCAAGTCATGCCATTATCTATTACCATGCCAACATGTTGTCATCAACCACAAAATATCAATCAAGTCATTCCCATAGTACAAGTCATAGGAAGTCACTATGCTCATATATCATAGTCATCAAAGCAAATCATCAGTCATCAAGTCCAAACATTAGTCATCATGTCAATATCCAAATTGCTATCATAGTAAGATCTATAGTCCAAGACATATCTCAAACATTAAGTTTTAGATCTAGGTCATCATCAGACATCATACAACTCATATATATCAATCAGCCAAAAAGATGTCAAACTCTTGTAACACAAACTTCAAACATAATGACATATCTATATGTATGTCATGGTCACCTGTAAACATTCAAACTTCCTTGCTTTCAAATCTTTCGGATGTCTGCTACTTATCTGTGGAACTAACATCCTCTAGGTGAACATCTTGATCCAGAGTTCAATCAGCTTCAGAAATCTTCAGATGATGGTCAACATTAGTCAAACCTCTGGTTGCTCTCATCAAGTTAGCATGGGTGCATCTTTAGCTACCTAGGCCTTAACATGTGTGTGTCCAGGGACGAGTATGCCCAATTCTAGTCGTGCGTCTGAAGAAGAAACCCTAATTTTTGTACAGGCTTCAGATCTAAGATCTTGCTACAAATCAATAATGTTAGATGCACATAAATCATATTTCAATAGTACATAATGCAAATAGTAATAAGAGTAAGAATCTTGAGAAGAGATTCTCCCTCTGACTGGGAATCTACTTCATTTGACTTCTTTCATGTCATCAACATGTCTTTACTAGAGTCATGCAACAATAGATCTGTTAGATCATAAAATCAAACATATACCCATCATGGTCATAACATGCTCATGTCAGCTACTACATCATTACATCATGACATCAATCTTTCATCAAAGGTTAGATTCACATGATAGGAACAACAAACAGGTGTGACAACATACTTCAAAGATCATGAACACAATATCACTTCTATCAAGTCAATCCATCAGGTTTAGGGCATTCAGTTTTACCATATGCCATAATTATTATAAAAAACATGACCATGGTTAATAAGAGATCTAGAGTATCAATCTCATAGTTCTATCATCAAGGTTACCATAGGACCAAGTCAGGTCATTCAATAAAACTTTACCAAAACAACAAGAGTGTCAACATACTTTCATCATACTTATCATAGGCATTATCAGTGTTAAACAATGTTTTAAAACTCGACTCTGACTCGGAAACAGCTGAGGGTCGACTTCGACTTCGACTCTGACTCGGTATCGACTCACCCGGTTTGATTTCAATGACTCGATCGTTGTAAAAAATACATTAATTTTTTTTTTTTAATAAAAAACACAATTTTAAAGATTTTCATTCATGTTTCCAAACACAAAGCTTTAGAATATAGAGAGAAGACAACATGTGATCAAAGTAGGCTCATGAATATATCCATTATATCAAAATGACATCCAGTGCACTGTCCAATACAAATTTCATACTTAGCCACCAATGCCAAGATTCTTTTCTGCCTTAGCCTAAGGACAATCACTAGACTACAACAACAATAATACCGATTCTCTGCCCCTAATGAAGTCTCAAAACCCTTGATTTAATTCTGGTCAAGCTCCAGAACAATCAGAGGTAAATATGTATTTATTAGTCCATTGCTATAACGTTTGCCTTTTTAAAAACATTGTATGGCTCAATGCATTGTTTCAGTTTTCTAATTCATGCCACTAGGATAACCATACTTCGGCCTTGTAATTTTCAAAACTTTCTCATAGTGATAGATTACTTTAGGGACATAAATATGTAATAAACAACAACCCAACCATTGATATGTAGGAGGTGAAACAACTTTTGACAAATGTGCTTCAGGATTTTTGTCGAAGGGCCGAGCCAGCCGAGTTGTTACCGAGTTGTTACTGAGTCGACCAAGTCATTCACTAGCTCAGTAACAACCTGGCCAACCATTCCGTTTCGGCCACCAAGCCGACCTGGCCAGGCATTGGCTCCGTCTGACTCGGCCATTTTTTAAAACAATGGTATTAAGGTGGTAGCCTTTTATAAGAGATCCATCATGTCTTATGCATGTCAAGTGTATCATTTACTAGAGTTAAGGTACTAGCCTTCTTCACAGAATCAGGATCTTCCAAGAACAATAGATGTTAGCCAAACATCAAGTTATGCCACTATATCCAATATCAATAATAACATAGCCATGCTGATAATATCAGTATCGGAAAAATATCGGCAAGGGTCTAGAAAACATCTTATCGGCAATATCAGCAACAATATCGGCAAATATCGGCAAGCATAAAAAATGCATAGTATATTCATTTTTTTTTCTTCAGATTTTTAAACATATAAAGCAATAACAACATGAACTAAACACATTGGCACATAAATATGAAGAGAACACTGATATATATGATGTCAAATAGAAATGATACATCAAAGGCGATACCAAATCTTGCTGATCCCTAATAATTGTCCAATCAAGGACTCAAATGTAGAGAACCAATACAAAATAACATCACATATATAAGAGTATCTCATCATCATGAGTTATAAACTTATATGTAGCAAAACAAATAAAACTAGCAGCTATCTATTTGAGACCAATGCCCTCTCCCTAGTAGCTATATTTTTGTCTTGTTCAACAATTGCTTCAAGAGTTTTTTGTGTAACCTTCGCACTAGAAACCATGCAAGGCTTTACATCTGCATCATGTGTAGGGATCTAGCCAGATGGTATTTCAATCACGTAACCCCTCCTGACATCTTCGTCCCACACCATTTGCATGATAGATATGCCCGATTTGCCCCACCAACAGGTTCCCCATACTCCCAAAATGGGTCCAAGGCTTTTGGCATATTTGACATTTGTCGTGAACTAATTCAAACCTAGGGCACAAAGAAAACAAAAATTGGCATTAAATCCCCCAACACAAAAAATAATAAGTAATAACCACCTCATTCAAAAAAATTACTGCATTATATGCAATGTGAATGAAAAATGGCAATAAGAGTGTGCATAAGAAAGTTGAAAAAAAATGAAGCTTGCTGTCCAAATATGGAGAACCCCTTGCATTGGCTCATGGGCATGAAAATCATAGCAAATGGAAAAAAAACAAAGAAACAAAATGTTGGTAGGCAAAGAGGCAAGCAAGCATAACCCTAAATCTATGAAAAAATCATTAACATAGGGGTTTTTAAGAACATACCTGTTAATGGAAGAAATGAAGTTTGTCTCACTGTTCTTCAATCTTTGATCCACAAATAAATCTTAGTTGGTGGTAATAATCGTTGTTTGATCCTCAATCCCTCCTTGACAACCACCACAAAACTCTTCCCCTTCCTTCTCCAACACTTAGAAACAAAAATGAGGAAAAAAAAAGGCAAATTTCCCTTTTCTAGTTGCGGCCTAGCCTGCCCGATGATATTTTATATCATTGCGCTATATTTTGCCGAGATATCGGCGATATCTCGGAAATATTGCGATATTTTCTCTGCGACATTTCGTCTCATCAAAAATATCGCGATATTTCCGATTTTCGGCGAGATCTCACTGATATTATCATCACTAGTAATAAGTAACCTCATAGAATCATGAAGATCAACATGATCAAAATATTCAATACTAGGTGCATCATTTCATCATAGGAAACATAAATCCAAATCTCTTTCATA
Source organism: Pinus tabuliformis (assembly GCA_031772625.1). NCBI lineage: Eukaryota > Viridiplantae > Streptophyta > Pinopsida > Pinales > Pinaceae > Pinus > Pinus tabuliformis. The sequence continues at coordinate 1,039,252,510 of CM062805.1, read as the reverse complement.
TGCAAGCATGAGCCATTTGCAAAGGAGGCATTCTCAACGTACCATAAGGCTTATAAGCCCAGTCATCCAATGTTATAGGTGAAACATAACATTGAAACAATATACCTTTCATAACGTGTAGTGTTCAAATACCTGTGCACCTTCGTGCTTGTCACCTTTTCATCAAGTGCCTCTTTACCGCTTTTCAGATCTAGCTTTTCTTTCGTGCATCTCAAATGATCCTCTAGAGGGATCTACTTATCACATCTCATCAAGGAGGTTAGATACATCCACATACTTAAATATACATGCAGGAAGTATAAGCAATTATCACAACAATAATCATAATAATCAAATGCATAAGTCTAGACAATAGTAAAGACACAAAGAAAACATCATAAGTCAAGGAGTACTTATCTTCAATGAGAGGTGATCCTCTCCCTCTTGAACCAACCTTCAAGAGTCATCACTATCCATAGTCCACATAAGATGTTGCCTTCAATCAACTTTATCAACAAACAACCATCTAGGGTTTCATCAAATCTGTCCCAAGTGCTTGAGCATCTTCACATAGACCATGCTAGAGTTTCATATGTCAAATCTCAAGTCTTTTCCATAAACCCGGGTTTCTCTCAAAACCTAACCATCGAATCCTTATGCACTAACTACCTAGGGTTTCCTTCATACCCTAGGATTCTTTTAGGTCTCCACCATCCTCTTCTTGCTTCCATCAAAAGTGTCTCCATGGAGGTGATCTCAGCCCAACTCTGATACCATGTTAAGTTTTAATAGGGCTATATTGTTCTTTGCTTTGATAATTGCATTTCTCCATTAACACATTAAGTTCACCCCATAGTATCATAACATTATTCAGATTTACTTCATTATTCATCAACACATGCAACTATGTAGAAAGAACAATAACATCATCATCAATGCAGCAGAACATAAAGGAACAATAGAAGAAAAACATACACACATAGAGACACTAGGATTGGTTGGAGACCATAGCAAAACCCACTATGGGGAAAACCCTTGCAAATCTTCTTCTAATAGATTGTCATCAAATGATTAAGCAAAAGAGAGTACAATGATCCATATCTTCACAACAACTAGAATATCCAAGACAGAATAGCCAATCTGGGTGGTAAAGACAGACGACTTTCCCGTGCTTATCTCTCTAACGCTTGAGGAAAGATCCATTCATTGCGTAACGGGCAGTTAAGAAAAAGGCCTTATCTATTATATTATCCATTCATTATATATGAGCTGACAGGCAACACTAAGGTGTTACCTCAATGGAACCACCAATGATTCAATCAATAACGCCCAAAGAAAGGGTTTTGGTTCGCTCGCTCGGTAGAGTTATATATCTAGAGAGAGCTCTATAGATGGAAACTCTTATTCTTTTCCCTCCCCATTGCTATGACTCAAAGCAACTAGGAGAAAAGCAAGGCATGGGAAACCATAGGGAGGAGGTCGGTCATTTCTGTCGATCGCAAGTGATGAGTCAAATCAATATTCCTTCGGTCTCTTTTTTATCTCTTTTTCCCCCTTCCTTATATCCTTAGATTACCAGGCCCAGGGATAAGTGGGAAACAAGGCTTCAGAAAGAAAGTGAGTGAGATAAGAAAGAATATCTCTATAGTAAGTGCCAACCCTGACCTCCTCCCGTAGCTTTCGATGGTCAACCCAACCAATGTAGTTCAACTTTGCTTTCGCTATCCGGTAACACCAATCAATTCGGCAGAAGAAGGTGGGCGCAAGCCTCCTCAGCAGGTTCAACAAACACATGCATGACATACATTAGGAAGGAATTATTCATTTAAGATGATGGGAGGTTATGATGGTACCATTGCTATGATGGATGGTACTGACGATTGCTCCTACTGTGACGAGTCGAACAATTCTAATTAGTCGTATCCGTTGGTTATTATTTATATATATAATTACACTTTAGCATTGGACTTACTCCCTTGGTCAAGCCCTGACAAGTCTGCTTGCTTTTCGGGATAGAGCCAATTGGAAGGACATATTGACCGAATGCACCATTCATATATGATCGGGGAATGCATTCTTCCTGGCTTGCCTGCCCTCTCTCTCTTAATGGGGGAATAAGGCACGCGTAATGACATATATAATGAATGAACCGATCACATAATGACATATGCCCATATCGGAACATTCATGACTCGATATTTTTCATTATGCTTTTCTACCATTCATGAATGAGATATTTGTCAGACCAGATTCGATCAATAGAGAGTGAATGCTGCTATGGGCATATGTCATTATGCATTGTCAAAGGATTGACCTTACCATAAAGGTCAACATATAAAGGGATTAGGACCAACACCTATTGCCTAGGGTCAACGATTTGAAGAGAGCATATGGCAACTTGTGATCAACATGCTAAGGCCTCGGCTCACAAGCTCATTTGCAGGCCAAGTCATCGTAATGGTAGGGCCGGAGTCCCTGCCACACGACCTTTCGGTCCCATTCCACTGAAGCGTTGAGCTCGGTTGACGAGCCATGTTGAACCGGCAAAGCGAACTAGCTAAGCCCTGGCCCCTGAAACACTTGGAGAATCAAGATCATATCGCTTCCTCACCTTTTCCCTTGCCTTTGTCAAATCTATTGCTGAAGGTTGATGATTAGCTGGAGATTCATAACTCTCGCTCCTATTCGCAACTATTGGTGGAGCCATAAGCTTAAACATCCTCACATGCAAATAAAGCATCTGCCCTCGGTCACGTAAAGGCATGAATATGAACCTCTGCTAACCCAAGATCATACTACCTCTATGCAGGTACAGTAGCAGGCTCTTCCTGAAGCAGCGGCCTAAATCGAAGGTATAAGCCCTCAGTATCAGATGCGAAAGTACCAATAGTGGGTTCCTATGTGGGGTAGTTGCAATCGCCAAAGCAGACGTGAAAGTACCGCCACTAGACTAGTAGGAAAGTTGCTTATTCAATGGATAAAACTATGTTGTTGTCTTCCTTACTATTGTCCTTATTAACTTGACAACTTGAAGTGCGCTGGTATTACAATTAAGAAAGCGGGACAGGTAGCTTTCCCTACATATGTCACACTTCGACCCCCCGTTTACCTTTTTTCTATGCAGCAAGGAAGCATAAACTGACAACCTACCGGACAGAAGGATTGCCTGCTCAGTATGTTTCCAGATCGATCGCGCATCATACAACACTCGGTGGTACCGTTTGACTCCACTTCAGCTGGCACAAAAATGTGTATTAGGGCCCACACTTCAAGCTTAGAGCCATATAAAAAGTCTTCCCCATCAATGAGAAATAATCATACTTCTGATCTATGCCAGATAGGTTATCCCCTTTCCGGAGCGACTGTTGAAACCAAGTCAATCAACCATGCGACGAATTCAAGAATGCCATAACTTGTTACAGTACTACCAAAATAGCTAGTTAGTCTTCCCATTTCCGGATGGATCCTTTCCTTATTCAGCGGCCGTTGGGATCTTTCCAATTCGTCATTCATTCTCATCACGCCATTGACTCGTGCCGCTCCATCTATCATGCATGTGCCGAAGGTCAACCTTTCCTATCCATTCTACACGGATCTTTCCTTCTCTGTATGGTGACCCATGGTAGTAACAAAATGACCAAAATTCCATCTATGTTTCCCATCCCTCGCGCTCTTTACTCTGTGTACCAACAACTCGCACTCTTAAGTATTGAGCCGCCTTCACTTCTTTTTTCAACTTTGTACCTCCAACCCATCCACTCTTTGAACCATTCAATCCTTTTATTTCACTCTACTCATTTGACCCACTCCACTCCAGCCTTCTCTACTTCACTTTGCTTCGATATGGTCCCATATATCTCTGGACTCAGTTACCATCGGGGTGTGAGTGCAGTGAACCGAGCCACCCAAACTGGTTATGTAAGTCGATCGGGCAGTACTCTTATCGTGGTCGTTCTACACAGGCTGGCTGTGCTTCTGACCTAAGACAGAGCGAATCGATGTTCCGCAGTTTCCACACACTATAGGTAGTACTTCATGTGGCGACTCACCCAGTTTTTCTTTTCGATCCTCTCGCTATCAGATCCCTACACACGAGATTCACTAGATCTTCGGCCGTCGGCCTAAGACAGAGCGAATCGATGTTCCATTGTTCCAAACCTTTTTGCCTCATTGTTTTGACCCTTCGAAGCATTGAAAGTGGCGCCTAAGCGTGGTCATTTTCGTGCCAATGGAATGCGGTTCTGGCAGTAGAGAATCAGTCAAGAGGCAGGTTCAAATGCCTTCCCAATGATTCAAACTCCGGTTTAGGGACCTTAATAGATGCACTCAATTTTCTGGTGAGCTCAACCTTTCAGATCAGGCAAATAACATTTGATAAAGAGCAAGTAATATATTCCTTCCCACTTAAGAGCGAGAGCTGAGACCAGTAAGGTCCATAGCCGGAAGATGCGCCGCCCTTGGAGATGATGAGACCATGGCGAAAGAAAGGAGGTTTCCCGATAGCCCTTCTCAAGATCTGGGGTTACGTCCAAAATCAAAGGTATCCTTTCCTCGACTTACTGGTTGAGCGCTTGTCATGATCGAACGGAAAATAGGGGTTTGGGCGGACGGAGGGCAAAAATGAAGTTTCTCTCTTAGCTTTTAGGTCGGGCACCTTTTCACCGGCCTCTTTCGCAAATGCTTGCCCCATACTAATGTTTTTTCATTTCGTCCTGCATTGAACTAGGTTTCTCTATCACAGGCACTATCTTAAGAACCCACTGACTCAAGTGACACTATTATATATGTGAAAACCACTACTTATCCCCTCGGCCTATCAATTTGACCTACCTTATCAGGCATGTCATCTACTGAATTGAGCCGCCTATCTGTTGAGTCTTCTGAACTGGGTCTATTATTTCCGTCTTAACCTGACGTAGGGAGATTGCCCTTTCCTGAAGAATAAGATTCACATATGGAAGAAGATCATTTCTTCTCAGTAGGCATTGAACGGGCAGGCCGGTTGCTCGAATGTTCTTTACGCCGTTTGGGTTGTTTTCCCACTCCCCTGCAATAGGAACTTCCATCAGATCCCCGAAGGGTGGATACCGATCGATCGGGCGAGAACGTCATAGAGCCCTCGAACCTTCCAATACGGCTTTCAGAATAAGCCAACAACAAAGTGTTTCACCTTCCTATTGATTCAGGGGTGCGGCTCTCAGATAGCCCTTACGTAGCTTCCCCGATGGCTTGAAGATTGAGGACAGAAATATTCCTCTTCGATTGCCCGGGACCCAGCCCTCAATAAAGGATAGTTCTTCGAGTGACCCTTAATTGATAAGAGTTGACAACTTGAAACCCATTTCCCCGCATTTCCCCGGCTTTCTCTGCGGGTACATCTACTGCAGTGAGACACCTTAACTAGTTGGTCAACCTTGACTAATTCTCTTTCGGGAGTGATTCTAGCCTTGAAGGCTGAAAATCTTGTTCTGCTTGGGCTTAAGAAGAGCCTGCTTTCTCGGGTGGGGAAACGGGGGGCTTGCTCCCTTCCATCAAGATATTGATTCCTTCCAGCCGTTGTTTCGGTTCTGGCGGAGGTTTTTCGCTTTTCACTGGGGAGGCCCTGGCACTATTGAAAGAGAATTGGTCTAACTGACGCATATAGAGAAATCCCTTTGATGTCTAGACCTAGAGTCTATCCTTGTCCTTTGCCTAGATCTAAGCATGCTTTGCCTGGAAATATAATAAGACCATAAGAAGGTGGCCATGGATGAGTGTAGACCAGTGCTTGTAGGCGGGTGTAATCGCTGAAGGTTACTTACTCATAGATGTGATAGCATAGGCAGCAGCAACAGGTAAAAAGAGGTAGTTGTCTGAGAAAAGATCTCCTTCCCATTGTGGATGAAGCCAACAAGCTAATGACCCTAGCAATGATCCCAGGCCCAAGGAGGGAAGGGGAAGGACCATCTCCTCCAAGTTATGGGTTCCTGATCGATAGATATCCAATGGGTGGAATATTTCATTGTTTGCTACCAACTTTGGATTTGCATTTCCTAATGGTGAGTGAAACTAATGATGCATATGCACACTACTAGCTTAGCTAGTTAGCCAAAAAGAGCCAGAAAAAGGAAAATAAGACAGCGGAGAAAGGGTGTTGATTGCTTGCTCTGGATGCCCATGTTCATTAGTAGCACCTCCACTTGGCCTTCTGTCTGTCGTTCAATCCAACCCTTGCTACACCTACCTTGACCTCGGAATGAAAACTAAACGACTGACCCCTTCCCTTTTTCGGAATGAAAGCATAGCATCGAATGGTAGCCTGTTGGAGCCTTTCCCTACAGGGGAATCTAGTAATCTGTCAGTGAATGAATTTCCTTAGAACATCTTTTTCGTAGTCGTTACATCAGTCTGTTAGCCAATCAATGAATGCTCACCCAGACCAAGGAGGAGGGCATCTAAGAAGCAGTCAATCAATGAGTTGGCCCCGGATCAATATGTATCAACTATAGTTTCTCCGCCCTGGCCCCTTCGTTGGGAAACGCCCAACAAACAAGGGTTCATTGATTGTCTGTTCCATCACGAGAACTATTTCTTCGTCTTATATTGGAGAAGCACCCATCCAGCAAGGTATGCCCGTTGAAGCAATCAATAGCAGCATCGACCGAGATTAGTCATCTCAGCACTGCTAGTTCAATAGCTAGCCATATTTGAGCCGTAGCCCAAGAGCATAGATTGGGTGCCCCACTATAGAATATGACCTCCAGCTGGGGAAGAAAAGAATGTTCTCGAAGCATTAATGAAACATTTACCATTTCTTTAGCTTGGTTAGCTGCAGAGTTGGATGTTTCCTTCTTTTAAGCCAGAACTAAGGGAGTCAAGAGAGTTTCATTGCCTTGTTGTTGATCGAACAAGTGCTGACAAGACTGAGCTAGCTGCTGGCGCCCAAAATCAAGAGATGTATTCAACCAGATATGGTGAGAAGAGGAAAAGAGCTATTTTCTTCCCAATTCGATGAATCATATGCATCTTCCTTTCTTTCCCTTACCTCTCTTTCCTTGCCTTCCTTTCAATGCTGAGAGATTTCTGGTCTTCTTCCTTCTTATGTCCCTTCCTTCCTTACTTACCTTTCTATGTGAGTAGGTGTATGAGTACAACCTTTCTCTTCTTCCTTTCTTAGCTAGTATGTGAGTGAACTAGATACATGCTTTATAAAAGTACCATCCACATAGCATTTATCTGGGTCTTACCTCTATCTGGGTGAGATCCAAAGAAGAGAGATTGTCTTTCTGTTGGGTAGGTTTGCTTCTCACTGATCTATATACGTTCTAATATCGCTCATGAGCATCAGACTATCGACCTTGTTTATATCTCAAAATATAGCATCAAGCTCAGGATCTTGTTCAATATATGGGATCTCGATGATTTGGTCCTTTTGGTCCTACATGATCAACAGAATCAACGGCTGCTACCCGATGAATAGCAAGCACCCCCGTTCCCGTTATAAGTACCTCCGTCCATGAAATGATAAGCATCTTCGTATTGGGATCCGTGGGATTAGTTTCACCCTCATCCGTGGCAACACCTCCGTCCGTTAGATTATAAGCCTTCGTGGAAAGAGCGTGATTCATAGTATCGTGGAATACCCCTCACTTTTATCTACCCGAAACGACATCAACTTCTGCTGGATCGACATATGCATCAACCGATTCTACTGCGGCTGGATAAGTTGTTGCTTGGTGCTGGGTAAAATGGTGTTTCTCTTATATATAGAACTAGGCACTTTGCATCTGCCTCTGTCCCTTCCACATTTGCTTGCTTTTCCCTCTCCTACTGCTGGTTCCGAAATAGGCTATGCCCCTGTGGTTAGGTATGCTCCTCCGGTGATCAGTGATGTGAAGGTCTCTGACTGTAAGGGGTCAGCATCTCCAAAGTCTACAACGAATAATGTCCTAAACCATTGAATGTATTCCTCGCTATTGAACGATACTGCCAAATAGAAAGGATAAGCACGGTTTTGTTCGATTTGGTCAAGGTTCTTCCCCCTACAACAGAAGTGGTGAAGCCTAATGAAGATTGGGATAACTCATCTATCTTAGATTGGGGTCTTGCCTGATTATTGGGATTAGGGAGTTCAAACTTCATACTATTAAGAAGAGGAACAGGGACTCTGTAACTCATGCATAATATGGAACCAGGTTGCTACCTTCACTTTTTATGGATGAACGGGAGAAACTGAAATAGATTTTTGGTCAACTGCTTTTCCCCTTGCTGTTGGTTCGGGTCCGTAAACCACGGAGAGACTTCTGGTTCTCAGTCTGGATATGCGACTTCAGGGTCTACTGGTCTTGACTATCGACCATCCGTATTTGGATCTGGGTCTGATGGATATGAAATGACTGGGCAGGTTCTTGGGTGAATCAACGGGGCTGCTTATGCCTCTCTTACTGTTTACTTAGAGGCTACTTTTGCTTTTGCAGCGTAATAAACTCTTCGATATGGATATAAAACGGATGTCAGGTGAGGTCATTACTTACTCTGCTTCTTCTGCCTTTCTTATTGCTACCTTAGCTGCTGGAACAACTGGAACTGGATTGGCTGGGTCAAAACCTATTATAGATTGCTTAACGCTGCCTGGCATTGGGGCATCGACTTGGTCAATTACTGGTTTAAGGTTCTCCGTTGTAGATTGATTGGTTCGTAGCTATTGATTTCCCTCTTACGCTATTGCTATACAACCCATACTTTTATATAAGTGACAATACACCTCTGGACTACGGGATAAGGGAACTACGCCTTCCGGCCTAATATGGGCTTCGCTTTCGCCTTCCTTCAAGTTTTCCCCCTACTTGTTTATTACCCAAGAGAGAGGGCTTTCGATAGGGATTTGATAAGATTGCCTGAGACTTTCTTTTCCATTGATTTCCGCTCCGGGAAAGAAAACAAAAAGAAAAAGTGCCTATTCCTTAAAGCAGCCCTCGGGACCTCGGCTACCCAGAGCCAAATCAATCCCTAAGTGACTCTTCTTTATCCCGAGCTTGCGAGGGCACTTTCATTTAGGGTGGGGACTCTCGGAGGAGAAAGAACCTCCGGAAGAGATTCTTTCAGACACAGAAAGACTTTAGGCTTCATAACCACTAGCCAGAATTCATAGATGAATAAACGACGCATATCTGCCACTCTTTGCTTTCTGGTTTTTAGAAGCAAGAGGAAAGAAAGATAGAATGAAGAACTAAGATTGAATGAATTATAGCTACAAACAGTTAGTTTCACTAAAGCTTGTACGACTAGTCATTATAACACTACAGAGAAGAAGAACTATAGACAGTTTTAGTTCAGAAATAAGCTCCCCTCACTAATCCCCACAGTGCGGGAAGGAAAAACAAGGATAAGAGTCAGCCCGCTAGTATGATAGATCAATTTGATAAATATTGATTGGCAACCTACTTAAGTTTCCAAGTGGCTGGTTCCCCCATATTATTGAAGGTGTATCGCTAGTTCATGAGGCGTTCAAAGCTTTGGAATGGGAAGCGAAGCTTGAAATAAAGAAAAAGTAGTACTAGCTGCTCAAAGGTTGAGTCTAGCGCCATGCCCAATATCAGTAGTAGGGCTACTATATGAATTGATTATTTGGCTCTATGTAAAGGTTTCATAGATGTTGTACCCTCCTAATCCTTACTGGCTGAAGGTAAGGCACTCAATAACCAATTGGTTGAAGGCAATAGTAAAGGAAAGGATATAACCAGGTGGATGCTCGTAAATAAAGGTTTCATAGATGCTGTACTTCCTAATCCTAGCTGGCTGCTTCATCAAAGAGTTGTTGGGCAGCACTCCATGCTGCTAGGTTGAAGGGTAGTTAATAGAAGCTTCCCCTACTGATATTCTTCCTGGCGGAATGGGTTGGTTGGTAAAGAATTCCTCTCCTAGGTTTAAGACAGTAAATCAAGTCAAGGGTAAGGTTGTTTCATGCCCTATCATCCATGCCATGCTGGGTGGTTCTATAGTTATACCTCCCTAAGATTCATTCATCCAAGTAGTATAGTCTAGGTATCCAGATGGGCAACTGGTAATAAGTAAACATAGAAGGTAAGGGTAAAGGGTTCATAGCACATGCTATCCTCATCTTGGTTGAGTGAATTGGTCAGGGATTCTATCATCCTAGGGTGAAGTCAATAATAGACGGGGAAAGTTGGGCTGGTATAATCCCGAGCCGCTAAGATAAGGGATAATGCAATAGCCTTACTAAGATTCATTCACCAAAAAAGTGGTATAGGGCAACCAAGTCTTAAGGGCAAGTAGTTAGTAAACATTGAAGCTAAGAGGTAAGGGTAAGTTTGTTTCATGCCGTCCGTGCCTCTAATCGAAGGTAAGTAGCCGTCCCACGCGACTAACTAACTAAGAGCGCTTGCTTCTTCATTAATCTAAGCAACATAGGTATAAAGGTTCTAGGGTAAATAGTAAGTGTGAAACCAAAGGCATGGAATGGTAAAAGGGTGAATAGCTCTAGTGTCTCCCCCCTGGCTCTTCCTGGCTTATGCGATTAGTAAGGGCCACACTCCTCCATAGGTTGTTGGTGTAAGGGGTAAGGGGTAAACCGTCCCCTACATAGATTATCCTTACTTAAAAAGAGGTTGTTCATTATAACTCCATCCCATGTCCCAGGGTGTAAGGCAATAAGAGAATGGGTAAGGTCTAATCCTGACCCGCTAAGGGTATATAGTGCATTAGCCCTACCTAAAGCATTCCTGGCTAAAGGAATAGGTTGGGATGACTCTATCTCCTAGGCTGAAGGCAGCGGAAAGGTAAAAGAAAAGGTGATCCGGTTCTGAAAGGGAAAGTAGCCCTCCGCGCTCACCTCCAATAAAGAAACCACCTCCAGGACCTCCGAGTCCACCTAGGAACATGGCGGGAGCTAATCCACCCACTCACCCATGGTTGGCCCAAGATGCAGTTGCCATCGCAAGACCTCAACATGATTTGCCTAAACATCTTGAGAGGCCTACTGCCCAAATTTGATCCTAACAAAGGAGAGCCACCAGAGGATCACATTAAGAGATTCATGATGGTGATTCGACTCATGGGAGTTCAGCATGAAGATGTTGTCTGCCGGCTCTTCCCGTATACGTTCGAAGGAAAAGATTCAATGTGGTACTTCAGTCTACGTCAGGGATCCATTACAAGCTGGGCACAATTTGAAGCAGCTTTTATTAATAAGTTTCGGGATGACAAAACCCCAGACACATTGATGGTGGAATTGTCATAGATCAAGATGAACAACAAAGATCGCATCAAGGATCGGCAGGGGCTTGACTGATAAGGAGAGGATTTCAACCAAAGATTTAGGTCTTTGCTCAACAAATTTTCTGTCGATACCAAACCCATGGAGGCGGTACAAATTGGGTTTTACACACGTGCCTTGCCCATGACCATAGCTCTGTTCATGAAGAGGTCCAAGAAGACTACATTAGATGAGGTCTTCGATGAAGCAATCTCAATGGAGAAAGATATGTTTTCCCTTAAAGGAAATCTAACAGAAGAGAATAAACCTACACCTCCAGTTCGAAAACCAATTCCTCAGCCTAAAGTACACTCGGAATCGAAGAAAGATGATGCTTTTGACATGGAAATTCTTCAAAGGATTATCAATACATTGTCGGATGAGATCATTGATTTGAAGAAGTCCGCTGATATCCTTGAAGTTTCTTCTTTGCTCTCCCCAGTGGGACTGCAGCTTCTAGAGGGATCCTCATCTACCCCTCTGTCAAGCCAAAGATACAACACCAGAGCCAAGGAAAAATAATCAGTAGCACAGTCCGGGGGTGGCTATTCGCCCCCATAGGTAACTAGAGAGAGATAGATCACAAAGGATAACGACAGGGAGAAACCGGTAACTAGAGAAAGATAGAACAAAAGCCCTTTCACGAAGGATAAGTAACGAAGGAGAACGACAGGGATAACCACTCAAGCGAGATAGAGAATAACAGTAAAATGTAGCTGCCCTTTTGTTAAATAATTGCCTTGTGCACCAAATATTCCCCAAGTAATCACCAATTAAGATAAGGAGGGAGGGAGAAATCCACCTTCAGACAGATAAGGAAAAAATCCACCTTAGATAGGGAGGGAAAGAGAATTGATAGATATGTTTCGGACGTTTTCATGTGTTGGGCAACCCGTCCCCATTCTCTTCGTCATTATCGGTTGCCAAAGGAATTAGATAGATTTTGATTCTCCGACTCTATATTATATATGTCATTTTTGTTGTTGTTTTAGTGCGTTATTCCATATATAAACAACAGGAAATCTTTCATTGGGGTTGCACCAGGTTAAGACAGAATAGCCAATCTGGGTGGTAAAGACAGACGACTTTCCCGTGCTTATCTCTCTAATGCTTGAGGAAAGATCCATTCATTGTGTAACGGGCAGTTAAGAAAAAGACCTTATCTATTATATTATCCATTCATTATATATGAGCTGACAGGCAACGCTAAGGTGTTACCTCAATGGAACCACCAATGATTCAATCAATAACGCCTAAAGAAAGGGTTTTGGTTTGCTCGCTCGATAGAGTTATATATCTAGAGAGAGCTCTATAGATGGAAACTCTTATTCTTTTCCCTCCCCATTGCTATGACTCGAAGCGACTAGGAGAAAAGCAAGGCGTGGGAAACCGTAGGGAGGAGGTCGGTCATTTCTGTCGATCACGAGTGATGAGTCAAATCAATATTCCTTCAGTCTCTTTTTTATCTTTTTTTCCCCCTTCCTTATATCCTTAGATTACTGGGGCCAGGGATAAGCGGGAAACAAGGCTTCAGAAAGAGAGTGAGAGAGATAAGAAAGAATATCTCTATAGTAAGTGCCGACCCTGACCTCCTCCCATAGCTTTCGATGGTCAACCCAACCAATGCAGTTCAACTTTTCTTTCGCTATCCGGTAAGACAAATCAATTCAGCAGAAGAAGGTGGGTGCAAGCCTCCTCAGGAGGTTCAACAAACATATGCATGACATGCATTAGGAAGGAATTATTCATTCAAGATGATGGGAGGCTATGATGGTACCATTGCTATGATGGATGGTACCGACGATTGCTCCTGCTGTGACGAGTCGAACAATTCTAATTAGTTGTATTCGTTGGTCATTATTTATATACGTAATTACGCTTTAGCATCGGACGTACTCCCTCGGTCAAGCCTTGACAAGTCTGCTTGCTTTTCGTGACAGAGCCAATTGGAAGGACATATTGATCGAATGCACCATTCATATATGATCGGGGAATGCATTCTTCCTGGCTTGCCTGCGCTCTCTCTCTTAATGGGGGAATAAGGCACGCATAATGACACATATAATGAATGAACCGATCACATAATGACATATGCCCATATCGGAACATTCACTGAAAACTCTGATTCAGATAACTGTAATGTACTGTCACTGCCTGTAGCCTGCTGTAAAACACTTCTGTCAAGCGAAATCTTCGAAACACCGAAATCTCATCTTGCAGTCATGGTCGCAGGGAGGAGGAGCTGTGCGAGCGACTATCACAGACAGGGTTGCTCTCTATGAATTGTATGAGAGTGACTATGGTAGCTCGATCGCTACCATACCATTCTGTGCGAGCAACCGAGGACCAAACTAACCCAGACTCCTGATCGCTCTCATGAGGACTCTGTGCTAGCGACCAAGGACCCAAAGTCGCTCTCATGACCACTCTGTGCCAGCGACTTTGAATAAGAAAACCCTAGTTCAGTGCAAGCTTCATCATGAAGTTGCGGACCCTTGAGCGAGCTTCATCTGCCAGACCTATGCGAGCCAAGACAATATAGAAGAGGAGAAGAGAGCTTGATGTGTGTCCAAATGAGCTTGAGGTCTTTTCTATTTATAGGCTTCCATGAGGGTCCTCTTGACCTATCCATTGGTACATGTGCATAGTGTTGGAAATACTAAGAGGGGGGGTGAATCAGTATTCCTTTTCAATTGTTACTTTTACTAGTTAGATCACTTATATTTAGAACACAAAATGAACAATAAGAATAAATGATTTTATTAATTTCCTCAATAAATCAAGTACAATATATGTAGGGCTCCAATCTTAGATGAAGACATCGATCTTCAATTTCCCACGCTCCAACCTGTATTTTCCAAGCACCGACTTGGACTTCCAAGGCTCCAACCTTGTCAATGTTGAGGCTCCAACCCTTTATCTGGTTTAGGCTCTGACCTGGTTTCTTGAGAACTCCAATCCTCTAGGGCTTTGACCCAATCTTCCAAGGCACCAACCTTGTCTTTTCGAGGCTCCAACTTTTTGGGCTCCAACCCTTAGCTTTACTTCATCAAGATATGTTTGGTTATACTTCACAGCTCCCAATGTCTTCTTCAACAAGCCCTATTAATCTTCATCTATGCCTTCACTTAGTCTCCACGTCACATCATCAACGACAACCTTGTTTTTCACATGAAGGTGTCACCACTTCTCTTCATGTTACCCAAACAAAACTTCTTCAAGGTCACCTCATGAGGGTTTCAATGATCTACACAAATCTTCAATATGTTGCTTCACAAACTTCTCCAACTCTAACCTATTTTGTTCTCAAGAGAAGACTTCAACAAGCTTTATTTTTCCAATCCCAATAAATCAACACTTCGACCACGAAAACTATGACAACTTCGACCACGACAACTACGACAACTTCGACCACGGCAACTACGAAAGCTTCGACCACGGTAACTATGGCAACTTTGACCACGGAAACTACGACAGCTTCGACCATGGCAACTACGGTAGCTTCGACCACGGTTTTATGCCCAAACAAAATCATCCTTTTTTCTTGTCCTAAACAATAGTCTCCTTGTTCTCCTCGGCCTTCTGTCTTCTTCTGTATTTCGTATCTTTGAATTCTTGCCCGAATTGCTGATCAAAATGAAGTGTTTAGATGTCTATTTATAGATATTTCGTTTATCATTGAAGGGACATGTGTATTTGAAGTGAGGCCGACTTGTATGATTAAGTGTAGGTCGGCTCACTGCTAGGAATAATTTCCTTAACTTAAAAATTCAATATCTCACAAACTATTGGGAGTTTCGGGGCAAATAAAGGTTCGTTAGAAAGAGGAAAAAATCCTCTTTAAGATGGTCTAGGATCCATTTTGAAAGGATGCCTCCAAGGCATCCAAAATATTTTTTCTTTGTGACTGTCCTTAAATTTTATTCATAAAATGTTTGGGATAGCATGGGGAATGTTTGGGACAATGTGGCTTCTTCATTGTTATCAATTTCATCATAGGATCATAGAGTCATTATGTAGGAGTGCAACATCTATGTAGCGTGACGCATGAACAATGTCATCATATACTAGTGCGGTCATAGTGAAACATCATTAGGAGAACTCCAAAGTAATCTTCCAACCATCAAATGATCTCCAACCAGGTTATCGACACCTCTTCAAGTGCCATCATCAATTGTGGTCATTCATCAATAATATGACATCATCAAATGTAGTCCTCCATATGTCATCAAGGGCTTCTAAATACTTGGCACTTGGCACGTCTTAAGACTTCTTCATTAGTGACTTGAAATATTAATTGATGACATTCTTATTAAACAAGAGTTATGACATCATCATATGGAACCAGGCATTTATTGTCTTCAACCTTATCATCTCATTCTAAGGTTTCATGATATTCATTAGGCATATCAAGAATATTTTTTTTATCTTCAATCAAGTTTCAGTTTTGGGGCTCATTGCAAATGTCACGCGAATATCCTAAAATGCAGACTAACATGAGGAAATGAAATCTTTCTCATTCAATGAAAGTCTATCTAAGGAAGGGAAGAGACAAAGAGTATGCAACAAACAATGTGCAAAATGCAATTCCTTTTTCAATGCAACTGTTGTTGATTTGGGGTAGCATCGGATGTGCTCTAGCCATGAAAATTAGTAGAGGGGCTAAAGCACATGAGATCTCCAAGACCCAGAAATGGTTTGGATAGGTTGTACCCGGTTTGGGAGATATTAAAATAATTAATATTCTTAATGGAGTTCCTAAGTCTAAACTTAGGAAAAATAAAATATTAATGGGTATTAATATAAAACTGGGTTAGAAGGTTCCAAAAGTCACGGATCAGGACAAATCTAATCTTAGCCGTTGATTAGAGATTTAATCTCAGTCATTGAAGGAACAACGAGAAAAGTATAAGAGGCTTGAGGGTCAGTTGGAGAACACACCAGAGTGATCAGTCATTCGATTTGCTAGAGCGGGGTTGCTAAGCAAAGTCGAAATAGTGATCAACAGCAAGGGGCAGTGAGTACTGGGCAGAGAGTCAGAGACAGTGCCAAAAGACCAGTGCAGCAGAGAGAGACGCAGCAGCCAGTTTAGGCCATGTAGAGCTTAGCAGAGATAGTGCAGAGGCCAGAGGGACCGCGTCATCCACGCAGAGGTTGCAGGAGTGATGCAGAGGGTCCTAGAGGCTGCGCAGTGCCTCTGAGGCTGACGCAGAGAGGATTGAAGCTAACGCAGAGCAGCAGGAGGCTGACGCAGAGGCCAGAAGGGCTAGCGCTGAGCTTCAGAGTCACCAGAGAGGGTTTCGTGGGACAAGTTTTCTGAATACATGTTTCCAAATAGAGAGGCATTGTTGCTGTGTATTTTTTCTCTGTCGGGTGAGCTGGATAGGCACCCAGTTGTACTCATGGAAATACTACATAATAATACACCCTCATAATAGTTGCAACGGTTTTCCCGCATTAGGTTTTTCCAGGGACATTTGTCCAAAAATAATGGTGTCACTTCTGTGTTTGTTTTCTTTCAGCTCTTGATTTGTAGATGTTGCGACTGTATTGTGTTTATTTCAGTATTTAAATGTTTTAAATAACTTGTTCAGAATTTACAAGTAGAAGAAATAAACCAGCAGAATACAGATTAATTTTCTAACAGATAGACTTAGAAAATTCAACATGGTATCAGAGCGTGGTTATAGATCACAGGAAAGTTGAAGGCATCATTTGGGCAGAGCATTTGTAGCAGATTTAGCTGTCTCGAGTGACAGAGTTGATCCTTGCAGAAAGCGACAAAGGAAGGATTGACACAGAGTGATTGCATCATCAGTTCGGGCTTGAGAGAGGCCAGCGCAGAGGCTAAGGAGGGTAGAAACAGGCTCATGCAGAGCCACGTAGAGGCCAGGAGGTTGACGCAGTTGGCTGAGGGAGATGTTTTTGCTAGTGTCAGGATTGGGCAGAGCTTAGAGGCTCATTCCTTTAGTTGCTAGGGCGTAGGAAGCTGTGGGCAGTTTGTGGGAGCGAAGCTGGTGGGGTACTGTGGTCAGAACAATACCTAACAGGGCAAAACCAAGGTAGAGGGAGTTACTGCCAAGGCGGATTTCTAGCCAAGGAATCTGGATCAGTGTTGTAGTTGCACAGACGATCGGAGAGGGGCAACTTGACGGTTGGTAGAAGGATTTCCAGGAGGGAAATTGGGACTCAAAGGGAGTCCAAAAGAGAACTTGCAGACGGGAAGCAGAGAGACTCGGAGGAGTCGAACTGAGAACTTCCAGACGGGAAGTAGAGAGACTCAGTAGAAGTCGAACCAAGAACTTCTAGTCGGGAAGTAGAGAGACTTGGGGGAGTCAAAGAAAGGAGCAGAGATGGCTGTTGATGATGATTGTGCCATGAATGCTCATGTGCCACCAGAGAAGAAGTGGGGAGACATCGAGTTGTAATTAGGAGGACTGCTGGTGATGAGGGGTAGGATCCTTGAGGTACCCAACCTCTTGGATTATCCCTTGCTACAGGAGCCCCAAAGAGGAGTAGCAGGACTGGCGGATGTCAACAGAGACGGATGCAGATGAAGCGGTAGAGGGTGCTACAGTGCAGGAATCCCTGGGTAGCGCGAGGCTAGCAAGCTACAACAGTGCGAGAGGCATGGGATTATTGCAACGATGAAGGATGGCACAAAGAGGTTTGCAACGGTGCGAGATGCAAGGAGTTGTTGTAGCAGTGTAGAGGTCAATAGAGGGATCACTTGTTAGCAGCAGAGGGAGCTTCGGCATTGGGAGTGTTTCTAGCCGATAGGGATGTCAGAAGTTGGAAGGATCCGTTACTTACTTCTCAGTAATTGAGTTGAAGTGCAGTAGCACGATGCAACATGATGAGAAGGGGATGCAGTGCAAATGCAGTGTTGGGAGTATGGACCAACAGCAACACGGATGCACAGGGAGCTGTCTTATAGATGCAACAGTGGCAGTGGCAGCGCCATGGGCAGCAGTATAGGATGCAGCAGTGCAGAGGATGTTGGGCGGGGAGGCCTAGCATCAGCACAGGTACCGGTGTCGGATAATCAGATTGATGCTCAGTGAGGAGCATTACTAGAGCATAGTCCTCGCTAAGAGGGAGTGTTGATTTGGGGTAACGTTGGATGTGCTCTAGCCATGAAAATTTGGTGGAGAGGCTAAAGCACATGAGATCTCCAAGACCCATAAATGGTTTGGACAGATTGTACCTGATTTGGGAGATATTAAAATAATTAATAGTTTTAATGGAATTCCTAAGTGTTGGCATTATGGTATAGGTGTTGTCCTTGATGGCAACTTACTAATATGACAGATCTTAGTTCAGTCTCACAGAATGAAGAAAAAGTGATATATGCAGGTTCCCCTTGATAAAGCTGCGTATACATGCGGGTTAGCCGACCAAAAGGTGCGTATACATATACACGCACTTTCATGCAGGGAAAGGCGTGTACACTAGGTTTTGGTCTGTGGTATTTGGACCATGGTATTGGTCCAAGGTATCTTGTTAGACGTGTTGACCCCAGGTATTTGGTCCAAGTATTGGTTCTAAGTGGTTTTGGACCATGGTATTAAGTAAGGCCTAAGACTATAAAAGGAGGAGAAGATCATTAGGCAAAGGCATTTAGAAAGTCTTGAATATCTGATGAAGTATGAGATCCAGTATGCAGGTTATGGGTTCATGATGCTTTGCTTGATCTGAGCCAAGGAGGAATCTCAGTGGTTGATGGAGAACAAGATCTAAGGATAGATTGGGATCTAATGGCTTGGAATGAATCATCTCTATACGGTTTGATCATGCTTATTCTAGATCTGTATACTGACGCATGTAATGTTCTGTAAATATTATGATCTGGGTATAACTCAAGTTTGGAATAGCTGCAAATCATGAATGAATATTTACAGATGTATACGTTGGTTGACTTTGATAAAAGCACGTATAAATGCAGGTTAGATACATCTAAGTAGCGTATACAATATGAACTATGATGTTTGAAGTTACAGGTGGTTCTGGTTGTTGATGCAAAGTCTGAGTTCTAGTGACTGTTTACTGGTGTCAGTGTTCTGCAGATTCGTATTGGTTGATTGTGTTTAGCTTGAGTGTTGATGGATGAGATCTAACAATGGATCAGGATCATAATGACTTATCTTTATATGATCTGATGGACTAGATCTGGTTGCTAACACACGTATTATCCTTGTATATGCAATGATCTGGGTATGTCTGAAGTCAGGAAGTGCAGTGAAGCTATAAGTAAGTATTTGGTAACATATACGCTGGTTTCCTTTGGTGAAGTTGCGTATACACGCTGGTTCGGCTCTTCCAAGTAGCGTATGCACTCTGATGCATGATTTCTGATGATACAGTTGGGTCTGAATATTGTTGCAGAATTTTGTGTTCTACTCTGTGTTCAGGTGACTGCATTTTGTTGACAGGATTTCAGTGATTCAGTATTGGGTGATTCAGAGATTGATAATGCAAGTGGTGATTGATTTTATGCTTCAATGATATTGATGGGTTCAGTATGAAAATTGGATGAAACGTGGCCTTCAGATTATGGTGTTGTGCTTCAGGAGTATCCAGTCTGAAAATTTATGAAACGTGGTCCCTGGAAGAAAAGAGAAGGTTTTAGCCTTCTGTAGGTCAGCACCTACGTACTAGTACATCAGCTAGTACAAGAGCTAAGGGGGTTTTAGCTCCCTTCCAGGATAAGCTGAAGAATGAGAGAAGGTTGTAGCCTTTTGCAGGTAGAAGCCTGTGTACTGGTATAAGACTGCTCCAGTACAGAAATATTGTAAAAAAAGTTTCTTATTAAAAGAAGATAGAGATGAATTGTAGCAGGTGGTTTTCACCCACATTGGGTTTCCACCTTACATCATGGTGTTCATGTATGCTTCTTGTGTGTGATGATCTGTTCTGTTTTACTGCACCTATTTACTGTTCATATGGTTAATGAAGTTCTGATGCACTAACTAAAAATCAACATTTAATAGATTAACTGAATCATAAGTTTACTGGATATACGCTAGTTGCATTAGACACAGTTGCGTGTACACGCGGGTTCCCTTAACTGAAGTAGCGTATATGAATCTGAGTATGGAAATGAAAAAGTGTTTGATTTGATAATACTGATTCACCCCCCCCTCTCAGTGCTATTTCCAACAAATGGTATCAGAGCAGGTCCTTTGGTAGAAGCTTGATCGCTTGAAGGAGATCCGTAGAACAATGGGAAGGAAGCTAAAGAAGAAAGCGCCTAAGAAGAAGAAGACATCTCAAAAGAACTATGACAGTGGGAGAATCGATTGGGGAATATGTGGAAGAAACACTTCAGATTCAAAATCACTTCAAAATGAAGATGAACAATCAAAAGAACTATCAGGTATGAATTTGTTATCCTTTGGTGATACATTTCTCCATCCATTTGAAGATGATGAAAGTGATAGCGAAATAACTGAATTTGCTCTTATGGGTGAAAAAGAAAGATATCAAATAGAGGCAGAATTTAAAAGGCTTATAGACAAAATTAGAGATCAACAAGATCTATTGCACAAAAGGGACTTTGTCTCCAAAGAAGAAGTTACCAAACTAAAAGCTCAACTAGAGGAAGGAAACAAGGTAAAGAAGCTATTCAAGGAAAAGGAAGATCAATGTCAAAAGTTGCAAGATGAAGTGACATCATTAAGAAATGAAGTAAATGAAAGGAGCACAACAATCAAGAAACTCAGAGATAGATCCAGTTACTATGAAAGTCTTGAAGCTAAGATCCTCTCGCTAAAAGAAGATCTTGAAGAATCAAATAAGCAGAATAAATAACTACTCTAAGCTCTTGAAAAACAAGAAAACGAAGTTTTTGAATTAAGACATCAGTTGGAAGAAGGAAGAAAAGTTGAAGGAAACATGAAGAAGCAATATCTTGAAAAGGAAGAGCAACATCAGGTTGAGGTAAATATTCTAAAAGATAACTTAGAAGAAAAGGATAAGCTCTTACGATTTCAAGATAGTACTAAGATCTTGGATGATATTCTTAGTAGTCAAAGGTCTCCTGCTATCAAAATTGGTCTTGGTTTTTATGAATCTGTTGAATCTATCTCACAAGGTGAGGCAAGGAACTCTAATGAGAAATCTAAAATGCTCAACAAAGAGATGAGAGGACAAACCCATCAACAGCCAAGGAAAGAAATTCTTCAAAGACAAACTTTTGCACCTAACTGTGGAAGTGATAGACGATTATTTCCTTCGATGAATAATGTTGAATGTTATGTATGTCATAATCTTGGACATGTTGCAACCAGATGCAGAAGAAGAATGGTTCAAGACCATCACACAGAAAGATCATCACGTTCCAGGTATTTTAAGGGATATTGTTTTTCTTGCAATATGTTTGGTCACAAAGTTGTTGATTGCTACAGAAGGAATATGAAACATGTAAGATGTTATGCATGTAAAAAGCTTGGACATATAGCAAAGGAATGCAGGAACAAAGTTCGGGCGTCATACCAAAAGGAGAAAACATCATCACCCTTGAAGATATGGAAGAAGAAGGAAGTACAGTCAGAAAGATGTGGCACAACACAATATACAGACATAACAGACTCAGAGGGAGCTGAAAGTGTAAAATTTCAGTGTCCTAAAGCTCATACGCAAGTTTCATGAAAGGTAGTCGTGTATATACGTGAGTTAAGTTACTGCATAGTAACGTATATGTTAGTTTGAGGAAAAGCAGTGGGACAGACTTAGGAAAAAGGGTCTGATATGATTCAGTCCATTATTTTCTTTGTTTGATAATGGTTACAATCTGCTGATGATGTGTGGAAATGACTTGATACTCATAAGATGTTTAGAAGTGCTTTTGATCCTAACTTGATGATGATGATGCTTTGATACTTCTTGCTGATATATGCATGATCAGATCTGACAGTAAACAGATGGCACAGGTTTAGGGGGAGCATATGCTTTGAATAATGCATTGTTGGCATTATGGTTAGAAGTCCTTGGTGATGATGCTTATATGGCTAAATGATACATCTTGCTATGAGTTGTCCATGACAAAATCTCATATGATTCTTGGGGTTACATAGTTGGTGTTCAGATCAGATTTGTGGTTGATTCTCTGATGATGCATATATGGTGCTTACATGGTGATCTTCATAAGGATAAGGAGAAGTACAAAGCTTGAATACACAACTTCATTACTTGATGATGAGTCACTCATATGCTGCTGTCGACATATAATACAGTTATGATGCAGGATTCCTATAGTTCTTGGCACTCACATGGATGAGGATTGTTGTTGTTGATGATATCAAGAAGT
Organism: Pinus tabuliformis; assembly: GCA_031772625.1. Taxonomy (NCBI): domain Eukaryota; kingdom Viridiplantae; phylum Streptophyta; class Pinopsida; order Pinales; family Pinaceae; genus Pinus; species Pinus tabuliformis. Next base: position 1,039,229,969 of record CM062805.1, on the reverse strand, counting down.
CTTGACAAAAGATCTTGAGCTCAAGATACATAGTGCTATATACAGTATGCTGGATACATGGATGATTACTCAAAGTTGCATTGTTGGAGACATGATGATGATGAGTTCTTACCTATATGATGATAGGTTGATACTTACATATGTTGATTGATACAGATGAGGGATGTCCCCGAGTGATGATACATGGATGATATATAAGATCATGCAGATCTTGATGTTGATGAGATGGCTATGGTGTTTTTCACATATGATATAATGTGAATGATTTTGTATGTCATATGCAGAATTCATTCATGGAAGGCTATGATAATGTTCAAAAGGATGAGTTGATATCTATATGCAGACATACCTTGTTACAGGTTGATGACTTCTACACTAATGGACATATACAAGTTGTTGGTCTGGATGCTGTTGATAGAATGGAGCAGATCATACAGTGTGTATGATAGTCGCTGATGACTATCATGGTCTTGTTTAGATATTTGGTCTCTGTTATAAATGTCATATATATCATTCAATGTAAAGGTCATATCAAGAATCATGATGTAATAGTTTGTCTCTATCTATTGTAGTCATTTGATGAATCCCTTTTGGTCATATGATGTAATTTGTACCCCCACCATGCATGGGAAGGATGATGTAACTGGTATTTGGTGTATCCCCACTTGGTTGTGTGGATGAGTCAATATTGGTATATCCCCACTTGGTTGGGAGATGGATGTATGTATGAGTCTTTGGTGATAGGAAGGTCATTCATGATGTATAGAGTCATGTTCTTCTTGTAGAACATCTTTTTGCAGACCTTGCTTACAGTCAGGGGGTGCATGAACAACACACTTCAGTAGAGCAGAGATTTCAACATGTATTCAGAGGGAGCATGGACAGATTGGTACATCTTGGCATATACAAAGGGGGAGCTCAATTAGAGATTTCAGCAAGTACTCAGGGGGAGTATGGACAACGGAATGTATATCAAGGAAGAAAATATCTTGGTTCGCCCTTTGCCCTTGATGTCAAAGGGGGAGAGTAACTTGGTATGGTTGTTGCCATCAAGTCCAAAGGGGGAGATTATTGACATTATGATGCATGTGTTGTACTTGATGGAAACCCACTTGTAGCAGAACATCTCACTTATATATAACTAGATGAATCTACAGAAGAGAGATCAGATGTGACAGAATACATGGGATGCAGGGCAGCTCAAAGGAATCAGTTCAGATGTAATGTACAATGACAACTCATTAAGATGACAGTTCTCAGTATGGCAAGTTAGCTTTGCCATCAAGTCCAAAGGGGGAGATTGTTGGCATTATGGTATAGGTGTTGTCCTTGATGGCAACTTACTAAGATGACAGATCTCAGTTCAGTCTCACAGAATGAAGAAAAAGAGATATACGCAGGTTCCCCTTGATAAAGCTGCGTATACATGCAGGTTAGCCGACCAAAAGGTGCGTATACGTATACACGCACTTTCATGCAAGGAAAGGCGCGTACATTGGGTTTTGGTCCGTGGTATTTGGACCATGGTATTATGATCCATGGTATTGGTCCAAGGTATCTTGTTTGACGTGTTGACCGCAGGTATTTGGTCCAAGTATTGGTTCTAAGTGGTTTTGGACCATGGTATTAAGTAAGGCTTAAGACTATAAAAGGAGGAGAAGATCATTAGGCAAAGGCATTCAGAAAGTCTTGAATATCTGACGAAGTATGAGATCTAGTATGCAAGTTATGGGTTTATGATGCTTTGCTTGATCTGAGCCAAGGAGGAATCTCAGCGGTTGACGGAGAACAAGATCTAAGGATAGATCAGGATCTAATGGCTTGGAATAAATCATCTCTATACGGTTTGATCATGTTTATTCTAGATCCGTATACTGACGCATGTAATTAACTGTAAATATTATGATCTGGGTGTAACTCAAGTTTGGAATAGCTGCAAATCAGGAATGAATATTTACAAATGTATATGCTGGTTGACTTTGATAAAAGCGCGTATATACGCAGGTTAGATACATCTAAGTAGCATATACATTATGAACTATGATGTTTGAAGTTACAGGTGGTTTTGGTTGTTGATGCAAAGTTCGAGTTCTGGTGACTGGTTACTGGTGTCAGTATTCTACATATTCATATTGGTTGATTGTGTTTAGCTTGAGTGTTGATAGATGAGATCTAACAATGGATCATGATCATAATGACTTATCTTTATATGATCTGATGGACTAGATTTGGTTGCTAACACATGTATTATCCTTGTATATGCAATGATCTGGGTATGTCTGAAGTCAGGAAGTGCAGTGAAGCTATAAGTAAGTATTTGATAACATATACGCTGGTTTGCTTTGGTGAAGTTGCGTATACACGTTCGTTCGGCTCTTCCAAGTAGCGTATGCACTTTGAGTCATGATTTCTGATGATACAGTTGGGTCTGAATATTGTTGCAGAATTTTGTGTTTTGCTCTGTGTTCTGGTGACTGCATTTTGTTGACAAGATTTCAGTGATTCAGTATTGCGTGATTCAGAGATTGATGATGCAAGTGGTGATTGATTTTATGCTTCAATGATATTGATGGGTCCAGTATGAAAATTGGATGAAACGTGGCCTTCAGATTATGGTGTTGTGCTTCAGGAGTATCCAGTCTGAAAATTTATGAAACGTGGTCCGTGGAAGAAAAGAGAAGGTTGTAGCCTTCTGTAGGTCAACACCTACGTACTAGTACATCAGCTAGTACAAGAGCTAAGGGGGTTGTAGCTCCCTTCCAGGATAAGCTGAAGAACGAGAGAAGGTTGTAGCCTTCTGCAGGTAGAAGCCTGCAGACTGGTATAAGACTGCACCAGTACAGAAATATTGTAAAAAGAAGTTTCTTATTAAAAGAAGATAGAGACGAATTGCAGCAGGTGGTTTTCACCCACATTGGGTTTCCACCTTACATCATGGTGTTCATGTGTACTTCTTGTGTGTGATGATCTGTTCTGTTTTACTGCACCTGTTTACTGTTCATATGGTTAATGAAGTTTTGATGCACTAACTAAAGATCAACATTTAATGGATTAACTGAATCATAAGTTTACTAGATATACGCTAGTTGCATTAGACACAGTTGCGTGTACACGCGGGTTCCCTTAACTGAAGTAGCATATATGAATCTGAGTATGGAAATGAAAAAGTGTTTGATTTGATAATACTGATTCACCCCCCCTCTCACTATTATTTCCAACACTAAGTCTAAAGTTAGGAAAAATAAAATATTAATGGGTATTAATATAAAACTGGTTTAGAAGGTTCCGAAAGTCATGGATTAAGCCAAACCTAATCTTAGTCGTTGATTAGAGATTCAATCTCATCCGTTGAGGGGCCAACAAGAAAAGTATAAGAAGAGGCTTGAGGGTCAGTTGGAGAACACACTAGAGTGATCAGACATTTGATTTGCTAGCATGGGGTTGCTAAGCAAAGTCGAATCAGTGATCAGTAGCGAGGGGCAGTGAGTACTGGGCAGAGAGGCAGAGACAGTGCCAAGAGACCAGTGCAGACGCAGAGAGCGAGAGGCAGCAGCCAGTTCAGTCCACGCAGAGCCCAGTAGAGACAACGTAGAGGCTGCAGGAGTGATGCAGAGGGTCCCAGACGATGCGTAGTGCCTCACAGGGCTGACACAGAGAGGTTTGATGCTGACACAAAGGCCAAAAGTGCCAGCGCTGAGCTTCAAAGTTGTTGGAGAGGTTTTCGTGGGACATGTTTTCTGAATACCTTTTTGTGAATAGAAAGGTATTGCTGCTGTGTGTTTTTTCTTTGTCGGGTGAGCCGGTTAGGCACCCAGTTGTACTCAAGGAAATACTGCATAATAATATACCCTCATAATAGCTGCATCGGTTTTCCCGCATTGGGTTTTTCTGGGGACATTTGTCCAAATATAATGGTGTCACTTGTGTGTTTGTTTTCTTTCAGCTGTTGATCTGTAGGTGTTGTGATAGTATTGTGTTTGTTTCGGTATTTAGATGTTTTAAATAACTTGTTCAGAATTTACAAGTAGAAGAAATAAACCAGCAGAATACAGATTAATTTTCTAATGGATAGACTTAGAAAATTCAACAACTGTTCCAATTTCGATTCACACACAAAACCCTAAATGGAAATGCAAAGATCTTTCTTTTCAAGTCACTTAATTTTCAAAAACAAAGAAAACTAAGATGCAAAATCTAATCACTGATTCAAACAAGCTTTTCAAAACAATGACCAGGACAGCAATTCATCTAAGCACTCAATGATCAAACAAAATCAATTTGCAAACAACCTAATGATAAGAAAAAAGGAAAATATTTAAACAAATCCTTACCAAAGGTACTAAACTGAAAGCAAACCAAAGGGAGGCTTCAGAGGGACCACATGACACTCAGAGACTCAAGGAAGAGCAACTGGAACAAGGCTGATCAAAGATAAAATTAAAACAAAAGCAAACTTGTGCATGAACAATGGCCAATGCAGGTGCAAAGGAGGCACCAATGCTATCCAATGCAGGCACAGAGAAGGCTCAACTGTAGTGCAACGCTCTGTCAGAAGACCAGAGGATGTGTGTCATAAATTGACTCAATGTGTTCGCTACATAGCATATGTCCGTATGGGTGTTCACTAAGAACATTAGAGCCCCAATCAACTATATATACTCAAATGGATTTGCCAAATAAGGTCTTGCAACTTCTACGCATAACTTCTTGAAATTCATTTCCATCGATGTGGGTAGGAACTTGCATTCTGCCATTCCAAATCCCTCCAACAACTTCACGACATATTTTCCTTGTGAAAGGAAAATCTCACTAGGCCTTTTGCCATACCTCAAGGCCTAGAAAGTAGTGCATGAGTCTAACTCCCTCTTACACTCGATCATCAGGGGCTCACTACCTGTCAAGAATAGGTTGTCAACATATAAAACCAAAATCAACGACATACCTTGGACTACCTTGAAGTAGAGATTGGGATCGACTTTGCTTCTTGTGAATACCAACTTCACCAGATAACTGTCGATGCAAGCGTACAATGCTTTGGGAGCTTGCTTCAAACCATGCAATGCCTTCTTCAACCTACAAACATGTGTCTTTCAATCCTCTACTTCAAATCCATGTCGTTGTTCAACGTACACTTCTTCTTGTAACATACTATGGAGGAATGTTGTCTTCACGTCCATCTGATGAAGGGTCCATAATTGACTTGCGATAAGAGAAACTATCAAATGAATGATTGTATATCGAGCCACAGGTCCACTAGGCCTTTTGCCATACCTCAAGGCCTAGAAAGTAGTGCATGAGTCCAAGGTCCTTCATCTCAAATTTAGAGGCTAACTCCCTCTTACACTCGATTATCAGGGGTTCACTACCTGTTAAGAATAGATTGTCAACATATAAAACCAAAATCAATGACATACCTTGGACTACCTTGAAGTAGAGATTGGGATCGACTTTGCTTCTTGTGAATCCCAACTTCACCAAATAACTATCGATGCGAGCATACCATGCTTTGGGAGCTTGCTTCAAACCATGCAATGCCTTCTTCAACCTGCAAACATGTGTCTTTCGATCCTCTACTTCAAATCCATGTCATTGTTCAATGTACACTTCTTGTAACATATTATGGAGGAATGTTGTCTTCACGTCCATCTGATGAAGGGTCCATCATTGACTTGCGACAAGAGAAACTATTGAATGAAAGGTTGTATATCGAGCCACAGGTGCAAATATATCATCATAATCTTCTCCCTCCTTTTGAGAGAATCCTCGGGCCACGAACCTTGCCTTGTATTTCTCAATTCTACCTTCTACTCCATGTTTGATCTTGAATAGCCACTTTGAAGTAACCATGGATTTTCCCTTCGGTCTCGACACAACATCACATAAATCATTCTTCAAAATTGATTCATATTCTTCCACCATAACATCCTTCCAAACTTGTTCTTTCACGACTTTTTCAAAGGTGGGAGGTTTGACTTGAATCATAGTGCTCATGGCTGCAACATATCCCTGGTACAAACATGGCTTCTTCCTTTCTCTAAATGATCTTTGGACGGGAACTTGTCTCTCATCATCCTGTAATGTGTCATGGAGCCAAAGTATCCTCTTCCTAATGGGAGGACCACTTGGAGGAGGATCTAAGGGACCCATAAGCTCCACAGGATCATCAACAATGTCTGTCTCGAATTCGAGCATGGAAGGACTATCTAAAATATATATATCATCATTCCTCTTCTTAGGAGGAGGAGGCGGAGGAAGGTCCCTTGCTTTTCCCAAGGGCAACATCTTGATTGAAAGTTACATCCCTGCTAACCTTCCTTTGATTAGGAATATATATCTTAAATGCTTTATAATTTTCACAATATCCAGCAAACATACCTTTTCTTCCCGTAGCTTCTAGCTTGTTTCATTTATCCTTTGGTACATGAAAATATACGGGACAACCAAAGATAGGAAGGTGGCTAACATTGGGCTTGACACCTATGAACACTTCTTTGGGGCTCTTGTTGTCCAATGCTTGATGAGTTACGTTGTTTTGAACATATATGACAACATTCATTGCTTCTCCCCAAAGGAATTTTGTGGAGCATGGCATGAGCGACTTCTACAATAAACATGTTCTTTCCTTTAGATACTCCTTTTGTTCGGGAGTATAGGGCACAGTCATCTCTTTCTTGATACCTTCCTTCTTGCAAAATCAATGAACTCCTTTGAACATTTCAAAGGCTTCATCCTTATCCTTGAAATAATATATCCACGTCTTTCTTGACTCTTGAGAAGTCATCAGTGAAGGTGATGTAATAGAGATGGCCACCAATAGAAGGCACGGGCATCGGAGTTGTTGTTGCTCAGATTGTACAGGCACGATGCAGCAATGACTCAGGTCGGGGGCTTCCACTCTGATCCCTGACCTCTCCATTCTAAGTGTCCCCCAACAACAGGCTATGGAGGGTAGTCCCTATGAAATGTAAGGATGAAAGAATTGTGGGCAACCAACAGGTCCGGGAGACACGATTGAATGGCCTAGCTACTTGGTTAATTTTAGCAAGACTTAAAGATCATATTACATTTGAATGTGAGACCAGTGCCTTATGGAGTAAACTTCTTGCTTATTACCGATTAGATGCCAAGTAACTGGATGAACAATCGCTGCTTGGATGCTTGACTATCCTAGATGGAGTGCAAATCCTACAAACTAGATGAGATGCAAAATCTCATTTGATTTTAAGTTAGATGCCTATTCTAAATGTAATCTTCCTCTTAGCTATTTTGGAACTAGTCTTTAGAGTAGGTTGTGGGATAGAAGCCAACAGGAAGCAAACAGAGGCTTGATTAATGATACCTCCCCCTGTGTTCTAACCACCCGATGCCTCCAGCGCTGCAGAGACCGTGGCTCTGACAAATGCAAGGTCACCATGTTAACCACTAAAGAGGTGCTAGGCTCCTAAAGCTAGATGAGAAAGGTGATGCTATTATCTCTATCAAGCAAGCCTTGGAGGTAGGTTATCAAATGCAATTCTAACCTTAGGATGAGAATGCAATATTATTGAGTGAGGGATCTTGATGTGAGATTGTTTAAGAATTTTTTAAGTACTTAGTTATTATTTGAGTTATGTTCATGAGTTATCAATGGCAAGTAAAAGACGGTCTCTTCAACAAGAAAATGTGCCAAATTCACAAGTGCCAAAAAGATACAATAGGTACCCACAAGATGCAATTGCTCAAGTATAAGATAGTTGTTATTCATAATTGATTCACCAATATAGAGTTCACAATAGATATCCACTTAAAACATGAATTATGAAATAACAATTAGAGCACTTATCCTGATGATTCTCAATACAAGATGCCAATCAATTAAAAATCTTCCAAGATATTTCAACAAGATCAATGCCAATATTGCTTAACACCAATTATCCGAGAGGTTCAATTAGATTAGAAGCCTTCAAGATATATCAATATTGCTCATTGCCAATCATTCAATTTGATTAGATTAGGAAACCTTCAAGTTTAAGAACTCTTTGATCTTAATGCCATTGTCATGATTAGATCACAACCCTTATCAGTTAGATACCCACAACACAAATGTTGTAACACAAGATGCTCAAATAACTGAAACTATTCAATAGGATTATGAGATTAGGAGTTAAATGCTTAAAGTGTTTTATCAGTGGGCTTATTTAAGTCCAAGTTTGGAGCTTCTTGTGGTCACACAAGACAACAATGTGTTAGTGCATTAGCAATGAGATATTTCACCAACTTGTCAAATCACTTAGAAAAACTTATGTGAACAATGCTTTTAACTCTGAATAATTGTCATAGAGCATGAAATAATAAAAGCACTCCATGTAATGACAAGCAGCAAGTAAACTTTATGACAGCTGTAGGTTACTTATGATATTCATTGAGAAGCAAATAAATTTATGATAGCAGCAAGCTAACAGAGAATTAGTCTTATGCCAAGTGTGTCAAAAATCTCAAAATACTTATCTTTTTCTCCTAAATTGAGATGAGAGCACTTAACATAAAATGTAAATCATGAGGAGATGTTTCAATTACTGCTATATATCTGACTTAGAGATGCTTATGACAGTCATTCACTTTTCATGAAACAAGCCAAGAAATCCTTGTCTAATTCTTCCAACGATTAGTCAATGAAATTAGATTGCTTGTCAACAAATTTTTAGAGCTCTTTTCACCACTATTATGAAAGATTGAGCAACTGTAGCAAAACAGTGAGGCAGTAGGGCTAGAAGAGACCAAACCTGTGGGCTCAAAGCCCAGAATGATGCTAGGAAGCCTGCTCACAATTTTCTTGAGCAGTTAGTCCTCCTGAAAACACAAAATTTATCCCAATTTCTCTGCAAACAACAATGATCAGCTCAGAAAATTTCAAATAATTACCACAGTGAGGAAAGGAGGGTTAAGGAAGCAAAGGGAAAGGCCAAGTAGGCCTCACGACAAGGATAGGGAGGCCTTGAAGGGCTGCGGCCTAGGGAAGGCTGTCCCTAGGGACTGTGGCTCAAGGGATGGGGCCTCAAAGAGGTCTGCGACACTCAGAAGGAGGCTGTGGCAGGGGATTGAGGGGAGAGGACGAGAGGCTTCGGAGCTATGACAGAGAGAAGAGGGGCAGCACAGGAGGAGAGGGATGCTAACGGAGGGCAAGAAAGGCAAGATGGAGGACAAGAGGGATGGAAAACGCCCATGACAAGGTGACAGAGGGCAGGCCAAAGGGATAGGAGGGTAAGGGGAGGCCCTTAGGGCCTACCACCAGACGTAAGTGGCCAACAAAGGGCTGCCGCAGGGCCTATTGAGCTTGTGGCTTGGCCTAGAAGGGTAGACAGCTAGGGTAGAGGGCTAAGATGGGCCTGAAGACCCTAAAAAATTTACAAACCCCCGCCAAAATATGAATTAGCTTCAGATCTTCAATTTCACTTCTAAATTCCTCAATGCTGGCCTTGCAAAAATTCTAGAGACTAGATATTACACTCAAGGGCCTAGATCTAGCTCAAAACCCCAACATATTTATTTGAATCACTTGGATTTGACCTGTACAAATGAAAATAAGAATACCCAAAACCCCGATATATACAAAAATTCAAAATAAAACCCCAAACCCCAACTAGCTGCAAAACAAAGGTTAAAAAATTATTTTACAAAATTTATTCGACAAAAATTATTTACAAATATACAAAATATACAATGCTTGAAAAGATTTTTGAATAATATATATATATAAATGATAATGGCAATATCTTGATGTATTTCGAAAGATAGATGTTAACCACAGTCTTAGCGAAGTAAGAAACCCACATAAATTCCCTGAAGCCCAAACAAGGTCAGCCTATGCCCATAGTCTATGAACTTGGAGCCCAAGGGCCGGGGAATTTGCGAACTCTATATATTTCTTAAGAAAAAATCGTTAGATCATACAATGAATCAGATCACCTAAGATAAGCCCAAAACTTACCAATAGAATGTTCCTATCATCTACAAATGAAATAACAATTCATATAATATTGAAGCACAATATAGGAAAGCACATACCCAACACGTACCACAGATCAATGAGACAAAGACACCATGAACTGAACCCCAAAGTATTTTATTATGAATTTCAAACATTCCCAACAGAACAATGGCTTCAAGCCAGCCTTACAAAATTACATTTAGACCAGAGTCACTATCATCGTGACTTGGGAAGCAAATGGCTTCTAATTTATAGATAAATCCTTCAAGTGGAAAATAACGACTATTTGGCTTGATCTTTGTCAAAATAATCTCGACGTTTAATAAATCTTTGTTCAACTTTTAATCTCTGCCATCGAAAATATTTATTTTCGAGGAATTTTCTAATTTCTCATTAAAACCATTTTTTATTAATCCAAAAATAATTATTTTGGATTAATTTCCTCAAAAATTTGACTTTGACTTAACCACCAAGGTTCAAGGGTTTAATTTTTCTTAAAAAATCCATTTTTTCCTTAGTGGGGCCACCAAAATTTGACTTCTTCATGACCCACGAAGTTTTTGGTCATTTTCCACTTGGAGGAATTCATTTCTCTAATTTTACTTTTTGACTCTAAATTAATTAATTTTCTGGCTTAGGATTTAATTTTTTTTTGCCAGAGAAATTAATTAATTGACTCATGAGGGGATTAATTATTTTTCCACCTTCAAATATTTTAGCCATGGTGTCTAAGTATGAGGGACCATGCACTAAAATATTTTTTACATAAGATTTTACGAGTTCAACCCTCAAAGGGGGAATACTTGTTCATTATAGACCCTCATAAATTTTACCCAATTTTGCGACACAATATGATCTAATAGACGAAGTGATCTGTAATAAAATAATTTAGCCAAATAGCTCAAATTATTCCCAAATCACTTTTACAATAGACTCAACTAAAACACTATGACTCACCTAAGATCTTGTCGATAAATTCTACCCTTGCTTTGGGGTTAAGGCTAGAGGGAAAAACTTTGTTGATCATCCATGTTTAGAAACCTAGGTTGTTACATAATTCAATAGTCGTATTAGCATCATTTACATTACAAACTTGCAAAATGGGTTTACAATGGCATAATAAAGTGTTGGTTGATGTTTTTGATCTTTGAAAAAATTGGCACAACTGATTCTTTGGAATTGTGAAAAAATGGGTGCAACAGGACCACATATGTTAAAATGAATGAGATGGAGGATGTCATTTGTCATGTTCTCTCCAGAGGGGAATGGTCCCCGTGTCTTCTTTCCATTGGCACAACCTGAACATACTCCATCATGTTGGGCTTGAACATTGGGAATACCAAAGACCAATTTCTTCAATTTCAGAAGAGCATCATAATGTAAATGGGCCAATCTTTGGTGCCATAGTTCGCTTAGATGATTAGTATCATGGACCAATGCTAGAAGAGGTCTTCCAAAAAATCTATAGAGTCCTTCCAATCTCGATCCCAATGTGAATGCATCTCTCATAGTTGATCCAACGGGCCAAGTAATAACCTTTCCCTTGATGAAGGCAACCCTTGTCCCTTTTTCTTCCAAAGCAGATATTGATACCAAATTCTTCGTCAATCTTGGTGCATACATCACATCATGGAGCACAATAGATTCCCCGGACTCCAAATGGAAGTTGACAAACCCAAAGCCTTTACAAATTTACAATTAATTTACAAATTTACAAATAATGGATGAGTGGAGTTGTCTCCAAGAATAATTTACAATTTTGACTTCCTCTCTACCAAATTAGAGAGAACTTATTTATACCCAAAGAAGTGATGAGTGGCCCCACTATTAACCAACCAACTATCCCACAAATCCGGAGGAGAGGACCTAGTAAGGGAAGAAATAAGAATATATTCAGATTGATTGGCAACATTACTTTCATACCTAGAGAATCTTGACTTCTTTTGAGGACGACGATCTTCTTCATGATCACTTGGAGCATCTCTTCTCCCTCTTTCATATCTTCCATTGCGATCATTCTTTCGGTCATCTCTTCTTCTTCGATCATCAAACCTATTGTTGTTGCTTCTAGTGTTGTAACATGGACCATTGTTCTTCTCGAGGCAATCTCGAGCATAGTGGCCTCTCTTATGACAATTGAAGCATTCAATGTGCAATGATTCCTTGGATCTTCCAAACCTTCTATTTGAAGTTTGAGGAGGCTTTCTTGAATTTGATAGACCTCCTTTTCTCTTTCTTCTTCTTCCTATCATGAGTGATGAATGCAGCGGGCTCTCCTTCTTCATGCTTTTGTATCCTGCCTCTAGAAACCATCCTTGATTCTTCTTGAGTGATCTTTCCAACAATCTCATCAAATGACGAAAAAACATTGTTGTTGCTTATAGTAGTAATGAAGGTTTCCCAAATAGGAGGGAGACCTCTAAGAGTAACAATCACCAATTCCCTGTTACACACAATTTCTCCAACTCTTTGCAATTGATCTCTAAGATGAGATATCCTCATAATGTAGGATTGAACAAACTTTCCTTTGTTCATCTTCATATATTTGAGTTGATCTTTCAAGGAGATGATTTCATTCAAATTGTCGACTTCATACATGCTAGCTATCTTATCATACATGTCCTTAGACTTCCTCAAATTTCTGACATATGCAAGTAAACTATCTTGTAAACCATCAACTATAATTTGCTTTGCTTTGCTTTTAACTCACCTTTCTTATACTTTTTCTTTGTGACAGCAGAAGCATTGTCTGGAGGCTAAGGTACTTTTCCTTGAATGTATTTCAAAACAAAATTGTTATCAACTATGATCTCCAACCTGATTGTCCATGTAGCAAAGTTAGATGAGTCACCCAACTTCTCACAATCCTTGAAAAAAGAGGAAGACATCTCGACTTGACTAGATAGGCTCCTTCAACTTTCCAAAGATGATTGCTTCAATGCTTGTCTCCTTTTGGGCTTGCCCTTCACCTTAGCTCCGATACCATGTTAATTTTCAGATTGTTCTATGGTGTTTCAATTATTTTAGACCAATTTAATTCATCAATTAGCAATATTTCAATAACAATTAATGTTTCCAATCATCAACAGTGATTGAAGATAGAACAGTAAATGCAATGAAAAAGGAGACAATCAACACATCAACAAGAGACACCAGGTTTGGTCAAAGACTAGGGAAATACGCCACAAAGGGGAAAACCCTTTGAAATTCTCTTCTATTAGATTGTCATAAAATGTTTAGCAGAGAGTACAATGAGTCCAATACAATATCATCTAGCAAAATTATCCCAACAACATTCATAGATATGTTTCTGGCATCAATATATATTAGAGACAACTTTTCGTGTCTGCAATCAACTACGATCAAATGCCAAGTTTTAGCCCTACTTTCCAGTCGCAGGTAGGAAGAGGTATGTGTGTGACTGAGAGTTTCCAGTCGCTACCTTGAGCTTGCAAGCCTGTGGCTATAGTTGAAAGTTTCCTTTGACAAGCTTGTGGTTGTGATCCAAAACGCTAGAAACACATGCTGTCAGACCAAGAGTAACTCAACGAATAACTTGTTTCATTTGCATTAAGATAAAACATAGATATATACATGGAGAGGAGACTATTGAGTTTCATCTCCCAATGTCTCTTCGTCTTCCTATTCCCTTTGTTTTGCTATTTACAATATTTACATGGATTTACCCAATCCCAAAGATTAGGTGTCAACATTCCCCCCCTTAATCTAAAGGGATGTTGGTGAGTCCAAGCATCATCACAAATCTTTCAAACTTTTCCCTTCCAAGCGCTTTGGTGAAGATGTCTGCAATTTGATCATTTGTGGAGCAATGGCGTAAATGGATTGTTTTGGCCTCAACATGATGTCAAATTAGATGGTATTTTGTATTGATGTGCTTCGTTCGATCATGGAACTTTGGGTTCTTTGCCAACTTTATTATAGAAGTGTTGTCAATCAAAAGTGGAGTTGAATGCACTTGCTTCTCCTACAAATCTTCCAGAATTTTCCTGAGCCACACAATTTCCTTCTGTGCTTCAGCTGTTGCGACATATTCTGCCTTAGTTGTGGAATTTGTTGGAACTCATTGTTTGTGTGACCTCTAGGAGACAACTCCTAATCTAAGACTCATAACATAATCTGAAGTAGATACCCTAGTTTCTTTATCTCCATCAAAGTTTGAATCAGAGTATCCAATCAAGCTGAAGTCACCCACTTGTGTATACTTGAGTCCAAAGTCTTCAGTTCCCTTCAAGTACTTTATAACTCTTTTTGCAACAGACCAATGACCCTTACAAAGCTTTTGCATAAACCTAGAGAGGATTCGAACAACAAATGAAATGCTAGGTCTGGTAGTAGTCAGATAGTTGATACTTCCTACAAGTTGTCTGTACTTTTTTGCATTCTCAAATTCTTTTCCTTCAGTGGATATGAGCTTTAAGATCTGTTCCATTGGAGTAGTCAAAGAATTGTACTCAACCATGCCAAACTTGTTCAACAGATTTCCAATGTACTTCTTCGGAGAGGAATATAAACTTCGAATGTTGAGTTACTTCAATACCAAGATAGCAGTGAACATAGCCCAAATCTGTCATTTCAAAACCTTTCCTTAGTTCTTTCTTTATGGATGCAATGTAGCTTTCATTGTTCCCTGTCATTAGAAGATCATATACATACACCACAAGATATACAATTGTTTTGCCAACTTTCTTGACAAACAAAGTTGCATCATCAAGATCATAATGTTTGAAATTGAGTTTCAGAGGATGCTCAGTTAACTTCTTGTACCAGGTTCACGGTGCTTGCTTTAGACCATACAAGGATTTTACAAGCTTGCATACTTTGTGTTCCTAACCCTTCACAACAAATCCTTCTGGTTGGGATATAAAAACATTCTCTTTCAGATCTCCATTCAAGAATGCAGTTTTTACATCCATTTGATGGACTTCCAACTGTTTTGAGCTGCCAAGGAAAAGAGTGTCTGAATGGTAGCGCATTTTGATGTGGGGGCAAAAGTCCCTTGATAGTCGATCCCTTCCTTCTGTGCAAAACTTTTTGCCACAAGCTTGGCTTTATGCTTGTCAAGTGAGCCATCTACTTTATACTTGTTCTTGAAGACCCATTGCAGCCTATTGGTTTGGTTCCCAATGGAGGATTAACCAACATCCAGGATTATCAAAGCATCATATTCTTTCTGCATCGCTTGTTTCCACTCATCATGAGAAGCGACTTCTTTGAAGGAAGTTGGTTCGAAATCTGTAGACAAATTCAGTTCACAATCATAATAAACATCCATATCAATAGGTGAGAATCGTCTACATCACCTCCATTCTATTTGGGTGAACATCTTGTTCCTGTATTTCCAACCTCATCAGGACTAACACTTTCAAGTGTCTTTGTTAGCCATTTTGGAGGACCTTTCTGAGATGACCCAAGCTGCTCAGTTGACTAAGATGGGGTTGAATCAAGATTTAGTCTCCCAATTCTGTCAATCACATCACTCAAAGTGTCATCAGTGGCTAGAGCTTCATGCGGGGGAGAGTGCTTCAGAAGAAGATTCCACAGATTGATCCAGTATAGGGATCCCCCTTCCAGATGTGGAATCTCATTATCAAACTCTTGAAAAAACTTAGCATGTCTGAATCTATCCAAGCGATCAAACTACCACTCAAAAACATTGTTAGTCTTGGAAGATTCAAGAAAGATCACATCTCTAGATATTATAAACTTTTTATTCACTTCATGATAGAGACGATATTTTTTGGAGGTATTTGATTACCCCAAGAAGATACATTTACGACTCCTTGCACTGAGTTTGTTTCTTTGTTCCTTAGGTATCAAGGCATAATAGGTGGAACCAAAATCCTGAGATGCCTCACCGAAGGAGTGTGGCCATACCACATTTCATAGGGAGTCTTGTTTTTGATAACATTAGATGGACACCTGTTCTTTATATACACAACACATAGAACTGCATCAGCCCAAAACATCAATTTAACATTCTTGAAGAACATCATGGAACATACAATATTTAATATTGTCCTATTCATTCTTTCAGCTACTCCATTATGTTGGGGATTATAGGGAATAGTCGTTTGATGTTTGATCCCATGCTAGTAAAGATAGTTTTCAAATTCATTTGAAGTGTATTTTTTTTCCATTATGAGTATGAATAGAGCCAATATGAGATTGTGCATCATTTTCAATCCATGCATGAAAATTCTTGAATGTTTCAAAAGCTTCAGATTTGTTCTTCAATAAATAAACCGAACACATTATGGTGTAGTCATCAATAAATGTCATCATATATTTATTACCATTTGTAGAAGGAACGGGCATTGGGCCACACAAATCAGAATGGATGAGTTCAAGTTTTCTATGTTCTTTGGAATGAGAATCATGAAAACACTGTTTGTTGTGCTTTCCTAAGATACAAGCATCACGTTGCATAAATTTCCTAGGAATAGTAGGCAAACCAGTAACACCATTTTTCTTCAACAAATGGAGGTTTTCATAGTTCAAGTGTCCAAATCTAGCATGCCATAAAAGACTTGATGGAAATGTACCTTCATCATAGTGAGAACTGTATGAAAAGTTATGTGCACGAGCAGAGGTTCCTTGCAGCTTCAGAAGTCTTTCTTCCTCTATCCCAGTCATGACAAGTGAGTGATCTAATGCTTTTCTGACCTCGATCTTGCCATAAAATATATGAATAGAGAGTCCTTGGCACCTTGCTGGCAGATGTGGACCAAAGACAACAAGTTTCTCCTCAACTCTGGGAGGTATAGAACATCATGTAGAAGAAAGTTTGGAAGACCAGGCAGTTTGAGCTTGATGGTGCCAAGCCCTGATGGCTTGAGTTTTGACTTGTCTGCAAAGTATATTGCTCCATCAATATTATTAGTGAATTCTTCAAAGAAATCTCTTTTGAAATTCATGTGGCAAGTTGCTCTTGAATATAGCAACTAAGCATTTTTCCTTGAAGCAAGTGAAGCATTGACTAAGTGTTCAGTTACTCTAGTGTTGCAATGTGTCACAACATATTGAGCGGATTTGGGTGTTTTTCCTTTCCCTTTATCAGTTGTTTTACCTTTTCCTTCATTTCTTTCTTGCTCGATTCTGTCCCATGGCAACTTACATGTGGAAGCATCATGCCCATCTCTATTGCATCATATGCAATGAAGATCAGACCTTCCTCCTTGGAAATTTCTGCCCCCATTGCCTTTAAAATTATTCCTTCATCTTCCTCTTTGGCCACCTCTTCCTCTAGAAGAATCTTGTGCATGATTCTTCTTTTTTTGTTCAAGGCACACAACTTCTTCAGAAGAGTGAGGAGTTGTCTTCTACCCAAAAGCCTTCTCTCTTTCAACAAACTTCTTCTTAAGGGAGTCAAAGGTAATCTCCTTAAGGTTGCCACTTGCTCGCAATGACTCAAGATAATGTGAATAGGTGGGATATAGTGCCTTGGCATAAACTATGAGAAGAGTATCTATTTCAACACCAGTGGCTTTTATGTAATGCATAATTGATCTTACTTCTGATTCTAAGGCATGAGGGGGTCATCATTTTTCAACTCAAGACTGAACAACTTAATCATCAATTGAACAATTTCAAGTTCAGTGTGAGTGATATAATTCCTTCAGCTTCTTTAAGGCTTCAAAGGCATTTGAAAATTGAGAAATATGATAACTCTCCTCTTCATTTATTGATGCTACAATCAAGGCATAGGCCTTGTTGTTATTTTCCCAAATGGCAAGCTCCCTATCTGACGTGGGCTTCTCTGGTGCATTGTCTCTTTCTCCTTCACAAATTCCTTTCCAAAGTTCATTGAAAATGAGGGTGTGTTTTATTTTCCGGGACCAGTCATGGTAGTTCTCTTTGCCAGTGAGAACTACTCCCACTATAGAGATGAGTGAATGCATTCCTACTAGATTTCTGGACTGGACCTTAAATAAACAAAATTCTTGCACCAATAATGTTGAAAAATCGGATGGTTCAATATATATGAAAAGAGTACATAACTCAATGCTCCACATGTAAATTTCAACCATATAATATATTATTATGTGAACATATATTGAACTCATATAATGAGCACATAAAAATATTCACCAACTATTATAATCCAATTCCATATAACTCATATAAAGGTTTTGTTTTAAAACTCATATGAATCCACCATACCATACGACCCTTTTTTAGTTCATCAACCATTTATGTCACGACTATTCACCATTTAAAAACAACTCTCAACCATACCATTTGGCCTTTAAAGTTACTCAACATATTTCATATATATAAATAGATTTCTCATGTTTATGACCTTTTAAAATATTCAACACATTTTTAAGAATGGTAACTCTAGACCAAGGCTCGGTCCTCCTAATGAGTTAACGCAAGTGTATTTTACATTCAAGCAATAAAAAACGTCAACTCATATACTAGTCTCGAACTACTAGTTCAACACAAAAGGATTACTAGTTCAACGACTTCCAAAGAATTTTGCAGAGATTGGCCATAAAAAGAACTCATCGCAACATTTACTCAAACAAAGTCATGCTCCCATTGCATATACTCTACGTGCAAGCTAGGATAAAATCCAGGACCAACGTATTTCAATGCCCTCTTCCAAGACTTTTCAACGTTGCTTCAATGCCTTTCTCAGATTGCTTCAATGACTTCACAACATGCATACACATCAACCATGAGCAGCAGAGATAGTGCATCAATGTTGTATTCGCATTGTTTCAATGCTCTAGGCTTTTATACTAGCGTACATAGTTAACTCATGGTATTTAAGCAACAATGTCACACATGAGATATGCCAACGTAGGGACATTTAACCAGTGCCCCGACCATCAACAATCATCAACGCAAAGAACAACGAATAGTGAGGAGATAGAGCAAGCATTTAGATAGGAAACAGAGAATATGTCAGAAAATAGCAGGAAAATTAGCTAAAGGAGTCATAAGTCTAAAATGGTACCTGTGCTTTGCTAGAATGTCAGTCCAAGGGTAACTCCACGAATAACTTGTTTCATTTGCATTAAGAGCTTAGGACCCTGTAATCTCAGACCTGTATGAAACAATTTCCTCGACCCAGCCTCAGACCTGTGTGAACCAATCAATGAAGAAGAGAAGAAGAAGATGCTTGGTCATGTCCAAATGAGCTTGAGTTCACTTGTATTTATAGGCTTCCAGGGGTGTCCAATTTGCTGTTAGGGCCGACCTTTCCAAAATTCAAATTTGCATATGTGGGCTTTTCTTCATAAGTACACTTTCCCTTAACCAAATTGAATGCTTCAATAGTCAAAATTGGTCCTCTCAAAAAGAGAGGAATCTAGTCCCATGGTTGGAATTTGTCATTGAGTTGCCAAATTAACACCATGAAGTCTCCAATGACTAGTTAGACCCTCTAATGACTAATTGACTTGTACAACTAGTTTGAATTGAGTTTTTCTTTTACTAACTCTAACGTGACCACCTTTTTTAGTTCTCCAATGCCATGATGAATTTGCTAATTTTTCTAGCTTTGTTTGTTGTAACTCGGTTGATTTCATTCAGATCTTGCTTTGTTTGACCAAATTATGCCATGTGTTGCCACATCATCACTGTCTGCCACATCATCATGCTTAGTTGTGGATCTCTAACGCCCTTGGAAATTTGGAGAAATCGAGACATGGGTTTCGTTCCTCTCATCTTGTAGACCAATTTTGACAGATTACATCTCAATTTCTGTCAAAATCTGTCCGTCCACATCATCACACCCTTGTGGATGATCTCTAATGCCCTTGGGGATTTGGAAAACCTAAAACATGGGTTTTTTCCTCACGTTGAGTATACCTCTTTTGACGTAATGCATGCATCATTCTGCCCAACGCTGCCCAAGTTTGACCAAGCTGTAACTAGTCACTGTCAACTCTAATTGGAAAAATTCAACATGGCAAGGACTCCTCTTGTCAAATTGAGCAATCTGAGAGCAAGTTGACTTTTCGACCATCGGGACCACTTTACATTGGGAACCATGTACTACGTCAGGAAACATGAAAGTCCTAAAAAATGAGATTGCCATGCATGGAACTATCTAAAGAATACTGCACCAAAGCAAGGGTCACCTACATAATCTATAAACCATAACCACGTGGTAAAGACAAGTACACCTTGATGTGGGCTGGATTGCCCCATACACTGATGACCATCCCTACAAAATCAGGCTCCCATAAAACCATGAATCCTCATGTAAGATCACCCAAGACTCTCCAATCCTATCGAGGATGAGATGCACCTGAAGTGAATTACAAGTGACCAGCCATGGTCTGACCAAGACAACAAGATATGGACTGAAGAACAAGACATAGGCCGAGGATACCTAATACAAAACCTAACATGGTTGTTACAATGCTTTGACTGTTGACCTGGTCTTAAAATGGTGGTGGTAAAATGTTACAAAAGTTTTTATGTACCCTTGCTGACATGTGGGGTAATATTTGGCTCCAAGTGCAGGACACATGTTCTACTTAGGAGTATGTGAGAACCTCAAAATCTTCTACCTGCCACTTGAAAAGCTCAACCAATACGATGTAAAATACAAGGATAGAGTTGGACTGAAGTCCTATCCCTTCCTAACAGGGAAAAAATCAAAATTATTTAGGACAATGAGCTTTAATTTTGATGTAAGAGTCATTGATCATTTTTTTAATTATTATTCCACTCCTAAAGTCAGCTAAAAATCACCCCCTGTGGTTAGCAAGCATCAATCTGAGGTGCAGGGAAAATAGTATATGGTGATGGTGTACTATCTAGTAATTTTGGAACCTTTTGGTTTCAAGCGATAAGATGATGTGTTCTTTCAGAAACTTCAAATATTGACAATTCGGATAGCCTAGCGAAAGTTATAGCTGAAACTGTGAGATTCCTGCTTTGAATTTGCTTCAACAAGAATTCTCCTTTCTAATACCACTTGAACCTAAATCATAATAATCTAGGTTATCTTGATGGTGGATACACGAATCCGCATTTCAGATACAGATACGAATATGGATCCTCCCAGATCCATGTGGGATCTGTCACGTTAATGGATCCTTCAAACTTGGAAATGGATCCCATGCTACTTAAATGAATCCTGTGCTAGCTAACCCTCACATGCTGAATCCCAAACAAATAATGTTAGAGTTTTTGGTTTATTTTTTATTTTTTAAGGATATTTGTCACCTGTTGAAACTCCAAAAACCAAATATTTTATTTAGATTTTTAGTTTGATTACTTGTTAGTAATCTGTAGGTTGTATAGTTGTATAAGCAAGTTATTAATTACCTATAGGCCGTATAGCACATGATAATACTAGCAGGAAAGATCTATCACATCAAAATTTTCATTTTCATCTTTTGTTAATGCTAACAAGAAAGCTTTGAGACAACACATAGACAATAATGTACAGTGTACAAAGGAAAGCTATGCTATTAATAATTTAATAAGATCAATCCCATCCAACTCTAGGTGAAGAGTCCTCTTATAACAATATGATACATAGACTATAATATGATCATGATGTAGAGTTGAAATATTCAAAATTCAAATTATGAGCATGCACCCTTTTTTGGACATGTACTTAGACCTACTCTGCATCATCATATCAATAGAGTGGTCACTAATGAGACAGTAAATTTTGTATTTACGATTTATCCTTTTTGTATAAAGAATGATGCATCAAGATTTCAGTCTTCAAATTTATAAATTATCTAATGTTTTCGGTTCTAATGCTATGATTCATGAAAGCTTTTGATTTTCAATGTTAAATATGTTTTTAAATTTTTTTTAAATATATATAATTGTATTTTTTACGTGGTGTTTCCCCACTGTATCCGGATCCTAGCTTTTCAAAAATCTGGTGGATCCATATCCGAATCTGTTTCCTGGTAACTTAAATAATAAATCATGGTAAACCTGCATGAACACATGTACATCAAATGTGGGCATTGAACAAAACTTACAAAGTATAATAGAGATGAGCTACATACTAACTCCTCATATATTAAGAGATTAACTCCAAATTACCCAATGCATTCATATATAAAAATTGAAAGTCAAATGTTTGTAATAATCACTCTATTGATCTCTTATAGATACTAATTCTCATTAATTCCCCATGTAAGCCCATTACCGGACTGAAATACAACTTAAATATATATTTGACACCTATATGCCCCTGTTTAGGTAGTTACATACGTTACAATATCCTTGTTATTCGAATTACCTTGTTATATGAAGTTTATCATTGTCTTCCCGAGCTATTTTGTTTGCAACAGGTGTCTTGAGTCAGAATTGATGTTTGCTTTGCACGAATATGACAGCTCATGTTTCTTTAATCTATGTGGTTGTGCAGATGAGGAAGTTTTACTCCTGCATACAAAGGTTGATCTTGTTATAACTCTGGGTGGTGATGGAACAGTTCTTTGGGCAAGTATTTCCTTTGAAATCATTGTTGTGAAAATTTCTCTTTGGTGGGCTTTGGACCTTCTGGGTTCCTGGTTGGCCCAGCTTTCCTTCTGCATGAGTTGCCTCTATGCCTCCCCCACTACAAATAGCTTGGAGGTTTACTCTGCCTGCTGTAAAATCTGAATTTTAGTGGTCATTTCTGGACAATATCAAGGCAGGATTTATTATAAGCGTACAACAATTATGTAAATGTTTTACTATTCCTTTGTCTTGCCATATCATGTGGCATTGCCTTTATCTACTACTATAAAACGCTATTTTTATTTTTGTCACACTAAATAAAAACTTTTGCAGGGAAAATGTCCAATTCTTAACTTCAAAATATAAAATGATTTATGAAATGATGAGATAAGATATCAGATAATGAAATAGTTTTGTCATGGCATATGCAGGCAGCGTCACTGTTCAAGGGGCCAATTCCTCCTGTAATTTCATTTTCCATGGGATCACTGGGTTTCATGACACCATTTAGTATCCTTAATGCATTTCTTGTATACAGAGAACATTCTGTCTTGCTTATGTAGATTAATATGACATTAATATGTATCTCAAACTTGTTTTCTTCAGTTGAATTTCTGATATTATGTTTTTTGTTCAGGTATTTTTTTTTTCACTTACTGGTTCACGGAAACCCGGGTCAGTGGGTAGCCGCTACGTCCAGGGTTTTAAACACTGAGTGGACGCCACCCGAAGGGCATCAACACCCCTCGGCCTATTTACTGACCTAACCCCAAGAGCTTTCGGGATTCGACCCTGTGACCTCCCATTGGCGAGGCACTTGATTTGACCGATTGAGCTAACTCTTGGGCCTTTTTTTTTTTTTGTTCAGGTATTGGCATGCAATACGGCTGATTTACTTGTGCATCTTTAAGAAACACATGCATTGTTTAACGTGGCTTGTGTTTTTGAGATATGCATCTGAATTTTTCATAGCACTAAAATCAAGTGACAATAATATTTTTACATATCAACTGATACAGCATTACTATACTTTGAATCTATTGCATGTGAGAATCTGGTACTCTCCCTAATCACTACATTTATCATTATATGCATGTGTGAAGGAATACAGTACACATGACTCAAGTTTTGCAGTGTATGGAAATGAGGAGTATGATTTATGGAAAAAGGAGACAGATCGTGGAGCTATTGGTATTGATCTATGTAGACAGTGTGATAGACTTGCTGGTCATTTCATAGAGCCATCATTAGAAACCAGATTAACCATAAGTCGTAAAACAAAAAATATTTAATAAATGTTGAATATACAGTTAAGCAATAAGATATCTTTGTATCATGTTGAGGTGAGTGATGAATGGACAACCTTTAGGGAATCTAATGAATAATATGTTAGTTAATATTAGTCAGGTAATATACAACTAAAAAACGAAATGCCATTGACCCTCCTGCAAAGAGTTTTGATGACTCTCAAGGGTGGAAAGTTCAAAATAAAGAAAGGTAGAAAAAGAAGGGGTCAAATTAGAATGTGATTCTAGTGAAATGGGTCCTGTTAATGTGGGAAAAATCCTCAACCGCACTAGTTGCAGCGTTGGTGGCAAAACTCAGAGAAGGGGCTGTCACCTATGTTGATTTGGGGTAGCATCGGATGTGCTCTAGCCATGAAAATTGGTAGAGAGGCTAAAGCACATGAGATTTCCAATACCTAGAAATGGTTTGGGCAGAATCTAACCAGTTTGGGAGATATTAAAATAATTAATATTTTTAATGGAGTCCCTAAGTCTAAACTTAGGGAAAATAAAATATTAATGTGAATTAATATAAAATTGAGTTAGAATGGTCCAAAAGTCATGGATCAAGCCAGGTCTAATCTTAGCAGTTGATTAGGGACTTAATCTCGGTCGTTGAATTGTCAACTAGAAAAGTATAAGAAGAGGCTTCAGGGTCACTTGGAGAACACACCGAGTTGATCAAGAATTCGATTTTCTAGGGCAAGGCTTGCTGAGGAAATTGAAAGGGTGATTAGAGTTGCAGTTGAGGGGCAGTGAATGTAGTAGCAGAGAGGTAGAGATGGTACCAGGAGCATCAACGCAAAAGCCGAGAGAGGGTTGACGCAGAGCCAGTTAGAGGCCACGCAGAAGCATCCAGAGGCCAAGCAGAGGCAGCCAGGAGCTGCGTAGTGTGAGAGAGAACTAGCGTGGGTGACACAAAGGCTCTAGAGGCTGACGCAGGGATAGTTGGGTTGACGTTGGGCTGACGTCGGGCCAGAGAGGCTGACGCTGGGAGATTTCGTGGGGTAGATTGGAGCTGAGAGCAGTGGGATTGTACATCTGGGGTTCTTAGTCGGAATATTTGTCTCCGACTGAGAGGTACTACTGCCGAGAGCATTCTCTGTTGGGTGAGCCATTTCTGGCACCCAGATTGTATATTGAAACTACTTAATAATAAAACCCTCAGATTGCTGCACCGGTTTTCCGGCATTGGGTTTTTCCGGGGACATTAGTCCAAAAATAATGGTGTCATTTGTGTGCTTGTTTTTCCTTCAGTTGATGATCTGTATGTGTTGAGCATGTAGTTGTATTTATTTTTAGTATTTGCATGGTAAATAATGTGTTAAGTAATTAAACAAGTAGGAAGAAATAAACCAAATAGTACAGGACGAATTTCTAACGGGTCAGAATTAGAAATTCCAACATGGTATCAAAATGTGGTTGCAGATCACAAGATAACTGAGGGCATCAGCCGAGCAAAGCAGCAGTAGCAGAAACAGTTGTCCCGAGTGATAGAAGTTGTTCCTAGTGGAAAAACAGCAAAGGAAGGGGTGACATGGTGCCTGCGTCATCAGTTCGAGCCGGGATGAGGATCAACGTAGCGGTAGAGAGGAGCAGACCTGACCTACGTAGTGCCCAGTCACATTTCTCAGTCAGAAAGGATTGACGCCTGTGGCTAGGAGGTGCTGATTTTGCTGGTGCCGGGATTGTGCAGAGTCTAGAGGCTCTAACCTTCAGTTTGTTGGGGCATAAGAGGGTGTGGAGAAGTTGCGGAGTGACGCTGGTGGTGTACCGTGGTCATAACAGTACCTAACAGGGCGAGACCAAGGAGGAGGGAGTTGCTACTGAGGATTTCTAGCCAAGAAATCTGGATCAGTGGTGCAGCTGCACTAAGGATCAGAGTGGGGGCATCTCGACATTGGTAGAGGGGTTTCCACGAGGGAAATCGAGGGTCAGAGGGAGTCACATCGAGAACTTCCAGGAGGGAAGTAGAGAGACTCAAAAGAGTCGAAAGAGGAGCAGCAAGATGGCAGTGAACAGGGTAAGAGATCAGGACAGACTGGACGGAGCCTCAAACTTCGTAGTCTGGAAGGCCAAGATCTTGTCCGTTCTAGACAGGAATTGTCTCAAGGACTTCACCTTGAAAATGATAACGATTCTAGTTGACCCGACTGAGAACGATAAGTATGAGGAGGCAATGGTGAGGGCCAAGAGAATCATCCTTGACGGGGTCAAGGACCATGTAGTACCACATATTGCCGAAAATGACATGGAAAATGCGATGTGGGAGGCCCTAACGAAATTGCATCAGCATACTTCTGTGCAAAGGAAGATGCTATTAGAAAATCAACCGCGGTCATATCAGATGTAGAAAGGAGAACATATTGACATCTTCCTTGGTCGATTGAAGGAGATCCGGGATCAGCTAACTTCCATAGGGGCCATGCCAGATCAGGAATTAATGGTGAGGATCGCTTTGAACACTGTCTCAAAGGACTGGGAGGTTTTTGTTCAAAACATACTGCGCAGATCGACCCTTCCAGATTAGGAGGAACTGTGGGCGACTCTTCGTCAGGGAGAGATTAGAATTCTAACCAAGGCAGGAAGCAATGGCAAGGGGGTCAGAATCAAGGAGGAAGAGGAGGATGTTGCCCTAGAATCTGAGGGAAAGGTCAAATGCTTCCACTGTGGGGAACTAGGTCATTATGCAAGCCAATGTCCGAGGAAGAAGAGCAAGGGAGAGGCTTCTGAGACCAAGGTTGTGCTAGCAAGGGCAGAGAAAGAAGTGGAGACAGATTATGATTGTGCCATGAGTGCTCATGCACCTCGTGAGAGGAAGTTGGGAGACATCGAGCTGTAGTTAGGAGGACTACAGGCGATGAGGGGCAGGATCCTGAAGTAATCAACCTCTTGGATTATACCTTGCTACGGGAGCCCCGAAGAGGAGTAGCATAACTGAAGGAGATGTCAGAGTTGGGAGATCAGTTACTTACCTCTTAGTAACTGAGTTGCAGTGTAACAGTTAGCAGTGGCAGTGCTATGGGTAGCACAATGCAGCATGATGAGAGGGATTACAGTGCAGATGCAGCAGTGGCAGTGGCAGGGCCATGGGCAGCAACACGAATGCAAAGGGAGCTGTTGTACAGATGCAATAGTGGCAGCGACAGGCCAATGGGTAGCAGTACATGATTCAGTAGTGCAGAGGATGTTGGGCACCAGGCCTAGCATCAGCACAAGGACCGATGTCGGATGATCAGGGTGATGCTTAGTGAGGAGTATTACTAGAGCACAGTCCTCGCTAAGAGGGAGTGTTGATTTGGGGTAGCATTGGATGTGCTTTAGCCACGAAAATTGGTGGAGAGACTAAAGCACATGAGATCTCCAATACCCAGAAATGGTTTGGGCAGAATCTAACCAGTTTGGGAGATATTAAAATAATTAATATTTTTAATGGAGTCCCTAAGTCTAAACTTAGGGAAAATAAAATATTAATGTGAATTAATATAAAACTGAGTTAGAATGGTCCAAAAGTCATGGATCAAGCCAGATCTAATCTTAGTCGTTGATTAGGGACTTAATCTCGGTCGTTGAATTGTCAATGAGAAAAGTATAAGAGGAGGCTTGAGGGTCACTTGGAGAACACATCGAGTTGATCAAGAATTCGATTTTCTGGGGTAGGGCATGCTGAGGAAATCGAAAGAGTGATCAGAATTGCAGCTGAGGGGCAGTGAATGCAGTAGCAAAGAGGCAGAGATAGTATTGGGAGAATCAACACAGAAGCCGAGAGAGGGTTGATGCAGAGCTAGTTAGAGGCCACACAGAAGCAGCCAGGAGCTACACAGTGCCAGAGAGAGCCATTGTGGGTGACGCAGAGGCTGACGCACGACTAGTTGGGGTGATGCCGGGCTAGAGAGGCTAATGCTAGGAGATTTTGTGGGGCAGATTGGAGCTGAGAGCTGTGGGATTGTACATCTGGGGTTCTTAGCTGGAATATCCATCTCCAATTGAGAGGTACTACTACTGAGAGCATTCTCTATTGGGTGAGCCATTTTTGGCACCCAGGTTGTATTCTGAAACTGCTTAATAATAAAACCCTCAAATAGCTGCACCGGTTTTCTCGCATTGGGTTTTTCCGGGGACATTAGTCCAAAAATAACGGTGTCACTTGTGTGCTTGTTTTTCCTTCAGCTGATGATCTGTATGTGTTGAGCATGTACTTGTATTTATTTTCAATATTTACATGGTAAATAACTTGTTAAGTAATTAAACAACTAGGAAGAAATAAACCAGATAGTACAGGAAGGATTTCTAACGGGTTAGAATTAGAAATTCCAACAACCTAATCCCAACTCTCTCTGTCTAGGCTCTATCCTAGCTAAAGCCAAGGAGGGTAGATCCTAAGGAAGGTTTCTAAAGAAAAACTTGTTAAACTAACAAGTTCTAGGAGATAATTAGTAGATGAGTTAGAGCATCGATCATTCAAGAAATTGAGATGTAACTTGAAACAATGAATGAAGAATTTAGCAAGTACAAGTAAACGTGAGCATTAACAGCAAAATGTAAATAGACCAATATAATTCAATAATGTGAGCATTAACATCAAAATGTAAATAGACCGATATAATTCAATAATATATCCTGCAAGGAAAATGTGAGTAAACCAATGCCGAATAAAATCTTGCAAGGAATGAAATATATGCTCAAATAAATGAAGTACTTGCAATAGTGGAAAATATCTTCAATCTACAACAAGATCAAATGGAATGGAAGCTACAAAACAAACATTAGTGAATCAAACCAAAACTACAACATGATGATACAACTTTGAAAGGAAAGTATTAAAAATTGAAAGCTTGCAAATATATATTTCTTGTACTTGTAAAGAGAAAGTGTGCTCGAACATAACAATGATAAAACTTGGAATTTGATCCAAATTGAGGATAAATAAAGTAGAAGAGTGAATCTAAAATACTTGCAAGTAAATGAGATTTAAATGTTTTCTAAATCTATTGCATATAATAGTGAGTTGTTCAATGAAATGCCAATTTCAAATGCATGCAAGAAGAAACTTTCAAAATAGTGTGGTGCTTGTGTGCTAATGTGTTCTTGGTTGATTTTAGTTAATTCCTATTCTATGTTTGACTTCCCCTCAATTTATCATAACTTGGTAAAGAGTGAGGTGAATTGAAAAACGGCTAGGATGAAGAGGCACTTAGACCATCATTAACGATACTGCCTAGACTTAAATACAACCCATGTGCCTTTGTTCCTACAAGGGCTAGGCCATAAGAGAACTGCGAGGTCACATGTTTTAACCTTTGTTCAAGACTCAAGTTTATCAAATTGAATGAAAGTTTGGAAAGTATCGTAAAATTTCTATCAACCAAGCTTATGCTTGGAGGTTAATTTTAGAAGTGCAATGGAGATGAATGAATAGATTTGTCTTTGCAAGTAGAGATAGCGTCTCAATTTTCAAATGTGAAATGCTTCAAAATGGTTCAAGTAAAAGTGTTCATTCACAATTAAAACAATAAAATATTTGCATAAACAATGGATATGAGACTCAAATGATGCCAAAAGATGGCTGAAAATTAGAGGTTTAAATCACCAACTTAACATTGTTGGCGGGAAAAGTTCCCTAAGGCGAGGGTTGAAATCCTCAACAAAGCAGGATGAGATAATCAACAAAGAACACTCAATCAAGCATGCCAAACATACGAATTATCAAACTTGGATTTGGAGACATACTTGAAGGTCCTATGTTTGAAGATGTTCTCGTAGGGTCCAAACCCTCTGCTTCCTCCAAGATGTGCAGACCTGCAAATCAATCACAGAAGCATATACATAATAGATAATTCAATGTACATACATAAAAATATGTTAGATCATCGTATATAAACATATAGATTATCATTCATAAGATGACAGCATATATCGGGAACAAGACATGACCTTCTTTATTGATTAACAACAGTAAGTACATGATATATACAACCTGATGCAGGCCAAAGGCACTGAGAAAGCCTTCCTCCGGATCCGTCGAGCCCGAGCCACGAGGACATCCTCTCTAATAAGTGCAAGAAGATGCTAGATAAGGATGTTGAGCATCTCTGCAAAGGAAACCAAGGTTTCTTTGATAGTGACCAGGAGGATGATGTGTAGTTGGATATATGCGGGGGTGACAACGAGACACATGCAGAGAGGGGACCACCTCCACCATCATCACCCAGGGAGCACCTTTAGCATCAACTAGAGGAGTTCTAGCTTTGTTGCATGGGGTTCCCAAATTTTTTACCTTGAGGACTAAAGGCACGGTACATGGGCAATGTGTCTCGGTTTTGGTAGAGAGTGGGGCAACTCACAATTTCATTGATGCACTGATGATCCAGAGGCAGGGTATCACTACAAAGGAGTTTGAGGGGTTTTCAGTCCTTGTGCCTGGGAATAGGACCATGCAGTGTACCCGATATGTCCCCACTTTGACAGTGACCATGGGGAACTACTCGATGACGGATCATTTCTTTATGGTGGATGTACCAGACACCAATGTGGTGATGGATGTACAGTGGCTCTACTCTCTTGGACGGATCACTACAGACTAGAGGAAGCTTGAGATGGAGTTTATGGGGCCAGATGGAAAGTTAGTTGTTCTTTGGGCATGCATTCATATCCTCCACAGAGAGTTTCAGCGCACAGGATGGAGGCTGACCTGAGACAAGGGGACATAGAGTGGGCAATGGAGTTGAGGATTTCTGAGGCTAGGAGTCAACCCAAGCCACCACACCCTGACATACAGGCCGTCTTGGACAAGTATCCAGTAGTGTTAGGGGACATACCACCAAGGCAACCACCTGACAGAGGGTTTGAGCACACGATTGAGCTAGAGCCAGGGGTACAAGCAGTTATTACTACTCCATATAGACATCCCAATGCCTATAGGGATGAGATTGAGCAAGCCGTTCAAAAGTTGCTGGCACTTGGGCACATTAGGCCTAGCTCTAGCCCCTTCACTTGATCAATGGTTCTGGTGAAGAATACCCTGAAGAATTGCTACCCCATTCCACACATCGATTACCGAACACTCAACAAGAATACCCTGAAGAACCGCTACCTCATTCCACGCATTGA
The DNA here is from genome assembly GCA_031772625.1 of Pinus tabuliformis. Classification (NCBI taxonomy): domain Eukaryota; kingdom Viridiplantae; phylum Streptophyta; class Pinopsida; order Pinales; family Pinaceae; genus Pinus; species Pinus tabuliformis. The sequence goes on along the minus strand of CM062805.1, from coordinate 1,039,199,153 downwards.
TGAGCAGATGAATGAGCCTAGAGAAGCCAAGTACTTCTCTAAGATAGATTTGTGTTCGGGGTGCCACCAGATCAGAGTGAGGGATCAAGACATTCCCAAGGCATCTTTCAGATGTCATTATGGGCATTTTGAGTTCATGGTTATGCCTTTCATGCTAACCAACGCACCTGCCACTTTCCAATCCTGCATGAACCATGTATTCTGTAGGCAGTTGCAGAGATTTGTGTTGGTGTTCTTCGATGACATCCTGGTCTATAACAGGACCTGGGAGGAGCATCTGCAACACTTGGAGGTAGTATTGCGCATTCTAGAGGGGCAATAGTTCCACGCCAAGCTGTCCAATTGCAAGTTTGGGTTGACAAAGATGCTTTATTTGGGGCATATCATTGGAGAGGATGGCATAAGGGTGCATGAGGAGAATATTAGAGCCATCCGGGATTGGTCAGTACCCCAGAATGTGACTGAGTTGAGGGGATTTGTGAGCATATGCACTTACTACAGGAAGTTCGTGAAGGGCTTCTCACAGTTGGCATCTCCCCTCACTGATTTGACCAAGAAGGGGGCCTTCGCATGGACAAATATGGCACAGACAGCGTTTGAGCACCTCAAGGAGGTGATGAGTAGATGTCCAGCATTATCACTCCTCGGTTTTACTCAGCTATTCACCTTGGAGTGCGATGCATCAGGTGAAGGCGTTGGCGCAATTTTGTCATAGGATGGCCACCCCATCGCTTTTGAGAACCGGAAAATCCTTCCGCATGAGAGGTCGTATTCCATTTATGACAAGGGGATGTTGGCCATTATTCATGCATTGGCCAAATTCCATCAATACTTGGTGGGCAACAGGTTTAGAGTGAAGATTGACCACAACAATCTTCGCCATTTTCTAGGGCAGAAGGGCCTCAATGACAGGCAACAGAAGTGGGTCAACAAATTCCAGGTCTACGATTGTGATATCGAGTATGTGAAGGGCAAGCACAATGTAGTGGCAGATGCATTATCCAAGAGGCCCGCGACACTTTCCCTCATAAGCATCTGCCATGATTGGAAGGCACATTTGTTGGTAAAGTATAGCAAAGATCAACGGTCGTGCGAGATCTTGGAGGGTACACATGTTGATGAGTGTTACAGAGTCATGGCTGACGTCATCTACTACAAGGAACACATATTTTTGGTGTCGGGCTCAAAGTTGAGGGAGAAGATTCTCCATGCAGCCCATGGCTCCCCATTGTCAGGACACCAGGGGTTCCTTAAAACATATAGGGCGGTCATAGAATGCTTCATGTGAAAGGGCCTAAAGGGAGATATGTTGAGGCATGTGTAGGAGTGTGAGGCTTGTTAGAGGACAAGACATAGTTGACCCATTCGGCTAGATTGTTGCAGCCACTTCCTATTCCTGAGGGGAAATGGGAAAGTATCTCTATGGATTTTATCACATGGCTTGCCATGGTGCAAGGCAGAGATTGTATATATGTGGTGGTGGATCGGTTGACCAAGTATGCACACTTATTTGCTATTCTAGCCCAGTACTCTGCTTCGCAAGTAGCGGAGTTGTTTTTCAAAGAGGTCTTCCAAAGACCATAGTTAGTGACAAGGACAACCACGTCATGGGAATATTCTGGAAAGAGCTTTTCTGATTAGTGGGCACTAAACTCACCCCCAGTACCAGTTACCACCCACAGATGGACGGCAAACCGAGAGAGTTAACAAATGGATGGAGGGCTATTTACGGAACTACGTGACATAGCAATAGCTAGCATGGGTTTGGTGGTTGCATTTACGAGAGTATTGCTACAACACCACCCATCACATGTCCATCGCTATGTCACCTTTCTGTGCTTTGTATGGGTATGATGCTTTATCTTTCGCTGACATTGTTTTTGGAGACAGCGAAGCCCCAAAGGCCAAAGATTGGATCCAAGAGAGCCAAGATATCTTCAAGGATCTCAAGGAACACCTGCTGACAACTCATAATGAATAGAAATTATATGCAAACAAGTATAGGATCGAGAGGCATTTTGAGGAGGGGGACTTGGTCTTTCTGTGACTACAATCATACAAATAGTCCATGCTGAAGCAGAAGGGGGCCTAAAAGCTACAACCCCGTTTTTATGGGTTGTACAGTGTGATCTGGAGGGTTGGAGAGGTGGCTTATGAGCTGGAGCTTCTACCTGGAAGCAAAATCCATAATGTCTTCCACATCTGATGCCTCAAAAGGTGTTGGGACAACAGGTGACAGCAGTTACAGAGTTACCCCCGCTGGACGATGAGGGACATCTAGTGCTAGAGCCGGAGGCCATTTTAGAGACTAGAGAAAGGAAGTTGAGGAGAAAAACTATCAATGAATACTTGGTATGCTGGAGGAACTTACTAGATGAGGATGCTACTTTGGAGGGTGAGTACATACTTAAGCATCCAACACTGCAGTTGCTTGTGGACAAGCAACATTTGGGAGGGGAGGACTGTAATATTCCTTCCCAGAATAATTTCCCAAAATATCAATTTCATAATTTTTCATTTTTGACTATTATGGGGGCGAACAAAATTTTGGGGATGAGACTTAGGAGAAGGGGGCCAAAATACTTTTTGCTAGAGGAATGTGGGGGCCACACCCACATCTAATACGCACTCCCTTGGAGGGAAGTCGAAATTGCCAAGGAAAGGGGGTCGAAATAGTGGGTAGAGGGACCCACAAGGGGAGGCAAGTCAAAATTATAAATAAGAGGGGCATAACAGCTATTGGAATCTTTTGTCAACTTATCTATTTTTCTTGTTGCTCAAGCTGTTTAGCTGGGTCACAAGTGCTACTTAACACAAAGTTTTCCAAGGGTAGAACTCACCCTTCTTTCGGTGGACTTCGAGTGCCACCCTAGGGAGGTAAATTTGCCGCGACTTTGGAGGGAGATTTGTGCAGTTTTGGGAGCATTATTCAACCTTTTCTCTCGGCTAATTTGTGCTCTAAGAGGACACAATAAGGTTTCATGTGCCATTCATTTCAGCTATTGTCCAAGGGTATTTGCCAGGGGAAATTTAGAGAAGCTGCTCCAAGGGAAGACTAAACTTGGTGGGGAATTTTGGGGTTGAAGATTACTACCTTTGAGAGGAACAGATTTCTCTTCCTTGGGCCTGCGCAGGAGACAATTTCTGGGCACATGTGGGAGCTAACGAGAAGCTTTGTGGACTGGGGTTGTGTTGGGGAATTAAGGGAGTCATCTGGGGAAGAAAAACCCAACACTTTGGCACCATTTGGAGGGCTTCAACAGAGGTTTCTTAGGATGACCCTATTTTCCAGCAAGTTGAGGAGGTTAGGGTTTTTGGGGGTCAATTTCGATGGTCAAAACTAGACCAAACCCTTTATGTGTTTTGGTGGGTTTGTCGAGAGGAGACCGAGGCTAATTTTGCATAATTTTCTAAGCATCAGAGGTGTGGAAAATCTTCAATTTTTCTAGCCAGCAGTGTAGTTTCACTAGGCCGGTGCAGATCTTTGGAGAGGAGTTGTTCTATAGCAGTTGGGCAGACTTGTTGGACACTTGAGGCTTGTAGCTTGCCTTGAGCAAGCCCAGGGGCACTCCTTCCATCATACATTGTACTCCTATCATTTGATAATAAAATTGGCCCATTTTGGCGTGCCCAGGGGCACTCCTTCCATCATACATTGTACTCCTATCATTTGATAATAAAATTGGCCCATTTTGGCGTGTTTCTAGAGCATTTCTTGTTACTTGATTGCATGTGCCATTTCTTGTGTTAGATGTGCTTAATTTTCTTTGTTTATCACTGTTAATTTCCATTTGGGATATTACATATATCCATGTAATGTAATAGAGATGGCCACCAAGAAAATGAATGGGCATTGGACCATGTTACCACTCAAACTAGCAGGGGACCTAAAGGGAATCCCTAAAGGGCAAATGCTAGGCCAAGGGAAACAAATGGAGACTTAGCCCATTGTCACCTCACCTAAGGCTCCATTCTATTTGCCGACTTTCACCGATAGAAGGAGACCCGATATGTATCGGAGTCAATAATGAATGATAAGTCAATGGATATGAGTGGCCCAATACTAACCCTTTCCCAAAAGAGTTTGAAATATGGAGCTTGCTTGCTCACTATGCAAGGTAGTATAGATTCTAGGGAAAGGAAGAGAGGATTTTGGGGGTTAGGTATATGGGACTAGTCTTCATGAAGGAGTTCCCCAAACCCTAAAATTCTTGTTAGAATTGGTATCCCACATGGTCCTTGAAAAATGGTCCTTTGAAGGAGCAGGACCACACGAGGCCAAGTGGACCTGGTCTAGGATATGAGAAAGGTATGAAGCAACCAATGATATTCTTACCCTAGACAAGGTGGGGGAAAGGATCAAGAGAAGAATTTCACTTAAAGATGTTATCTTGACCCTATGAGGTACGAGCCTTGGGGATGACAGGGCAATTTTTGATCTCGAAGCTAGGGCTTGACTTTTCTCCCAACTCCACCGTCGGAATGGCTTCAAAATTGGAGGAGGGCTAGAGGAAAGGCTAGTGCAGGAGACCCTAGGAGATAGATTCTTTTTTATGGCTAGCTTGCCGGGAAATTGATGCCCTAGTCACCCCAATGTGGCTAGTCCCGCAAGGATGTAAGAAAATGTGGATTTTAGGGACCACCCTTGGTAGATGAGTGCCTTAATCTTTGGGAGAATGGAGTCTATGTTGAGTAAGAGTAGGATTTCTTGGTTTCTAGTCAAGGAGGCCTCAAGATCACTTTGTTTGCCTTCTAGGTCAAGAAGAAGCAACCTTGCAGCTTTTATACTTTGATGTGCAAGAGAAATGGCTTGTCAAGGTCAAATTTTACCCCTAGGAGATTTCGCTCCTATTACATGGCCCATACATTGAAGGAAATGCTATAATAGAGACAAATTCTACAATATTAAGCAGTAAATGCATGCAACAATTATGCCCTAGAACAACAAAAATCCCAATCCAACATATATGACAAAAGTAAACAAGAATAACATCAAAAGCACATACTTACATGTAATAGAGTATATCCAACCATTCACAATTGACATTAAAGAAGCTCCAAGAGAAGATATACCAATATTCATACATCAAAACTCATCCATGAAATCTCCAATTCATTCTTAGAAAAAGTGCAAAAATCTAAAGAGAGATAAGAGATCCAACCAAAGTGATGATGAGAAATGAACTCATCTCACTCATATTTATACACAACTTAGGAGTTCAAATTAGCCTCCTTGGCCTACATAAGCCCCAAAATTAAATAATGTGTGACAAGCCCACCAAACTAGCTCATAAATGAAAAAGTAAGCCTCTCAAGAGGTCAAATAATAATCTATGCATGTTGTAGGGTCCTTTAAGAGACCTAATTAGGTCCATGGGTACCACAATGAAGAATAGAACCCTCAAAAACAGTGGACAAGGGGTTGGCCCCTTGTAATAACCTGTGGTGCTCCAAATGACATGTGGGGGCACACAAGTGTCCTCATGGGTCTCCAAACAAAACGAAGATGCCTGTGGGTCGCCTGCAAGGGCTAGGATGATTGTGTAGGTGATGCCACATCATCGTACAAGTCCTGGACCATCTTCCAAGTGTATCGTGTAGATATGGGGCCAACTGGGCATGATAGATCAGGTGCATCCTCCTCGTCCAATAAGTGAACCATGAGCAATCTTTGAATGGCTGTCCATGGAGTGCAATTTGCTATTGTGGAGGCCCATGGCTCTCAACGCTCACCCTACATGTGCCAATATAGTGCTCTGGAGGATTAGGACCCTGTATAGGGACACCAAACCCAAATGGAAACCATCTGCAATCCTGCATAAGATCCAATGCGTCCTTTAGACTTCCAGTACAACAAGTCCTTAGAGAAATAGAGTAAATGAGCTTACCTAATCATGGACCACAAATGGGGACTTCATAATGGCCTGCCCTTCCATAATGGGCTTCGTAGTGTGCCAATTTCTCATGAACTCCAAATGGGGTTAACCAAGTGCCCTATTAGGTAGTTTCTACCTCTAAGGGGGATAATATAGTCAAGGTACATCCATCAAAAGGTGGTGGCATGTGATAGATAGGTGAATGGAGTAGGGGATAAGAAGGGGTAGCCCTAGGTCACATGCTGGGGTACAAGGGTAGTTAATAAGAGGGAAGCCCACACTTGGGTTTATAATGTGTAGGAGGGAGCAATCGTGGTACATGAGGTGCCTCGACCTTGATTTTTCCGCCCTTTTTTATACACCTTTTGTATTTTTATGATTTTCTTTGATTAACTGCTTGGGGCTCAAGGGGTTAGAGCATGATGTATAAGATATAGCAGTGAATTCCCCCCTTTTAAGGTGGGGCAGTTCATCGCCCATTACGGGTTGGGACAATCATGGGTTCCTATATGATGAAGAAGGTTCATAGAACTTGTAGGAAGCTGGGTGATGGCCATGATGATGGGGTAGAGCTCATGTATTGGCTTTTGCCCACGCGCTAAATGTTTTTGTCATGACCTTCTTCTGAATTTTGTGGTATTTTTCCTGTTAAATGTGGCCATATATGCTTTTAACTTATTTTTCAGCTGCATCAACCTCTATGCTTCATTATAGGCCATGACCTAAGGTGTGGGCAAGGGGAAGGGGCAAGCTAACCCTATGTGGACCCAATGGAGGGATGTGGACCCAGGAGGTAAAAGTGATGAATGGGGCAACAATGGATGGAAAGAGGGTAATAATATAAGCAGATAAGGGAGCAGGACCACACAACCAAAATCAAGGTTTTTGTGAAATACCATCCTTGGGACTAAATGGTCAATAAAAGAGATCCCACGAGACTAAAATCCAAGGTTAATTCCTAAAAGGGGTCTAGGGGACAGAAGCACAGACCTAGCCCAATCTTTATGTCAAATCCCACCATTAATCCATGCCCAAAAGTGTCCATGATAAGCAAACTACAATACTCAATTTCAAAATGACAAGGCATACCTTTAGATTCAGAGGCCTACCTTCAAACATACAATCATGGCAAAGGGGCGAGGGACCACATGGCTGGCTGAGGTGGCAAAGAAATGCCGCAATGAGCTAGCTGATGGTTGCAAGGGTCTGTTGGCTGCCGATTGAGGACCATCTTGGAGAAAAAAATTCTCCTAGGGATATTACCCACAAAATGGTGGGTAACAGAGCACATATATCATAATGAATAAGATGAATGATGTCTTTTGTCTTGTTCTTGCTAGAGGGGAATGGTTCCCTTGTCATCTTTCCATTGGCACATCCTAGACATACTCCATCATGTTGAGCTTGAACATCGGGGATCCCAGAGACTAACTTCTTCAATTTCGAAAGTGCTTGATAGTGATGATGGGCCAGCCGTCGGTGCCATAACTCGCTTTGATGATTAGTATCATCGACCATTGCTAGAAGAGGTCTTATAGTGACTCTATAGAGTCCTTCAAATCTAGATCGCAATGGAAGGCATCTCTCATAGAGGATCCAACAGGCCAAGCAAGTACTTTTCCTTTCATGAAAGTGACCCTCATTCCTTTGTCTTCCAAAGTAGATATGGATACCAAATTCTTCTTCAATCTTGACACATACATCACATTGTTGATTTGGGGTGGCATCGGATGTGCTCTAGCCACGAAATTTGGTGTGGAGGTTGGGGCACATGAGATCTCCAATACCCAAAAAGGGTTTGGGCAGATTCTAAACAGTTTGGGAGATATTAAAATAATTAATGTTTTTAATGGAATCCCTAAGTCTAAACTTACGGAAATTAAAATATTAATGTGAATTAATATAAAATTGTGTTAGAATGGTCCAAAAGTCATGGATCAAGCCAGATCTAATCTTAGCCGTTGATTAGGGACTTAATCTCGGCCGTTGATATGTCAACGAGAAAAGTATAAGAGGGGGCTTGAGGGTCACTTAGAGATCACACTAGATGGTCAGTCATTCTATTCTCTAGAGCGGGGTTTGCTAAGAGAGATAGAATCAGTGATTGGAGTTGCAGTTGAAGGGCATTGAGTACAGAGAGAGAGAGAGGTAGAGATAGTGCCAGGAGAGTAGCGCAGGAGCCATAGAGAGTGATGCAGTAGCAGCGAGGGCTCACGCAGGGCCACGCAGAGGTAGCTAGGAGTTGCGCAGTGCTTTAGAGAGGTAAGCGTTGCTGACGCAGACCCATTAAGGGTGACGCAAGGCCAGTGCTGGGCAGAGAGAGGTTGACGTTGGGGTTTTTGGAGCAGATTGGGGCTGAGGAGTTGCCAGAGGGTTTATCCGGGGTTTTAGTTGGGACATTTGTCTCAGACTGAGAGGTACTACTACCAAGGGCATTCTCTGTTGGGTAAGCCGGATTTGGCACCCAGATTGTACTATGAAATTGCTTAATAAGAAAACCTTCAGATAGTTGCACCGATTTTCCCGCATTGGGATTTTCTGGGGACATTAGTCCAAAAATAACGGTGTCATTTGGTGCGATTGTTTTTGTTTCTTTCAGTTGATGATCTGTAATATGTTGAGCATGCACTAGTGTTTATTTTCAATATTTACATTGTAAATAACTTGTTAAGTAATGAAACAAGTAGGTAGGAATAAATCAGTAAAGTTCATGGAGGGTTTCTAACTGGTAGACTTAGAAACTTCAACATGGTATCGGAGGATGGTTGCAGATAACAGGAGAACTGAGGACATCAGCCGAGTGAAGCAATAGCAGCAGAAAATAGTTGTCCTGAGTGACAGACGCTGTTTCTAGCAGAGCAGCAATAAGGGAAGGGTGATGCAGTGCCTGCATCATCAAGGGTGAGCCAGGAAGAGGCAGCACAGAGGCTAAGGGAGGCAAAGGGAGACTCACGCAGAAGCTAGGAGGGCTAACGCAGTTGGTTGAGGAGGTCGGGTTGCTGGTGCCGAGATTGCGCAGAGCCTAGGAGCTCTCACCATCAAGTTGTTGGGGTTTAGAAGGCTGTGGGAACATTGCAGAGTGGAGTTGGTGAGGTACTGTAGTTAGAACAATACCTAACAGGGCAAGGCCAAGGAGGAGGGAGTTGTTACTGAGGTTTCTATTCGAGAAATCTGGATCAGTGGTGCAGTTGCATAGATGATCAGAGTAGTGGGCATCTCGACATCGGTAGAAGGATTTCCAAGAGGGAAATCGAGACTCGGAGGGAGTCACATAGAGAACTTCCAGGAGGGAAGTAGAAGAGCAGCATGGCACTACATGGAGTAAGAGACCAGGACAGACTGGACGGAGCCTCAAACTTTGCAGTCTGGAAGGCCAGAATCTTATTTGTACTTGACAAAAATCGTGTCAAGCACTTTGCCTTGAGGACAATAGCGATCCTAGTTGACCTAACTGATAATGACAAGTACGAGGAGGCAATGGCGAGGGCCAAGAGCATCATCCTTGACGGGGTCAAGGACCATGTAGTACCACACATTGCCGAGAAGGAAATGGCAAATGAGATGTGGGAGGCCCTAAAGAAATTGTACCAGCATACTTCTATGCAGAGAAGGATGTTACTAGAAAATTAGATGAGGTCATATCATATGAAGAAGGGAGAACTGATCGACACCTTCCTCAGAGGACTGAATGAGGTCCGAGATTAGTTGACTTCCATAGGAGCCATGCCTGATCAGGAATTGATGGTGAGTACAACCCTGAATGCAGTCTCAAAACACTGGGAGGTATTTGTCTAGAGTATGTTGGGCAGAGGGACCCTTCCACCTTGGGAGGAGATGTGGGCAGCTGTTCGCCAAGAAGAGATCAGACGACAGACCATGGCAGGAAGCAGCAATGAGGGGATTAGAGTAAAAAAGGAGGAGGAGGAAGATGTTACCCTAGCATCTGAGGGAAAGCAAGAAAAACGGAAGAAGAAGGATCTCTCCAAGATCAAGTGCTTCCACTGTGGGGAGCTGGGTCATTATGCGACCTAGTGTCCAAGGAAGAAGAGTAAGGGAGAGTCTTTCGAGACTAAGGCAGGGCCTGAAAGGGCAGAGAAGGAAGTGGAGACAGATGATGGCTGTGCCATGAGCGCACACGCACCACTTGAGCGGAAGTAGGGAGACATCAACTTGTAGTTAGATGGACTACAGGCGATGAGGGGCAGGATCCTCGAGGTACCTAGCCTCTTGGATAAGACCTTGTTACAGGAGCTGTGATGAGGAGTAACAGGACTGGCGGATGTGGGTAAAGACAGATGCAGATGGAGCAACAGAGAGAGCTACAGTGCAGGATTCCCAGGATAGCGCGAGGCTAGCAAGCTGCAGCACTATGAGAGGCATGAGAGTGTTGCACCAGTGCAAGATGGCACAAAGAGGTGTGCAATAGTGCGAGATGCAGGGAGTTGTTGCAACAGCGCAGAGGTCAGAGAGGGAGCACTTGTCAGTAGCAGAGGGAGCTTCAACATTAGGAGGGTCTCTAGCCCAACAGAGAGGTCAGAATTGGGAGATTAGTTACTTACTTCTCAGTGACTGAGTTGCAATGCAGTAGTGGGCAGCACGATGCAACATGATGGGAGGAGATGCAGTGCAAATGCAGCAGTGGCAGTGGCAGAGCCATGGGCAGCAACATGGATGCAAAGGGAGTTGTAATACGGATGCAGTAGTGGCAGTGGCAGAGCTATGGGTAGTAGTATAGGATGTAGCAGTGCAGAGGATGATGGGTAGTAGGCCTAGCATCAGCACAGGGACCGATGCCGTATGATCAGGGTGATACTCAGTGAGGAGTATTACTAGAGCACACTCTTCGCTAAGAGGGAGTGTTGATTTGGGGTAGCATCGGATGTGCTCCAGCCACGAAATTTGGTGGAGAGGTTGGGGCACATGAGATCTCCAATACCCAGAAAGAGTTTGGGCAGATTCTAAACAGTTTGGGAGATATTAAAATAATTAATATTTTTAATGGAGTCCCTAAGACTAAACTTAGGGAAATTAAAATATTAATGTGAATTAATATAAAACTATGTTAGAATGGTCCAAAAGTCATGGATCAACCCATAGCTAATCTTAGCCATTGATTAGGGACTTAATCTCAGCCGTTGATATGTCAACGAGAAAAGTATAAGAGGGGGCTTGAGGGTCACTTGGAGATCACACCAGATGACCAGTCATTCTATTCTCTAGAGCAGGGTTTGCTAAGAGAGATAGAATCAGTGATCGGAGTTGCAGCTGAGGGGCATTAAGTATAGAGAGACAAAGATAGTGCCGGGAGAGTAGCGCGAGAGCCAGAGAGAGTGACGCAGTAGTAGCCAGGGCTCATGCAGGGCCACACAGAGGCAACCAGGAGCTACTCTGTGCTCCAGAGAGGCCAGCGTTGTTGACGCAGAGGGATAGAAGGCTAATGCAGGGCGTCCTGAAGCTGACGCAGGGCCAGCACTAGGTAGAGAGAGGCTAACGCAGTCCAGAAAGGTAGATGTTGGGGTTTCTGGGGCAGATTGGGGTTGACGAGCTGCCGGAGGGTTTATCCGGGGTTTCAGCCGGGACATTTGTCTCAGATTGGGAGGTACTACCGCCAAGGGCATTCTCTATTGGGTAAGCCGGGTTTGTCACCCAGATTGTACTCTGAAATTGCTTGATAAGAAAACCCTTAGATAGTGGCACCGGTTTTCCTGCATTGGGTTTTTCCAGGGACATTAGTCCAAAAATAACGGTGTCATTTGGTGTGATTGTTTCTGTTTCCTTAGTTGATGATCTGTAATATGTTGAGCATGCACTAGTGTTTATTTTCAGTACTTGCATTGTAAATAACTTGTTAAGTAACGGAACAAGTAGGTAGGAATAAATCAGTAAAGTGCATGGAGAGTTTCTAACTGGTAGACTCAGAAACTTCAACACACATCATGAAGCAAAACAAATTCCCCAAAGTCTAAGTGAAATTTAATAGACCCAAAGCCTTTGACGAGATGAGTGGAGTTATCTCCAAGAATAATATTCAAACTTGACTCCCTCTCTACTAAATTAGAGAGAACTTCCTTATACCCAGAGAAATGATGAGAGGCCCCACTATCAACCAACTAGCTATCCCAAGCATCTGGAGGAGAGGAACTAGAAAGAGTAGAAATAAGGATATATTCAAATTGATTAGTAGCATTACTTTCATACCTAGAATTTCTTGACCTCTTTTGTGGATGATAACTTTCTTCACGATCATCGGGAGAGTCTCTTCTTCTTCTATCATTCCTTCTTCCATCTCTTCTATCATATGACCTGTTGTTGTTGTAGCCACGATTATTGTTGTAGGACCTTGAAGTGTTTCTTCTTGGAGCATCTCTCTTCTCGGGGCAATCTTGAGCATAGTGACCTTTTCGATGACAATTATAGCATTCGACATCTCTATCTCGTCTTCTTGAGTCCTTGGAGTCTCGGTTGGCTTGAGGAGGTCTTCTTGAATTAGATGGCTTTCCCTTTCCTTTCTTCTTGTTCTTCTTCTTCCCTTGAGCAACGAAGGCAGTAGGATTTCCTTCATTTGGCCTTTGAATTCCCCCCCTAGATATCATCAGTCTTTCCTCTTGTTTGCATAGAACAAGTAGCTCATCAAAAGTAGGGATCCTTTCTCTATTGTTGATAGAAGTAATGAACATGTCCCATAATGAATGAAGACCACTAAGGGCAGTCATCACCAATTCCCTGTCAGGTACAATTTCTTGAGCAGTCCGGAGTTGATCCTTGATTTTAGTGATTCTCATGAAGAATGATTGTATAGTCTCTCCCTTGCGCATCTTAGATTCCTTGAGTTGATTTTTTAAATCCATAATGTGGCTCAAATTGTTCACTTCATACATGCCCACAATCTTATCGTACATTTCCTTGGATGTTTTCAAAGAAGAAATATAAACAAGTAGATGATCTCTTAAAGAGTCAATAATGATCTTCTTAGCTTTGATCTCACCTTTCTTGTACTTGGATTTGACAGCTTGGGGAGCATTTTCCGGAGGTGCTGAAATCTTTCCTTCCACGTATTCCATGACATCATACTCATCTAAGGTGACATTGATCCTGGTCTTCCAAGCTGCAAAGCCAGATGCATCAGCTAACTTTTCATTATCCTTGAAGTATGAGGTAGACATTTTTTACTAGACCAAAATTCAGTTGCTAGAGGATGGATGCTCTTGCTCTATGTCTCTTGGGCTTGTCTTCACCTCAACTCTGATACCATGTTAATTTTTCATCAAGAATTGTTCTATGCTGCAACTATTACTTCAACAATTTCCAATAGCATCCAAATTACAATTTCACTTCTTCAATTAACCAATGACAGTATAGCAATAGTAGATAGAACAACTATACAAATGCACAATGAAAGACAGCCAAAAGACAAGAGACACATTATTTGGTCAATGACCAGGGAAAAGCCCCACAAGGGGATAAACCCTTTGCCAATCTTCTTCTATTAGATTGCCTTCAAATGTTCAGCAGAGTACATCATGAAGAGTCAAAATCAAGCTTTGACTAGCCAATATCCAAGTATATCAATATGCCAAGCAACTATACAAATCAGAGACAAGAGTGAGAGAGAGTCAACAAAAGTCAACCCTTGAGCAAATCTGTCCAAGTCAACAGCAGCAATGTGTGCATAACCAGTCAATAGTCAAAGTTCAAAACAGTCCCTTAGCAGCTCGGTCAAAGGTCTTCCAACTTGGCCTCCTTAGCTGGTCAACCAGAAGTCAAAACAGTCCAATTCTGAGCAGTCAAACTTGGTCAACAAATAGAAGAAGTCTGCGGTCAAAGTCTACAATTAGGTCTGCAGTCAAAGTGCCCAGATTACCTTGGATTTTGTGCCATTAAATGCGGCCTGCAAGAATAGAGACACTCCACCCAAAAATGCAGTCAACACATGCCAAACACACCCAAGTCAACACTGGTCAACGCCCTGCAATAGGTCTGAAATTTGGCCAATCAGAAAAAGACACTTGTCCCTTCACATGTGTGAGAGATCCCTGGAATTCCTGAGCTGTACGAACCATTCAAATGAGGAGAGATAAGAATGTGTTGAGTTGATGTGTGCCAAATGTGGAGGGCTTGACTTGAATTTATAGAGTTGGAGGAGGGTTTATTTTGCTGACCTGAACAAATGTCATCTTGTGGGCTTCACTTGAAAATTATATTTTTCCTTGTCCAAATTGAGTGCTTCAAAAGTCAATTTCGGTCTTCTCAGAAAGAGGAATTTAATGCAATGGTTGGAATTTGACATTTGTCACTGAGCTGCGAAATTAACATGAAGCTACCAAGGACTTTGACACTTGCTTCTTAAAAAATATCAAGAAATTATTTCTATGCATAATATGTAGTCATAGTGAACATAGGAGAAAATGAAGTTTATGCTAAAATTGCTGAAGTCTATGCTAATTTCTTTTCAAATCTTTGATCTTTCGTGTGTAATGATGCATTTCCTTTCTTAGTATAATTACTTTAGGGATCATATAAAATATAATACATATTGGAAAACTTGTGTATATGTCAAGCTTACGTTCACTCATTTAGAAATAATTCTTGACTCGGATATCCAAGCGAGTGATGAGTACAGGGATTGCCTAGGAAGAATTATGAGGGGACCTGTTAGCATCACATTACGCCATCGTTTGCAGTGTCAGGTTCTTCGACATGCAGAAAATGATGAAAGATTGATTGAAGAACCCATTTTGATTTTGAATGAGGTCACTATTGATCGGGGAATGTCTCCATTTCTTACGTACTTGGAGTGCTTCTGTGATAATTCCTTTGTTACCTGTGTTCAAGGAGACGGTTTGATTTTATCAACAACATCAGGTAGTACTGCTTATTCATTGGCTGCAGGAGGCTCCATGGTACATCCTCAGGTAATGCCTTAATCTTTCAAGATTAACTGTGTTGTCTATACATTGCATTCCTGAACAAGGAATATCAGTAAGCCATGCTAAATGAACATTTTATAATATTTTTCCTTCTCAATTTGAACTGTTGAAAACTCGGAAGAAGGGATTTCTTTGCATATCTTCTGAGAACTGGGATGTTTAGATGCCTTTCGCAGAGTTTGACCAGTTCTAACTCTTCTTAGCTCATTCTGGATGCTTGTGTGGTTGTTTCTCATAAACTTGGAAAGAAACATTATCAATCTAACGATAACCCTGAATAATATGATCCCAACTGAAACTGAAGATTCCAATAGTTTCTTCTAAGACATGTCTATATATTATGCATTCCATGCATTAGGAAAATTTCAAATATATAAACCAGGCTAAATGTAGGTTCTGTGATATTTCTTTCATTTTCATCTTGTGTTGTGGGAAACTTGCAAGAAGGGACTGCTTCATGTATATTCCAGTAACAATGATGACTAGATACCTTTCAGAAATCTTGACTATTTCTAACTTTTGTAAGCTCATTCTGGACACTTGCCTGATTGTTTCTTACATAAAATAAGAAATAACGATAATCCAACCATAACAGTGATAAGTATGATACCAAACTAAACTAAATCAATCCCAGCAACTGCTGGTTCCTTTTCTTTATTGACTGCAATGTCTCTACATGTTCTACAATTCTTGAGAGCCAGAATTTTCAGTTTGATTATATCTGCTAATTTTAGAAGTACCAAGTCAATTCCATCTTTTCTTGCTGTTCCCTTGTTTTCTGTATCTGGTTGCATTTGATGGGTATCATATTTTGGTCTGTATATCACCATGGTGTTCTCGAGTGATATTTGGCACAAAACCAAATAATATTTGGCACTACATAGTTTTTAATAACAAATACAATTCTAGCTAAATATTATAGCATGCAAAATTTTGAAGTAATAGTAAAGAATTGCTTTTAAGAGAGAATTTTGACATATCATTCTAGGTTGGTTAAAAGAGAACTAACTATGGTGTGCTTTCCTTCAAGTTGTTGTTCAGTGCTGTTGTCTTTCCTTATGTGTACTTTATGTAGAGTTTATTGTAAGTAAAGTAGTTGTTAAGGAAACTTGTTACCAAAATTAGGCCTATTTGACTTCATTTTTATGTGTTGAGTTCCTGCAACCCTTTCTTTATTGCCTTTAAAGATATGGGACTAACAAATTTCTGACATATCCGGACCAACAAACTCCAAATCCATCCCGAATTTTTTGTGTATTTTTGTAATTCCTAGTAGTATTCTTTCTGAAAATTTATGAAACTATCATTTATGGAAAAATTATAGATTCAGTGGTAATTGGTTTGTTTCATTAATAGACTAAAAATCCTTATATCTTGAGAAAATTTTGTATAAATTACTCAACCATTTAACATTTTTCCAAAGATTAGAGTTTGATCTTTCGATTACAATGTTTGCTTTGACTTTATTATTTATAATCTATTGTTTATAATTACATTGTAAAAATCAAGTTACATCCATGTGAGACTATGAAAGATCTATTTGGTCCATGAGAATTGAGATGTTTTTGCGGAAAATTATTGTGCAATAAACCAATCCTATAAGATATTTGTACTAATAATCAAGAGTTCATTCTGTATCTAACTATATATGCAAATAGTTAGTAACTTCTGATCT
The DNA here is from genome assembly GCA_031772625.1 of Pinus tabuliformis. Taxonomy (NCBI): domain Eukaryota; kingdom Viridiplantae; phylum Streptophyta; class Pinopsida; order Pinales; family Pinaceae; genus Pinus; species Pinus tabuliformis. Next base: position 1,039,182,675 of record CM062805.1, on the reverse strand, counting down.
ACTGTCAGGCCATGATGTTGTGGTAAGGTGGAATGTTTGTTGTATTGATTCCCTGGGTTGAAATACATCCAAGAATGCTCCCCTGTATGAATAGTCTTTGCTTATTCAAGGCAAGAAGATGGAGCCACCTATCAATCTTAGGTGATTTTGATGGCATAGATGCCCTTAGATATGACTGCTTAGCCAGAAGATTGTCTGAGTTTGACGGTGTGCTTTACCCTTGTGAATACGAGTCACAAGTGTGTTTCAATTATTTGCCTATGAAAAGAAGGAAAAAAAGGCTGCTGATTTAAACTTTCACCTTTAGTACCTACATCGTTTTCTGTTCACAGTTTGTCAACAAACAATGCTTTTAAAGACATCTTTAAAAATTTTCAAGCCCTCTAGGACAATAGACCACTTGCTTAGTGTTGCTCAAGTCTTGGTATGGAACAGTGAATCTTGTGGTAGTGGGTATGAAATCTTCAAAGAGTGGAGTGCTTGAAGTAAGATGATAATAAAAGATAATTTTATTAATGTCCAACGAAAGACCATGATTATTTCAAGAGAACTGCTGGGTACATCTGAATTAATACACAAGTGGGAGTGCAAATGCAACTCCTATAGTGGAACTATTATATTATGTAAGAAAGAAAGTTTGTATACACTGCGGGATGCTCTGAATATCTGGAATATTTATATCTCCATTATAGGACAGGTAATATATTTATATAAGACATGTTGAATGTACAGCAATGTTGAGCGCGATGTTATGATAATGTCATGTCATGTCATATAGTGGTGTCACCTGGAAACATTATATCTCCCAATCTGAAATTAACACTAATTCAAAAAACATTGCATTTATAAAATCCTCGATAACATCGCGATTCAGTATGAGATCGTATAAAAATCGCGAGATCTAGGATGTACAGAAGATATGATATATGATATTATAATGAGAGCCTGTTTATATGCCTAGGCAGTTGCCTCTTCATTAACAGTCATGTCCTTAAAGACATGCCTCTTCAATATACTAATCATTATTAACTATTAATTAATTATTTATATTCATAACATATTCTATGAGATCTAAGATCTAGAAACTACAATCAACCAACCTGTAGGGAAATACAAAGCTGGGACTATTTTATTGGAGATAACTGTCATATTTAGAACTGAGATGAATAATAAATGGTCACTAATAAAGTGATGTGATAATTGGACATTTAATGTAATCATCAATGAAGTAGTTAATGGTTATGTTTATGGGATTTATATATTGTACTCCTCTCTCCTATTATATAATGAAACATCGTAACATCTAAAATATGTATCGATCCACTCTTTCTCATTCATGTCAACGTTGAAAAAATCAGAACCGGCAAAAAATCACCGACTGCCCAGCAAACATTGTTTCATAAAAATTGGTGAAAAAATCAACAAAAATAAAAAAATACATAATATATTCATTTAAAAAAAAAGTAAACATATAAAGCAACAACAACATCAGATAAACACATTGGAACATAAATATGGAGAAAGCATTGATATATATGTAGTGGATACTAAATAAAGAATGATCAATCATAGTCGATACTGAATCATGAAGTCTAATATAGTTCAATCAAGGACTCAAAAGTAGAGAACCAATACAAAATGACATGATATATATAAATGTTTTTCATCATAATGAGGTAGATGTACAATGACAAGAAAACAGAACTCGCAACTAGCTAATTATCTCTCTCCCTTTTATGGAAAAGATGATAGGCTATTTGCCAGGCCTACCCCTAATACGAGAAGGCCTTGGCACTGCAACAAGTGTTTGATGGTGATTGGTGGGTGTAGAACTAGGTTTATCAGTCTCTCTAAAAGGTGTTGTTGATATTGTCACATTCTCCTCTCACTTACTCCTCTCTTTATTTTGTTTTCCCCTCCTCTAACCATCCTGGTGTCTCTTCCATGATAGGTTGTGTTACCTGTTACCCACCAATAGGAGAAATTTTCTCCTACCATCTCTTCTAGCTGGTAGCCAGCAGCCCCTAACAACCACTAGTAGTCGATGATGATGTGCCATTCATTTCTCTTCCACCTACATCTGTCATATGTTTCCTCACCCACTTGGCAAGAAGACATGGTGGAAGGTGGGCTTTTGATCAAAAGGTACTTTATTTATTTTGCAATTAGGTGCTTATGCTTGTTTGTATTTTGGGAATTTGACATGGATTAGGGGGCAACCTAGAGGAAGAGGGGTTTTGACCATCATTGTGTTCAGTCACCTTAAATGGGGGGTTAATCTTTCATCTAGTCCAGTGGGACCTACCCTAATGACCCAATGGGTATAGGAGGGGCACTACTTGGGAAACCTCGATTGAGATAGTGTAGTCCTATCACTCTCTTTTCCATACTTACCACTTTCCATTTTACATTATGAGCCTCATGTTCAACCTCCCTTCTTCGAGTTCAACTGACCATTGTGTTGATTTTTTCCTTAGGCCCTAGATTTGGTCTATGGCTAAGCAGACACACAAACACACTAGGAATCCCCAAATTACAAGTGCTTTGCATAGCGTAAATCTATAGCAGTTAAATTAATAAAGTACATATATCTTTTGAGCCCAAAGCTCGATCTTTTATTAGTCCATCAATAAAAGAATCATGGGGTTCCCGTACCAGTGATCATGGCCCTTTAGATCACTAGTACAACTAGTATACATAGTATACAATTAGGGCTTGAGATCTATTGACACCTAATCTTTGAGATTAGGAAAACTTATGTAAATATTGTAAATAGAAAAAATAAAGGAAGTTAGAAGACGAGGAAACATTGGGATATGAAACCCAACAATCTCCCTCTCCTTGTATATATTCATATTTTCTCTTAATGCAAAACAACAATTCATTTGTGGAGTTACTCATGGCCTGACATGGTATCAGAGGCAGCCCCATTTTTGGTTTCCCTCTACTCTTGTAACACCTGCAAAACTCTGCCATTATTTCCTATATCCTCTACTCTTTGCCATATTCTCTGCAAGATTGCTTCCTGGATGTTGATTTCTTGCAAATCCAAAGCTCTATGCATTGGTTTTAGATGAGCGTTTCACTGTATTTTGGATGAGCATTTCTGTGTATTTCCCAATTCATGTTCGTTGCTCCTTCTCCATGAAAATTAGTCAACGTCTTTGTTGAGCCCACTCCTAATCAGGGCACCATCTCTAGTGTGTTTTTTCATTACGTTGAGCCTGTGTCGCATTTTTTGCGTTCAATGAAGTTTATTTGAGCTCTTATACCTGATCTGTCGACACTGCAACTCTTATACAAGTTTCTCCTTTAACAGTTCATCACTTATCTGCAATACCTATTGGCTCTCATCCACGTGAATTTTGACATCCTCCTTACTCCAACTAGCAATGTCGGCCTTAAAGATATGAGCCTCAGGGGTCTCTTGTGACAGCTCCAGTGTTTGATGCACATAAAGAACGAGTCGGGGTTCAATCTTTGCAACTCTTTCTCTTGCTTGCGCTCACCAGCTTGACTGTACGTGGTCGTGGGTTCGTGTTTGTCGTGGTGAACACTCCCTGACATTGACATGGTGAACTGGTTTGAGGACTGAACATTGCATTGAGTTGGACGTTGGTGAACGCTGGTTGAAACTCATTTTGTGTGTGTGATGTACATGGTCAAGCACCATGGCTTAGAGGAAGGATCCAGTGGATTTCTTTCCAATTTCCTTTGCCTACACGAAGGAGTTTGACTTGGACCTTTCCACCCTTTAAATTTTCATCCATACACAGAAGTGCAACAGACGATTTTAATTCCTGGGCACGAAAATTTTGGCAGAGAACAAAGAAAGTGGTGCAATGGTCGTGTTGACCGGTATGTTCATATTATATGTTAGTTGAATGCGTTGGATGCACTATTCATATTATATGTTGGTTGAATGTTATTCATTTATTAATATGGTGAGTGATATGGTGATGTGTGAATCGGTACATATGATGGTATTATGTTGGTGTGTTACATATTAAATGTTTGAATGGTGGGATGCTTATGATATGAATGTTGGTCATGTTGGTGTGATGCTTATGATATGATTATTTTGTTTGGTGTGTAATTTTTTTTATGAGTGGCCAAATTATAGTTTGAGAGAGATTAGGTCCAGCTCTCATTCAAAAAAAAGAAAAAAATGCATTCCTTAATCTCCATTGCGGGAGTAGTTCTCTCTGCCAATGAGAACTATCATGAGTGGTCCCGGAAGATAAAACGCACCTTGATTTTCAATCAGTTGTGGAAAGGAGTTTGTGAAGGACAAGGAGACAGTGCACTTGAAAAGCCTACTTCAGATAAGGAGCTTGCTATTTGGGAAAACAAGAACAACAAGGCCCATGCCTTGATTGTAGCGTCGGTAAATGAAGAGGTGAGTCGTCGTATTTTTCCATTTTCAAATGCCTTTGATGCCTTAAAGAAGTTGAAGGAATTATATGACTCACACTCTGAGCTTGAAGTGGTCTAGCTGATGATCAAGTTGTTCAATCTTGAGTTGAAAAATGATGACCCTTTTGCCTTAGCATTAGAAATAAGATCCATTATGCATGATATAAAGGCCACTGGTGTTGAAATATATGTTCCTCTCACTACTTATGTCAAGGCACTATATCCCACTTATTCACATTATCTTGAATCATTAAATGCAAGTGGAAAACTTAGGGAGATTTCATTTGACTCCATTGAGAAGAAGTTTGCTAAAAGAGAGAAGGCTTTCAGAAGAAGACATCTCCTCAGTCTTTTGATGAACCTGTGTGCCTTGCACAGCTTGAGAAGAATCATGCAGAGGATTCTTCTAGAGGAAGAGGTGGCTGAATAGGAAGAGGAAGGTAGAATTTTGGAGGCAGGGGGGGCAAACATTTCCAAGGAGAAAGGTGTGATCTTCATTGTATACAATGCAATAGAGATGGACATGATGCTTCCACATGTAAGTTGCCTTGGGCCAAAATCAAGCAAGAAAGAAATGAAGAAAAGGGTGAAACACCTGGCAAAGGGAAAGGAAAAGCACTCGAGTCCACTCATTATGTTGTGGCACATTGCAACATTGGAGTAACTGAAGACTTATTCAATGCTTCAATTGCTTCGTGGAAAGATGCTTGGTTGCTTGATTCAGGAACAACTTGCCACATGAATTTCAGAAGGGATTGCTTTGAAGAATTCACGGACAATGTTGATGGAGCAGTGTACTTTGCAGACAATTTAAAACTTAAGCCATCAGGGCTTGGCACCATCAGGCTCAAATTGCTTAGACTTCCAAACTTTCTTCTACATGATGTTCTATACCTCCCTAAGTTGAGACAAACTTGCTATCTCTGGTCCACATCCGCCTCCATTCATATATTTGATGGCAAGGTTGAGGTCAGAAAAGCATCAAATCACTCACTTGTCATGACTGAGATAGAAGAAGGAAGACTTCTGAAGCTACAAGGAACCTCTACTCGTGCATGTGAAAATTTCTATATTGAAATCCTAATATAATGATTAATATTATTTCTTCTACTTATTATCTCAGAAATAAGTTATTCATAGTGTTCTTACAGTAAATATCGAAATATATTCTACTGTAGCCTTCACAATTAAAATATTGCAGAAAGTAAATGTAAGGAAAAAATATTGGCGCAAATACAATCACAATGACAGTTATTTTTGGACAATCGTCCCCAGAAATGCCCAATGTTGGAAAACCGGTGCAGCAGATGAGGGTTTTTTAATTATTCTTCAGCAAATTCTCATGTACAAATTACAACTAGCAAAACAAGAGTGAGAAATTTTACAGACGCTTCCTGACAAATTTTCGATCCAGGTGAAGTACTCCTCTTCCCCGGAATCCTTCTGCGTCCTTCTGCGTCAAACTTATCACACTTGCCTAGCGTCTAGCTGTCCACGCAGGCTCTGCGTCAATCTGCATCTGCAGAGCCTCTTTCTGCATCACCCTGCTCCTGCTTTGCGTCTTGCTGCCTTGCACTCTCGAAAGATGCTAATGCGCTCTCTTCCTTTCTCACCTGCAACTCTCCCTCTGATTCGATTTTCTCTTGCCAAACTTCGACCAGTGAGAAAATCGATCTTACTCGGGTATCTGAGTATCTACCTCTGTGTGTTCTCCAAGTGCCCATCAAGCCTCCTGTTATAATCCTCTCGTTGATCAATCAACGACCCAGATTAGATTCTAATGAATGGCTAGGATCATATTGACTTGATGTCTGCCTTCTTCTAGAAGTTTCACCCAGAGTTTCAAATAATACCCATTAATTATTTTAATTTCCTAAGTTTAGACTTAGGGTCCTATTAAAAATAATTAGTTATTTTAATAAAACTGTCTCCGAGTGGAATTTCCTAAAACGATTCCAGGGTATAGGAGAATGCATGTGTCTAAGCCTCCCTGCAAATTTTGAGACTTGGAGCACATCTAATGCGGCCAGAAATCAACACTCCCTCTTAGAAAAGAATGTGCTCTAGCAATACAACACGCTGAAGCATCACTCTGTTCTGTAACATCTCCCTCTTCGCTACTGATGTTTGTCATGTTGTCCACCAATCTCTGCGCAAATGCTACATTTGTATTGTTGTTGACCCTGCCACGGTCAACAATGCATCCACACTGCAACTCCCTCCGAATTTCTACATCTGTGCTACTGCTAGCACTGCCACTGCAAACTACTGCTGCTACTGAAACAGATTTTCTACCATAGCCATTTTCTCTCTGAACTGAGTGAACTTAGCTCTTCAGAGAGCTTGTGAGTATATCAGCTACCTGCTCTCCTGTGGAGACATATTGTAGCTATACTGCCCCACGCTGAACACAGTCTCTGATAAAGTGACATCGGATATCTATGTGTTTCGACTGATCATGAAATATTGGATTCTCAGAGAGTTTGATACAACTCTGATCACAGTAAACCCTGGTTGCCTCCAACCTTTTTCTGAATAAGCTCACAAGCAATTTTCTGAGCCATATAGCTTCGCACGTAGTTGTGCTGGTTGCCATATATTCTGCTTCTGCTGAGCTCAGAGCTTCCGATTTTTGCTTCCTATTGAACCAAGATATCATCCCTGATCCAACACTGAAGCAGTACCCTGAGGTACTTTTTCAGTCTACTGAACTACTTGCCCAATCTGCATCTGTGAACCCATTCAATCTAACATCCTCCCCTCGGGAGTATTTCAACCCATATCCCACTATTGCATGCACATACTTAAGAATGTGCCTAGCTACTACCCAATGCACCCCTTTTGGTTCTACCATGAACTGACTAAGAGTGTTGACAACAAAGCAAATGTCCGACCTAGTGTTGACCAGATACATGAGCGACCTAATGAGCTGCCTGTACAAGGTGAGGTCAACACCCATACCCATGCTACTGAAACAGATTTTCTACCATACCCATTTTCTCTCTGAACTGAGTGAACTTCGCTCTTCAGAGAGCCTTGTGAGTATATCAGCTACATGCTCTCCTGTGGAGACATATTGTAGCTATATTGCCCCACGCTGAACACAGTCTCTGATAAAGTGACATCGGATATCTATGTGTTTCGACTAATCATGAAATATTGGATTCTCAGAGAGTTTGATACAACTCTGATTATCACAGTAAACCCTGGTCGCCTCCAATCTTTTTCTGAATAAGCTCACAAGCAATTTTCTGAACCATATAGCTTCGCACGTAGCTGTGCTGGTTGCCATATATTCTGCTTCTGCTGAGCTCAGGGCTACCGATTTTTGCTTCCTATTGAACCAAGATATCATCCCTGATCCAACACTGAAGCAGTACCCCGAGGTACCTTTTCAATCTACTGAACTACTTGCCCAATCTGCATTTGTGAACCCATTCAATCTAACATCCTCCCCTCGGGAGTATTTCAACCCATATCCCACTGTTCCATGCACATACCTAAGAATGTGCCTAGCTACTACCCAATGCACCCCTTTTGGTTCTACCATGAACTGACTAAGAGTGTTGACAACAAAGCAAATGTCCGACCTAGTGTTGACCAGATACATGAGCGACCTAATGAGCTGCCTGTACAAGGTGAGGTCTACTTCCCTGTCTCCTGATACATCTATTTTCTTCCAGTTGATGATCATGGGAGTAGCCATGGGTCAACAATCCTGCATTCTGAATCTCTTCAGAATTTCTGTAGCATATGTTCCTTATCCAAGGAAGATCTCCCCATTCTTCTGCCAAGCTTCCAACCCTAGAAAATATTGCATCAACCCCATGTCCTTCATGTTGAATTCAACTTCAAGATTCTTCTTGCAATCATGTATGAGCCTGGATGACCTAGCTAAGAACAGGTCATCTACATATAATACCAGAATAAGTGGCTCGTTCTCAACCATCAAATAATAGAGATTGGGATCAGCATCACTATTAACAAATCCCAACTATTGCAGGTAACTATCAATCTGACCATACCATGCTCTGGGTGCCTGCTTGAGCCCATACAGGGATTTATTTAATCTACAAACATGAGTTCTCTTCTCATTAGTTTCGAAGCCTTCGAGTTGTTCTATATACACCTCTTCTATCACCCCGTTCAAGAATGTTGTCTTGACATCCATCTGGTGAATCTCCCATCCCATTTGAGCTGCTAGGGATATAACGGATCTGATAGAGGTGTATTGAGTAACTGAGGTGAAGGTCTCTTCATAGTCTATTCCTTCTTTCTGAACATACCCGTTTTCCACGAACCTTGCCTTGTACTTCTTTTATTGCCATCTACAACATACTTGATCTTGTAGATCCATCGTGATCCTACAACTGATCTATCTTCTGGTCTAGGTACTACTTCCCAAACATCATTTGTCATGATAGAGTTGTATTTTTCTATCATGGCATCCACCCATACTTGGTGTTGAACAACTTCCTAAAAGCTAGAGGGTTCTTCAACTTGAGCTACCAAGGCCTAGTATCTGTCAGGTTGTCTACACTGCCTTTTCTCGGTTCAAGGAGCTTCAACAAATTCCTCTGCATCCCTCAGTGTTTGTTGTACTTCTCGGCTAGTTCTACCACTAGTGGTGAGAGGCTCAACCAACTCCTCCTCCTGATCCTGTCATTCCATCTGTTAAGAACTATCTGCATTTCCTCCTTCTAAGGAGATACTGATGCTGGTCACTGTACTCGATCCAGGTGTCTGTCTTCCTTGCTACCCCTGCTGCTCTGGACTAATGGAACATCTCCTGACCGATCTTCTGCAGGCATTTCACAAGATTTCCTGAAAGCTCTGCCCTCCATGAACTTTGCATCCCATCTCACTACAATCTTCCTGTTGCTAGGAATGTAGATTTTGTATGCCTTGGAGGTCTCGTTGTATCCTACGAGATAACCATTTTCTACAGTCTGATCCAGTTTACTGCACTTCTCGTCTGGAATGTGACAATAAGCCATGCTTTCGAATTTTTGGCTTCTTCCTTGTGAAGACCCCTTCGGGCGTTCTCTTCCCCAATGCTCTATGAGGAGTTCTATTTTGGATATACATTGTTGTGTTGCAAACTTCTGCCCATAGATACCTAGGTAGATTCTAATCATACAACGTAGCTTTGGCTGCCCCAACAATAGTTCTATTTTTTTGTTCTGCTACGGATTATATGGAGTTGTCCACTCTCTTTTGATGCCCTCCTTTGCGCAGAAATCTATGACATCTTTGTCCATATGTTCTCCACCATTATTTGAACGCAATACCTTTATCTTTTTCCCTATCATATTTTCAACAAGAGCTTTAAACTCTTGGAAACGATCCAAGACCTCATCCTTGGTCTTTAAGAAATAGATCCAAGTTTTTCTAGAGTGATCATCGATAAAGGTGACGAAGTATTCGCCACCACTAAGAGCTCTTGTGGACATAGGACCTCAGATATCTAAGTGTATCAATCCTAATACACATTATGCTCTATTGTTACTTTTGGAAAAAGTTGCTTTAGCGTACTTCCCTAGTACACATCCTTGCATAAGTCATCATGTTCACTACTAAGGACTGGTACCCCTGTAATAGTCTCTCTGAGCATTCTCAGTGCTCCATGGTGTAAATGCCTCATTCGCTTGTGCCATAATTCATTTCACGCCTTCTCACCATTATAGTTGCTTCTTATCAGTGCCATTGGTGACTCAAGCTGCAATCTATACAACTTGTTGCTTCAAATCCCAATTTGCCTTTTCTTCTTCCATCTTGGATGCTTGACATATACTTTCTTTCCCATGAAGTATACATCATATCCCTTGTCCTGTCACTGGGACACTGAATTCAAGTTCATTCCTAATCCTTGCACATGCAGAACATTGGTGGCTCGGATGCTAGTCCCTGCTTCCATATGAAATGTTATGGTGCCTCTCCCTACTAGAGTACATTTCATTCTATTTCTCATAGTGATTTGGAAGTCCATTTGTTCTTCTTGATATCTCGAGAAATGTTCTCGTATTCCGGTCATATGAGCTGAAGCCCTGCTATCAATGTACCAAACATCTGCTGACCTAAATTTGCTAGGCATGCTAATTCTTCATCTAATCTAGTAGATAACTCTGAGACACTTTGAGCATCCATATTGTGCCAATTCTCGAAGCTAACTTGTCCCAACAACTGTTGCGGGAAAAAGTGCATCCTACCTGAGACAACCCCTCTCGCTGAATCTTCTGTTGCGATGTTCCTTCTACCACTGACAAATTTCGATTGGAAAGACTTACCTCTATTTGGACTCACTCAGAGAGAGCTTTCCCACGAAATCTAATCCTCTTGGCTTTGCACTGCGCAAACCCCTTGGAGGTTCGAATTACTGCTGCTAGAAGATTTTCAAATTCCTTTCTTCCTTCAATGCTGGGTCTTCCAGCGTTTTCCTTCTATTTTTCCTTTAGCTTCGATACCATGTGAAAATTTCTAAATAGAAATCCTACTGTAGTGATTAATATTATTTTTTCTACTTATTATCTTAGAAATAAGTTATTCACAATGTTCTTACAGTAAATATCGAAATATATTCTACTACAGCCTTCACAATTAAAATATTGCAGAAAGTAAATGTAAAGAAAAAATATTGGCACAAATACAATCACAATGACAGTTATTTTTGGACTATTATCCCTAGGAAAACCCAATGTGGGAAAACCGTGCAGCAAATGAGGGTTTTTTTAATTATTCTTCAGCAAATTCTCATGTACAAATTACAACCAGCAAAATAGGAGTGAGAAATTTTACAGATGTTTCTTGACAAATTTCTGATATAGGTGAAGTACTCCTCTTCCCGGGAATCCTTCTGCGTCCCTCTGCGTCAAACTTCTCACACTGGCCCAATGTCTAGCTGCCCACGTATGCTCTGTGTCAATCTTCCTCTACGCTGCCTCTTTCTACATCACCTTGTTCCTGCTCTGTGTCTTGTTGCCTTGCACTCTCAAAAGATGTTGATGCCCTCTCTTCCTTTCTCACCTGCAACTCTTCCTCTAATTCGATTTTCTCTTGTCAAACTTCGACCAGTGAGAAAATCGATCTTAATCGAGTAACCGAGTATCTACCTCTGGTGTGTTCTCCAAGTGCCCATCAAGTCTCCTCTTATAATCCTCTTGTTGATCAATCAACGACCCAGATTAGATTCTAATCAATGGCTAGGATCATATTGACTTGATCTCCGCCTTCTTCTAGAAGTTTCACCCACAATTTAAATTAATACCTATTAATTATTTTAATTTCCTAAGTTTAGATTTAGGGTCCCATTAAAAATAATTAATTGTTTTTATAAAACTGTCTCTAGGTGGAATTTCCCAGAACGATTTCTAGGTATTGGAGAATGCATATGTCTTATCCTACTAGCAAATTTTGAGACTTAGAGCACATCCAATGGTACCAGAAATCAATAGTGCACAAAAATTTTCATACAGTTCTCACTATGATGAAGGTACACTTCCATCAAGTCTTCTATGGCATGCTAGATTTGGAGACTTGAACTATGATAGTCTTTGTTTGTTGAAGAAAAATGTTGTTATTAGTTTACCTACTATTCCTAAGAAACTTAAGCAATGTGATGCTTGTAACTTAAGAAAGCACAACAAACATTCTTTTCATGATTCTCAGTGTAGAGCACATAGAAAGCTTGAGCTCATTCATTCTTATTTATGTGACCCAATGCCTTTTTGTAAATTTTAGGTATGTTCTATGCTTAGAGCAATTTATTTCAATTTTCACAGTTAGCTCAATATCTTTCCCAGATTAGCAATCACATCAGTATTAAAGTAAACTGCAGATAGAACATATACATAAATCGCAGAAGACAAGCCAAGACAAGAGGACACAAGATGTGGCGCTAGCCAGGGACAAACCCCAATGTGGGGAAACCCTTGATCAATTCTTCTTATATGTTCTTCAATAGTTTAGCAGAGAGAGAGAGATAGTACATACAATAGAAGTGAACACTTTGACTTATCTAAATAAGAGCATAGATCATCTCTAAGAAGATGATACATGAGATTACTTGAAGACATGTTGCTTCAACTGATTCTCCAAGGTGACTCCTTCATCTATCATCGTGCTGCATCTCGTCATCATGTTGCACCTCACCATTCTGCACCATGTTGCACCCATCATCAAAATAGACCATGACAGTACCCATCACTGTACCATATCATGTATCATCATGTGCCATTGTTGCATCTTGTTTTGCCACCATGTGTTTGCTGCACCTTGTTTACCATATTGCTGTCCCAATTGCTATTGCAGCACTATGTCTTGTTGTTGCCCCAATTGCTATTGCAGCACCATGTCTTGCTGCTGTCCCAATTGTTATTGCAGCACCATGTCTTGTCGCTGTCCCTTGCAGCACCATGCTTGTTGTTGTCCCATTGAAGCATTGTTGTACCATGCTTGCTGTCCCGATTTGCAGCACCATGCTTGTCCCAATTTGCATTGTTGTACCATGTTTCTGTCCCAATTTTGCAGCATCATGCTTGCTGTCCTAATTTGCATTGTTATACCATGCTTGCTGTCCCAATTTGCAGCACCATGCTTGTTGTCCCAATTTGCATTGTTGTACCATGCTGTTTTCCCAATTTTGCAGCACCATGCTTGTTGTAGCTTTCGGTCTCCTCAACGTGCCCAAACAGTCACTTAATTTCCAGTGTTTAGTTCCTCATCTACTCAGCCTTGCAGCGTGCCCTCTCGGCCCTAAATCCTTGGCCCTCCATCCAACAATTCGGTCACTTGAAGTGGCCTGTGGCTAGGGCATCATGGACTTGTGGCTAGGGCAGGATAGACCAACATTTTAGGGCTTCTCCATAGGGCAGCGTTAGGGCTTCTTCATAGGGCAGTGTTAGCTCTTCTCCATAGGGCAGCGTTAGGGCTTCTTCATAGGGCAGCATTAGGGCTTCTCCATAGGGCAGCATTAGCTCTTCTCCATAGGGCAGTGTTAGGGCTTCTTCCTCCTAGATTTATCTCACACTAAAACCCAAGACAAGTGGAGAGAAATCAAGAGAGAATTTGTGTGTAAAATGACTCTCAAGTCATCTCCTTTTATACTAAAACGTTGAGCACATGAGGGGTTTATTTGGTTGCTGGCCGACCTTGACGAATTGTCTTATAACACAAATAAATTCATAACTCCATGAATACTTATCGGAATCAGATGATCTTTTGATCAATCCTACACCTCTCGATGAGAGGGATCCAAGAAAAATATCAACTGACATAAATAAGATGACCCACATGGAGTTTGGCCCTAGTTGCCAATTTTAATACTCCCTATCAACTAGGGAGAACTCCATCCGCTGATGCATATGTCTGACTGTACTATGTCTGCCATCAGTGCCTGACACTGCTCTGCTGGGCTCTGCTCAATTCTGCTCTACTGAGCTTTGCTGAACCATGAAGAAGAAGAATTGATCGAGAATGTCTCATACAATTCTCTACTGACCCGAATTCAGTTTCATATGAAGAGAGTGTGTCATACCACTCTTACTGACCTGAAGTCAATGTTATTGATCCTAGATCGATATCACAAGAGAGTGTCTCAAACCACTCATACTGATCTCAAATCATTTTCATTGATCCCAGATCAATGGAGGTCATCCTAGCATAGGGAGTACAGTAGATACAATGATACATCCATCGATAGTACTACTATGGTCCCTGACCCCATTTCCTTGCTCTTGATCAGATGAGAGGTACTTCCCATGAGTCCTAGACTGCATGGGTAGGATGCCTCGACAGGAGAACTAATCATCCTGTCCATAGGAAATGAATCATCCTACCCCACAGTCGCCACGAGAGAACTAATCATCCTGGCCCACATGAGAACTAATCATCCTGTTTCATAGTTGCCACAGGAACTAATCATCCTGTTTCATAGTTGCCACGGGAGAACTAATCATCCCAGCCCATAGGAGAACTATTAATCCTCTTCCACAGTCGCCACGGGGTATCACAGGGGAAGGTTGAACCTGTCATCCTGTACATAGCGCACCACCAGGGGAGGGTGAGTCGCCCTGTGGTCGTATGTTGCTCCAAGTACCCCAAGCCCCCCAGAGCTTCTAGAGCTCAATGCATGCAACATGTAGGACCCTTATAAGAAGGTCTCTCAACGACTCCAAGTCATCAGGGAGAGTCACAGATTTGACCTTTCCCCCGGGCTTTGACAAAATGTCTGTGACCTATACATCAGTCTCAATGCGATGGAACCTCCTCGCTCATCGACTTACCATATCCCAGATAAGGCAGTATCTGATGTTTATTTGCTAGAGCAATCATTGAATCCCCCCTCTGGTTGTCACAGAGAATCACGGTGGTATTCATCATGTGTACAAACAACTCACTTAAGAGCTTTCGCAACTAGGCAAGTTCACACGAGATCGTACTCGTAGCTATGTATTCGATCTTGGCAGTGCTTATAGCAACCAACTTCTGCTTCCTGCTCATCCATGATTTCTAAGCAGAATCCAAAGAGAACCAACACTGAGAAGTGCTCTAGTGATCCTCCACACTGCCTGCCCAGTCAGCATTCGAATAATCGTGCAGTTTCATCTTTCCAGCAGTGTATCTCAATCCATGAGAGATTATGCCACGAATATATCTCTCAAGATTCTTGACACCAACCCAGTGAGGCTCAACCAAATATGAGCTCAGCATGCTAACTGCAAAACAAATATCCCAACGGAAATTCACCAAGAACATCAATGCAAATGAGTTTGTGAAACTTAGAGGCATTTCCCCAATCTGGTCCGGCGTCATCACCATATAACTTCTAAAAGTTAAGATCCTCGAGGTAGTCACAGGCTTGCAGTTTACCATTCCACATCTGAAATCCAACTCCCTCTTACTTCTACAAGTGAGAGGGTCTACACCTATCAGAGATAGGTCGTTCTCAGAAGGTGCTAGTATGAGAGGTCTATTATCCGCAACCTTCAAATAATGTTCTGAATCGGCTTCACTCTTAGTGAATCTCAGCTTCATCTGACAGTTATCAATCCTCTCATGCTAAGCCTGGGGTGTTTTGCTTCAAGCCATAGAGCGCTTTCTTCCACCTGCACACATGAGATTCCCAATCATGAATCTCAAACCCCTTGTGTTGTTCCAAACCTGTGGACCTGCTACATGAGGGGAATGGTCCCCTTGTAAGATTTTCCTTCGGTACATCTCAGACATGTACCTTCATGCTCTTCTTGAATTCAGGCATCCCTGTTACCATTTGACTCACATCGGGTAGGGCCCCATAATAAACCTCCGGTGCTATAGATGAGATGTGTCAACTAACATGGTCCCCAATGGACCATCTTGCAACTTGGTGCAAATTGCTAATCCTGAACCCACGAGTAAAAGCATCTTTGAAAATTCTATTTTCAAACACGTACCTTTCCATCAATGAATGCCATCTTGAAACCTTTGACTTCCATTGCCGAAATGGACACCATGTTCTTCTTGCGATCAACTACATAAAAGAGATTCTGTAAATGAATTGGGTTACCCTCATTCAATTGAGGGGTAACATTTCCTACACCCTTTCCGAGATAGGTCACATTGGCTTGAAGTACAATCCCACGATTGTTTCCATCTCTATCAAATTAGAGACAACACTCTTCTATCCGGTGAAGTGCTTTGGAGCACTACAATCAATAAGCCAGATTCCCAAAAAATCTGAAGTAGAGAGCCAATACAAGATAGCGCTTCTTTATCTTATCAGACACAACATTTGATTCTTCATACCTGGGGTTCCTTGCTTTCTTTGAAGATTCGGCCATTCCCTGCATTCCCTGTCATTCCTCTGATCATGTCTCTGGAATGATTGTTATCATCATCAAGTGATGTGTCCTTGCCATTTGGACACTCCTTCGCATAATGGCCTAACTTATTGCAACCAAGGCATCTGCCTTTCCTTTCACCCTTAGATCTGAACTTCCCATTGAAGTGATATTTTGGTAGGCCATCAAAAGCTTTTGTTGCGCCATTCTGATAATGTTCTCTTGCTTCGATTTCACCCTCGGTGAATTTGAAGAGGGATGAGGAATCCACTGATCCTTTTGTTCTTTCCCAACTATCTTTGATGATTGCTCTTTCACTCTTGCTTGGGCTTTGTCTTCACCTCAGCTCTGATACCATGTTAATTTTAGGTGTGTTCTATGCTTAGAGCAATTTATTTCAATTTTCACAATTAGCTCAATATCTTTCCCAGATTAGCAATCACATCAGTATTAAAGTAAACTGCAGATAGAACATAAACATAAATCGCAGAAGACAAGCCAAGACAAGAGGACACAAGATGTGGCGCTAGCCAGGGATAAGCCCCAATGTGGGGAAACCCTTGATCAATTCTTCTTATATGTTCTTCAATAGTTCAGTAGAGAGAGAGAGAGAGATAGTACATTTACAACAAAAGTCAACACTTTGACTTATCTAGATAAGAGCATAGATCATCTCTAAGAAGATGATACATGAGATTAGTTGAAGACATGTTGCTTCAACTGATTCTCCAAGGTGACTCTTTCACCTATCCTCGTGCTGCATCTCATCAACATGTTGCACCATGCTGCACCCATCATCAAAATGCTGCATCTTATCATGCTTCATCAATCATGACAGTACCCATCACTGTACCATATCATGTACCATCATTTTCCATTGTTGCACCTTGTTTTTCCACCATGTGCTTGTTGCACCTTGCTTACCATACTGCTGTCCCAATTGCTATTGCAGCACTATGTCTTGCTGTTGTCCCAATTGCTATTGCAGCATTATGTCTTGCTGCTGTCCTAATTGCTATTGCAGCACCATGTCTTGCTGCTGTTCCAATTGTTATTACAACACCATGTCTTGTTGTTGTCCCTTGCAGCACCATGTTTGTTGTTGTCCCATTGAAGCATTGTTGTACCATGCTTGTTGTCCCAATTTGCAGTACCATGCTTTCTGTCCCAGTTTGCATTGTTGTAACTTGTACCATGTTGCTGTCCCAATTTTGCAGCACCATGCTTACTGTCCCAATTTGCAGCACCATGCTTGCTGTCCCATTTTGCATTGTTGTACCATGCTATTGTCCCAATTTTGCAGCACCATGCTTGCTGTAGCTTTCAGTCTCCTCAACGTGCCCAAAAAGTGACTTAATTTCTAGTGTTTAGTTCCTCATCTACTCGACCTTGCAGCCTGCCCTCTCGGCCCTAAATCCTTGGCCCTCCATCCAACAATTCAGTCACTTGAAGTGGCCTATGGCTAGGGTATCATGGACCTGCGGCTAGGATAGAGACCAACGTTTTAGGGCTTCTTCATAGGGCAGCATTAGGGCTTCTTCATAGGGCAGCGTTAGCTCTTCTTTATAGAGCAATGTTAGGGCTTCTCCATAGGGCAGCATTAGGGCTTCTTCCTCCTAGATTTCTCTCACACTAAAACCCAAGACAAGTGGAGAGAAATCAAGAGAGAAGTTGTGTGTAAAATGACTCTCAAGTCATCTCCTTTTATACTAAAACGTTGAGCACATGAGGGGTTTATTTGGTTGCTGGCCGACCTTGACGAATTGTCTTATAACACAAATAAATTCATAACTCCATGAATACTTATCAGAATCGGATGATCTTTAGATCAATCCTACACCTCTCGATGAGAGAGATCCAAGAAAAATATCAGCTGCCATAAATAAGATGACCCACATGGAGTTTGGCCCTAGTTGCCAATTTTAACATTGTTCCTTCTGTAAATGGTAATAAATATGTGATGGCATTTATTGATGACTACACCAAAATGTGTTGGGTTTATTTAGTGAGGAACAAATTTGAAGCTTTTGAAACATTCAAAACTTTCATGCATGGACTGAAAATGATGCACAATCTCTTATTGGCTCTATTCGTACTGATAATGGAAAAGAATATACTTCAAATGAATTTGAAAACTATCTTTGCCAGCATGGGATCAAACATCAAACAATCGTGCCTTATAATCCCCAACGAAACGATGACGCTAAAAGAATGAACAGGACAATCTTAAATATGGTACGTTCGATGATGTTTTTCAAAATGTTAAACTAATGTTTTGGGTTGATGCAGTTCTATGTGTTGTGTATATAAAGAATAGGTGTCCATCTCATGCTATCAAAAACAAGACTCCCTATAAAATGTGGTATGGCCACATTCCTTTGGTGAGGCATTTCAGAGTTTTTGGTTCCAACTGTTATGCCTTTGATACGTAAGGAACAAAGAAACAAACTCAGTGCAAGGAGCTGCAAATGTATCTTCTTGGGGTACTCAACTACCTCTAAAGCATATAGTGTCTATGATGAAGTGAATACAATCTCTATAATATCTAGAGATGTGATCTTTCTTGAATCTTCCAAGACTTACAATGTTGTTTTGCTGCAACTTGATTGCTTGGATCGATTTGGACATGCTAAGTCTTTTCAAAAGTTTGATAATGAGATTCCACATCTTGAAGGGGGGATCCCTATATTGGATCAATCTGTGGAATCTCCTTCTGAAGCACTCTTTCACCCACATGAAGCTCCAAATACTGATCAAGAGGACACTTTGAATGATTTGGTTGACAGAATTGGGAGGCTAAATCTTGATTCAACCCCATCTTTGTCAACTGAGCAGCCTGAGCCATCTCATAAAGGTTCTCCAAAATGGCTGACAAAGACACTTGAAGGTGTTCATCCTGATGAGGTTAGAAAGACAGGAACAAGAAGCTCAACAAGACAGAATGGAGGTGATGTAGACGATTTTCATTCACCTGTTGATATGGATGTTTCTTTGGGCCATCTCAAAAAGGTCCTCCAAAATCGCTGACAAAGACACTTGAAAGTGTTCGTCCTGATGAGGTTAGAAAGACAAGAACAAGAAGCTCAACAAGACAGAATGGAGGAGATGTAGACGATTTTCATTCACCTGTTGATATGGATGTTTCTTATGATTGTGAACTGAATTTGTCCATAGGTTTTGAACCAACTTCCTTGAAAGAAGCCACTTCTCATGATGAACGGGATGCATAAAGAATATGATGCTTTGATAAAAAATAACACCTGGAAGCTGGTTGATCCTCCATTAGGAACCAAACCAATTGGCTGCAAGTGGGTCTTCAAGAACAAGTATAAAGTAGATGGCTCACTTAACAAGCATAAATCCAAGCTTGTGGCAAAAGGTTTTGCACAGAAAGAAGGGGTTGATTATGAGGATACCTTTTCCCCCACAACAAAATGCACTACCATCCGGACACTCTTTGTCTTGGTGGCTCAGAATGGTTGGAAAGTCCATCAAATGGATGTAAAAACTGCATTCTTGAATGGAGATCTGAAAGAGAATGTTTTTATGTCCCAACCAGAAGGATTTGTTGTGAAGGGTCAGGAACACAGTGTGCAAGCTTGTAAAATCCTTGTATGGCCTCAAGCAAGCACCGTGAGTCTGGTACGAGAAATTGATTGAGCATCTTATGAAACTCAATTTCAAACATTATGATCTTGATGATGCAACTTTGTTTGTAAAGAAAGTTGGAAAAACAATTGTATATTTTGTGGTGTATGTAGATGATCTTTTGATAATAGGGAACAATGAGCACTACGTTGCATCCATAAATAAAGAACTACAGAAATGTTTTGAAATGACAAATTTGGTTTATGTTCACTACTATCCTGGTATTGAAGTAACTCAACATCCAAAGTTTATATTCTTCTTTCAGAAGAAGTACTGTGGAGATTTGTTGAACATGTTTGGCATGGTTGAGTGCAATCCTTAGACTACTCCAATGGAACATATCTTAAAGCTCACATCCATTGAAGGAAAATTATTTGAGGATGCAACAAAGTACAAACATCTTGTAGGAAGTCTCAACTACCTGACTACTACCAGACTGAACATTTCATTCGTTGTTGGAATTCTCTCTAGGTTTATGTAAAACCCTTGTGAGGGTCATTAGTCTGCTGCAAAAAGAGTTCTAAAATACTCGAAGGGAACTCAAGACTTTGAAATCAAGTATATATAGGTGGGTGACTTCAGCTTGATTGGATACTCTGATTCAAATTTTGATGGAGATAAAGAAACTGGAGTATCTACTTTAGGTTATGTTATCAGTCTTGGATCAGGCGTCGTCTCCTGGAGGTTATGCAAACAATTAGCTCCAACAGATTCTAGAATTGGGGCAGAATATGTGGCAGCAGCTGAAGCAACAAAGGAAATTCTGTGGCTCAGGAAAATTATGAAAGATTTGCAGGAAAAACAAGTACATTCAACTCCTCTTTTGATTGACAACACTTTTGCAGTAAAGTTGGCCAAAAACCCAAAGTTCCATGATCGAACGAAGCACATCAATACAAAATACCATCTATTTCGACATCATGTTGAGGCCAAAACAATCCATAGATGACATTGTTCCACAAATGAGAAGATTGCAAACATCTTCACCAATGCTCTTGGAAGGGAAAAGTTTGAAAGATTCAGAATGATACTTGGACTCACCAACATCCATTCAAATTAATGGGGGCAATGTAGACTTCTAATCTTTGGGATTAGGAAAACTTATGTAAATATTGTAAATAGCAAAAACAAAGGAAGTTAGAAGACAAAGAGACATTGGAAGATGAAACCCAATAGTCTCCCTCTCCTTGTATATATTCATATTCTCTCTTAATGCAAAACAACATTTCATTAGTGGAGTTACTCCTGACCCTACAAGATCTATTCCATCAAATCTACAATTTTCCCAACAAAATACATGGACAAGTCTTGTCTAACTTGTTGAAGGCAGTCCTTCATCCTTAGTCCTTTAAGTCCTCTTGTCCACTGCTCTTTTAGTTGTCCTTTGCATCCAAGATGACACAGAGAACAACTCCTTTTTTCCTCTATCTAGATGTTGCTAGAAACCCTCGATCTGCTAGATCTGCGTCTTCAGATCATAGATTTGACTTTCTTCTTGCAGATATGACCTTCGAACACTTAGATCTGGCTTTCTTCTTGTAGATATAACCTTTCAACACTTAAATTTGACTTTGTTCTTGCTACTGCAACTCCTCTAAGACAAATCTGCGACTAGGTCCTTTAGCCTCCCTTTCTCCACAAGTGAAAGTCCTTCTCCACTTGTGTGTCTAGGCCTCTCCTGTTATGAACATAAATTATGTAAAAAAAAAAAAAAATAGATAATAAATAATAATCATAATAATGTAAATATAATAATAAATAATAAGTAAATTAGCTAATGGTTAGTTAGTTAATAATGAAAAGGCATGTCTTAGAGGCATGCCTATTTGTGAAAGGGCACTTACCTGGCTATATATACAGGACCATCATTCTCATTTGTAATCATCTTACATCAATTGTTTATACAATATACAATTTACAATTACTATCTTATGATAGATGTCTTTGTCTACGAAGTATTTTAAATATTTCCGCTGCATATATGGCTTTTGGTCATTACATTGGTATCAAAACCACATTTGATCCGGCCTTTGGCCATCAAACTTCGTCAACTTTATCACCGTCAAGATTCAAGCGTTTCACTACGTAGTGGGAGGTTCTCCATTCTGCCAGTTCGCTAATAGGCCCTTGGCCATATATATATATTATTAAAAAAAATAAAAAATTAATAAATAAAAACAAAACAAAACAAACCAACAGTGTGAGTCGTCTGGACCACACCCACTGGAGCCACACCACCAAAGAAAAGCCACGGTTGTTGCATCTTTCGAGCATTGATACAAACAAGCCAACGGAGCAAAGCCACACCACCAGAGCAAAGCTACACCCACACCCATACTCAGTTGCACACGCAAACACAACTGTGCTACCACTGTCGCCTTTTCGGCTAGAAATCGTCCATCGCAACCACCTTGCTTAACGCTTCTCCAGTTCAGCCGCCACTATATAGCCCACAACCCGTCCACACCGTAGCCGAGGAAACTCAACCTATGCCACCGCTGTCACATTTCTTAGGCACTCTCTCAATTCCGCGACACCTCAAACACCTACTCCATTGTTGGTTTTGACTCTCTTGCGGCTAGCCTTCCCTCCCTCAAACCACTTCTCGCAGCAGAACTTACAATTACACACTCCGCTCAATTGTATGCATCCAGTGCACACAATATCGACTGGCATAACACAACCCGACTGCTTCTAAGCCTGCATCCTCACTCGCCCATCACGTCTAAGGGTGTTGTCCTATCCATTGCGTTCGTTCGCCCATCTATATTAATCTTCCATTTTTAATTAACAAATTAAAATATCCTAATTTCAATCAATCTTATCGTATAATAATAATACAAGTGAAGGGGGATTTTTATTCAAGGAAATATATATAAAATGATATATATATATATATATATATATATATATATATATATATATATAAGAATAACAAAGTTATTAAAAGTACCACTTGAAGACAAGGAATTACTAAGTGAAATATATATAAAGGTTTAAAAGATTGAAAAGAAAAAAAAGTGATCAATTCATTAAAGTGATCAAGAAAAGATTATAATTTTGACAAAAGGTAAATTTTGAGTCAACCATTGAAGAGAAAAAAATGGAGACCAATAATGAAGGAAAATTTCTAGAAACTTCACGTAATTATGTTTCAGTGCTATTTAGAATTAAAGGGTCTATTGCGGAAAAAGATGTCACTATTGCTATCTCCCCTGCCGAAGATAAAAATTATATAATGCATGAAATCGCAAACCAATTAGTGATTCTAGAGTTGAATATAATCGAAAAATTAGATTGTTTTGGCAACAAAAAATATGACATAACAAATTTACAATTAAACATTGAAGATTATACAACTATTTCATAATTCTAAGTTCAAATACTATGGGGCAATCGAGGTGACATTATTATGGGTTTGCCATGGATGGAAACCCTTGGCTCCTTCATCCTGAATACGAAAAAGAAGTTTTTAAGATTTTCTTACAGGGACAAGAAAATAACACTCCAGGATGTTAATTTGAAACCAAATTTAGTAACACTAGAGGACATACAAGATATTTCAAAAATAATTTCTCAAAAAGAGAAATAGATAAGATCACCACTGACAAAAATGAAGAATTTTCTTCGCTTAAAGACCATAGTGAAAAATTACTGACGAAAATTAAAAAGCTTAAGAAGGACAAGAATTCATTAGAAAACAAGGCACAACAACTTATCAAGAAGGAAGCATCAAATGTAGAAATTCAGGTTGACGAAAAAACAACAAATATTGATCTCGTCAATATCACAACTTTAGAAATAGACAAGCTAGTTGAAGTAAAGATGTGCTCAGAAATTGCAGTTCCAGTAACAAAAGATTCAAGTGAAGATCCAGAAATTAACCATGCAACTTCCATAGCTAAAGGAAATGAGATACTTCAAATAAAGCAAGAAAACGACACAAACAAGATAAGGGAAAATCAAATCACCAGAATTCCT
The DNA here is from genome assembly GCA_031772625.1 of Pinus tabuliformis. Taxonomy (NCBI): domain Eukaryota; kingdom Viridiplantae; phylum Streptophyta; class Pinopsida; order Pinales; family Pinaceae; genus Pinus; species Pinus tabuliformis. Next base: position 1,039,158,814 of record CM062805.1, on the reverse strand, counting down.
TATCGACATCTAAATCACGAGAGTAGACAACTCAATCAAGCTACGTATTTAGAACAGAAACATCAACCTGATGTTCCAAAGAATACTAATGTCAGTGCAATCCATTCATGTGATAACAATTCATCACAAGCTTCCAGTCACTGCAAGATTCGACAAAAGATTAATTTAGGTTGGTCTGATCCTTTCTCAGTGCGACAATTTTGTTTGTCACTTAGAGGATCATATCAACTTGTATCGACAACGCTGACTGTTCTGAGATGAGAAGACATTCATAGCAAAAAAAGAGATCAAGCCCTTTCATCAACAAGCTTTGAGGACAAAGATTTTTGAAGGGAAGGCAATGCTATGAACATAAATTATGGAAAAAAAAAAAAGGTAATAAATAATAATCATAATAATATAAATATAATAATAAATAATAAGTAAATTAACTAATGGTTAGTTAGTTAATAATAAAAAGGCATGTCTTAAAGACATCCCTGTTCGTGAAAGGGTACTTAGTTGGCTATATATACAGGACCCTCATTCTCATTTGTAATCATCCTACATCAATTCTTTATACAATATACAATTTACAATTACTATTTTACGATGGATGCCTTTGTCTACGAAGTATTTTAAATATTTCCGCTGCATATACAACTTTTGGTCATTACATCTCCATTTGCCTCTTATTTATGCTTTTGTGTGAGTGATCTTGGGGGTTTTCCTTCTCCATCAAGAAACCAAAAAATAGATTAAACAATTAATTAACTTGGGTCCTGTTACCCACCACTCGTGGGTGACACCCAAAGGAGAAATTTTCTCCTAAATGGTTCTCAATCGACAACCAACATCCCCTTACAACCACCAGATAGCTTGATATGCCACCATCTCAGCACCCTAAGCCAACCATTATGATTCCTCACACATCTCTTATGATCATATGTTTGAAGGTTGGCTTCTGTTGACCGCTACATGTCAACTACCCATAGCAGTACAACCCCTTTTTTGCAAAAGGGACAACACTGGATCGACGTGTCCGTGCCATTTGATTGTCATCATCAACCCGATCATGTTATGTTGTAAACCCAGTCTGCATGTGTAAATTGTAAATAATCTTAGCAGATCTGAGTCATGTATGTAATTTGCCTAGGCAAACCTAATCTTCTAGTGATAATCTACGTTCTGGAAGGTTTTTTGTCTCACCGATCCATTATCGGCAAAGTTTTCCTTTAGCTTAACCCCAAAGCCGGAATGGATTTTGTCATTAGAATCTTAGGGGATTCCTAGTGTACTTGGTCGAGTTTATGTAAAAGTAATTTGAAAATAAATCTAACTATTTCGTTAGGTTATTACAAATTGCTTGGTCTGCTAGATTATAGTTGTGTCATAGCGCTGGGTGGTCTATGAGGGTTTATGTCAAATGGGTTTTCCCCCTTGAGATGTAAAATTGTAAAAGTCACGGTGTAAAGTGTCTTGAGGGTTAGAAAATGTTTTAATCCCCTCATAAGTCCCAAGTGCGAGGTCCTAGGTGATTTTTCCAAAAGGCTAAGTTCGAGGATCAAAAAAAAAAAACAATAAAAAATAAAAGATATAAATAATAAAAAATTAAAATTAAAAATAACTAAAAAATAAATAAATTAATTAATTAATTAAAAATAAAATAAATAAATAAAATAAAATTGAAAAATAAAATAAAATAATAATAAGTCAAAGTTTTGAGGAAATAAATGCAGGGTTTTAATTTTTTAATATATTAAAATGCATTTAAAATTTCGACGGATGAGATTGAAAGGGATTTAGATCCTCATCGACCGTCGAGATTAGTTTGACATGGATCACTCGAACTAGCCGTTGGGAATTTTTCCTTTAAATAGGGTGTCAGGGGTCATTTGAGAAGAGATTGGATCTGAGAGTCCACTGCTAAAGAAAGCTCTCTTGTAGTCATTTTTTTTGTGCAATAAAGAAAGACTTTGGGGTTGAAATCTTGCTGGTGTTAAGCGCTGTAAGATGCTTTATTTTTCTGCATAATTTTATTTTCAGCATTTAGGCACAGGTATCTTGTCTGATCTCTGGGGTTTGAATGATAGTTTAGATTCTAAAATATAATGGCAGGTATCTCCATTTGATCTGGATTTCACTATTGTTTTCTCCCTCTGTTAATGGTTGATTTTAAGCTGTGCAGGAAATCTTAATTTTGAGTTTACCGGGCGTTGGGGGAAGTTCTCGGTTGAACCAGCCAACTCCCGGATTGCGTTTTCTGAAAGAGCCCAGCCAGTTCTTGATCCCGGGCTTATCATTTGAATTTTTTTTTTATTTTTATGAATGCATGAAGGGTTTTCTGAAGTGCCTCACATTAAATTTAAAATTCTGAAAATATTTCTGTGGCGTATTGACAAATCTGGCTATTTAGAGCCTTTGAGCTGTAATTACTGTAATTATTTAGCTGGATTTAGGGTTTTTAGATTTTGTTTTTTTTGCACATTTTATTTCTGGGTGTTCGGTTTTTGCAGATTGCAGGTTGGAAGAAAACATTTTATCTGAAGCCAGATCTAAGCCCTGGAGGGTAAGATCTGGCCTCAGCATCATTTTGCAAGGATAATTTTCAACGGATTTTTCAAATTTTCTGAGGGAGTTTGATGGTTTATCAAAGTTGTTTTGCTGCTTGGGGTTTATTTTTATTTGCAGAGAAATTTTGAAATTTTTTAGGAGGCTGCAGCCTTGCCTTGCATCCTCTGCTCCAGCGTTCTGCCACATCCAAGCTATCTCTCAGCTCTCCTCTTTGCATGATCTCAACATTCCTCACATCACACTCTATTTGCAGCCATTCCTGTGTGCCGTCCTGGGTCACCTCTGCCTGTACGCTGCCAAAACCTGCAAAATCATTACACTGTTGCCACTACCCACGCAGCTTATCTCCTCAGCTCCCTGCGTCCAATCTGCAAGCAGAAACCTCAGCTCTCCTCCACGCATTTCTTCCATCCCTTCGATTTTCCTTCATGCTGCCTCTTTTGGCTTCTCCAAACGCTTCTCAAAACTGCGTCTTTGTCTCTGTCATTTTCATGCTGTCCATTTGCTGCAAATCTGCTCCATTCTCAGCCATCTCTAGCGTATATCTCCTCCACCTGCGTTCATTACGGTTCTTCCTCCTCATGATCTAGCGAACCATCCTCCCCTCCAACGCGTTTTCTTTCGCATTTAACCTGCAAAAACGCATCAAAAAATTCATGTGGCATCGCTGGCCATTCCATTACATTTCTACGTTCTTCACATTCAACGTCCAGTTCACATGCTGTTTGTTCCTTCACCCACATCCTCACGCAAAACCTGTAAAGAAAACCCGCATCTCTTTCGTCGAGTCACTCATCCCGCAGCTATCAAAACCTGCGCAGTTTTCTTCACCCTCAACTCCTGCAAAATGTGTGAGTTCCTCCTCAACTCCACGCAATCATATTCCTTCCCCCTGCAAAGCAAATCTTCTCCCCGCTGTCAACCATACCTGAAAACACAAAGAAAACCAGTGCTCATCCTTGCGTAGCTGCTCTTCAAATCCCGCAGCCTTCCCTTTCAAGCAGTGGTACAAACGGCGGAAATTTCATTTTTTTACATGTATATATCAGTAGGGTTAACGTAGGTATTTCTTTGTTTTTTATGAGTTTCATCTAGTTTAGTTGTGTAGCGTATAACATTTTCATTTTAGATTTTGAATTAAAATTTGTTTTAGCTTTAGTTTTAGAGATACATTAGTTCATTTTAGTTTTAGCTCTATTAAATTTTTGTTTTAATTTTAGATTTAGATTTCTTTAAAATTAGATTTAATTTTGTTTAAATTTAGTTTTTAATAATAAAAAAAAGATCATAAAAATTTAAAAATTTAAAAAATCAAAGCAATTTTTTTTTTTTTTTTTATGGTTTTGTTTTATTTTCTGAGTTAGCGTTAGTTCATTTAGAGTTAGATTTAGTTTAGATTTTAGTATTAGAATAAATTTTTGGTTAGATTTTGGTTTTAGATTTATTTTATTCTAAGATTTGTTTAGTTAGGTTTTAGTTTTAATAAATTTTCATTTAGTTAGAGTTAGAATTTTGATTATGTAGTTTTAATTGTTAGAATTTAGATCTTAGTTTTAGACTTTATTTTATAGTATTTAGTTTTAAATTCCATTTCATTTGTATATATTTAAATTTCATTTTCATTTAGATATTTTGGTCTATTTTGATATAAGAAAAAATAAAAATAAATAAAAAAATAAAAAATATATATATATTATAAAATATTTTGAAAAAGCTTAACAAAAAAATTGAAAATTCATTTTTGGTGTCTTTTTGTGGTATCTATGTTCCACTTCTTTATAGTTAAATGCGCTTAAATGTTTGTCTAAAGTTAGCTATGTGAAAGTGGTAACTGGTTAGCATTTAAATTTTATGATCATTTAAAGCATTAATTTTTCTTGAAGTTTAATTGTTGGGTCATCGTTAAAGCATTGTGAATTTACTGGATATCTTACATTGCTTGGATTATTTGATGATAAATGATTGTTAATGGTGGAATTACAAAGTTCACATTTCTGCAGCATTTGATAAACAATTATTTAATCATTAACTCCATAAGGCACTGGTACATTAATCAATCAAGTACTAGTATCACCTTGTTGTGTCTTCCAACCCAACTGGTCCACAGTTGGTCTTCCTTCATCCCATAGGGTCTACCCCCCTTAGCCTTGGGAGACAACTTAAACAGAGAGATCGGGGATCGGGGTGACAGCCCCCGGTCTGAGCGTTGTCGTGACAATCTGTGCGACAACATTTTTTGGCGCCGTTGCCAGGGATAGAGTTTTTCCATCCTTGGTTTATTCGACATTCATCTTCTCATTTCTCATCATTCTTTCATCTTTCTCATCTCTCATTTGAGCTGGCAGATTCAACATTTTTGGCATCATTTGGATCTTATCTTTCATCATATCAGCACTTACTCTTCAGTTCGTTTCTTGTTTGGGTGGCGACTCCATTTATTTTTCCCAGACAAGAAGCCTCCCTCATTTCTACTTATTTGTTGCTTTTTGGATCCTAGAATTAGATTCATTGTTCAAGTGGCGACTCCATTTCTTTCATCTTTTGATTTTCTTGAGCAGAGATCTCTTTCTATCATCCATTTGGTCCCTCGTTATTTATCATGGATTATTTGTTTAAACCATGTCATTTTACTGATGATCTCCATGATTTACTGGAAGTGGCCATTTCTAAATTACCTTTGTTCTCGGGTGGTGGTTCAGTCGCTGTTAGAAGACATATATGGAGTTTTTATCGTATAACAGTCATGTATTGTAGACTTCCTCAATATGATCATGAAAATGTCAAAATGCGTCTATTTGTCCTTTCTTTAGAGGGTGATGCTTTGAATTGGTTTAATAATTGTCCTGAAGACTCTTTCACTTCTTTACAAGACATTTACAATGCTTTTAAAGATGAATATGGTGATCCAGATAGCTCGCCTTGTACCCCTAAAATTGTGCAACAGAATGGAAGTAATCTTATAAAAGGTCCAGCAGTCGATGAAAGATTTCAAGACAATTCTTCATATCAGAATGTGCCATCCATCTGTACCATTGCAAATCAAATCCACTACATTACCGGATCCGACAGCCGAGGGTCACAGATCTTTATATCCTCGGATTTGATCCGGATCCGGATCTGGATACGGAGAAATATGTGGAAAATACGACACGTGGCGGATGGAAATTTTTGGAAACGGCTCCTCCTTGCCAGAAACGTATGCCTAGTAGAATGTCGGAATCCGCATAACTTTTGCCTAAATTTTGAAACCCGAAAAAGCGAAAAAGTAAAATCTGCGTTGGAGTTTAGGGTTTTTGCTTTGTACACTAGTTAAAGTTAGGTGGTCCCCCTTTGGTCGGCAGTGCACCCAACAGGCGGAACAGAAGCGTTTGGCGTTTACGGTTTAGCTTTCAGTTTTTTGGCGTTTAGCTTCAGGGGGCCCAGCATTCAGGTTCAAGTTTCAACGTCTGTCGGCTGGACCAAAAAACCGCGCAAGGTATTTTAAGCTTTTTATGGAATGTGTTGAAGCCTGAAATCTTTCCCAGGCCGCATTGTTTTTATATAAACACAGCCGCATTGTTATTACCAGAACAATAAAATATTAAAACCTCCCTGTAGCAGTTCGAGGGTTCCAAGCGACAGTTCGAGGGTTATTACCAGGGCTGCGATATACGCATTATTTAAAATAACCATAGTTATAACTTATCAGCATTATTACAGTTTACGACAGCCGAGTTATTTTTTTGTTTTAATTCTCAGTGTTTACAACTTTACGGTTTACCCATAGATTTTATAATATATATATTATTATTATCAGCGTTTAGTAGTTTACCCACGGGAGCGTTTATATATAATATTATCAGCGTTTGCGTTTATTATAAAATATATATTATCAGCGTTTATAAATTATTACTATCAGTTTGATAAATTATTAAATTATCAGCGTTTAGTTTAAACTTATCAGCGTTTATATAATTTGAAATATATATATATATAATTTAAATACCAGCCATTAACTTTGGCTTTGTAGGTTAACCATTGTTTCTCGGATGAGATTTATTTCTTCACAAACAGCATGCCCCATCCGCTTTGTTGGTTTGTCAACTGCTTTAGCCAATGCTCAGTAAGGGTTACTTATAAAATATAATCCCTGTTTGACTTTTCAATAATTTGAGTCTTTGTCATATGATTATTAAAATTTATGTAATATTGGATAGCAAATCCTGCTTTGAGGTTTTACCAGCCATATTGGATATGTTGCAGTTTCATTAACTTTCAAATGAGTTTTCAAATGAACATTTAAAAGAAATCATATATATTTTAATTTTAGCTTTTGGTATTGATATTTTGATATATACATAATATTATAATAATAATATATATATGTAGCTTTCAAATGAATATTTAATTTTTTAAAATCTCATATATATTTTAGTTTTTGTCTATTGATATATATATTATATATATTAGTTATTTAATTCAAATTGTGTATGGATAATTATCAAATTTTAATACATTATATTTTGAATTTTATGTGCAGTTGTGAGTCAGAGTAAGTTACGTAATCTATATATCATTATGGAGCCATCATAGCACGAGCAAAGTGAAGGGGAAATCATCAAGACAGACCCAAAATCTTCTCTATGGCAGTATGTGGAGATTATTGGAAAAAATCCCAGAGGTGGTTCATTTAAATAGAAGTGCAATGAATGCCAAGATATAAAAAATGGCTCATATACTAGAGTGAAGGCCCATCTCACTGGTCAAACTAACACAGGGGTGCAAGTATGCACTGGACCAAAAGATGCAAATGGAAAACTTGGCAAAGTTTTGAGTCCTGGAAAAATGCAACTTTGCATCTTTGCAAGACATCGCTGATAGGAAGCATGCTAAGGGAAAATACCCTGTGCAAAGCTCTACAACTAGGCCTCCATTGCCATCTAGGCCTACTGCCACAACTAATAAAAGGCCCACTCTAGGCCCTCTTGAAGCAGCGTTCAATAATCAAGGTAGAGCGATAGCTGATGAACATGTAGCTCGTTGCATCTATGCAAATGGGCTAGCATTCAATTTGGTGTGTTCCCCTTATTGGCAACAAATGATTAAAGCAGTGAATGAAGCGCCGAAAGGGTACAAAAGCCCTGGATATGAAAAGGTCCGCACTACTTTGTTGGCATCAGAAAGACAATCTGTGGATAGACAGCGATAGGCAATCTGGGATACATGGGCAGAAACAGGGGTGTCCATCATTTCTGATGGATGGAGAGATCAAAGAAACCGTCCATTAATTAACATTGTTGCAGTATGCCCCCAAGGGGCAATGTTTTTGAAGGCTATTGATTGCAGTGGGATAGAGAAAGATGCATCTTTCATATCCACAATTCTTATTGAGGCAATAGAAAGTGTGGGGCCACATAATGTTGTCCAAGTCATTACGGACAATGCACAAGTTTGTAAAGCTGCAGGTTTGATTGTGGAGGGTCAATATGATCACATCTTTTGGACTCCATGTGCAGTACATTCACTGAACCTTATGCTGGCCAAGATTGGTGAGATTGAATGGATTAATGAAATATATGTAGCAGCAAAGGAAATCCAAATGTTCATAACCAATCATTCAATCTCCCAGGTCATTTATAGAGGTTTTGCAAAGTTGGAGCTACTAAAGGTATTTTCTTTTAATCAATATTATTTGTATTGGAAATTTTTTTAATTGCAAATTTATATATGATTTCTCATTTCAATTTGAGATTTGACTTTTGTACTTTTCGAAACTTGTAGGTTGTTGAAACTCGTTTTGCCTCCCACACTCTTGTCATAAAGAGGCTTGTGGAGGTGAGACAAGCATTACAAGCAATGGTCATTTACCCTCTTTGGGAATCATGGAGGACTTCCACTTCTGATAGAGGGCAAAAAATCAAGTTTGTCATTCTTGATGATGCATGGTGGGACAAGGTCCAATATCTTCTACGGTTCACTGAACCAATCTTGACCTTGATCAGGGCATTTGATACAGATACACCTTGCTTGGGGGAAGTATATGAAAACATTGATAGTATGTTAGAGAGGATAATGGAAATTATCAGGGCAAGTGAAAATGACCCTGATGAAACATTCTATTATTTAGTGAAGGACATAGTTACAGAAAGGTGGAACAAAATGACCACACCATTACACCTTCTGGCATATGCATTGCACCCTAAATACTATCATTCCAAAGTTTTGTCTTTACCAGGTAGAACAACACCAAACAAGGATTCTGAAGTGGTACAAGGATACAAAACAACTTTGAGGAAAATTTATAGAGATATGGGAGTTGCAATGGAAGTCTGTCAAGAATTTGGAGGGTTTGTACAGTCTATAGGTAGCTTTTCAGATCCAGTAGCTATGGACGATCAAGGACATCTTGATCTTATTACTTGGTGGGGCTTCCATGGTGGGGATAGCATTCATCTCTCTACTTTAGCCACCAAGTTATTATCACAGGTTGCTAGTTCCTCATCAGCTGAGAGGAATTGGAGTACATATGGCTTCATCCATTCAGTGAAGCGAAACAAGCTGGGAGCAACAAAGGCTGAGGATCTTGTTTATGTTCATTCCAACCTCTATCTTCTATCACATGTTGAACCAGAGTATAAAAAAGGTCCGAGCAGGATGTGGGATGTGGAGCCTGAGATCTCTGACTTGAACTTGACACTAAATGCCATGACTCACCTCAACCTACTTGAGAATATTGTTCCACCACCAGTCCAGCCTACTGATGCAACTTCCTACATTCCAGGACCCCCATCATCTATTCATGATGTAGAGTTGCAATATGCAGAAGATAGAGATCCATTTGAAGATATGTAAATGCATTTACTATTATCATTTATGATATTATGATCCTTTTTGTTACTTTGTATGACAGATGATGCATCATTTCAGTGTTTCAATCTTCCTATTCATAATATATCTGATGGTTTAGGTTCTAAAAGTGTTTGATGGTTCAATGGAGTATTTGATTTTTGAACTCTAAAGTGTTTTTTTAATTTTTAAAAATATTCTTATATTTTATTTTTTTGTACGTGACGTATCCTTGCCGTATCTGGATCTTGGATTTTCAAAAAACTAGTAGATCCAGATCCGTTTCCGTATCCGTATCCGTATTTGAATCCTGGTAACATAGCAAATCCATGATAGTGGAAAAGTAGGGACAAATTACAAAATCAATGTTGACGATGAAACGGAAGATCAGAAGCAAATTATACAAGAACCAATGCGGCTGGTAAAAAATATGGAGATCAATCAAACTAATTACGCCAATGATGTGAGAACTTTATGCACCCACCTGGAAAAAGATAATAAGGAGATGGAGATCATGCAAAATCAACATGTTGAGGAAATTAAGGCCATGAAAACTAATCATGACACAGAAATTAGTTTTGTGCAAAGCAAGTTATCAGGCATAGAGGAAAATATGATGACCATGAAAGCTAATCATGATAGGGAAATTAATTTTATGCAAAACAAGTTATTAACTATGGATGAAGAAATGACTATCATAACATTCGATCATAATAATCAATTGGCTACCATGCAAGCAAATCATAAGAAAGAGATAAACTCTATGCAGCATTGCTTGATGACCATAAAGGAAAAGAACGATAAAGTAATAAAAGATATGGAAGAAGACCATGCCAGGGAAATCAGTGCTATGAAAGTTGAACACTCTAGCTAGATAGATGCCATTATAATACAGGTACATAAAGTTCAACAGCGGTTAGAGGATGAAAGAAACCAGGAAACATCAATAGATTAGGAGACTCCTCATTTGCTACAACAAGCTCCATCTTATTATGAGGAGGTCATTGGTTCGATTGAAAGGTGGTTAATTGAAGGTGATCCAGATAAAATTAAAAACGATAAAGATCAGATGCAAGATGAAGAAAGACATGACACGCATATCTTACATACTTCATCTGAGAGCTTTGAAGCAGAAAGTTCCATGTCATCAATGATACAACCTGCCACGAAGAAAAAGCGCAAGAGAAAGAAAATGAGAAGAAGATTTGATGCATCAGACAGCCGCGAGCAGCTTGATTTTCGGATAGGGAAAAGTCCTACTGTATGCAGAATTGGACATGGCACATCTGACAAGCAGCCGACAGATTTGCCTGAAAGCAGGCAAATGCTCAATATACACTATATTGAACACATCTGATGCCATGGGGCATCCTCTGTATTTCTAACCTTACTCCTTGTTTTTTCAACGTTTTCATTTCTGTTTTAGGATTAGATTTACTTTGCCAGATAGTTAATCAATAGCTTATATCTTTCATGTGCTTAATGTTATATGATGTTTTTTGAATGGACGCTTCTTATGTTTTGTTGTGTGTTGCATGGATGCAGATTCTGGATTCTCACATTCCTACAGTGCAGCAACGTGTCCCCAAGTAGAGCCAGATGTTGGCCACTACGTGTCAACTACCCATAGCAGTACACCCCCTTTTTTCGCAAAAAGGACAGCATTAGATCGACGTGTTCGTGCCATTCAATTGTCATCATCAGCCCAATCATGTTATGATGTAAACCCAGTCTGCATGTGTAAATTGTAAATAATCTTAGCAGATCTGAGTCATGTATGTAAATTGCCTAGGCAAACCTAATTTTATAGTGATAATCTATGTTCCGGAAGGTTTTTTGTCTCACCGATCCATTATCGGCAGAGTTTTCCTTTAGCCTAACCCCAAAGCCGGAATGGATTTTGTCATTAGAATCTTAGGGGCTTCCTAGTGTACTTGGTCTAGTCTGTGTAAAAGTAATTTGGAAATAACTCTAACTATTTGGTTAGGTTATTACAAATTGCTTGATCTGCTAGATTATAGTTGTGTCGCAGAACTGGGTGGTCTATGAGGGTTTATGTCAAATGGGTTTTCCCCCTTGAGATGTAAAATTGTAAAAGTCATGATGTAAAGTGTCTTGAGGGTTAGAAAATGTTTTAATCCCCTCATAAGTCCTAAGTCCTAGGTGATTTTTCCAAAGGGCTAAGTTCGAGGATCCATATATATATATATATATATATATATATAATAAAATTAAATTAAAAAATAACTAAAATAAAATTAAAATAAATTAAAAACTAAAATAATAATAAGTCAAAGTTTTGAGGAAATAAATGCAGGGTTTTAATTTTTTAATATATAAAAATGCATTTAAAATTTCGACGGATGAGATTGAAAGGGATTTTGATCCTCATCGACGGTCGAGATTAGATTGACATGGATCACTCGAACTAGACATTGGGAATTTTTCCTTTAAATAGGGTGTCAGGGGTCATTTGAGAAGAGATTGGATCTGAGAGTCTGGTGCTAAAGAAAGCTCTCTTGTAGTCAATTTTTTTTGTGCAATAAAGAAAGACTTTGGGGTTGAAATCTTGCTGGTGTTAAGTGTTGTAAGATGATTTATTTTTCTGCATAATTTTATTTTCAGCCATTGATAATAGCTTGATGAAGATTGATTTAGGCACAGGTATCTTGTCTGATCTCTGGGGTTTGAATGATAGTTTAGATTTTGAAATATAATGGCAGGTATCTCCATTTGATTTGGATTTCGCTATTGTTTTCTCCCTCTATGTTAATGGTTGATTTTACGCTGTGTAGGAAATCTTAATTTTGGGTTTACCGGGTGTTGGGGGAAGTTCTCGGCTAAACCAGCCAACTCCCGGATTGCGTTTTCTGAAAGAGCTCAGCCAGTTCTTGATCCCGGGCTTATCATTCGAATTTTATTTTATTTTTTTATGAATGCATGAAGAGTTTTCTGAAGTGCCTCACATTAAATTTAAAATTCTGAAAATATTTCTATGGCGTATTGACAAATTTGGCTGTCTAGAGCCTCTGAGCTGTAATTATTGTAATTATTTAGCTGGATTTAGGGTTTTTAGGTTTTGTTTTTTTTTTTGCACATTTTATTTCTAGGTGTTCGGTTTTTGCAGGTTGCAGGTTGGAAGAAAACATTTTATCTGAAGCCAGATCTAGGCCCTAGAGGGTAAGATCTGGCCTCAGCATCATTTTGCAGGGATAATTTTCATCGGATTTTTCAAATTTTCTGAGGGAGTTTGATGGTTTATCAAAGTTGTTTTGCTGCTCGGGGTTTATTTTTATTTGCAGAGAAATTTTGAAATTTTTTAGGAGGTTGTGGCCTTGTCTTGCGTCCTCTGCTCCAGTGTTCTGCCACATCCAAGCTATCTCTCAGCTCTCCTCTCTGTGTGATCTCAACATTCCTCACATCACACTCTATTTGTAGCCATTCCTGTGTGTCGTCCTGGGTCACCTCTCCCTGTACGCTGCCAAAACCTGCAAAATCATTACATTGCTACCACTACCCACGCTGCTTATCTCCTCAGCTCCCTACGTCCAATCTGCAAGCGGAAACCTCAGCTCTCCTCCACGCATTTCTTCCAGCCCTTCGATTCACTTGCGTGCAGCCTTTTCTGGTTTCTCCAAACGCTGCTCAAAACTGCGTCTTTGTCTCTATCATTTTCACGTTGTCCATTTGCTGCAAATCTACTCCATTCTCAGCCATCTCCAGCGTATATCTCCTCCACTTGTGTTCATTACGGTTCTTCCTCCTCATCGTCCAACAAACCAACCCCCCCTCCAACGTGTTTTCTTCCGCATTTAACCTGCAAAAACGCATCAGAAAATTCACGTGGCATCGTTGGCCATTCCATTACATTCTTGCGTTCTTCACATTCAACGTCCAATTCACACGTTGTTTGTTCCTTCACCCACATCCTCACACAAAACCTATAAAGAAAACCCGCATCTCTTTCGTCGAGTCACTCTTCCCGCAACGATCAAAACTTGCGCAGTTTTCTTCTCCGTCAACTCCTGCAAAATGCGTGAGTTCCTCCTCAACTCCACGCTGTCATATTCCTTCCCCCTGCAAAGCAATATTCTCCTCGCTGTCAACCATACCTGCAAACACAAAGAAAACCAGTCCTCATCCTTGCGTAGCTGCTCTTCAAATCCCACAGCCTTCCCTTTCAAGCAGCGATACAAACGGCAGAAATTTCATTTTTTACATGTATATATCAGTAGGGTTAGCGTAGGTATTTCTTTGTTGTTTATGAGTTTCATTTAGTCTAGTTGTGTAGCGTATAACATTTTCATTTTAGATTTTGAATTAAAAATTGTTTTAGCTTTAGTTTTAGAGATACGTTAGTTCATTTTAGTTTTAGCTCTATTAAATTTTTGTTCTAATTTTAGATTTAGATTTCTTTAAAATTAGATTTAATTTTGTCTAAATTTAGATTTAAAAAAAAATAAAAAAAAAAAATAAACTCATAAAAATTAAAAAATTAAAAAAAAATCGAAGCAATAAAAAAGTTATTTTATGGTTTTGTTTTATTTTCTGAGTTAGCATTAGTTCATTTAGAGTTAGATTTAGTTTGGATTTTAGTATTAGAATAAATTTTTAGTTAGATTTTGGTTTTATATTTATTTTATTCTAAGATTTGTTTAGTTAGGTTTTAGTTTTAATAAATTTTCATTTAGTTAGAGTTAGAATTTTGATTCTGTAGTTTTAATTGTTAGAATTTAGATCTTAGTTTTAGACTTTATTTTATAGTATTTAGTTTTAAATTCCATTTCATTTGTATATATTTAAATTTCATTTTCATTTAGATATTTTGGTCTATTTTGATATAAGAAAAAATAATAATATATATATAAATTAAAAAATATTTTAAAAAAAGGCTTATCAAAAAGATTGAAAATTCATTTTTGGTGTCTTTTTGTGGTATCTATGTTCCACTTCTTTATAGCTAAATGCGCTTAAATGTTTGTCTAAAGTTAGCTATGTGAAAGTGGTAACTGGTCAGCATTTAAATTTTATGATCATTTAAAGCATTTAATTTTTCTTGAAGTTTAATTGTTGGATCATCGTTAAAGCATTGTGAATTTACTGGATATCTTACATTGCTTGGGTTATTTGATGATAAATGATTGTTAATGGTGGAAATACAAAGTTCATATTTCTACGGCATTTGATAAACAATTATTTAATCATTAACTCCATAAGGCACTGGTACATTAATCAATCAAGTACTGATATCGCCTTGCTGTGTCTCCCAACCCAACTGGTCCACAGTTGGTCTTCCTTCATCCCATAGGGTCTACCCCCCTTAGCCTCGGGAGACAGCTTAAATGGAGAGATCGGGGATCAGAGTGACAGCCCCCGGTCTGAGCATTGTCGTGACAATCTGTGCGACAACAGCGTCCAACCTCGAAGGTAGGGATTTTCATTATGTAGGTGGGTATCTTCGCTTACTTATCATGGACACTCCTGGACATGGATTAGTGGGGGGATTCTGCACAAAGAATGGGCTTGGCTTGTACTCTTGTCCCCTTGTTCAATTTGGTGGTTAACCTTGTGTTCTAGTCACATGGGATCTCCTTTAAGGGTTACTAGCTTTAAGGGTGCCACTACATGGGAAATCCTGATTTTGGTTGCATGGTCCGTGTTACCCACCATTTTGTGGTGATATCACTAGGAGAATTCTTTTTTTCCCATGAAGGTCCTCAACCGGCAGCCAGCAGCCCCAACTAGACCTAAGCCAGCCATGTGGTCCCTCACCCATTTGTCGTGATCGTATGTTTGAAGGTGGGCCTCCCAAACCTAAAGGTATGTCTTATCATTTGGTAATTAAGTACTTCAATTTGCTTATTATGGAGATTATTGGGCGTGGACTAATGGGGGGGTATGGCGGAAGAGTGGGCTAGCTCTGAGCTCTTGTCCCGTAGAACTCTTTTGGGGTGTTAACCTTTCATCCTAGTCTCGTGGGATCTCTTTTACTGACCTTTGGGTTTCAAGGATGATATTTCATGGAAAACCCTGATTTTGGATGAATGGTCCCACTCCCTGATTCATACATATCATCCCCTTTTCTGCTTATTAAACTCCCTTCCATCACTTCTCCCACCTGGGTCCACATTACTCCACTGGGTCCTCATAGGGTCAGCCACCCCTTCCCCTTACCCCACATCTTAGGTCGAGCCTGGAACGATGTCCCAGAGGTTGATGCAGATAAAAATAAAAATAAAAAGCATAATTGGCCACATTCAACAGGAAATTGTACCACCAAATGCAAAAGATGGTCGGGACATATATATTTAGCTTGTGGGAAAAAGCCATTGCATGACCTCTTCCCTTTTTCATGGCCATCACCTGGGTTCCTAGAGACCCTTCATGAGTCACCTCTTCCATTAAGAAACCCATGATTGTCCCAACCCCTGGTAGACGATAACTGCTCCACCTTAATAGGGGGTTCCACTGTTATACTTTGCACGTCATGGTCTCATCCACTGAGCCCCAAACAGCTAACCAGAGAAAATCATGAAAGACAAAAGGCATTTGAAGAAGGGTGAAAAAAGCAAGGTCAGGGTATCTCATGTACCACGATTGCTCCCTCCTATACATTATTTACCCAAGTGTGGGCTTCCCTTTTGCTAGCTACCCTTGTGCCATGGGATGTAACCCAGGTTGTTCCCCTTTGTCCCCTACTCCATTTCATCATTATGTCACATGCCACCACCATTTGATGGATGTACTATGAACATATTACCCACTTTAGAAGTGCAAACCACCTAATAGGATAATTGGTTAACCCCCTTTGGAGCTTGGAGACATTGACACATGCCAAAGCCCACTATGGAAAGGCATACCATTATGAAGTGCCCACTAATCATCCATGATTTGTAAAGATTATTTTAATGACTTGATATGCTGGAAGATACGGGGACGCATTGGATCTTATAAAGGATTTCAGATGGTCTCAATTCTGGGTTTGGTCTCCCTATACGGGGTCCTACTCCTAACCCTCCAGAGCGCTACACTGGCACATGTAGGGTGTGTGTAGAGAGCCATGGGCCTCCACAGCAATAGACAACACTCTATGGATCCCCAGAGATGTTCAAAGGTTGCTCGAGATCCACCTATTGGATAAGGAAGATGCACCTGGTACACCATGCCCAGCTAGGACATGAGTTCATTTCCAGGTAGGTGACCTAATTAGTGTATAAATAGAAGTGAGATGAGTTCATTTCTCATCATCACTTGGATTGGATCATTCTCTCTGTTGAAATTTTCGCATTTCCTTCTTGTTGGACGAAATTGGAGCATGGATGAATTTTGATGTGTGGATTTTATTTTCTTATCTTCGAGCTTCTTAATTGGTAAATGTATTGATGGTTGGATATATTCTCTTACATGTAAGTACAAATTTGATGCTATTTTCTTTTACTTTGTCACATACATTGATCATGGAATTTTCGCTATTTTAGGGCTAATTGTTGCATGCATTTACTGTTTAATTGTGGAATTAGGTTTCTATATAGCATATGTTTATGTATGGGCCATGTTTGTTGAACGAATTTTCCTAGAGATCAAAGTTATCTTGATAAGCCATCTTGATTTGCAAATGAAGTATAAATGCTTTAAGGTCACTCCCTTTTTCCCTAGTGCCAACAAAATTGTCCTTAGAGCCTCCTTGAGCTAGAAACGAAATCCATTCTCATCATTCTTTTTGACTCCATATCCCCAAAGGAATTAGGTATTGATCCACCATAAGGTGATCAACTTAAAACCCTTCTTTCTTCACCTTTCCTCCTTCTCTGTAGGTCTAGCCATGTTGGGCCATCTAGGGCATCATTTTCCTGACAAAGTAGCCATAGAAAAGGTTCGATCTCATGGCCTTTCCTCCACTAGTGTGTCCTCAAGGTCTCCTCCAAATTTGAAGAAATTTAGATGATGGGATTGCGAAATATCTCAAGCCCTAGCCTTGAGACTGAACTTTGCCTTGGTGTTCCCTAGGGTAGTTCCTCATAGGGATCGTTTTCTGCCTTTTAGTGAAAATCATTCTTTTGATCCCCTTCTCCTCTTTGTTTAGGTCAAGCCTATCATTGGTTGCCTCACTCTCTCCCCTTGACCTAACCTTGGGTCCACTTGGTCCTGTGTGGTCCCATATCTTACCAAAGATAATTCTTCAAAGACAGTTTGGGAATCCAAGTTTTGCAAGGATTTTAGGGATTGGGAAACTCCTTTACAAGTCGCATTCCCTTATCCTAACCCTCAAATCCTCAACTTCTTCCCTAGAAGACCTTGTACCTTGCTTAAAGAGCAAGAAACCTCCATTCTTAATCCCCTTTTGGGAAAGGATCATTAGGGTCACTTTATACCCATTTGTTGATTCATCTTTCATAAGTGACTCTCTATATACTAGGTCTCCTCCCATTGGTGAAAGTCGGTAAAGAGTAGGGAGCCTTAGCTGAGGTGACAGTGGGCTAAGTCTCCATCGTTGCCCTTGGCCTAACAGTTGTCCATTTAGGAATCCCTTTTAGGTTCCATGCTAGTTTGAGCTGTGACATTTTGGTGTCATTGCCAGGGACACGAGACAGGTATTTTGTACCCCATACGACATATTGACATGTCATTATTGGCGACTCCATTGGAAGAACGAAGCCCTAGTTCTTCATTGAACTTTAAGATCGATTCTTGTAGGGTGAAGCAAGCATTTTTCTAGGAATCTTCAAATTCACCCTGTTGACTCCTACATATCTTTCATCTATATCTCAAATAGGTTGTCTTTCTTTGATAAATTTCCTGCTTTGGACATTGCTAGCATCCCTGGGCAACCCAATCATGTCACAGGAAGGATGGTACGTGGGGTAACCGTGTTTGATGGTCACCCAAGCTCTGCAATTGACCACGTGGAAAGATTTAATGCACATACTTCAAGGGAGAAAGTCGTTCACCAGGATGTACTTATGTTGTTATTCTTTAGTTCCCTCTATGGTCATAACTCATGGTTGCAAAATCACGAACCTAGGAGCATCTCATCTATTCAAGCATTTGTTGATGGCTTTCTTAGACATTTTCAAGTATGCCCCGCATTGATCATTCAACAGGAAACCTTCATCGAGCATCATCAAGACCTTGAGAATCTAAGAGATGAATGGGAAGATGATTCCTTATTGGGTCCACATGATGAAAAGGATGATTCTGAGAACATGTGTTGGGAAGGATGAGTCCATGGAAAGTGAAGTTGAGACTAACCTCACCTTTCTCAAGGATATTACTCTTGATGAATCTCCTTTTGAGAACCTTGAGGAAGGTGATCCCCTTAGCCCCTTGGAAGATGACATTGAAGACTACTTCCACATTGAAAAGGGGAAATGGGAAATTGTTGGTCCTTAGTTTGATTGTGCTCCCATTTATGACAGTGACAAGGAAGATGAGGTTGAGAGTGATCTTCCATTGCTCTCAGGCATTATTTATGATGAAACATCCATAGATGCCCTTGAGAAGAAGGATCATTATCTTCCCTTGCATTGAAAGGATGATTTTGAGGAAGAAAAACCCGTTGAATATGATACTTCACCCTCCCCTTTGCCTTATCATCTTGTTCATTACCACAAGTCTTCCACAAGTGATTCTCTCTGTCCCATGTGGCAGTCGTGTCCCCCTTTAACTACCATATCGATGAACCATTTTTATAATTTATTTTGGAGTTGTCTTTAGTGCAACTTTTTGGAAGCTTTTATGATAGGTTTTTCCGGTCTAATCTCTCTAAAATCCGGCAAGAATTTATTGAAATCACAAGCTTGATGGGTAATCCTGTGCAATCGAACTACTCTAGGGGTTTTCCAGGGTGTTGAATCCATATATACAGTCAAAAAACTAGTTTAAATAACACAAATCAAGATTTCACCGCAAATTTTTCCACCGGATTCCGGCACTGAAAAGTCCAAAAAGTTGCACTAAAGACAACTCCATTTCTTTTTACTTGTTGAGTGGATAATTCGGGACCTTTTTGTTGTTGCGTTGAACATTCAACTGGCCACGTGGAGTCTTTGCTGCCTTTGATATTGATTATTTGTAGAGAATGGGAGACTGAGGTGGGGTCCATTCCCCACTCATTTATTTTATCTTTAAATTTTATTCCTCTAATTTAAATCTGATTTGGAACTTAGCCATATGTGATTTTTCATGCTGCCTCATGAACTCAATGTGAAACAATTTGACTACCTTTGACTTGCCCACTTGGAACTTTGAATTTGACTTGTGCTTCATGTGGTGGGCCCCACATGGCTGCCACATCATCCTTTGCTTCTCCAAATAATTTCCATGTCAAAATTTGACTTGGGAAAAATTTTGAAAATTTTCCAATTATTCATTTTTTCATTTTTTTCCTCATTTTTGTCACTGTCTTTAGAAAAATTGACTTTCGAGGGACTATGAGTCATTTTTTGACCTTCAAAGTGGGTCCTAGGATAATGTTGGGCATCTGAGAATGAATTTCGAGTAGTCACACGCCCTCGACATTTCCGAAGACCTCTTATTTACATCATTACATAGAAATTAATTAAAAATTTTCATTTTGCTGGAAAATTTTTAATTATTAAAAATTCCTACTTAGATCTTGCCAAATTCCATGAATTTTTTTGGGTGATCTAGTATGGTAATATATTTTGACTCTAGACACTAAGATGTGTTAAGGGGATCAACCTTCAAACCGTCACCCCGGCTTTGGGGTTAAAGTGAATGAAAAAACCTAGAAAATTATCCACTTCTAAAAAAAGAAGGGATAATTAACCAGAGAAAAAAACACTCCAAGGTGTACTCGTGTTTCGATCGAGTCCCAACATCCTAGGCCGTTATAGACCCCAAACTCATCATTACTAGTATCACTTATTACAATTCCCCGTAGGGTGTGGAATCTGGGTACAAGAAAAATTATGAGAAATAGAAATAGTGTTTAAAAACTTTGTTGACCCATGATATCCGATGGTACAAGTGTCCTTTGGATCATCCTTGGGCATGGAGTCTTCATATAATCATCAGGTACCACTCCAGTGGTCAACAAGTTTATCATCTAATATAGTCCCTTGTACATCCTAAGGAGAAGCAAGATCAATTCTCTACACCCGTATATGATCACTCAAATAATTAAGATCAAGATTCTGAAGCATATCTGTGGGAAGTCAAGAAGCGCTAGAGGATATGAAGTAAAGGCTATTGTCATAGGGAGGAGCCAAGATCTCCTGCAAGATTGGTTACAAGTTTAATTCTTCAAAGGAGTCCTAGATCGAGTTGCTCTTGAACAAATAGTCAGCATTGCTTAGAACTCGCTAACCTGAATAAGTGAGAAAGGATTTGTGTAATTAACAGTGATAAGATTGGCACATATATATAAATACAGTTCGATCCCACCAGAAGTCAGTAAGTCGACCTGTGGTAACATTAATAAGGTACATCTATTTTTGAAATAACAATTGTACTATTGGTATCATTTTGGAAGTTTTGTATTGGAATCATTGGCACGACCTTGGAAGTCCTAATTCAAGGGTCCAGTGATTTACTTTTGCCACATTTAGAGGTAAGGAAAGCCACAGGCTGTAGGTAAGGTCTGTTGAGAATTAAATAGGGCAATAAATATGTTAATTCTCTTAACTTGATAATTGTTTGTGTTATCTTTTACTTATTAGCTTTGTTCGTTATTATTCCAATGTGCAATACATCAAATAGCTACCAAAACAGTAAGAACAATGACATAGTATATACGCTGCAAGCCAGCCCAAAACCCCTCCTCTTGAGGGGAAAACCCGTAAATCTCTTCTTATCTTTCAGATCTTTCAATTGACGAATACCATGGCCTAGACTCAGATAAATACCCTCCAAGATCAAGTCTACCACGGCCTCCTGCTACAATGTCTTCGACCTCCCAGTAGATCCAAAATTCTGCTCCCCAACAATTGTTGCTGCTTCTCTAAGAGACTTCGATCTCCCTCTAATAGCCTTCATCTTGACTTGCCTTGTCTCGAGTCTTAGGGCTACTAAGATGCCCTAAGAGACCTTCGCTTGCCTACCCTTCTCTTCTGCTTCCAAAATCAAACCACAAGAGATCCCAGCACAAATAGCCTAACTTCAATCTTCTTAAGAGAGATAGATAAGGCCCAAAATCACTTCGACTTCGTTGACTTCCTCTTCTTCGCACTTTCTTCTTGACTTCTTCTTCTTCTGCTTCTTCGCATAAGAGATGAGTGAGTGAGTGATCCAAATGGAGGACAAGTTCCTCTTATATATAGGCTTCTTCAAGGGTGGACGTGGCTCTTCATGTAGGCCGACTTGATCTTGGAGGTATTTTGACACTTTAAAGACAAAATAATTTTTTCTTTACAATTTACAATGTGCTCGTAGGGTCTTCAATATATGACAATAACTCTTATACCTAGGACAAACCCTAGAAGCACTCAATGGGTGCTTGAACTATAAAATAAAATAGCTTGAGCATGAAACCCATGCTCCAATAATAATAATTTCTTTTTCATTTTATATTTACAAGTATACATTTCATACTTATGACGACCAAACCCAGTTATACATTTTTCAGCACTCCCTCTTAACTAGGGAGGTATTCATAAGAGGTACATGGTCATTCTCAATCTGAAGAGATCTCATAGGAAGGGTCAGAGTGGTAACCCATCTATCTAGCATCATATTAACTAGCATTGTCACATAGCAAGGCCTTGACCAATGCTGGCGAGACCAATGATGTATAGACACCATCATCATTGTCTCCCAAGGTACATAGTCCACCCAACTGTTCACAGAGTATGACCTCCCATTGGACTATTCTTATCTTTGGTAGCTAATCCTCAAAGAATATTGATCCACGACTACTCTTGTCTTGAATGCCCTACCACATTCTCAAAGAGTATCAAATGGCAGATGGTTACCCAATCTTCCATTCTTTCTTCCCATGTGAAGACAAGAATGTAGTGTCTATCTCTCCCTCTCAATTAGGGAGGACAAATCCACCAAACCAAGCTTGTCCCTTAAGTATACAAACTTCTTGTTTGGAAGTGATTTTGTCAATATGTCAGCTACTTGTTCATCAATGGAGATATATCATAGATGTAGCACACCATTTTGTAATAGCTCTCGAATATAGTGATACTTTGTTGTTGATGTGCTTTGTCTTTCCATGAAACACTGGATCCTTAGACAAACAAATGCAACTAGTGTTATCACAAAGTATCATTGTAGGGTTCATCAGTCCTTCAAACAGGTTGGATAGCAGCTTTCTTAATCATACTGCTTCTTTGCTTCACACGCTACAACATATTCAGTGTCGGCACTACTCAAAGCAACGGTGTCTTGCTTTCTTCTCATCCATGCGACCATGGAGGATCCTAAACTGAAACATCCTCCAATAGTACTTCTTCTATCTTGTTCACTGCCTCCCTAATCTTGTATATCCAATCAATTGGACATCATCCCTTCTATCATATTCCAGACAGTAATTGATGGTTCCTCACAGATATCTTAGAATATGATTTGTTGCTATCCAATGATCATACTTCGGCTCCACTTGGAATTGATTGAGTACATTTACTGCAAAACATATGTCTGGTTGAGTGTTCACCAAGTACATCAATTAGCCAACGAGCTGTCTATACCTGGAAGGATCCATAGGGCTTGATTCGAAACTCCTTAGTCTCTTCAAGTTTGTGATCATCAAAGTGTTGATTTGAGGTAGCATCGGATGTGCTCTAGCCACGAAAATTGGTGGAGAGGCTAAAGCACACGAGATCTCCAATAACCAGAAACGGTTTGGGCAAATTCTAAATAGTGTAACGACCCATCTTTAATTTCACATATGTAATACCCATATGTTGAAATACATGAGTTATTTTGAATATGCTGATGCACATTTTACGAATGCATGAGTGAGTGTATGATTGCAGATTCAAGTATCCAATTACCGGGATGACCACGTGATGACAGGACCTCAGAACAATTAAAGCTCCAAGTGATTCTATGATAGGGTGTTAGCCCTAAGTTCTATTGGGAGGGGTGGAGGTGTTGCCCACCGTTTATCCTCCGAACCCTGGGGTCATGGGAGGACTGTGTGAATCACGCTCCCCTAGACGTGTGATGATGACTGCCGGATGCCTACTGAGAATCAGGTCGGTATAATCGACGCTGCCACCTTAGAGTTTATGAATGGTTAGGTCAGTAAAACTGACGCCATGGCATACTCCAGTAGAGGACGGATAGGATGGGAGCGGAAGAGATTAGGAAGGATAGGATGATTTTAGAATAGCTTGGGAACTTGGATACGGTAAAATTTATCCATCGAAATCATAAACTTAAAACTCTCTAACTTCGGGACGAAGTTTTCTGAAGGGGGAGTGTATGTAACGACCCATCTTTAATTTCACATATTATGTGCCCCTGTATAAAAATATATATATATATATATATATATATATATATATATATATATATAATACTAAAATATAATAATAAAGGAATAAAAATGATAATTATAAAATAGAATAAAGGTTTAGTATGGTACCAATAATTAATTAATTAATCTAAAGTTTTAAAGATATATTAAATAAACTTTATATATTAAATAAAATATATACATAAATAAAACAAAGTATATATATATAAAGTACATATCAAAATAATCAAGTAGTAAAAGTATGTCATATAACCTAAAAGTGTTAATATGTATACGTTGATCAAATGTTATAATACCTTCAAACCTTATAAATATCAACCATCGCATAAAAGAATAAAACATTAAGCAAGGCAGAAATGGCTGTACGGGAGGATGACTCACAGCTGGAGGAAGCTGTCACCGCGAGAGTAAGCGGTGGAGTCGGTGTACAGGGCAGCCACCGCTTAGCCCTGCCTATAAAATCACCGAGAAATGGCTGAGGAAGGGGGGAAAAAGGGAGCAGTGAAACCAGAGGAGGAGAAACTGAGCAGTGAGAGAGATTTGCTACTGGAAGAGTTTTAGTTCGTCTGAGGTCCTGGGCACGGGGGACAGTGGGCTTCTGTGAGAAGCTTGCTGGATTGAGTAGTCAACTTCTACTCAATCAGGCTGGGCGGAATTGGTCTCCCTGGGTAATTGGAGCTCAACAGCAACAGTATCGACAGCTTCACAGGATCAGCTAGCAGTTCAGGTAAGTGCAAGTGCAAAAATTAAGTTTTTAAAGCTTCCTGTTTTCCAGTCTATGAATATTTACATGTTTTCTGTATTTCAACATATGGGTATTACATATGGTATCAGAGCTGCGTTCAAACCCTTCGGGACCTCACAGGACCTACGCAGCTAGAACGATGGGCAGTTATGCCTTGGTGGCCAAGTTTTATTACTGCTATTCTATTCTACATGAGTTTTCAAAATTTCTGGTTCGGGCTAGGTCTTGCCGTCTGTGGTATCTGTAGATTTATTTTATCATATGCGTCCCTTTTCTGGTTGCTTGATTCTGTTTGTTTGAATCCCGAGTGACGACAATCTCCGTGTCCTTTCGGACAGCTATTATGTAATTTGTGAGTAGCCATACCGGACAGCTATTATGTAATTTGTGAGTAGCCATACACGGCACAACGCGCTAAGTGAAACCCGACGACAAATAACGATCCTCGTTACAATTTTCATTACATTCGCATCAGATCGGGGAGGGTTGCGTTCCCGCTGTTCCATATAATGGATACATTATCGATTGGATGGGGTTTTCTGCATCGCTATGTGCATTTTGTAAACAATTGAGGCTGGTGGGGTAAGTTTTGAAGGGGTTTTTTGATATAATTTTTGTACTCATCATACAAACTGGTCACTAGTTCGATTTCCGAAGCGCTGATATTGAATCTTACTCTGTATCCAATAGTGTCATTCTCAAACCGTGATCCAGAATACCACCACAATTAATATCTTTGAAGCCCTCTCGGGAACCCTAGATATGTCGAATTCAGTTAAATTTATCTAAGTTTCGGGATCCTTGCAGATTAAATTCTTTGTTAACTTTACTCCGTTACGGATCGGAGAAACAGAACTGCAGGGGATTCTGGCACATATTCGTTTTTGCAACTGGGTCATGGTAATTACTGTTTAAATTTGTAGATCTGGGTATAGGCATATATTTGCAGTTTTCAGCCGAGGAAAGAGATACGCAGACGCAACCATCATTAGAGTTTCTACCCTACATCAATCTCGTTTTTGCTTGACCTTCCGAGTTGCATTTTGGTGGAAAGAAATTCAAAAAATAATTGCGCTTACGCGTCTTTCTGGCTGGTATTTCGAATTGCAAGCCTGCTAAAACCTCATAGATCTCACATGTCCTGTTTATCCAAAATATTCATTTACAAGTACAGTTAATAGCATCTCTCTATGCGAATGCAAAAAACGTCGTGTTCCGCCATTAATCGTCCGATCGAGCTCCGGCAGCCATTGTCAGGCAATGGTCATTCTCTGGTTACAAAAGGGTTTTTGATTTTCGTTCTTCAAACGAAAATTTAGCAGGGTTTTAAAACGGTTTTTGATTGTCGTTCTTCAAACAAAAATTTAGCAAGGTTTTACTTGACAATGGATACATCAAACCCTGCTGTACTGGTGAATGGAGAGATAATCAGGAGGTACGTAGGGAGGAGAGTACGTTGCGTGCTCAAAGTTATCCGAGGCGATGGCGGGATTCTTCAAGGAGAAACTTCCGACGGCCAGCAAATCTCATGGGGATAGGACAGTAGAATTCCAGACAATTGTAGAGAGATTACGGAAGCCTTATTCTTTTTCAGAAATTTTCGCAATCCAATGGATCTGCTGATAACACAAGGTATGCAGGATCAAGATCTGTTGGTTCTGTGCAGTCCGAGTTCAATAAAAGAGCATCCAGATTTGGATTCGGCATACATAAGACATCTCAAAACTTGCTAAACTCGCAAATTGGCCGGAATATTGATAGTATTTACACTTCAATTGCCTCCGGGCTATTAATTTATGCTGCAAATTCGATCCCCGCCTCACGCCTTCAATCGAATATTTTAATATGGCTAGGACTCAAATGTCTCAACGTTTCACGGGAAGACAACTGTTATTGAACGGAGAGTAGATATTGTCCGTATGTGCTGAGGCTGACAGGATTTAGATATCTGCACAGAGAGATTGGAGGGTTAAAATAACTTTTGTTCGTCTAATTTTCTCTGGGTTATTTTCCACTGCTATTTGCTGAATTAGAGTGCCAGGTGACTTTCTGTTTGTAGTTTCAGATTTTATTTACCATAGAAAAATTCATTTGCTGGGTTAAATAATTGCATGGTTAACCAAACAGTAGAAAGGACAAGCATTGGCAATCCTATGTTCTGTAAGCTTTCTTGTTTGGTACTTTCGATATATGTTCTACACAATGCATTATAATATGCATGGTATGCGCTTTGTATGTTTTGTTCCCATGCCAGATATATACATTTGAATATTTAAAAAAAAAAATACATCTTATATTTATAGAAAAATATTTACGACAAACTGTATGAAAAACCAGATACTAAGAAACAAGAAATTGGAATATCGATTATTGTATGGTCTCCAGAACAACTTTGGAAATTGTATAGCACCATAATACTAACAAATTGTAAATTGCCTAAGCTATACAATCCCTCAAGTAAATATAATGGATACGATACTCCTATATACTGACATTGAAATTATGACGGCAATCACAATAAAGGCTATCTTTGTGTCCAACTAGATTACTATATTTCCTTCCCAAGCTGCAATTATTATTGCAAAGATATACTGTTTATAGCATATACTGCAACTATACACCGTCATGCAATGCAATAACGACTGACAAAAAAGAAATCCAATAGCTAAAAGTAGATATTAAATCATTCCCACCTCTTATTTGACTTCAGAATGCATACTAAAAGTTAGAAGAACATCGATATCATACCATGGCATCGGCATACATTGGTTCGTTTGGACCAAGTTTATAAAGCTCGCCTAAGATACTTTGGCAAATTGGTTGCTGTTAAAGTGCAAAGGCCTGAGATTAAAGAAGCCATTGGATGAGTTTGCTAGAAGAGTATACCAAGAACTCAACTATGTACAGGAAGCTAAAAATGCAATAAGGGTTAAAAGGCTGTATGGAGACAGGCCAGATGTCCTTGTCCCTGAAATCTTTTGGGATTATACTAGTATGAAAGTTTTGACAATGGATAGGATAGATGATGTCAAGCTGAATGAGCAGGAAGCTATACAAAGTCAAGGCCTGAAGCTTATAGACATGGTGAACATAGGCAACCAGTGTAGTCTCAGGCAGCTACTTGAACATGGTTATTTCCATGCAGACCCACATCCAGGGAACCTTCTTGCCACAGCCGAGGAAAAGCTTGCATTTTGGATTTTGGGATGATGAGTGAAACCCCTCAACAGGCTAGATTTGCCATCTTTGGTCATGTAGTTCACATGGTTAACCGGGACTATGAATCTATGGCTCGTGATTACTATGCCTTAGATTTTCTATCACCTGATATAGATGTATCACCTATTGTTCCAGCACTAATGGGCTTCTTTGATAAATGCGCTAAATGCAACTGTCAGCGAGCTGAACTTTAAAACTATTGTGGAAATTCTTATGGGGACATCATTTATTATCCTTATTTTGCTTGAGGTGAATTGCTTTTGCTAAAACTGATAAGTACCTACTCCTCATTCTTTGTACCAGACTCTCTTAAAATAAGACTCGGTTTTGTATTGTAAGAATCACTGTGATGGCTTCGATATTTTACTTCTATTTTTAGACAGGATTATTTCTTAGTGTGAGCTTACCATTAATTGGAAACCCAGCTCTTGCAATTTAAAAGAATATATGTTGCATATATAAAGGGCATAGAAGTGTGTACTAGACCAAATTGGAGTTTTACGATCTTCTGATTAGATGTATTTGGAAATGACTTCTATTCCTTAATCTTAGTGTCATGTGCTGTAAAGTATACACAATATTTCCTAAATTATGCACTGTATAAAGTCATACATGCAGTTTTGTGCTTCTGTACTTCAATTCGAATTCCTGTTTTTAAATAAACTAATCCCAAGTATACCTAAGGTAAAACTGAATGGTCCATTGAGCAAATTTTGACTATCTTGAGGTGGCATGAAGAAATCAGTATATATTTATATATATATATAGAGAGAGAGAGAGAGAGAGAGTCTACAGTTCCATGCGAAAGGTCTTTACATATGGTCTGAAAACTGAGAATAATGAAAGAAGCATGAAGAAATATAACAGACTTCTTCAACATTCACCTAAATATATCGGCTATCTGATATAGCAGAAAATACACAGAGTAATATTATAAATGGTTTAACAAAAGAAAAGAATTTAGTCACATGAAATCAAGGCAACAATTTATGTCTGGAGAGGTATGATACAAACAACCTGATTATATCATAGATCTCAGTATAAAATATAACTTTGCTGGGAGATATAAGGGAAACTGATCCTCAGCTTAACCTCTCAGGTGTTTCATATAACTTCAAAATGTTCACATGAAATGGAGTATGAAACTTACAAGAAGCAATCATTCACAAAAGAGAACAAACTGTCATATGCTGAATGAGGAATCTTTTGATTAAAGCTCTATGAAAGTAGTGTCTTTGAATACAAATTAGAAACTTTTCTCTCCAAAATGAACCCATTTCATGAGTTATTCATGAGTTTTTTTTTTACAAAAAGCACATAACAACTAATTGTTGCAAAAAGGCATTTTCTAGGATCTAATATTCTAATAGAAAATGTCTTCCACGGTCCAATCATAAGCTGTCATCTGTCCTACTTTAGCTGAATAAAGAACTTTGTTGTAGTGGTTGAGAAACTTATGGACCCAATTTGATCAACCATTCCCATTCTGATCCGGCTGGATAATTATAAGATAATCGAACTAAGTCTATTTTTGATACGCTGGTACAGTAGGAAACACCATTTGAACTTGACAATGAATGTAAAAGTCATTCATCATTTTATCCACAAATCATGTCCACTCAATTGCCAGTCATATCTAAGAAATCACTTGAATCTGCCTTGACTTAAGGAACGGATACCTGTAAACATTTGGAGGTAATAATTTTCCTTCCTTATCCCAGCAGGATGGCATTCCCATTGCTTCCAAAATGTGAAGTTTTGCATTAAAAGCATCAACCTCCTTTTGACCAACTTAGATTTATCTTGTACGTGTTGTATAAAATTCCTTTTCATAATTATTTTGTTGGCCTCCATAAACACCATAGTCCTGTCCTGCACACTTGCTTTTCTGAGTTGTTCTTTACTCCTGGAATTCAGATATTTTATCAGTTTAATAACAATTTGTAGTTTGTCTCCCAAGTGAGCCTGAACCTGTCTTAATTGACCGCTCTGTATTCTGTAACAATAGTGCTTCTTCTCCAATCACAAGAATTGATTCCCACTTTTCAGCAACATTATTAATTATTTCATCTTAAAGTAACTTCTTAGGCTTCAATCAGTGACTGTGTACCTGGTAATTGGTTTCTGAACTAATCAAAATTCTTTTTGCATTTTAGCCTTTATTTCTTGCTCCTTATTGATGATCGCATTTTTATCTACTAAATCATCCTTGAAACCCCTTATCTCATTATTCTTTATAGAAAGCATCTTTTTGAGATTTTCAATTTCTTGGTATTAAATGCTTAGACGTGAGAAAGTCTCTGCTAAACTTCTCTGATGGATCCCCCTCTGTAGTCGTTGCTTCAGTTGTGATTGCTGCACATATATGCTCACTCTTCTCTTTTACTTAACTTTGATCCTGTTTTCATATCTGTTTATTTTGGTCAATAATCAGGGATAGCAATTGTTGTTTCTCTTTCTGTACTGTCTCTGGTGTTTGGACATGTTCTAGAGCTGATATTTGAGTTTTCTCCTGAGCACTTGAATATCTGTAACTCTTGGTCTAATCAAAGCTTGTATTGAAGAGGAATCATTTGGATTTGCACCCAATTTGATTACAATCTGCTCCAAATTATCTATTCTCATCTGTTTTGTTTTCGTGGAAATTTTCTCTTGTTTCAGCTGGTTGGTCCTTTGGTTAACATATTTTCTAATTTTAAAGCATTAGCAACTGTATTAGCTAAAGCTTTTGCGTAACATTTCTCCTATTGCCTGTGAAGATACATTTGATAAACCATATGAATATGTTTCAAATCAATAGTCAATTTGGTTGCTTTGTAGTCTTATGTAGTTTTAATAACCTGAGACGTAGGTTTGAAAACTGCCATTTTTTTTGTCCTTTCTCGGAGTCTAGGGCTGAGAGAAAATCTCGCTCTTCGATACCTATCTCTTTACAAGGATGACGATGTTGCTGACATAGCTCGAGTATTCATAAATGAAGTTATTAGATTTCATGGAGTACCTAAGAAGATTATATCTGATAGAGATTCGCGATTCACTTCTAGATTCTAGACTTGCATGCAGACAGCCTTAGGTACTCAGTTAAATTTAAGCACTGCTTACCATCCTTAGACTGATGGGCCGACTGAAAGAGTAAATCAAGTACTTGAAGACATGTTGCGAATGTATGTTATGGATCAGCAACTGGGGAAAATACTGAGGACATATGTCAAAGATACCCTAATCTATGTCAATTTTGAAAGAACTTTAAACTATGTTTAGTATATATTTACTTCACTGCAATCAGAGACCCAGAAACATTTTGAATGATTATAGATAAACGTGTGACATAATATATGTTTAAATGTTGCTGGTACATGGATACCAAAACGATATATGTGGTTCATTTTATTAAATTATAGTTGTCGAAGGAAAGTTAAGACAGTTAAAGGATTTTACTTCTAATAGAAATTAAGATATTGTAAATCTGTTTGTTTTTACATGTCAATATGATCAATGGCATAGAAATCAAGAAGTGAATACATTTTAGATGGAAGTCAAAAGACATGCATAGAAAATGGTAGAATATGTTATACTGTAGTATCATATGTGGATAATACATGAGTTATTTTGAATATGCTGATGCACATTTTACGAATGCATGAGTGAGTGTATGATTGCAGATTCAAGTATCCAATTACCGGGATGACCACATGATGACAGGACCTCAGAACAATTAAAGCTCCAAGTGATTCTATGATAGGGTGTTAGCCCTAAGTTCTATTGGGAGGGGTGGAGGTGTTGCCCACCGTTTATCCTCCGAACCCTGGGGTCATGGGAGGACTGTGTGAATCACGCTCCCCTAGACGTGTGATGATGACTGCCGGATGCCTACTGAGAATCAGGTCGGTATAATCGACGCTGCCACCTTAGAGTTTATGAATGGTTAGGTCAGTAAAACTGACGCCATGGCATACTCTAGTAGAGGACGGATAGGATGGGAGCGGAAGAGATTAGGAAGGATAGGATGATTTTAGAATAGCTTGGGAACTTGGATACGGTAAAATTTATCCATCGAAATCATAAACTTAAAACTCTCTAACTTCGGGACGAAGTTTTCTGAAGGGGGAGTGTATGTAACGACCCATCTTTAATTTCACATATTATGTGCCCCTGTATAAAAATATATATATATATATATATATATAATAATACTAAAATATAATAATAAAGGAATAAAAATGATAATTATAAAATAGAATAAAGGTTTAGTATGGTACCAATAATTAATTAATTAATCTAAAGTTTTAAAGATATATTAAATAAACTTTATATATTAAATAAAATATATACATAAATAAAACAAAGTATATATATATAAA
The DNA here is from genome assembly GCA_031772625.1 of Pinus tabuliformis. Taxonomy (NCBI): domain Eukaryota; kingdom Viridiplantae; phylum Streptophyta; class Pinopsida; order Pinales; family Pinaceae; genus Pinus; species Pinus tabuliformis. Next base: position 1,039,126,662 of record CM062805.1, on the reverse strand, counting down.
GTACATATCAAAATAATCAAGTAGTAAAAGTATGTCATATAACCTAAAAGTGTTAATATGTATACGTTGATCAAATGTTATAATACCTTCAAACCTTATAAATATCAACCATCGCATAAAAGAATAAAACATTAAGCAAGGCAGAAATGGCTGTACGGGAGGATGACTCACAGCTGGAGGAAGCTGTCACCGCGAGAGTAAGCGGTGGAGTCGGTATACAGGGCGGCCACCGCTTAGCCCTGCCTATAAAATCACCGAGAAATGGCTGAGGAAGGGGGGATGGAGCAGTGAAACCAGAGGAGGAGAAACTGAGCAGTGAGAGAGATTTGCTACTGGAAGAGTTTTAGTTAGTCTGAGGTCCTGGGCACGGGGGACAGTGGGCTTCTGTGAGAAGCTTGCTGGATTGAGTAGTCAACTTCTACTCAATCAGGCTGGGTGGAATTGGTCTCCCTGGGTAATTGGAGCTCAACAGCAACAGTATCGACAGCTTCACAGGATCAGCTAGCAGTTCAGGTAAGTGCAAAAATTAAGTTTTTAAAGCTTCCTGTTTTCCAGTCTATGAATATTTACATATTTTCTGTATTTCAACATATGGGTATTACAAATAGTTTGGGAGATATTAAAATAATTAATATTTTTAATGGGGTTCCTATGTCTAAACTTAGGGAAAATAAAATATTAATGTGAATTAATATAACACTGTGTTAGAAGGGTCCAAAAGTCATTGATCAAGCCAGAGTTAATCTTAGCCATTGATTAGGGACTTAATCTCGGCCATTGATTTGTCAATGAGAAAAGTATAAGAGGAGGCTTGAGGGTCACTTGGAGGACACACTGAGGGAGACTAGTCAGTTCAATTTCTGGAGCGAGGTTAGCTGAGAAATTCGAACTAGTGGTCTGGTGAGTAGTCAGGAGACAGGAAGTACGGAACAGAGGGAAGGGATCAGCCATTGGAGACCAGCGCTGAGGTAGGAGGGGCAGACACAGAGGCAGTAGGAGACTGCGCAGTCACTAGAGGGCCTGCGTGGGTGACGCAGAGAGACCCAGGGCTGATGCAGTCAAGCAAGGGCTGATGCCAATGTTTTTAAAACTGGAACCAGTGATCGGACCGGTCCACCTAATGAACTGGGTTACCGACCGGAACTGGTTGAACCGGGACTGGTTAGGTCTAAACAAACCAATTTTAGAAAAATACATTAAATAATTAATTTAACAATTAATTTTAAATTGAACAAAACTATTTTTAAAATTTAAAACCATGATTCCAAGCCAATAGAGACAAAATATGCAAAGTTTTGCTCATTTATATACCATGTAAAGGTGAATATATCAAAATAGCACCGAGTGCAATACATATCATCGACAAAATAGTAAAATACATAAGCAATGAGGCTCTAAATGGCCTATAAAGTCCAAAAACAATGTTGCAAGCTATGAGGCCATTGGCCTACTACAAGTCTACAGTGTACACATGATCAATCATCAAGTTCATCACCACTACTAGACACAAGATCATCATCAGGAGCTACATAGACATCATCTGGTTCAGAGCCTGAGGATGCCCAAGCCTGATATGCAATCTCAGTAGCAATGCCACCAATAACAATAGAAGTGGACCTAATGGAAGCATGAGTTTGTTGACCTGCACAACTAGTGCCTTCCATTGGTTCTTTGCCTTTCCTTGATGCCGCTACTGATCCTGGTTCTGATGCTGCCACAAAATCTGCTTCATCCCCGCTAATGCCATGTCGATATCAAAATCAGCGTCAAACACAGGATCTTTAGTCTCCTCCACCCATTCTGATGTTGGATCAATATTGTCCAACACAATGGGATCTAGATCAGGTGTTTTGTTCATCATTTGGTTCCTCCTGAGTCAAAGGTTGTATTGCACGAAAACAAGATCATTTAATCGTTTTTGTTCCAAACGATTTCTCTTCTTCGTGTGTATGCGCTCAAAAACAAACCAATTGCGCTCACAACCTGAAGCACTGGAAGTTTGGCTAAGGACTCTAATTGTAAGCTTTGCAATTGAGCACACTGGCCACCAAATGACTCCCACCAGTGTGCTGCAAAGAAAAAGACATTAATTAGTAACTTAGTTTATAATTTTAATTGTAAAGAACGTAAACAATTTTAACTTGAAAAGAAAAACAAATTGGAAATCGGAAATGCTTACCTGGTTGATCCACATCTCTTTCCATCTTTTCCAAGTTTTTGCCAAAGGTACCACTTGCCATATTGAAAACAGTAAGTTGTCTATGTATTTCCAACTGGTCTGCATGGGTAGGGACCATGCGCTCCAAGCAATCAATCAATCCAGCTCTGACCTCCCCATCCTGCAGATCTCCTAGCTGATCTTTATAATGATACTTTGGGTTCAAAAAATACCGAACTACATGTATAGAACAATGGAGTTGATTGTTCCATCTATTATCAATGATCTCCCATATACGGCCATATTTAGCTAACTTGTCCTTGTAAGTTGTCTGTATCTGCTCCTTTCCCTGATCCATAGCCTCATAAATGTAGTCCATGGCCAATTTTTCTCCATCCACCATCCTTAGCACCTTAACAAGGGGCTCGGTAATTTTCACAAGCTCTACAGACCTTTTCCAAAAATAATTGTCAAACACTTTCTTTTTGGTGTCTTTTCCATCTTTTCTATGAGCCACCGAGATTCAGAGCATTCTTCAGAAGAAAACATTTTCTGCAAGTTTTTATGTTGACCATTGAGACATTGCAATGTGAGGAAGTGAGTTGCAAATCTTGTAATTGCAGGCCTAACAAGCTCTTTGCCCCCAGTATTTTTCCTCATTAGGTTCAATACCCATGAGTGGTTGTAAATGTATTTTGTAATGCACTTGGCATGCTCTACAATGTTTTTTACCCACTCCACTTTGCCTATGTCCTCAAGCATGAGGTCTATGCAATGTGCAGCACATGGAGTCCAAAATATGGTCCTATATTTGGACTCAAGCGTCTTTCCAACAAGAACATAGTTTGAGGTGTTATCGGTGATGACCTACACAATAGTCTGCTCCCCAACTTCCTGAATAATGTCATCCAAAAGCTCAAATAGAAGGGTTGCATCCTTCACCTTATCAGATGCATCAACTCATCTCAAAAACATGGTTCCTTAAGGGCAAGAAACAAGGAAATTAATGATAGTGTAGTTCTTTCCATCGGTCCATCCATCTGACATGATGGAACAACCTGTTTTGAGCCATGAGTCTTTAAACTCAACCAAATACTCATCAATGGAAGATATCTCTTTTTGCAAAAGAGGTCCCCTCAAGTCATGCATACTAGGGCCTTTGAAGCCCTTTCCTACAGCTCTAACAGAGTCCCACATAGCTTGGTAATAAGGTGAGCGAGCAACGTTAAATGGGATATCTGAATCATACCACCATCTAGCAATGTATTGATGAGAAGTTTATTTGCATTGTTTTTTCCAATGTTGATCCAAAGTGGGTTGACGACTTGGCTGGGAGGAAGTGGGATTAGAAGAGGTAATGTTGGTAGAAGATGAGAAATAACTTTGGATGTTTGTTCTCTTTGTTCCTTTTGATGGTTGGCCACAAGAAGGATGAACATAGTGAAAGGGGTCATTGGTGGAAGGGATAGAAGTTGAGTCTTGAATCTCATAATCATCATACCCACTCTCTTTCATGGCTTCTAATAATTCCCTCTTCCTTGCAATGTCATCTTGGATGGCCTTCTCCCTAGCCTTATCCTCATAAAACTTTTCAAGCTTGGAAATGTATTCTGCCCTAATAGGACCTAACACTGCATTTGATGCATCACATGGCTTTACTTGGCCTCTTACCCCAGCTAAGTGTTGTTTCAATTTAAGAATACCCCCACCTCCAATAGATTTATGGCATAATTTGCATATCATTTTTCCGTCAATTACATCACAATGAGCCCATGCACTGTCCTATCCTTTTGGAGCCATGTTTGCTTGAAATAATTACAATTTGCAAAGAATCTGCCATTTAAAAAAAAAAATTGCAGCTAAGAAACATGGAAAACCAAAGCTAAATTTAGGAAAACAAATGCACATGTAGGCTACAAACTTTGATAGCATAGAACTAGAGATTTGATAGCATAGATGATAGAAGTGGGAAGTTTATAAATTTATAACGCATAAAAAAATGTAATACCTGGACAGCAGTCAAATGAGAAATTTTCAAGTGAAAATCCTTACCTGGAAATGAAAACTAGCTTCCTTAGCCTCCTCTTGAAGATTCCAACTCCACTGACCACTACAAACTATCTCCAAAATAGCTTCAACTCCAACTCCAAACCTCCAAGATGACTACTCCAGCACTCTCCAAGCTCACAAGCAAACTCACAAACACTCTAAATGAGATGTGTGACACAAATGAGAGGGAGAAGGGGCCCTTAAAGGCTTGGAGAGGGTGTTTTTGGAGGGAAAGGACCCTTACTTTCCCTCCAAAAACCCTAAACCACCTTGGATAAGCCGTTGCGTGGGTCCTCCACGGGCATGGCAGATAACCGACCAATTTAGGCTGGAACCGACCGGTTTGACCACAAATCGGCCGGTTAGGGCTAAAAATCGGCCAAATGACCTTGCTGACCGGGTTTTTCAGTGGGTTCAGACTAGTGGCCTTGCTGACCAGCCGGTTTGACCGGTTACAGGTTAGGACTGGTCAGTTTTAAAAACACTAGCTGACGCAGAGTGTCTGAGAGCCACGTAGAGATCAGCGCAACTGATGCTGGGATTAGGAGAAGTGCTGGAGAATTTTTCTCTTTGTGGGTAAGCCAGTTTGGCACCCTCTTGTACTGAAGAATTGTTGAATAATAAAATCCTCCCTTGCTGCATTGGTTTTCCCACATTGGGTTTTTCCAGGGACTATTGTCCAAAATATCTGTGTCAATGTGTTGATTCTTGTACATGTGTTTGTTTCTGTATTATGGTGTGATATCTGCAGCAGAATTTATTTTAATGTTTATTGAAGGAATTTCATAAATAACTTAATGAAGAATAAGTAGGAAAAGTAAATCAAATTTTGTAGTGATAGAATTTTCACATGGTATCAGAGCGAGTAATCAGAGGCAGGAAGGGAAAATCAGTCATGGGTCGAGACCATGATGCAGAGGCATCCACGTCAAGGGACTCGCACATATTTTCAGAATATTGCACAAGAGAAAGAGACTTCGATTTCTCTATGTTGGCTTCCAGGCTGGAAGAAGAAGTGGCTTGTATGACTAGTTTTGCATCATCAGAAGTGTGGTATATAGATAGTGGAGCCTCGTGGCATATGACGAGAATCAGGGAATGTTTCTCAGAATATCGAGAAGAGAAGATGAACTTTCAAATCACCATGGGGAACAAGGCAAAGTGTACTCCAGTAGGGAAGGGTACCATAGTTTTTCAAATAGAATCAGGAGAACGGTTTCGTGCTACAAATGTGCTGCATGTACCAGGATTGGGGATGAACTTAATTTTCGTGTCGCAACTTCAAGGCAAGGGCTATGATGTCTTCTTCATCAAGGAGATGGTATACGTCAAACACCCAAGCTGGAAAAAGAAAGTGCAGATCGGGATCAAAAGTATCAGGTTGTATAGATTACAACTAGAATCACCAATGGGACTAATAGGCAATCATGAAGACGGGGATGTTGATCCCACCTTATACAGGCAACTCATAAGGTCCCTGATGTATCTGGTCAATACCAGGCCAGACATTTGCTACGTTGTCAACACCCTCAGTCAGTTCATGGTGGAACCGAAGAGGGCGCACTGGGCAGCAGCCAAACATGTTCTCAGGTATTTACAGGGAACAGTCAATTATGGACTCTTGTACACCAAGAGTAAGGATATCAGATTGAGTGGATTTACTGATGCAGATTGGGCAGGAAGTTCAGTGGATTGGAAAAGTACCTCTGGGTACTATTTCAACATTGGATCAGGAATGACCTCCTAGTGCAGTAGGAAACAGAAGTCCGTGGCTCTGAGCTCATCTGAGGCAGAATATATGGTGGCAAGCACAACTTTGTGTGAGGCCATATGGCTTAGAAAACTGCTTGTGAACCTATTTAGAAGGAATATGGAGGCGACCAGGATCATGTGCGATAATCAGAGTTGTATCAAGCTCTCTGAGAATCTAGTGTTTCATGATAGGCCGAAGCATATTGATATCCGATGTCACTTTGTCAGGGACTGTGTCCAACGAGGAGCTGTACAGTTGAGCTACACTCCTAAAAGAGAACAGGTGGCGGATATCCTCACCATGGCCCTTGGAAGGACAAAGTTTGACTGCTTCAGAGAAAAGATGGGGATGGTAAAGAACCTGTTTCAGTAGCAAAAATGGGAGTGATAACAGCACGGATGCAGAGGGAGTTGCAGTGTGGATGCAGTGTTGGGAAAAAGGACCAGCAGCAGCCCGGATGCAGTGTTGGGAAAAAGGACCAGCAGCAGCACGGATGCAGACGGAGATGTCATACATATGCAACAGAGCTATGGGCAGCAGTACAGGATGCAGCAGTGCAAAGGATGTTGGGCAGGGAGGCTTAGCATCAGCATAGGGACCGATGTCAGATGATCAGGGTGATATTGAGTGAGGAGTATTACTAGAGCACATTCCTCGCTAAGAGGGAGTGTTGATTTGAGGTAGCACCGGATGTGCTCTAGCCATGAAATTGGTGGAGAGGCTAAAGCACATGAGATCTCCAATACCCAAAAATGGTTTGGGCAAATTCTAAACAGTTTGGGAGATATTAAAATAATTAATATTTTTAATGGAGTCCTTAAGTCTAAACTTAGCGAAAATAAAATATTAATGTGAATTAATATAAAACTGTGTTAGAAGGGTCCAAAAGTCATGGATCAAGCCAGAGTTAATCTTAGTCGTTGATTAGGGACTTAAACTCGGCTATTGATATGTCAACGAGAAAGGTATAATAGGAGGCTTGAGGGTCACTTAGAGGACACACTAAGGGAGGCCAATCAGTTCAATTTCTGGAGCAGAGTTAGCTGAGAAATTCGAACTAGTGGTCTGGTGTGCAGTCAGGAGGCAGCAAGTACGGAATAGAGAGAAGGGATCAGCCAATGGAGACTGGTGTTGAGGCAAGAGGGGCAAACGCAAGGCATTTTAGGCAAACGCAGAGGCAGCAGGAGACTGCACAGTCACTAGAGGGCCTGTGTGGGTGACACAGAGAGGCCCAGGGTTGATGCAGTCAAGCAGGGGCTGATGCAGAGTGTCTGGGAGCCACGCAGAGGTCAGTGCAGCTGACGCTGGGACTAGGAGAAGTGATGGAGAATTTTTCTCTTTGTGGGTAAGCCAGTTTGGCACCGTGTTGTACTGAAGAATTGCTAAATAATAAAATCCTCCCTTGCTGCACCGGTTTTCCCACATTGGGTTTTTCCGGGGGACTATTGTCCAAAATATCTGTGTCAATGTGTTGATTCTTGTACATGTGTTTGTTTCTATATTATGGTGTGATATCTGCAACAGAATTTTTTTTAATGTTTATTGAAGGAATTTCATAAATAACTTATTGCAGAATAAGTAGGAAAAGTAAATCAGATGTTGTAGTGATAGAATTTTCACACAAAGTGGTCATAGGTTTGCAGTCCATCATCTCGAACTTCTTTAGAATCTTTGATCACATACTTTCCTTGACCCAAATAGATTTCATTTGGTCCTTGCTAGACTTCTAGTCCCAAATAGTAATGCATTAGCCCAAGATCCTTCATGTCAAATTTTGCTGCTAGTTGCTTCTTACATTCTTCAATTTGACCTTCTACGCCTGTCAAGAGAAGATCGTCTACATACAGAAAATAATTACAGGTTCATTGTTTACAACCTTAATATAAAGGTTCGAATCAGCGAAACTTTTTGTGAAGCCTATTCTCTGTAGGTATGCATCCATTCTAGCATACCATGCCCTTGGTGCTTGCTTGATGCCATATAATGCTTTCTTCAATCTGCAAACATATGCCTTCCTATCTTTGACTTTGAATCCCAAGGGTTGTTCTATATCGACTTCTTCATCTATAGTGCCATTCAGAAACACAGTCTTCACATCCAGTTGGTGGATGTTCCATCCCATCGATGCTGCCAGAGACTAATGATCAAATCGTTGTATATCTTGTTGCTGGAGCAAATGTCTCTTCATAGTCGATGCCTTCAAGTTGAGAGAGCCCTCTAGCCACAAATCTTGCTTTATACTTATCTATACTTCCATAAGCTGCATGTTTGATCTTATAGATCCACATAGAAGTAACCACAGATTTGTCTTTGGGTCTAGGTACGATTTCCCAGACCCCATTCTTCATTATAGATTCATACTCTTCATTCATGGCATCCTTCCATTCTTGATGTTCTATAGCCTCTTCAAAGGTGGATGGTTCAGCTTCTATTAATTTTGTCATGAATGCAACATACCCAGAATATTTCTTGGGTCTCTTACTTTCTCTAAGTGATCCTTGTGCTGCACCATGACCTTTTGCATCAAGTAGTGTGGATTTCAACCACTTAGGTCTTTTCCTTGTTTCTGGAATGACCATGGGTTGAACAGGGTCACTTGGCCCTTCTTCTTCATGGTGTGATCCTTCTCCTTCCTTGTCAACTTCCTCAAATTTCAGAAGTTCTTTGTCATCAAAATCTATGGAAAGTTCTTTTTACTTCTTGAATGCTATACTCTCATCATATATGACATCACAACTAACTTCAATGTGATGTACATCTTTCATATAGATTATGTAGGCCTTTGATGAGTTACTATACCCAACAAATATTCCCTTCATACCGGAAGGATCCAATTTCTTTCTTTTGTCCTTTGGTATATGAATATACACAGGACACCCAAAGATTTGGAGATGATCTACAGATGGCTTCTTCCCAGTGAAGACTTCTTCCGAAGTCTTGTTATCTAGAGATCTGTGAGGACATCGATTTTGAATGTAAATTGTTGTATTTGTTGCCTCTCCCCACAAAAACTTAGGTAGATCTTGATCATGTAACATTGCTTTTACACTTTCTTCAATGGATCTATTCTTTCTTTCTGCGACTCCATTTTGTTCGGGATTGTATGGGACTATCAACTCCCTCTTAATCTCAGACTCCTTACAGAATGCTATGTATATTCTCCTCCATTATCAGATCTCAATATCTTGATTCTTCTTTCTGTAAGATTCTCCATTTCAGCCTTGAATTCTTGAAATTTTGTAAATACTTCATCCTTGGTTTTCATTAAGTAAACCCAGGTCCTTATTGAATGATTATCTATGAATGTGACATAGTATAGATGGCCTCCAAGTGATTTTGGAGTCATAGGGCCACACACATCAGAGTGAATGAGATCGAAGGTTTCTTTCCACCGCGAAGCACTGCTTCCATATGGTCTCTTGGTATTCTTGCCCAATTCACATCCCTTGCATACACCTTCATGATCCTCCTTTAAATTCGGTATTTCATCTACTATGGAACTTAAAGTTGGAAGTATTTTGAAATGTAGATGACCAAACCTTCGATGCCAAAGTTCACATAGAATAATCTCAGTGTGAACTATGGCTTGGTTTACGGAAGATATTAATTTGTAAAGCCTTCCTTCTTGGATACCAATAACTTTTGCTTGATCTATGCTTGAGTCCTTTCCCCAAACAACTACGTTTCCATCAATGAAGGCTACTCTATCTCCTTTGTCTTCTAAACTTGAAATAGAAAGTAATTTTTTGTGCAAACCTGGAACAAATTGAATGTTGTTGAGATGGATGTTGCTTCCATCCTCGAGTTTTATGGAAGTTGATCCAATGCCTTTCACAGGATAGCTCTTGTTGTCTCCAAGTTCCATAGAGTAAGCAGATTTTCCTTTTGATAAGGTCTTCAGTTGGTTGGAGTGGCTAGTAATGTGCCTTGATGCACCACTATCAGTTACCCAGATGTCTTCGTCTTGGAATGTACCATAGACAGCTGAGAAGAGACCTTCATCCCTTTCATTTATTGATACCTTCTTTGAAGAGAATAAGAAACTTCATGCTTCCTTGATACCTTTCTTGAGTTGGATTGCAATTTTCTTATTGACCTTCTTCATTGTATAGGAGATCTCCATGATGCCCTTGGAGAACCAAAGCTTTGAAACCATGTTGAGAATTCAATAGGGCAATGAATATGTTAATTCTCTTAACTTGATAACTATTTGTGTTATCTTTTACTTGTTAGCTTTGTTCGTTATTATTCCAATGTGCAATACATCAAACAGCTACCAAAACAGTATGAACAGTGATAGCATATACACTGCAAGCCAGGGCCAAAACCCCTCCTCTCGAGGGGAAAACTCTTATATCTCTTCTTATATTTCAGATCTTTCAATTGACGAATACCGTGACCTAGACTCAGATAAATACCCTCCAAGATCAAGTCTACGACGGCCTCCTGCTGCAATGTCTTCGACCTCCCAATAGATCCAAAATTCTGCTCCCAGCAACTTTGTTGCTTCTCTAGGAGACTTCGATCTCCCTCTAATAGCCTTTGTCTTGACTTCGCCTGCCTTGTCTTGAGTATTAGGTCTACTAAGATGCCATAAGAGACCTTTGCTTGCCTTCCCTTCTCTTTTGCTTCTAAAATCGAACCACAAGAGATGCCAGCGCAAAAACCCTAACTTCGATCTTCCCAAGAGAGATAGATAAGGCCCAAAAACACTTCGACTTCTTTGACTTTCTCTTCTTCACCCTTCCTTCTTGAATTCTTCTTCTTCTGCTTCTTCGCATAAGAGATGAGTGAGTGAGTGATCCAAATGGAGGACGAGTTCCTCTTATATATAGGTTTCTTCAAGGGTTGACGTGGCTCTTCATGTAGGCCGACTTGATCTTGGAGGTATTTTGACCAATGTTGCACGAAGCGGGAGCGAAGCGGGAGCGGAAGCGGGAGCGCGGAAGCGTCATTTTCCAAAAATCTAGGAAGCGAAGCGTCCGCGGAAGCGTCTGCTATATATATATATTTTTTTATATTTTTTTGCATTTATACTCAAAACAAACATCCCAAATACCAAATTAATTGTAGAAGACATGAAAACATGCATATTTTTGCATAAATCAAGATAGATATGGCATCCATGATTCCATTGTAGTTACTAGTATGTACAACAATCATCTATATTCTAGCTATTACAAACATACATCAAATTTTTAAGCATATTATAAAACATAAAACATTTAAGCATATTATAAAACATAAAACATAGAGCATATTATGATTTATCTAGCAAGTGAGCAACTGTCAACATTTGTCATGTCCAAAATTCAAATAATAATGTTTACAAAATATGTCACTTGGTCACCGCCAAGCCAAAAAGGTTCAAAATTCAAATTCACAAGTCTACAAGTCTAATGAGTAATCTATGACAAAAAGTAGTAGATTGTGAATATATCTACTAATCTCTCCTCCTTCCACCACGAATAGAACGTGGTGGCGGGCCTCCACGTGGTGGCAATGAAGAAGATGGTGTCTGTGTAAGTCGTGGCACTGAAACTGATGAAGAAGAACCCCCTGCTGTTGGTGTTGAACCATGGAACCTAGGAACCAAGGGACCAGATGGGGGTGGGGGTGGTGGCATATCAACACGGTCATCATCATCCTAAAATCGCTCAAAAAATTCATGCAAAAAAAAAAAACACTAGTTAACAAAAAAATTAAAAACATGAATTAGAGAAATGCTTTATAAGGGAAAATTGGAAAATTCATACCACAATGGACATACCTGGATAAGAGCATCCTCTAATTGCTCTAGTCGCAACACTCCATCCTCCAAATTGGGCTCCTCTGGATTCTTGTCCCAAATCAACAAGTCTTTATTAGACTTTGCATCTTCACAGTAATGGGACAACAATCGCAAGTTGTAATGAACATAAACCAAGCTCTCTGCCCGGTCTAAATTCAACCTGTTCCTTTTAACACTGTGGATGAAAGAATAAGAGCTCCAACACCTCTCTGCAGAAGAAGTGTTTACCACCTGTGATAGCACCCGCAATGCCAAACTCTGTAGAAGTGGAGTACCCCCTCCATGCATGTTCCACCACTCAAGAGCAGAAAAAGTCTCTCGATCTTGAATTGCATGCATGCTCCCAAATGGACCAGTGTTGAGCGTATAGTTGCTCACCTGTCTCCGTACCAATGCAGCCTCCTCATCATCAGGGATTAATTACTCAATGCAGCCATATATTTTTCGTGAACCTCTCTATCTTGGTGTGGTTTTTTCCTGCTTCCCCCCCCAGGTGCTGGTGTTGAAAGCCATGATGGATGATAGTATTTAGGTGTCAAAACATATGCTAATGCATGCAATGGAATATTTAGCATTTCCCATCGGTTTTGCACCTCTACACGAATATAATTGTACAAGGTGGTATCTCTAGGCTCAACAATGTCTTTAATCTGCCCCAACATGCTATCCATTTGCTCATACACCTCCCCAATTACTGGTCGATCTGAATCTGCAAACTTGATCATGTAATAAATTGGTTTGGTGAATTGCAAAACATATTTAACCTGTGACCAAAAGTAACTGTCAAGAACAGTGTCCTTGACTGCATTAGCACCATCTGTGTCAGTGTTAATTTCATCCCATGTTTCAGCACACACCAGATTAGTTAAAGCTTGTCTCACCCTCACTAGCCGCCTAAAGGTGAGGTAATAACTAGCAAATCTTGTCTTTGCAATTTTAAGCAATTGCAACTTGGAGTAAGTGCCATAGAAGTAGTTTACCCTTGTATGCCCTGTGATGAATTTAATGAGCTGCTTCCCTTTCCTGTAAACTTCAGCAATCCACCCACAATCTTTGTGTTTCACAATATCATGCATCAAAAGGTTCAATGTGTGAACCAGGCACCCAGACCAAAAGATGTGTGGATGAGTACGCTCAATAATTTTTCTTGCTGCCTTACAATTTGCTGCATTATTTGTGATCACTTGAACCACATTATTCGGACCAACATCTTTGATTGATTTCAATAGGAGATCTGCAATGTTTTGTGCAGTTGCACTGATGGAGGAGGAGTCATGACATGCAATAAATACTGCACCACTAGAAGAAACACCAAGTACATTTATCAAATGTTGGTTTCTAATATTTGTCCACCCATCTAATACAATGGATACCCCAGAATCCACCCACTCATGTGTAAAACGTGTCAAAGCTCTTTGAACCTTAGCTTTTTCTCTTTCTAATAACACTGTTCTAGCTTTCTCATAGTTGGGGGCCTTGTATCCTTTTGGGGCTTCATTGATGGCCTTTACCATGTCATGCCAATAGGGAGAGCGAAGCACATTGAATGGTACACCGCAAGCACAAAGAAAACGGACTATCTTTCCATCCACATCATCCCTCCCAGCAACATTAAGGAAATCCCCTATTGTTCTTCTACCTCCAGAGGTTGCAGAAGTACCATGAGGAGATGGGCAACTACCAAATTTAGAGGTTGCACTTGATTCAGAATGAGTTTTTTGTTTCTTGTTTTTTTGTTGTACAGCCATCTCTATTTGGATGTATTTTCTTCTTTCTTCAGTTGAAATGTTTGGGCAAATTTGTACCCCCACAGAACCCTTTTTTTCATCACTGTCCAGCACCCCACAAAGATGCCTCCTCAGACGGGTATATGAACCAAAATATGGTTTTCCTCCATGACAACCATGAGGGCACACAAATTTGTAAGATCCACCACCCTTTCCCCCATCAAGTTTGGTCACATAGTTCCACAAGGGTGTTGATGTACCTTTCCCATCTTGTGCTTCAGTGTCCCCTTCAAGTTCATCCCCTTCCTCTTCAAACCCTTCCTCCTCATCATACATTGGGTCACTACTATTAGGACCAAGTTCATCCCCTTCCTCTTCCCTTCTATTCCTCACCCTTGCCATCATTAAAACCAAGAGTGGAATGATACATAGAAGCCAAAAGAACACCATCTTGGAATATGGATATAGGTGGTGGACAACCTGTAAATAAAGGAGCAAGTAGAAACAATGGGAAAGAGTAGGAGAGGGAGGAGAAAAATACAAATTTTTTTTCAAAAAAACAAGGGAGTTTGGGGTTTGAACTTACCTCTTTAGCTCTTGTAGATGAAGTCCTCCAAGCTCTTGCTCCAAGCTCCTCCTCCTTCTCCTAGCTCCTCCTTCTTCACTCCTCCAAGCTCTCCTCTCTTCTCCTCTCCTTTCCTCTCTTCTCTTCTCCTCTCCTCTCTTCTCTTCTCCAACTCTCATAAACTCAAAGTGAGAAAATGAGGAATGAATGGGAGCTTTATGCTTTTCATTCCTCACCCTAAACTCACCCTAACCCACCCCCTCATTGCTAAGTTAAGTTAACTTTAAAAAAAAATTAAAAAAATGAGACATTTTTCCTTGCCCGCGCGGTTTTTTCGGAAGCGCTCCGAAGCGCTCGTGAAGCGTACGCTTCCGGGCCCGAAGCGTGGCGCTTTCGGAGGCCCGAAGCGCCCTCCGAAGCGCGCTTCGGGGCCCACGCTTCATAAAAACCAGGAAGCGCATTAAAAACTCGGAATCGCGCTTCGGGATTTTTGGAATCGCGCTTCCTGGAGCGCTTCCGGAACGCTTCCGTACGGGGCGCGATTCCGGCCTAGGATCCGGGGGGGGGCGCTTCCTGCAACGTTGATTTTGACACTTTAAAGACAGTAAAATTTTCTTTACAATTTACAATGTGCCCATAGGGTCATCAATATATGACAATGACTCTTATACCTAGGACAAACACTAAAAGCACTCAATGGGTGCTTGACCTATAAAATAAAAGAACTTGAGCATGAAACCCATGCTCCAATAATATAATAATTTCTTTTTCACTCTATATTTACAAGAATACATTTTCATACTTATGAAGACTGAACCCAGTCACACATTTTTCAACACTCCCTCTTAACTAGGGAGGTATTCATAAGAGGTACATGGTCATTCTCAATCTGAAGAGATCTCATAAGAAGAGTTGGGTTGGTAACCCATATGTCTAGCATCATATTAACCAACATTATCACATAGCAAAGCCTTGACTAACAACTCTATCTCTCCACAAGATCAGAACACAATGCTGGCGAGACTAATGATGTATAGACACCATCATCATTGGCTCCCAAGGTACATACTCCACCCGAGTGTTCACAGAGAATGACCTCCCATTGGACTATTCTTATCTTAGGTAGCTAATCCTCAAAGAATATCGGTCCACCACTACTCTTGTCTTGAATGCCCTACCACATTCTCAAAGAGTATCGAATGGCAGATGGTTACCAAATCCTCCATTCTTTCTTCCCATGTGAAGACAAGAATGTAGTGTCTATCTCTCCTTGCCAATTAGGGAGAACAAATCCACCAAACCAAGCCTGTCCCTTAAGTATACAAGCTTCTTGTTTGAAAGTGATTTTGTCAATATGTCAGCTACCTGTTCCAGTGTTGATAATATCGCCGAGATATCGGCAATATTCGGAAATATCGCGATATTTTCGGCGAGCCAAAATATCGCGATATTTTCGGAAGCAATATCGCGAGATTTCCGAAATATCGCCGATATTTCGGAAAATATCGCGCGACGATGGAAAAAATTGCCTGGTGACAGGCAAAACTTTCCGCGTGGCCTATAAAAATCCGTTTTTGGTTTTTTTTTCATATCATTTTCATTTCTGATTGCTGAAGAAGGAATGTGGTTGCTGCCAAGGAGGGTTTGAGCGTTCCATAGCCATTATCGCCACCAACAACGAAGATTTCTTTAAGCTGCAAGTACCAAAAACAGTGAGACAATCTCATTTCTTCCATACAATCATTTTGCTTGATTTTTGTTTTCCATTTCAAAAGATTTTTATGCCCATGACCAAATGCAAGGGTTTTAAATTTATCATCATAGTGTGTAGGAGAGAGATGCACTGAAACTCTTTGCAAAACATGTTTAGGAAGTAGTGGGAAAGACCTTGGTGAACCATGATGAAGGACTATGACTTAATGAGAGGAAGGATCATATAGACAATGTCTCTGGAATTTTTAATTTTATTGTAACCTACCAGAATATAACTGTGACTTTTGGGTTCCAATCTGTTTCACTTTGCCTTGGGAATATGAGCCCATGCACCCAATACAAAATTGAAGGTTTGAAGCCGCAGCATTTCTCATATGGAGTCATATCTTGAATTGCATAAATGGGAATCTAGTTGATAATGTGAGTTGCGTAGAAAATTTTGCCTTCATTTTCTTGGCTTGAAGCTTACATTGAACCATCTCAGAAAATGGTTTTATTCTTCCAAAGTTTTTAACTAAATGTATCATCCTCATGCATATAGCGATGAAGATCACTTTCCTTCAATAGTCTTAAATTGATTTCAGCAACAATTACCTGTTTAAGAGATGATGAAATGAGTTTTGCAATCTGTGATTTTAATTTTATAGATTCATTAATAAGTGCTGGCATACGTAGTGATGAAGAATCTCCACCCCAAAACTCTACTTTGTCAGTCAGATTGGGCTGCACATTCAACTGATATGGTGCTTGCAAAACACTAAGTTTCTCAATCCCAAGTTTTGTTTTCTTGCTTGCAACTAGTGGCCGGTGCTCAATATCAAGCACATCTTCTATACAAGCACAATAAAATTTCACATAAAACTTGCAAGCACAGGAAAGTTGATGGGGCTTCCTATCAATCGAGATGACTCTAGTATCATACCATGCCTGCCAAAGAGGAGTCACATGAACATTATTTTGAGTATAAGATAGCAAATCATTAAGCAAGAAAGTGGAATCTGTTGCCAAATAATACTGCATTGCTATTTGTAACTTTTAACTTTTAAGTTTGCCTCCTTATCCCTCTCTCTTCCTCACTGTTTCACTTGCAGCTTCGAGAAACATTGTTTACAACTTTACAGTGGTATAATACATCTAAACAGTGGCCAGAAAACTAATTAACAGTCACCATAATATATTGAGAAATCATTTGCATTCATTTGTTCGTCAGTGATCACTGTTTAGCATTTTTTTCATAAATTTTTAGGATTGACATGCTAGTTTCAGCGTTTGATATGAATGATTTGGATCTCTGGTAATAAGTTAACAATGGTAAAATTTGGCTTCTAAAGTCTCTATAAATTAATGAAGAAATAAATCTAATTCATAAGGAACCTTGTTTGAAAGACTGGTGTCATACAAGTGAATTTTGGAAGACTGTTTGTTGAATACCGAGGTCTGATAATGCACCTACAGCAGTGGTATAATTACGTAACAGTGACATAATAAGTAATATACAATCACCTCATTTCCTTGGCATATCATATTGTTAGGCTCTTTCATTGCTTGGCATCTTTGGTTAAAGTGGCAATTATTGCATGATACAAGCTCACTGCCCTCTTAAGTCTGCTCTCTTTTTCATGCCCATTGCAAAATTGCAAATTTGCAAATAATGTAGCAAAAAAAGTTAAAACTGTTTTGTAAAATGATGTGGTTATTTGTAATTTTGTATTACTTATTCTCTAATTCCAATTTTTTTTGGTGCCTTAGGTTTCCTTTTGAGTTAGCCCACTACAAAATACAAATATGCCAAAAGCCTTGGATCCATTTTGGGAGTATGGGAGCCCTGATGGTGGGACAAATCGTGCATATCTTACATGCAAATTGTGTGGGACCAGGATGACAGGTGGGATTACACGACTGAAATACCATCTTGCTAGACTCAGTGGACATGATGTTGGGGTTTGTACAGTTTCTAGTCCGGAACTTATACAAAAAGCTCCTGAGGCAATTGATGAAAAGGACAAAAAGAAGGAAGAGACAGAAAGAAACAAAGCTGAACGTACAGGTAGATCTTTCGGGATATCTTCTTCTAATTTTGGTCCTGAGGGTAGTGGCCCTAGTGGGAGGGGCTCTACAGCTGGCACACCATCACATGCTACTACTAGTGTGACTGCGAGGTCATCATTTTTTGTTCCATGAACAAGAGTTGGAGCACAACCTGGGATAAAATCACTTGTTAAAAAGAAGGAGAAGCAAGAAGCAGATAGAGTCATGGGGAGGTGTATTTTCTGGAGTTACTTAACTCTCAGCATCACCAAAACCAATCCATTTTGGCAGCCAATGTGTGATGCTATTGCTGTTGTGGACCCAGGGTACAAAAGTGCCACATATGAGAAGTTGCGGGGGCCAATTCTTCAAGCAGAAAAACAAGACATCAACTCTAGATTGGCGGAGTTGAAAAAGACATGGGAAGTTACTGGATGCACAGTGATGTCTGATGGTTGGATAGATAGGAAGGGTAGGACCCTTCTAAATTTCTTGGTACATTGTCCTAAAGGTACCATGTTTATTAAATCGTTGGATGCATCAAAACATATCAAAGATGCAGCAACGATATGTGAATTGTTAGATGGGTTCATTCGAGAGATTGGTGTGCAGAATGTGGTGCAAGTCATAACAAACAATGCAGCTAATTATGTGTCTGCTGGCAGAATGCTTATGGAGAGGCATCCCACATTGTTCTTGACTCCATGTGCAGCACATTGTCTCAATTTGTTGCTTGAGGATATGGGGAAACTCTCCTTCATCAAGGAGGCGGTTGATATGGCTAGGAGCATCCCCAAGTTTATTTATAACCATGCTTTTGTTCTTAGCCTCATAAGGAGGTTCACTAGAAACAAGGAGTTGCGGCATCCTGCCATCACACGTTTTGCCACAACCTTTATTACTCTTCAGTCTTTGCTTCGATGTTAGTTTGAGTTGAAGCAAATGTTTGTGTCTGGTGATTGGCGTAATTGTAGATACAACAAGAGACATGACGGGAAAGCCATTGCAAAAATGGTCTACTTTGAGACATTTTGGCATGTTGTAGAAGAAGCATGTGCAATTAGCGAACCTATAGTAAAGGTTCTTAGATTGGTGGATGGAGAGAAGCCTGCAATGCCTTATTTGTATGAGGGCATGGATAGGGCCAAGGAGGCCATTCGTTCTTATTATGCAGACAAGGGTTCTGCTGGCCTTGATAGGCAGATGATGTTATGGGATGTGATCGATAGTCGGTGGACAGGGATGCTTCATCGACCCATTCATGCAGCAGCACTCTTCCTCAACCCCGCATTTTCATACAAATGCAACTTTGATTTTGATGGCAAGGTGATGGAAGGGCTCCATTCCTGTATTAAGAGGATAGTACCTGATCCTGTGCTTTGTAGCAAAATCAATCGCGAGATACAGTCTTATCGGGATTGTGTTGGCCTATTTGGCTTTGATGATGCTATTAGGGAAAGGACCCTCTTCATGCCACGTAAGTGACAAGTCATCACTCATTAGAAATTAGAATTTTCAATTTAGAATTTCCTTACTTATAAATTTATAATTCTATTTTTTTTAAATTCAATTATGTAACTTTTATTTGAAAGTTTAATTATGTTTTAAGTTTTTGAATTTTTTATTTCATTATTTTGTTGTAGATATTTGGTGGCGAAGCTCTGGGCACCAAATTTGCAAAAATTGGCCATACGAATCTTGAGTCAAACATGTAGCTCTTCAGAGTGTGAGCGCAATTGGAGTGTATTTGAGAAAATACATGCCAAAATCGCAACAGGTATAACTTTGAGCTCAAGCCTTCAGTTGAGCAATTACACTTATTGTAATTTTTAATTTTTAATTTACGACCTTCAAGTGTCAAGAGTCAAGAGTCAAGACTCATTACTTATTTTGACACTCTTACAGGTTGGAGTTCGCACGCTTTAACGATTTGGTGTATGTGCATTACAACATCCGACTTCGAGTGAGGCAAATAGAATCACCAATGGATCCAGATGCCATTTCCTTAGACAATATTAATGTATTGTCTCCGTGGAGGGTGGAGTTTGAGGAGCCCATATTGGAGGAGTCACCTTCATGGTTAGAGCAAGTGGCAGATGATCCATTAGAGTAGGGGCAGCAAGAGGAGGACTCGAAGTTAGAGGAGCAACAACACTTAGAGGAGGAGCAGGAGGAGGAGGAGGAGGACACTGCGGGAGCATCAGCATCAACACCATCTGCTATAGATATAGGAGAGCATAGCCCCATACCTAGGACTCATTATTTGACATTAGGTGCAGAGGCAGGGTCAGGGCCTTCTACTATTAGGGGCAGGCCTGGCAAATAGCCCATCATGTTTTCTCGTAAAAGGGGGAGAGGGCAGTGATTTCAGATAGATCGCTGCTAGTTTTATTTGTTATGCCACATCTAAATCATGATGATGAGATACTTTTATATATGTGATGTATTGGTTCTCCACATTTGAGTCCTTGAATGGACAATTATCAGGGATCAACAGGATTTGGTATTGCCTTTGATATATAATTTCTATTTGACATCATATATATCAGTGTTGTCTTCATATTTATGTGCCAATGTGTTTATTTCATGTTGTTATTGCTTTATATGTTTAAAAATTTGAAAAAAAATGAATATATTATGCATTTTTTATGCTTGCCGATATTTGTCGATACTTTGCCGATATTTTCGTTGATATTTCCGATAAGATATTTTCTGGACCCTCACCGATATTTTCCCGATACCGATATTATCAACACTGACCTGTTCATCAGTGGAGATCTACCGTAGTTGTAGCACACCATTTTGTACTAGCTCTTGAATATAGTGATACTTGTTGTTGTCTTTTCATGAAACACTGGATCCTCAGACAAACGAATGCAACTAGTGTTATCACAAAGTATCACTATAGGGTTCATCGGTCCTTCAAGCAAGTAGAGTGTTGATTTGGGGTAGCATCGGAGCCACGAAATTTGGTGGAGAGGTTGGGGCACATGAGATCTCCAATACCCAGAAAGGGTTTGGGCAGATTCTAAACAGACCAGGAGATATTAAAATAATTAATATTTTTAATGGAGTCCCTAAGTCTAAACTTGGGGAAAATAAATTATTAATACAATGTGTATTAATATGAATCTATGTTAGAATGGTCCAAAAGACATGGATCAAGCCAGATCTAATCTTTGTCGTTGATTAGGGACTTAATCTCGGTCGTTGAGATGTCAACAGGAAAAGTATAAGAGGAGGCTTGAGGGTCACTTGGAGAATACACCAGAGTGATCATTCATTCTATTCTCTAGAGCGGGGTTTGTTAAGAGAGATAGAATCAGTAATCGAGAGAGCAGTTGAGGGTCATTGAGTACAGAGAAATAGAGAAGGCAGAGATTGTGTCGGGAGAACAGCGCAGCAGCCAAGGAGAGTGACGCAAAGCCAGCAAGGGCCACGCAGAGGCAGCCAAGTGTTGCGCAGAGCACCAGAGAGGCCAGCATGTCTGACATAGAGGCTCCCAGAGCTAACACAGGGCCTCTTGGGGCTGACACAGGCCTAGAAAGGCTAACGCAGGGCCAGCGTGAGACAGAGGGGCTGACGCAGTCTAGTTTGGGTAGACGTTGGGGTTGCAGGAGCAGTTTTGTGCTGAGGAGCTGCCGAAAGGATTTTCCGGGGTTTCAGCCAGGATATTTCTCTCAAACTGTGAGGTATAGCTGCTAAGGAAATTCTCTGTTGGGTAGTCCAGTTCTGGCACCCAGATTGTACTCTGATATTGCTTAATAAGAAAACCCTTAGATAGCTGCACCGGTTTTCTTGCATTGGGTTTTTCCAAGGACATTTGTCCAAAAATAATGTTGTCGTGTGTTGTGTTTGTTCTTGTTTCTTTTAGTTGTTGATCTATAATATGTTGAGCATGCACTGGTGTTTATTTTCAGTGTTTACTTTGTAAATAACTTGTTAAAGAAAAATAACAAGTAGGTAGGAATAAATCAGAAAAAGTGCATGAAGGGTTTCTAAACTAAGTAAACTTAGAAACTTCAACATGGTATCAGAGCGTGATTGCAGATCACAGGAGGACTAAGAGACATCAGCCGAGTGGAGCAATAGCAGCAGAAAACAGTTGTCCTGAGGTGACAGAAGTTGTTTCTAGCAGTGCAGAGGCCAAGAAGTGTGACGCAGAGCCAGCCAGAGCCACGCAGAAGAAGCTGGGAGCTGCGCAGAGCCTCAGAGAGGCTAGCATTGCTGACACAGAGGGCTAGAGCACTGACGCAGGGCATCCCAGGGTTGACGCAGACCTATCTAGGGTGACGCAGAGCCAGTGTGAGGCAAAGAGGGGCTAACGCAGTTCACAGAGAGGCAGTTGCTGGAGTCTAGAAGGCTGCAGAAATATTGTAGAGTGGAGCTGGTGAGGTACTGTAGTCAGAACAGTACCTGATAGAGCAGGACCAGAGGAGTTGTTACCAAGGGTTTCCAGCCGAGGAACTTGGATCAGCAGTGCAGTTGCACAAGATGATCAAAGTAGGGGGCATCTCGACAAGTGGCAGAAGGATTTTGAGGAGGGAAATCAAGACTCAGAGGGAGTCCAGAAGAGAACTTCCAAACGGGAAGTAGAGACTCAAAGGAGTCGAATAGAGAACTTCTGGGAGGGAAGTAGAGGAGTGTCATGGCACTTCACGGGGTAAGAGACCAGGGTAGACCGGACAGAGCATCGAACTTTGCAATATAGAAGGCCAAAATCTTATCAGTGCTTGACAGGAATCGTGACAAGAACTGAAGGTTATAGCTATCCCAGTCGACCCCAATGATAAGGACAAGTACGAAGAGGCAATGGCAAGGGCCAAGTGCATTATCCTTGATGGGGTCAAGGATCATGTGGTACCACATATAGCCGTGAAGGAAATGGCAGTTGAGATGTGGGAGGCTCTTAAAAACCTGTACCAGCATACTTTTGTGCAAAGAAGAATGTTGCTCGAGAACCAGATGAGGTCGTATCAGATGAAGAAGGGTCAATTGATTGACACCTTCCTTGGAGGACTGAATGAGATCGGAGACCAGTGGATTGCTATAGGAGCGACACCGGATCAGGAGCTTATGGTGAGGACAGCCCTAAATGCTGTCTCAGAAGATTGGGAAGTGTTTGTCCAAAGTATCCTGGGCAGAGGGACTCTCCTACCTTGGGACGAGATGTGGGTAGCTCTTCGCCAAGAAGAGATCGGACGACAATCGAAGACAGGTAGCAACAACAAAGGGATCAAGGTTAAGGAGGAGGAGGATGTGGCCCTACCATCAGAGGGAAAGTAGGAAAAGCGAAAGAAGAAAGATCTCTCCAAGATCAAGTGCTTCCACTGTGGGGAGATGGGTCATTATGCGACCCAGTGCCTAAGGGAGAAGAGTAAGGGAGAGTCTCTCGAGACTAAGGCAGTGCCAACACGGGCAAAGAAGGAAGTTTTGACAAACAATGACTGTGCCATGAGTGCACACACGCCACTTGAGCGGAAGTGGGGAGACATCGAGCTGTAGTCAAGCGGACTACAGGCTATGAGGGGCAGGATCCTTGAGATACCCAGCCTCTTGGATTAGACCTTGCTATGGGAGCCCCGACGAGGAGTAGCAGGACTGGCTGAGTGGGTAGAGACAGATGTGGATGGAGCGGCAGAGAGAGCTATAGTGCAGGAGTCTTGAGACAGTGCAGAGCTAGCAGGTTGCAGCAGTACGAGAGGCACAGGAGTGTTGCACCAGTGTAGGAAGGCACAGAGAGGTGTGCAACGGTGCGAGATACAGGGAGGTAAGTTGGGAGATCAGTGACTTACTTCTCAGTAACTGAGTTGCAATGCAGCAGTGGGCAGCACGATGCAACATGATGAGAGGAGGTGCAGTGCAGATGTAGTGCTCGAAGAAAGGACCAGCAGCAGCATGGATGCGGAGGGAGTTGTCGTACAGATGCAGCAGTGGCAGTGGCAGAACCATGGGCAGCAGTATAGGAGGCCACGATGCAAAGGATGTTGGGCAGGAAGGCCTAGCATCAGCACAGGTACCAATGCCGAATGATCAGAGTAATACTCAGTGAAGAGTATTGCTAGAGCACAGTCCTCGCTAAGAGGGAGTGTTGATTTGGGGTAGCATCGGATGTGCTCCAGCGATGAAATTTGGTGGAGAGGTTGGGGCACGTGAGATCTCCAATACCTAGAAAGGGTTTGGGTAGATTCTAAACAAACCAGGAGATATTAAAATAATTAATATTTTTAATGGAGTCCCTAAGTCTAAACTTAGGGAAAATAAAATATTAATGTGTATTAATATGAATCTGTGTTAGAATGGTCCAAAAGACATGGATCAAGCCAGATTAATCTTAGTCGTTGATTAGGGACTTATCTCGGCCGTTGAGATGTCAACAGGGGAAGTATAAGAGGAGGCTTGAGGGTCACTTGGAGAATACACCAGAGTGATCAGTCATTCTATTCTCTGGAGCGGGGTTTGCTAAGAGAGATAGAATCAGTCATCGGGAGAGCAGTTGAGAGGCATTAAGTACAGAGAAACAAAGAAGGCAGAGATTGTGTCGAGAGAGCAGTGTAGTAGCCAAGGAGAGTGACGTAGAGCCAGCAAGGGCTCACGCAGGGCCACACAGAGGCAACCAAGTGCTGCGGAGAGCACCAGAGAGGCCAGCATGTCTGACGCAGAGGCTCCCAGAGCTGACGCAAGCCTAGAAAGGCTGACGCAAGGCCAGCGTGAGACAGAGAGGGGCTGGCGTAATCCAGTTTCGGCAGACACTGGGGTTGCAAGAGCAGTTTTGTGCTAAGGAGCTACCGAAAGGATTTTTTGGGGTTTCAGCCAGGAGATTTATCTCAAACTGTGAGGTATAGCTGCTAAGGAAATTCTCTGTTGGGTAGGCCAGTTTCAGCACCCAGATTGTACTCTAATATTGCTTAATAAGAAACCCTCAGATAGTTGCACCGGTTTTCCTGTATTGGGTTTTTCCGAGGACATTGGTCCAAAAATAATGGTGTCATGTGATGTGTTTGTTCTTGTTTCTTTTAGTTGCTGATTTGTAATATGTTGAGCATGCACTGGTGTTTATTTTCAGTATTTACTTTGTAAATAATTTGTTAAAGAAAAACAAGAAGCAGGTAGGAATAAATCAAAAAAAGTGCATGAAGGGTTTCTAAACTAAGTAAACTTAGAAACTTCAACATTGGGTAGCAGCTTCCTTAATCATACTACTTCTATGCTTACTTCACATGCTGCAACATATTCAGCGTCAGCACTACTCAAAGCAGCAGTGTCTTGTGTTCTGCTCATCCATGAGACCATGGAGGATCCTAAACTGAAACATCTCCCGTAGTGCTTCTTCCATCTTGTTCACTGCCTCCCCAGTCGGAATCTTGTATATCGAAACAACTGGACATCATTCCTTCTATTATATTTCAAACAGTAGTTGAAACTTGATGGTTCCTCTCAGATATCTCAAAATATGCTTTGCAGCTATCCAATGATCATGCTTCAGCTCCACTTGGAATTGACTGAATACATTTACTGCAAAACATATGTTTGGTTGACTATTCACCAAGTACATCAATGAGCCAACGAGTTGTCAATACCTGGAAGGATCCATAGGGCTTGATTCGAAACTCCTTAGTCTCTTCAAGTTTTTTATCATCAGAGTGGTCATAGTTTTGTCGTCCATCATCTCGAACTTCTTTAGAATCTCAATTGCATACTTTCCTTGACCCAAATAGATTTCATTTGGTCCTTGCCAGACTTCTAGTCCCAAATAGTAATGCATCAGCCCAAGATCCTTCATGTCAAATTTCGCTGCTAGTTGCTTCTTACATTCTTCAATTTGACCTTCTAGATCTGTCAAGAGAAGATCATCTACATATAGAAAATAATTACAGGTTCATTGTTTACAACCTTAATATAAAGGTTAAAATCAACAAAACTTTTTGTGAAGCCTATTCTCTGTAGGTATGCATCCATTCTAGCATACCATGCCCTTGGTGCTTGCTTGATGCCATATAATGCTTTCTTCAATCTGCAAACATATGTCTTCCTATCTTTGACTTTGAATCCCAAGGGTTGTTCTATATCGACTTCTTCATCTATAGTGCCATTCAGAAACACAGTCTCCACATCCAGTTGGTGAATGTTCCATCCCATCGATGCTGCCAGAGAGACTAATGATCGAATCGTTGTATATCTTGTTGTTGGTGCAAATGTCACTTCATAGTCGGTGCCTTCAAGTTGAGAGAGCCCTCTAGCCACAAATCTTGCTTTATACTTATCTATACTTCCATACGCTACATGCTTGATCTTATAGATCCATTTGGAAGTAACCACAGATTTGTCTTCAGGTCTAGGTACGATTTCCCAGACTCCATTCTTCGTTATAGATTGATACTCTTCATTACAGCATTCTTCCATTCTCTATGTTCTACAACCTCTTCAAAGGTGGATGGTTCAGCTTCTATTAATTTTGTCATGTATGCAGCATACCCAGAATATTTCTTGGGTCTCTTACTTTCTCTAAGTGATCCTTGTGCTGCCCCATGACATCATATAGTGTGGATTTCAACCAATTAGGTATTTTCCTTATTTCTGGAATGACCACGGGTTGAACAGATTCACTTGGCCCTTCTTCTTCATGGTGTGATCGTTCTCCTTCCTCCTCAAATATTGGAAGTTCTTCATCATCAAAATCTATGGAAAGTTCTTTTGACTTCTTGAATGTTATACTCTCATCAAATATGACATCACGACTAACTTCAATGTTATGTCCGTCTTTCATATAGATTCTATAGGCCTTTGATGACTTACTATAACCAACAAATATTCCCTTCATATCGGAAGGATCCAACTTCTTTCTTTTGTCCTTTGGTATATGAATATACATAGGACACCCAAAGATGCAGAGATGATCTACTGATGGCTTCTTCCCAGTGAACATTTCTTTTGGAGTCTTGTTATCTAGAGAGTTGTGAGGATATCAATTTTGAATGTAGATTGTTGTTTTTGTTGCCTCTCCCCATAGAAACTTAGGTAGATCTTGATCATGTAACATTGCTTTTACACTTTCTTCAATGGATCTGTTATTTCTTTCTGCGACTCCATTTTGTTCAGGATTGTATGAGACTATTAACTCCCTCTTAATCGCAGACTCCTTACAAAATGCTATAATCTCTTAGTATGTATATTCTCCTCCATTATCAAATCTCAATATCTTGATTCTTCTTTCTGTAAGATTCTCCACTTCAGCCTTGAATTCTTGAAATTTTGTAAATACTTCATCCTTGGTTTTCATTAAGTAAACCTAGGTCTTTCTTGAATGATTATCTATGAATGTGACATAGTATAGATGGCCTCCAAGTGATTTTGGAGTGATAGGGCCACACACATTGGAGTGAATGAGATCGAAGATTTCTTTCGACCGCGAAGCACTGCTTCCAAATGGTCTCTTTGTATTCTTGCCCAATGCACATCCCTTGCAGACACTTTCATGATCTTCCTTCAAATTCGGTATTTCATCTACCATGGAACTTAAAGTTGGAAGTATTTTGAAATGTAGATGACCAAACCTTCGATGCCAAAGTTCACATGGACTAATCTCAGTGTGAACTATGGCTTGGTTTATGGGAGATACTAATTTGTAAAGCCTTCCTTCTCGGATACTGTTGACCACTACGTGTCAACGACCCATTGCAGTACGCCCTCTTTTTTTGCAAAAGGGATAGCATCTGATCGATGTGTGTGTCGTTCAGCTATCATCATCAGCCTGACTTCCAAGATGTTATGTAAACCCATTTTGCATGTGTATAATGTAAATCAATGTTACTTGGGAGCGGGAGCGGAAGCGGGAGCGGGAGCGGGAGCGACCATTTTCAGAAGCTCCCGGTTTGGGAGCGAATCCCGGAGCGATTTTTTAAAAATATATATATTTTTTATATTTTTTAATTTTTGATACATATATGTCAACAAAAACATGTAGAATGATGAATTAGATATAAAAAACATAAAAAAACATAGATTGAACCATATAACAACAATCATCTAGAAGTTATAATCTTCATCAACCACGTCCGCAAGTTAGTAACATAGTAACATACAACATATTGAGTCTCATGATTCATCAATCTTAAAGTTTCAAGCTTTCAAAATTCAATATATAACATTTATCATCATTGATCACCAAAGTTGTACTTGTAAGCTAAGTGTAACCATTACAACAAATAATATCTAACATGAAATGAAATGTTATAAAATGAAACGAAATGAAACAACTTTCAACTTTCATGAAGCATCATATTCATAATTCATTACTAATGAGTTATAATTGCCAACTTCAAACTTAAATTGTCATATATTGTTTAAAAAAATATCATAATAAATATGAAAGAGTCAATAGTTATAAAAGCTACTAGAAACTAGAGAAGAGAAGTAAATCTATTATCTATTTCTTATGCTTGGGCCTCTTGCCACCACGAGAAATGTCTAATTTTTTAGTCTTGTTGCAAAATCAGGATCTTTGTCATTAATATCACCCTCCAAGCATTAATATCCAGAGGTATCTTTGTCATTACCTTTGTATCTGTATAGGGATCTTTGTCATTAATATCACCCTCTAAGCATTAACATAAGATAGAAAAAGCATAGCATGTCAAGTCAAGATTTTGTTTGAGTGATGCGTACATTTTTAGAAGGGTCATGATAGAGGAGTTCAACAACCAATGTCACTAACATCAAGGTACATAGAGGGATTGGTACTCTTGATTAAATATGAGTTCCATACCCTAATACATGACAAAATTCAATGGAAACATTGCAATCCCCCAATCCTGAAATCCTGAAAAACTGATAAGTCTGCTGGATTTTGAATGAAATCTAAAATTCTACTTTCTCCATATGAAATCCAATGAGGACGAAACCACTCTCAAACATCCTGAGTCATTTCATGGTAATGTTAAAAATTTAAGTAAAAGGATGAAAATGAAAATTAAAGAAAATGTCACTTTTACTTTAAGAATTTAACATTACCATGAATAGCATATCAATACTAGGGCCTAGACTTGATCATTAAGTTGCCCCACTCAAAAACTATTTGTTTCTTTCAAAAAAAATTGCATTTCGAACATTACTACAAAAAAAAAAATGCAAAAAAGGCAAAACGCTCCCGAAAAGGCAGGGAGCGAAATTTTTTTTAGGGAGCGCGCTCCTGAAATCGGGAGCGATTTCGGGAGCGCGCTCCCGACCCGCTCCCGCCCGGAGCGCGGATCGGGAACGGGAGCGAGGGGGGGGGGGCGCTCCCCCGCAACACTGATGTAAATAATCTCAGTAGACCCGTGTCATGTATGTAACGACCTAGGTAAACCTATCTTTCTAGTGACAATCTCTATTCTGGGAGATTTTTTGTCTCACCGTTCCATTGTCAGATGGTCGGCAGAGTTTTTCCCTCCAGTCTTACTCCAAAGCTAGAATGGATTTTGTCGTTATGATCTTAGGCAAGTCCTAGTGTTCTGGATCGAATCTATGTAAAAGTGATTTGGGAATAATCCTAACTATTTGGTTAGGTTATTTTATTACAAACTGTGTGGTTTGTTGGATTATATTTGTGTCGCAGAAATGGGTAGTCTGTGAGGGTCTTTTACAAATGGCTTTCCCCCCTTATGATATAAAAAAATATGAAATCCATGATGTAAAGTGTCTTCAGCGTTGGAAAAATAATTTATCCCCTCATAGGTTAATTAATTAAATTTTCTAGCCAAAAATTAATTAAAATCCTAAGCCGGAAATTTAATTAATTCTAGGTCTTAAGTAAATTTAAATTCTCCAAAGGGAAAATTCCTCAGTCCTAAAAAATTAAATCTTAAGAGGTCCAGGGACTAGGTAAATTAACTATTTTGATAAATTTTAAACTTTTGATCCTTAGGTTTAAGTCAATGTCAAATTAACTCAAAAATTTAATTTTTGAGTTAATTAAAATGCATTTAAATGAAAATTTCGAATTTCCTCAAAAATTAAATATTTCTACGAATGAGATTAAAAAAAAAAATACCCTTCATCAACGGTCGAGATTATTTTGACAAAGATCACTCGAACTAGCCGTTGGAGGATTTATCTTTAAATAGGATGTCATTTGTTAGTGGATCTATCCAATCTTTGAGTTGTGTGCTTAGCAAGAAGTTTTGGTGTTTTTTCTGGATAATAAAGAAAGACTTTGGGGTTAAATTCTGTTGGTGTTACTCTTCATGGAAATATTGTAAGATGTGTTGTTTTCATGCATAATTTTTTCTAAAGCCATTGATGATAGCTTCTAGTTCGCTTCTCTCACTGCCTCTTTGACTTACACACACCACTTCCATCATCTTCTGGTCCAAATTTCGATTTTTTTTATCTCTGCGTTTTTTTTAACCATTGTGTCTTTGTTGCATTGTGGCAGCTCCTTCCCCTGCAAAATCCGTTGCCATTGACCCGTTCCACAACCCACGCGCTTCCCTTCTCCATCGCAGCCCCCTTGAAATGTCTCCCTCTCCCACTACCATTTATTTCGTGCCATCCATTCCTTGGCCCTCCTTGAACCTGCAAACCCTGCAAAAAACCCGCGGCCATCACCTGCGTCCATCTCTACCCTCCGCGTAGACTCCTCTTCCTGGCCCGCATGAGTCCCTCCTGCTATCTGCTCGAGCTGCTTCTCACTTCCCTTGGCTCCATTCCGTAGTCATTTCCTCTTCTTCCTCTCCCTCGCATGCGTACTACCTCCTCCATCAAAACTCTTGCCGCCACCAGACCTGCAAAAACTCAAACATTCGATACACTAACATTCGATTTTTTTATTTCATTTGTGTTATATTTTATGCATTAGGGTTAGGTACTTTAAAATTCGATTTAATCTTTTTGGTCTTTCATTTTACTTTATTTGTTTTGATTTATTTTTATATCTTTTTACTTTGATTTTTTTTTTTTTACTTAGGCCTTTTCTAAATTCGATTTTATTTTTTTTGGGCTTTTCACTTTTATTTTTTTCATTTTTTTTCATTTTATGACTTTAATTTTGTTTATGTTTTGATTCTTCTTTTTTATTTTAATTTTGTTTCATAAACAAAAATTTAAAAACATTCACAAATCTAAAAATTTTAAAAATTGTTTGGTGACTTTAGAATTGCTAAGGAATTAAATTAAAAGGGGATGTTGTGCCCTCACATTTAAAATTTTTTAAATTTTGTTCTACAAGTTGTTCATCTTTAAGTCTTCTAGAACCTGTGTTCTACAAGCTATCCTCATTCATTTACCCCTAGGCACTGCCCCCCTTGACGAGTCTAGGAGAGAGTCTAAACAGAGTGAATAAGGATTAGAGTGATAGCCCTTACTCTTGAGTGTTGTCCTAGTGCCTATACACTTTGTGCGACAACAGATACCAATAACTTTTGCTTTATCTATGCTTGAGTCTTTCCCCAAACAACTACTTTTCCATCAATGAAGGTTACTCTATCTCCTTTGTCTTCTAAACTTGAAGTAGAAAGTAAATTTTTGTGCGAACCTGGAACAAATAGAATGTTGTTGAGGTGGATGTTGCTTCCATCTTTGAGTTTTATGGAAGTTGATCCAATGCCTTTCACAGGATAGCTCTTGTTGTTTTCAACTTCCACAGAGGAAGCAGATTTCCCTTTTGATAAGGTCTTCAGTTGATTGGAGTGGCTAGACATGTACCTTAATGCCCCACTATCAATTACCCAGATGTCTTCGTCTTGGAATGTACCAAAGAGAACCGAGAAGATACCTTCGTCCTTTTCATTGATTGATGCCTTCTTTGAAGAGAATAAGAAACTCCATGCTTCATTGATACCTTTCTTGAGTTGCCTTGCAATTTTCTTGATGACCTTCTTCATTGTAGAGGAGATATCCATGATGCCCTTGGAGAACCAAGGCTCTAAAACCATGTTGAGAATTCAATAGGGCAATGAATATGTTAATTCTCTTAACTTGATAATTGTTTGTGTTATATTTTACTTATTAGCTTTGTTCGTTATTATTTCAATGTGCAATACATCAAACAACTACCAAAACAATAAGAATAGTGACACAGTATATAGGCTGCAAGCCAGGGCCAAAACCCTCCTCTTTAGGGAAAAACCTGTAAATCTCTTCTTATCTTTCAAATCTTTCAATTGACGAATAACATAACCTGGACTCAGATAAATACCCTCCAAGATCAAGTCTACCACGACCTTCTGCTGCAATGTCTTCGACCTCCCAATAAATTCGAAATTTTGCTCCACGGCAACTGTTGCTGCTTCTGTAGGAGACTTCAATCGCCCTCTAGTACCCTTCATCTCAACTTCGCTTGCCTTATCTTGAGTCTTAGGGCTACTAAGATGCCCTAAGAGACCTTCGCTCGCCTTCCCTTCTCTTCTGTGTCCAAAATCGAACCACAAGAGATCCCAATGCAGAAACCTTAACTTCGATCTTCCCAAGAGAGATAAATAAGGCCCAGAAACACTTCGACTTCTTTTACTTCCTCTTCTTCGCACTTCCTTCTTGACTTCTTCTTCTTTTGCTTCTTTGCATAAGAGATGAGTGAGTGAGTGATCCAAATGGAGGACGAGTTCCTCATATATAGGCTTCTTCAAGGGTGGATGTGGCTCTTCATGGAGGCCGACTTGACAGCTCGTTAGGCCGACTTGATCTTGGAGGTATTTTGAGACTTTAAAGACAAAATACTTTTTTCTTTACAATTTACAATGTGCCCATAAGGTCTTCAATATGACAATGACTCCTATACCTAGGACAAACCCTAGAAGCACTCATTGGGTGCTCCAATAATAATAATAATTACCTTTTCATTTTATATTTACAAGAATACATTGCATACTTATGAAGACCGAACCTAGTTACACATTTTTCAACAAGGTCACATTATTGTGACAGTGACACCACAAGTATAAGGTAACTTTGGATCATTGACAAGCTTTACAAATGAATATTTTGAAGAAGACTTTTTGGAATATTGTTGCACCTAAAGCAATCAGTTCAATGAAACATGAGCATATCAAAGTGGCCAGCAGAGAAGCATAGGTTTATTGACTTTGAAGAGATAACAGACCAAAAGCAGGTCTCAATGTTATAACAATCATCTTTTGCTGACATTAAATGATAAGTTTTGTTGGCAATCATTGTCAACATTTTGGAAACTTTTAGAAGTTCCTAGGAAAAGATGAGCAAACAAAAACAGTGAGATGCACACTTTGAGGAAATACGATGAAGAAATCATGGCATCCGGAATTGCAGACCACTACAGGTATGTAACCATGAGATATGTATGGTATATTTTTGTTAAGGGTCCATCATGAACTATTGTGGTTTAGTGGTGCTAGGGTTTATTGTTAAAATTATTGATATGGGTATTGATATTTGAAAGTTGGCATAAGCAAAAACCCTAGTCATATGAAAACTATGTCTATGTTCCGTCGATGAAACCCTTGTTGAAGGAAATGTAACTAGGTTTGGTCTTCATAAATGTACTTTTGATATATGTATTTATTCAAGAAAAGAAATATTATTCTAATTTCTTATAATATATGTCAATGAGTTTCTTTCTCATTGAAATAGGTCTAGCACTAGTTAAAGTGCTATAGGTGAGTCAAATAGTTAAAAGAAAAAGCTTGAAGACCTTAAGAGCATGTTACTATAGGTATACTTATGTATTATAGTTAAAGAATTCACCTCCAAGCAAAGTCAAGTCTCCTCCAAGCATGTGACACCATCAAAGAAGCAATTCGAGCTATATATATTTCAAGTCGGCCTGCAATCCTATAATTGGCCTCAAGTCGGCCTAAAGGAGGGACAAACCTCTATATATAGAGGTTGTCCACTCCTATAAATAGAACACACTCGCTCCTCTGAAATCAGTGAGCAAGGAAGACGTATCTAAGGTGAAGAGAAAGCGGAAAAGAGAAGCCTCTAGTGCAGCGAAGTAAGGGAAAGTATAACTGAAGGTTGGAGGTTGTCTTGTAGGGTAATATAGTCGCACGTGCGAGAAGGTGAAGGATAGCCTACGATCATATCAGCAGTAACATCACAGTCACATAACTTGGTTGGGCAATCTAAGTAAGCCTATAAGGCCCCTCACTCAAGTGAAGAAGGACGAGGTCAACATCACAAGGAAAACAGTCACACGTGCGAAGGTAAGGAGGTTGTCTCTGCTGTCATAACAGCGCTCCCATTACAGTCATACAAGTTCATTGGTTGGTGAAGAGAAGGAAGGGATCATCATGAGGAAATGGGTCTCATCAAAGAATTTCTTCTACAGAAAGTGCAACAAGATCTAACAACAATTGTAAGGACGACAAACTATCGAGCAACGAAGTGCTGGAAGAAGGAAGTGCTGGGAAACAAAGTGCAGAAAGGAGGAAGGACTTGACTTGTGCTTGGAGGACATTCTAGTCAAGGGTCTAGAGTTTGGCATTGATCAATAAGAAGCTTCAATAAGAGAAACTTACTAAAGGGTTTTCCTCTCAAGAGAAGAGAGGTTTTGGCCCTGGCAGAGAGCCAACAACTTGTGTTCTTGTTCTTATGTTTTTGATAGCAGTTTGATGAAGTACGCATACATGCATTAATTAGAAGAAGAAGATTAAGCTAACAAGAAAAGCAAAAGGACTCCACAAATTGTTATCAATTCAAGAAGAATCACACTTCACCTATTTGCCCTAGATTATTCAACATGGTATCAGAGCTAAGGTGACACATCAAGGAAAGGGCAACTCAAGAACACTCATCAAGGAAAGTCATCTACAAGGTTGAAGCATCAAGCCAAATCTACTCAAGGAAAAGAAGGCCTATCACCTATCATTCATCAAGGAAGACTACATAGCAAGAAGAAGAGCCTTACATAAAGGCACCTACAAAGAAGAGCAGATTGAAGCAGGACCTACATCAAGCTACAAGTCATCAAGCAAATCTCATCATCAAGCAAGTCCACTTGGAGAAGGCAACTTGAAGAACATCAAGATCCTAGGAAGGCAAGCCATCAAGTCTTCAAGGAGAAAGCAAATCCACTACATCTCAAAATCTATCAAGTATATGCCCCCTTCTGAATATACATCAATGTCTTTTTGCAAGGAAAGCAACAAATTGGTAGGTACCAATAACTTTCTTGCATGGAGGAAGAGGACTGATTTACTTCTCAAGGAGAATGATCTCCTAGAACATGTCATAGAGAATATCTCTATCCCTACTAAGGAACAAACTCAAGCCTTAGCTAAAGTACAATAAGGATGAGACAAGAGCTCAAAAGATTCTAATAGAATCAATCAAAGACTCTCTCATTCCTTATGTCTCCAAATTTGAAACATTAAAAGAAATTTATGATAAGCTAATAGAGCTATTCTCGGTATCCACAATCGGAGAAGTAATATCTATAAGGAATGAATTGTACAAGATGAAGATAACAAAGGAAGGAATAACTCCCTACTTCATGAAAATCTCTGAAATGAGAGATCAACTTCAAGAGCTTGGGGAAGTCATGTCTGACAGAGAGATGACAATTGTAGTACTCAATGCTCTACCTGAGGATTGGGGCAACTTCACATCAAGCATATATGCCAAGAAGGAAGCAAACACACTCAGTGAAATGTGGTCTCTCTGCAGGACAGAGGAAACAAGACTTAAAGCAAAGGAAGATGTGGGATCAAAGGAGCAAGCATTTGCTACCATGGCCAAAAGAAAGGGTAAATTTGCAAATTTGGTCCACGAAGAACAAACAACAAAGACATCCAAAATCCAATGTTTTGGATGCCAAGAATATGGACACTGCAAAAGGAATTGTCCTAAGCTTAAGAAGGACAACAGCAACAATGGAAAAGGGAAGAAGCTCATGTGACTTGAGAAATGAAAGAAGAAAACAAGAAGCAAAAGAAGGAAGATCCTCCGGATCTCTACTATGACTAGGTCAAACTCTTTACTTCAAGTCTTTTTTCAAAGTTTTGAGTAGGATAGGAGCATGTAGGAATAAAATAAAATTGCATGGCTAGAAACATCTTCTAGAATCTAGAAGCATGAAGTACATAGAGTTCTAGATACTCATAAAGATGTAGCATTTATAATGAGAATAAAAATGCATGGGTAGAAATATCTTCTCGAAGGAGCATGGTAGATATAGCTCAAGATATTCATATAGAAGGAGCATACCTAGGATGAGACCTCATCCATGATAAAAGAAGATTGATCATGATTAAGAATCTTAGAAGACCTCCATCATCAAAAGAAAAGAAACATTTGCAAGGCAAGGGTCTTGAAGATCCTATAATGGAATTTTCAAAAGAAGGTTCATGAACCAAAACAAATGTCTCATCGGGAATCCCATTCATGGGATTCAAGAAAAGGATGATATGCAGGCAAGCTAAGATGAAGCAAGAAGGGCCACACCAAGGACAACCAAATGAAGCTAAGATGATCAAAGGAGAATCAAGATGAGGTATGTATGCACCAAAGTTTATGTTGAAATTTCTAAGTCTGACATGTTAGAAATCCCTACTACATTATCTGGTTTAATTTCTCATACTTGTTCATTTCATTAACAAGTTATTTATAAATATAAATACTGAAATAAACACAAATGTAGTGTTAACTCATACAGATCAGCAACTGAAATATTGAGACAAACACACAAGGGACACCATTATTTTTGGACAATCGTCCTCGGAAAAACCTAATGCGGGAAAACCGATGCAGCAGTTCTGAGGGCTTTATTATTATGTCGATTCTTGAGTACAACTAGGGTGCCAGAAATAGTTCACCCAACAGAGATTGTTACAAGACAGTAATACCTCTTCTCAGAGACAGGTATTCAGCCTCTTAGCGCTAGTTTTCCCCATGAAAATCCTTCCAGCGCTTCCTCTTGGCCCTGCATTAGCCCTGCTAGCTTCAGCTTAGCTTCTGAAGCCTCTGCATCAACCTCATTTCTCTCTGCGTCAAGTCTTTGGCCCTCTGCGTCACCCACACAGGCCCCTCAGCCTCTGTGCAGTCCTCCGCTGCCTCTGCGTAGCTCCTACTGCCTCTGCGTAGCTCTAGCTTCCTCTACGTCAGCCTCTTCGGTCACTACGATGACCCTCTGGCACTATCCCTGCCTCTCTGCTATGTACTAATACTCACTGCCCCTCACTACAACAGACCACTAGTTCGACTTTTCTCAGCAAGCCCCGCCCCAAAAATTCAAACTGATGGATCAGTTTAGTGTATCTCCAACTGACCCTCAAACCTTCTCTTATACTTTTCTTGTTGAGTCTTCAATGGCTGAGATTAATTCTCTAATCGATGGCTAAGAATAGATTTGGCTTGATCCATGTCATTAGAACATTCTCACCCAGTTTTATATTAATACCCATTAATATTTTAATTTTCCTAAGTTTAGACTTAGAAACCCCATTAAAAATATTAATTATTTTAATATCTTCCAACCAGGTTGAATTTCCCCAAATCATTTCTGGGTTTTGGAGATCTTATGTGCCTTAGCCTCTCCACCAATTTTCATGGCTAGAGCACATCCGATGCTACCACTAATCAACTCTCCCTCTTAGTGAGGAATGTGCTCTAGTAATGCTCCACCACTGAAACATCACACTGATCCTTCTGCACCTGTACCTGTGCTGATGCTTGGCCTGTTGCCTCACATCATCTGCACTATTGTATCCTGTAATGTTTCCCATGACACTGCCACTGCCACTGCTACATCTGTACTGCAGCTCCCTCTCAATATGTTGCCCATGCTAGCCCTAGCACTGCCCCTACTAACTCGTGCACTACAACTCAGTTACCGAGAAGTAAGTAACTTATCTACCCAAATGCTGACATCCCAGTCAGTCTCGAAGCCTCATGATGCTGAAGCTGCCCCTGCTGCTAACCTGTGCTCCTTTTGCTGCTATTGCGCTATTGCATACACCTCTGTGCCTCTCGCACTACTGCAACCTCCACTGCGCTGCCTCATATTTCTGCACCCAAGCACTACCTTGCTGCTTCACTACACTTTACTCCACCCAACCTCTGTCATCCTGCTACTGTCGTTAAGGGCTCCCATAACCAGATATGATCCAAGAGTTTGGGCACCTCAAGGATCCTGCCCCTAGTATTTAGTCCCCCTGACTACAATTCGATGTCTCCCCACCTCTTCTCTAGAGGTGCACGAGCACTCATAGCACAGTCGTCATCAGTCTCAACTTCTTTCTTTGCCTTAGCTAGAGTTGCCTTGGAGTCGAAAGTCTCTCCCTGTTTTTCTTCCTGGAACACTGGGATGCATAATGTCCCAGCGCCCCATAGTGGAAGCACTTCACCTTGGAGATATCCTTCTTCTTCCTCTCCCCCTGTTGTCCCGCAGATGCTAGAGCCGCATCCTCCTCCTCTTTCTTGATTCGACCTCCCTTGTCACTACTCCCCACCTTGGTCATGTGAAAATTCTATCACTGCAGCAATTGATTTACTTTTCCTACGTATTTCACCATAAGTTATTCATGAAATTACTTCAACAAACATTAAAATAAATATTGTTGCAGATATCACACCGTAATACATAAACAAACATATGCACAAGAATCAACACATTGACATGGTTATTTTGGACTAATGTCCCCAGTAAAACCCAATGTGGCAAAACCAGTGCAGCAAGGGAGGATTTTATTATTCAGCAATCTTCTAGTACAATAGGGTGCCAAACTGGCTTACCCACAAATAGACAAATTTTCTAGCACTTCTTCTGAACCCAACGTAGGCCGTACTGACCTCTGCATTAGCCTGAAACCCTCTGCGTCAACCCACTGAGGCTCTGCACAGCCTCTCTGGCCTTCTGCGTCACTCCTGCAACCTCTGCATGGATGACACAGGCCTTGTTGGCGCTCCGCAGTCTCTGTTGCCTCTGCGTGGCTTCCTCTGGCCCTGCATCTGATCTCTTTTGCCTTTGCGTTGATCTCCCGTCTCTTTGTTCTGTACTTGCTGCCTCCTGACTGCCCTCCAAACCACTATTTCAATTTCTCAACGAACCTCGCTCCAGAAATTGAACTGATTGGTCTCCCTCAGTATATTTTCCAAGTGACCCTCAAGCCTCCTCATATACTTTTCTCGTTGACAAATCAACGGCTGAGATTAAGTCCCTAATCAACGGCTAAGATTATATCTGGCTTGATCCATGTCTTTTGGACCATTCTAACATAGTTTCATATTAATACACATTAGTATTTTATTTTCCCTAAGTTTAGACTTAGGGACTCCATTAAAAATATTAATTATTTTAATATCTCTTGAACTTTTTAGAATCTCCTCAAACCCTTTTCTGGGTATTGGAGATCTTATGTGCCCTAATCTCTCCACCAAATTTCGTGGCTAGAGAACATCCGATGCTACCCCAAATCAACACTCCCTCTTAGCGAGGATTGTGCTCGAGTAATACTCCTCAATGAGTATCACCCTGATCATCCGCCGTCGGTAACTGTGCTGATGTTAAGCCTCCCTGCCCAACATCCTCTACACTGCTGCATCCTGTACTGCTACCAATGACTCTGCCACTGCCACTGTTGCATCTGTATGACAACTCCCTCTGCATCCGTGTTGTTGTTGGTCCTTTCTCCCAACACTGCATCTGCACTGCAACTCCCTCTGCATCTATGTTGCTGCTGGTTCTTTCTCCCAACACTGCAACTCCCTCTTCATTCATGTTGCTAACACACTACTTCTGAAAGGGGTTCTTTACCATCCCCATCTTTTCCCTGAAGTAGTCAAATTTTGACTTTCCAAGGGCCTTGGTGAGAATATCTACCACTTGTTCTCCTATAGGAGTGTAGCTCAACTGTACAACTCCTCGTTGGACACAGGCTCTGACAAAGTGACACCGAATATCAATATGCTTCGACCTATCATGAAATACTGGATTCTCAGAGAGTTTGATACAACTCTGATTATCACACATGATCCTGGTCGCCTCCATATTTCTTCTAAATAGGTTCACCAGCAATTTTCTAAGCCATATGGCCTCACACGAAGTTGTGCTTGCTGCCATATATTCTACCTCAAATGAGCTCAGAGCCATAGACTTTTGTTTCCTACTGCACCAGGAGGTCATTCTTGATCCAATGTTGAAACAGTACCTAGACGTACTTTTCTGATCCATTGAACTTCCTGCCCAATCTGCATCAGTAAATCCACTCAACCTGATATTCTTCCCCTTGGTGTATAAGAGCCCATAATCAATTGTTCCCTGTAAATACCTGAGAACGTCAGTGTGCCCTCTTTGGTTCCACCATGAACTGACTGAGGGTGTTGACAGTGTAGCAAATATATGGCCTGGTATTGACCAGATACATCAGGGACCATATGAGTTGTCGGTATAGGGTGGGATCGACGTCCTTGTCTTCTGATGCATCAATCTTCTTCCAGTTGGTGATCATTAGCATAGCCATAGGTCTACAGTCTCCCATCCCGAACCTTTTCAAGATCTCTGCAGCATACCTGCCTTGCCCAAGGAAGATTTCTCCTTTCTGCTGCCAAACTTCCAACCCTAGGAAGTAGTGCATTCATCCCAGATCCTTCATATCGAACTCTGTGGCTAGATTCTTCTTATAGTCCTTAATGAGTCTAGATGATCCTGTCAGAAAGAGATCATCCACATATAATACTAAGATAAGTGGCTCATTCTCTACAACCAGATAGTAGAGATTCGGATCCGCATCACTCTTGACAAACCCCATCTGCTGCAAGTAGCCATCTATTCGACCATACCACACTCTCGGTGCCTACTTCATCCCATACAAGGCTTTCTTCAGTTTGCATACATGAGACTTCTTCTCATGAGTTTCAAAGCCCTTTGGTTGTTCAATGTTTACCTCTTCTTCTATTACCCCATTCAGAAATGCCATCTTGGATGGATTTCCCATCCAATCTAGGTTGCAAGAGATATCACAGTCCTAATAGATGTATACCTGGCTACTGGGGTGAAGGTTTCCTCATAGTCAATCCCTTCCTTCTGAGCATACCCCTTAGCCACAAACCTGGCCTTGTATTTCTCAACGCTGCCATTCGCAACATATTTGATCTTGTAGATCCATCTTGAACCTACCACAAATCTGTCTTGAGGCCTTGACACCACCACCCAAACATCGTTCACCATTATGGAGTTATACTCCTCCACCATCGCATCTAGCCAAACCTGATGCTGAGCTGCCTCCTTGAAACTAGTAGGCTCCCCATCTTGAGCTACAAATCCCTGATACCTATTTGGTTGTTTTCGCTCCCTCTTACTATTCCTTGGCTCACCGATGAAGTTCTCTGCATCACGCAAAATCTGATGAAGTTCTCTGCTAGTTCTTCCTCTGCTAACAAGTGCTTTTGTTCGTTCCTCCTCCTCATCCTGAGAATCTTCCTGACTCAAGGAAGGATTCTTCACTTCCATTGGTTGAAGAGGCATGACCAACAGATCCTCTTTCAATTGCTCCTCAAAAGATGTTTCGTGAGATCTTCTGAAAGCTTTGTCCTCCATGAACTTTATATCTCGTCGTACTACTACCTTCCTACTCCCTGGAAGATAGATTTTGTATGCCTTAGCGTTCTCACTATATCCCACCAGATACCCCTTTTCTGCAATCCTATCCAGCTTCTTCCTTTTTTCTTCGGGTATGCAGCAATATGCTAAACTCCCAAATATCCTGAAATGACTGACTTCAGGCGTCTTCCCAGTGAAGACTTTCTCTAGAGTAATCTTGCCTAATGCCCGATGAGGAGTCCTGTTCTGAACGTAGAGAGTTGTGTTGCATCCTTCCGTCGATAAGAATTTTGGCATATCCTGATCATACAGCATGGCCCTAGCTGCTTCTACAATAGTCACGTTTTTCCTTTCTGCCACCCCATTTTGCTCCGGATTGTAGGGAGTTGTCCACTCTCTTTTGATGCCCTCCTTAGCGCAATAATCAGTGAAGTCCTTATCGATATATTCTCCACCATTATCTGAGCGCAAGACTTTTATTTTCTTACTAGTGAGATTCTCCACTAGAGCCTTGAACTTCTTGAATCGACAGAAAACCTGATCCTTGGTTTTCAGAAAATAAATCCAAGTTTTCCTCAAGTGGTCATCAATGAAGGTAAGGAAATACTCGGCATCGCTGAGAGCTTTGACGGGCATAGGTTTGCAGATATTTCAGTGTATCAATCCTAGTACACTCTTGGCCCTGTGTTTGCTCCTAGGAAATGCTGCCTTGGCATACTTTCCTAGAGCACATCCCCTGCATACATCATCTCGTTCCGTACTCATATTTGGAACTCCTATTACAGTGCTCCTGAGAATTCTCAGAGCTCCATGGTGCAAGTGACCCATCCTTGTGTGCCATAGTTCATTCAAGTCCTTGTCCCCATGACTGCCTATTAGTGCCATTGGAGATTCTAGTTGTAATCTATACAACCGATTACTTTTGATCCCGATCTGCACTTTCTTTTTCTGGCTCGGGTGTTTGACGTATACCTTTTCCTTGATGAAGTAGACGTCATAGCCCTTGTCTTGTAGTTGTGACATGGAAAGTAAGTTCATCTCTAATCCTGGTACATGTAGCACACTTGTGGCATGGAACTGCCCTCCTGATTCTATCTAAAAAACTATGGTACCCTTTCCTACTGGAGTACACTTTGCCTTGTTCACCATGGTGATCTGAAAGTTCATCTTCTCTTCTCGATATTCTGAGAAACACTCCCTAATTCTTGTCATATGCCACGAGGCTCC
Organism: Pinus tabuliformis; assembly: GCA_031772625.1. NCBI lineage: Eukaryota > Viridiplantae > Streptophyta > Pinopsida > Pinales > Pinaceae > Pinus > Pinus tabuliformis. Next base: position 1,039,084,163 of record CM062805.1, on the reverse strand, counting down.
ACTGTCTATATACCATACTTCTGATGATGGAACACTAGTCATGCACGCCACTTCTTCTTCCAACCTGGAAGCCAACATAGAGAAATCAAAATCTCTCTCTTGTGCAATCTACAGAAAATCTACATGAGTCCCCTGAGGTAAATGCCTTTGCATCGTTGTCTCAACCAATAACTGATTTTCCCTTTCTGTCTTTGGTTACTTGCTCTAATACCATGTGAAAATTCTATCACTGCAGCAACTGATTTACTTTTCCTACTTATTTCACCATAAGTTATTCATGAAATTACTTAAACAGACATTAAAATAAATATTGTTACAGATATCACACCATAATACAGAAACAAACATATGCACAAGAATCAACACATTGAGATAGTTATTTTGGACAAATGTCCTCGGAAAAACCCAATGTGGGAAAACCAGTGCAGCAAGGGAGGATTTTATTATTCAGCGATCGTCTAGTACAACAGGGTGCCAAACTGGCTTACCCAAAAATAGACAAATTTTCCAGCACTTCTTCTGAACCTAGTGTAGGCCCTACTAACCTCTGTGTCAACCTAAAACCCTCTGCGTCTACCTACTGAGTCTCTGTGCAGCCTCTTTGGCCTTCTGCGTCACTCCTACAGCCTCTGCGTGGATGACACAGACCTCACTGGCTCTGCGCAGTCTATGTTGCCTCTGCGTGGCTTCCTCTAGCCCTGCATCTGATCTCTTTTGCCTCTGCGTGGCTTCCTCTGGCCCTGCGTCTGATCTCTTCTGCCTCTGTGTTGATCTCCCGTCTCTCTGTTTTGTACTTGCTGCCTCCTGACTGCTCTCCAGACCACTAGTTCAATTTCTCAACTAATCTCGCTTCAGAAATTGAACTGACTGGTCTCCCTCAGTATATTCTCCAAGTGACCCTCAAGCCTTCTCTTATACTTTTCTCGTTGACAAATCAACGACTGAGATTAAGTCCCTAATTAACAGCTAAGATTAGATCTGGCTTGATCCATGTCTTTTGGACCATTCTAACATAGTTTCATATTAATACACATTGATATTTTATTTTCCCTAAGTTTAGACTTAGGGACTCCATTAAAAATATTAATTATTTTAATATCTCATGAACTGTTTAGAATCTGCCCAAACCCTTTTCTGGGTATTGGAGATCTTATGTGCCCCAACCTGTCCACCAAATTTCGTGGCTAGAGCACATCCGATGCTACCCCAAATCAACAGGTCAACCGTCTGATCTCTTCTTGGCGAAGAGCTGTGCACATCTCCTCCCATCCTGGAAGAGTAGCTCTGCCCAAATTGCCTTGGAAAAATGTCTCCCACTCCTCGGAGACTGCATTTAGGGTGGTCCTCACCATGAACTCTGGATTCGATGTAGACCCTATGGAAGTAACTTGGTCACGAATCTCCTGCAATCTGAGGAGGAATGGATCTATCTACTCCCCATTCTGCATCTGATACGACCACAGCTGATTCTCCAATAGCATCTTTCTTTGCACGGAAGTGCTCTGATACAAGGTCGTCAAAGTATCCCACATCTCCTTTGCTGTGTTCTTTTCAGCAATATGTGGTACGACATGATCTTTGATCCCGTCAAGGATTGTGCACTTTGACCTTGCCATTGCATCCTCATACTTCTCATTATCAGCTGGGTCGACTAGGATAGCCATGGTTCTCAAGGCAAAACCCTTGATGCGATTTCGATCTAGGACTACCAGGATCCTGGCTTTCTAGATGACAAAGTTGGAAGCTCCATCCAACCTATCTTGATCCCTCAGTCTATTCACTGCCATTACCGCTCCTCTTTTAGACTCCCTCTAAGTTTTGAATTCCCTCCTGGAAATCTCCCTCTAAGTCCTGATTTCCCTATTGGAAATCTTCCGGCCAAATGTCAAACCGCTCCTCTCCAATCCTCCTTGCAACTGCAACTCGGATTTGGATTTCTTGGCTAGAAATCTGTCAAGGTAGCGACTCCCTCTACCTTGGTTCTGTCTCGTTATGTATTGTTTTGCTTCGACAGAAACAACACCCCACCAGCTTCCCAACCGCAATCTGCCCATAGCTCCCTAGGCCCCGGAAACTAAATAAACTGAGCCTTCTAGCTCTATGAAATCCCGATAAAGGCTGAATCACTCCTCTGGCCAGCTACGTCAATCCTACCTAGCTGAGTAGGATGACGTGGCTCTTCGTCAGCCTCTTCTGCCTCTCTCCCCCTCTGTGCTGGCCCTCTCTTCGGCTCGAAATGATGATGCAAGCCCTTTGCATCTCTTCTTCTCTACTGCCTTCTGCTTAGAAGCAGCTCTATCTCTCGGGATAGCTGCTACTACTGCAAATTTCCGATATCGTTGATGCCTTCAATCCTCCTGTGATCTGTAACGCTCTGATACCATGTTGAAATTTCTAAGTCTGACACGTTAGAAATCCCTACTGCATTATCTGGTTTAATTTCTTTTACTTGTTCATTTCATTAACAAGTTATTTATAAATATAAACACTGATATAAACACAAATGCAACCTTTACCCATATACAGATCAGTGACTGAAATACTGAGATAAACACACAAGGGACACCGTTATTTTTGGACAATCGTCCCCGAAAAAACCCAATGCGGAAAAATCGGTATAGCAGCTATGAGGGTTTTATTATTATGCAGATTCTTGAGTACAACTATGGTGCCAGAAATGGCTCACCCAACAGAGATTGTTATACGGCAGTAATACCTCTTCTCGGAGACAGATATTCAGCCTCTCAGCTCTAGTCTGCCACACGAAAATCCTTCCAGCACTTCCTCTTGCCCCTGCGTTAGCCCTGCTAGCTTCAGCTCAGCTCCTGAAGTCTCTGCGTCAGCCTCCTGGCTCACTGCGTCAACTCTCTGGCACTCTACATCACTCACACTGGCCCCTCAGCCTCTACGTAGCTCCTGCTGCCTCTGCATAGCTCTAGCTGCTTCTGCGTCAACCTCTTCGGTCAGTGTGCTGACCCTCTGGCACTATCCCTGCCTCTCTGCTATGTACTCACTGCCCCTCGCTGCAATAGACCACTAGTTCGAATTTTCGCAGCAAGCCTTGCTCTAGAAAATCGCACTGACGGACCAGTTTGGTGTATCTCCAACTGACCCTCAAGCCTCCTCTTATACTTTTCTTGTTGGGTCTTCAACTGCTGAAATTAAGTTTCTAATCAATGGCTAAGATTAGATTTGGTTTGATCCGTGTCATTTAGAACATTCTCACCCAGTTTTATATTAATACCCATTAATATTTTAATTTTTCCTAAGTTTAGACTTAGGAACCCCATTAAAAATATTAATTATTTTAATATCTCTCCAACCGGGTGGAATTTCCCCAAACCATTTCTGGGTCTTGGAGATCTTATCTGCCTTAGCCTCTCCACCAATTTTCATGGCTAGAGCACATCCGATGCTACCACAAATCAACACTCCCTATTAGCGAGGAATGTGCTCTAATAATGCTCCACCACGGAAACATCACACTGATCCTTCCGCACCGATACCTGTGCTGATGCTTGGCCTATTGCGTCACATCATTCACATTGTTGCACCGTGTACTGCTTCCCATGACACTGCCATTGCTACATCTATACTGCAGCACCCTCTCAATATTTTGCCCATGCTGCCCCTAGCACTGCCACTGCTAACTCATGCACCGCAACTTAGTTACTGAGAAGTAAGTAACTGATCTACCCAAAAGCTGACATCCTGGTCAGTCTCGAAGCCTCATGATCAGTGTTGCACGAAGCGCCCCCCCCCCTCGCTCCGAAGCTCCGAAGCGCGCCCCGTACGGAAGCGCCGTACGAAGCGCCTTCCAAAGCGCGCTTCGGAAATTCGGAAGCGCGATTCGCAATTTTTTTTGCGCTTCCTGGAATTTCCGAAGCGCCGGCTCCGAAGCGCGCTTCGTACGGCGCTTCGGGCCGCCGAAGCGTGGTGCTTCGGAGCAGGAAGCGTGCGCTTCACGCACGCTTCCGTACGCTTCGGCGGAAAGGGGCGCGCCCAAGGGAGAAAAACAAATTTTTTTTAATTTTTTTTTAAAGTTATGTTCACTCAACCTTAAGGGGGTGGGTTAGGGTGAGGAATGAAAAGAATAAAGTCCCCATTCATTCCTCATTTTCTCACTTTGAGTTTATGAGAGTTGGAGAAGAGAAGAGAGGAGAGGAGAAGAGAAGAGAGGAAAGGAGAGGAGAAGAGAGGAGAGCTTGGAGGAGTGAAGAAGGAGGAGCTTGGAGCAAGAGCTTGGAGGACTTCATCTACAAGAGCTAAAGAGGTAAGTTCAAACCCCAAACTCCCTTGTTTTTTTGAAAAAATTTTTGTATTTTTCTCCTCCCTCTCCTACTCTTTCCCATTGTTTCTACTTGCTCCTTTATTTACAGGTTGCCGTTGTCCACCACCTATATCCATATTCCAAGATGGTGTTCTTTTGGCTTCTATGTATCATTCCACTCTTGGTTTTAATGATGGCAAGGGTGAGGAATAGAAGGGAAGAAACAGAAGAGGACATTGGTGATGGTCCTAATAGTAGTGACCCAATGTATGATGAGGAGGAAGGGTTTGAAGAGGAAGGGGATGAACTTGAAGGGGACACTGAAACACAAGATGGGAAAGCTACATCAACACCCTTATGGAACTATGTGACCAAACTTGATGGGGGAAAGGGTGGTGGATCTTACAAATTTGTGTGCCCTCATGGTTGTCATGGAGGAAAACCATATTGTGGTTCATATACCCGTCTGAGGAGGCATCTTTGTGGGGTGCTGGACAGTGATGAAAAAAAGGGTTCTGTGGGGGTACAAATTTGCCCAAACATTTCAACTGAAGAAAGAAGAAAATACATCCAAATAGAGATGGCTGCACAACAAAAAAACAAGAAACAAAAAACTCATTCTGAATCAAGTGCAACCTCTAAATTTGGTAATTGCTCATCTCCTCATGGTACTTCTGCAAGCTCTGGAGGTAGAAGAACAATAGGGGATTTCCTTAATGTTGCTGGGAGGGATGATGTGGATGGAAAGATAGTCCGTTTTCTTTGTGCTTGCGGTGTACCATTCAATGTGCTTCGCTCTCCCTATTGGCATGAAATGGTAAAGGCCATCAATGAAGCCCCAAAAGGATACAAGGCCCCCAACTATGAGAAAGCTAGAACAGTGTTATTAGAAAGAGAAAAAGCTAAGGTTCAAAGAACTTTGACACGTTTTACAAATGAGTGGGTAGATTCTGGGGTATCCATTGTATCAGATGGGTGGACAAATATTAGAAACCAACATTTGATAAATGTTCTTGGTGTTTCTTCTAGTGGTGCAGTATTTATTGCATGTCATGACTCCTCCTCCATCACTGCATCTGCACAAAACATTGCAGATCTCCTATTGAAATCAATCAAAGATGTTGGTCCGAATAATGTGGTTCAAGTGATCACAGATAATGCAGCAAATTGTAAGGCAGCAGGAAAAATTATTGAGCGTACTCATCCACACATCTTTTGGTCTGGGTGCCTGGTTCACACATTGAACCTTTTGATGCATGATATTGTGAAACACAAAGAATGTGGGTGGATTGCTGAGGTTTACAGGAAAGGGAAGCAGCTCATTAAATTCATCACAGGGCATACAAGGGTAAACTACTTCTATGGCACTTACTCCAAGTTGCAATTGCTTAAAATTGCAAAGACAAGATTTGCTAGTTATTACCTCACCTTTAGGCGGCTAGTGAAGGTGAGACAAGCTTTAACTAATCTGGTGTGTGCTGAAACATGGGATGAAATTAACACTGACACAGATGGTGCTAATGCAGTCAAGGACACTGTTCTTGACAGTTACTTTTGGTCACAGGTTAAATATGTTTTGCAATTCACCAAACCAATTTATTACATGATCAAGTTTGCAGATTCAGATCGACCAGTAATTGGGGAGGTGTATGAGCAAATGGATAGCATGTTGGGGCAGATTAAAGACATTGTTGAGCCTAGAGATACCACCTTGTACAATTATATTCGTGTAGAGGTGCAAAACCGATGGGAAATGTTAAATATTCCATTGCATGCATTAGCATATGTTTTGACACCTAAATACTATCATCCATCATGGCTTTCAACACCAGCACCTGGGGGGGGAAGCAGGAGAAAACCACACCAAGATCAAGAGGTTCACCAAAAATATATGGCTGCATTGAGTAAATTAATCCCTGATGAGGAGGACGCTGCATTGGTACGGAGACAGGTGAGCAACTATACGCTCAACACTGGTCCATTTGGGAGCATGCATGCAATTAAAGATCGAGAGACTTTTCCTGCTCTTGAGTGGTGGAACATGCATGGAGGGGGTACTCCACTTCTACAGAGTTTGGCATTGCGGGTGCTATCACAGGTGGTAAACACTTCTTCTATAGAGAGGTGTTGGAGCTCTTATTCTTTCATCCACAGTGTTAAAAGGAACAGGTTGAGTTTAGACCGGGCAGAGAGCTTGGTTTATGTTCATTACAACTTGCGATTGTTGTCCCATTACTGTGAAGATGCAAAGTCTAATAAAGACTTGTTGATTTGGGACAAGAATCCAGAGGAGCCCAATTTGGAGGATGGAGTGTTGCGACTAGAGCAATTAGAGGATGCTCTTATCCAGGTATGTCCATTGTGGTATGAATTTTCCAATTTTCCCTTATAAAGCATTTCTCTAATTCATGTTTTTAATTTTTTTGTTAACTAGTGTTTTTTTTTTTGCATGAATTTTTTGAGCGATTCTAGGATGATGATGACCGTGTTGATATGCCACCACCCCCACCCCCATCTGGTCCCTTGGTTCCTAGGTTCCATGGTTCAACACCAACAGCAGGGGGTTCTTCTTCATCAGTTTCAGTGCCACGACTTCCACAGTCACCATCTTCTTCATTGCCACCACGTGGAGGCCCGCCACCACGTTCTATTCGTGGTGGAAGGAGGAGAGATTAGTAGATATATTCACAATCTACTACTTTTTGTCATAGATTACTCATTAGACTTGTAGACTTGTGAATTTGAATTTTGAACCTTTTTGGCTTGGCGGTGACCAAGTGACATATTTTGTAAACATTATTATTTGAATTTTGGACATGACAAATGTTGACAGTTGCTCACTTGCTAGATAAATCATAATATGCTCTATGTTTTATGTTTTATAATATGCTTAAATGTTTTATGTTTTATAATATGCTTAAAAATTTGATGTATGTTTGTAATAGCTAGAATATAGATGATTGTTGTACATACTAGTAACTACAATGGAATCATGGATGCCATATCTATCTTGATTTATGCAAAAATATGCATGTTTTCATGTCTTCTACAATTAATTTGGTATTTGGGATGTTTGTTTTGAGTATAAATGCAAAAAAATATATATATATAGCAGACGCTTCCGCGGACGCTTCGCTTCCTAGATTTTTGGAAAATGACGCTTCCGCGCTTCCGCTTCCAAAAAACGCTTCCGCTTCGCTCCCGCTTCGTGCAACATTGCTCATGATGCTGAAGCTGCCCCTACTGCTACCTCATGCTCCCTATGCTGCCGTTGCACTGCCGAATACACCTTTGTGCCTTTCGCACTACTACAACCTCCACTGTGCTGCCTCAGATTTCTGCACCCAAGCACTGCCTTTCTGCTCCACTACACTTTGCTCCACCCGACCTCTATCATCCTGCTACTGTCGTTATGGGCTCCCGTAGCCGGATATGATCCAAGGGTTTGGGCACCTCAAGGGTCCTGCCCCTAGTATGTAGTTCTCCTGACTACAACTCGATGACTCCCCACCTCTTCTCTAGAGGTGCATGAGCACTCATGGCATAATCGTCATCAGTCTCGACTTCTTTCTCTGCCTTAGCTGGAGCTGCCTTGGAGTCAAAAACCTCTCCCTTGTTTTTCTTCCTTGGACACTGGGATGCATAATCTCCCAGCTCCCCATAATGGAAGCACTTCACCTTGAAGATATCCTTCTTCTTACTCTTCCCCTGCTGTCCTGCAGATGCTAGAGTCGCATCCTCCTCTTTCTTGATTCAACCTCCCTTGCCACTACTCCCCACCTTGGTCAACTGTCTGATCTCTTCTTGGCGAAGAGCTGTCCACATCTCCTCCCATCCTGGAAGAGTAGCTATGCCCAAAATACCTTGGACAAATGTCTCCCACTCCTCAGAGACTGCATTCAGGGCGGTCCTCACCATGAACTCTAGATCTGGTGTAGACCCTATGGAAGTAAGTTGGTCACGAATCTCCTGCAATCTGAGGAGGAATGGATCTATCTGCTCCCCCTTCTACATCTAATACGATCGCATCTGATTCTCCAATAGCATCTTCCGCTGCATGGAAGTGCCCTGATACGAGGTCTTCAAAGTATCCCACATCTCTTTTGCTATGTTCTTTTCAGCAATACGTGGTACGACATGATCTTTGACCCCATCAAGAATTATTCACTTTGCCCTCACGATTGCATCCTCATACTTCTCATTATCAATTGGGTAGATAGGGATAGCCACGGTTCTCAAGGCAAAGCCTTTGATGCGATGTCGATCTAGGACTGCCAAGATCCTGGCCTTCTAGATGACAAAGTTGGAAGCCTCGTCCAACCTGTCCTGATCCCTCAGTCCATTCACTGCCATTATCGCTCCTCTTCATGAGTCCCTCTGAGTTTCGACTTCCCTCCTGGAAATCTCCCTCTAAGTCTTGATTTCCCTGCTGGAAATCTTCCCACCAAATGTCAAGCCGGTCCTCTCCAATCCTCCTTGCAACTGCAACTCGGACCTAGATTTCTTGGCTAGAAATCCATCAAGGTAGCGACTCCCTCTACCTTGGTTTTGTCCCGTTAGGTACTGTTTTTCTTCGGAAAAAACAACATCCCACCAGCTTCCCAACCACAATCTGCCCACAGCTCCCTAGGCCCCGACAACTGAAGAAACTGAGCCTTCCAGTGCTGCGCAATCCTGGCAAAGGCTGAATCGCTCCTCTAGCCAATTGCGTCAATCCTACCTGGTTGAGTAGGATGACATGGCTCTTTGTGAGCCTCTTTTGCCTCTCTCTGCCTCTGCGTTGGCCCTCTCTTGGGCTTGAAATGATGACGCAGACCCTCTACGTCACTTCTTCTCAGTTGCCTTCTGCTTAGGAGCAGCTATGTCTCTCGGGACAGCTGCTACTGTTGCAAATTTCTGATATCGTTGATGCCTTCAGTCCTCATATGATCTGCAACGCTTTAATACCATGTTGAAATTTCTAATTCTGACACGTCAAAAATCCCTACTGCATTATCTGGTTTAATTTCTCCTACTTGTTCATTTCATTAACAAGTTATTTATAAATATAAATACTGAAATAAACACAATTGCATCCTTAAATCATATACAGATCAGCAACTGAAATATTGAGACAAACACATAAGGGACACCATTATTTTTGGACAATCGTCCCCGGAAAAACCCAATGCGGGAAAACCAGTGCAGCAGTTCTGAGGGTTTTATTATTATGCAGATTCTTGAGTACAACTAGGGTGCCAGAAATGGCTCACCCAACAGAAATTGTTACACGGCAGTAATACCTCTTCTCGAAGACCGATATTCAACCTCTCAGCTCTAGTCTACCCCACAAAAATCCTTTCAACACTTCCTATTGGCCCTGCTAGCTTCAGCTCAGCTCTTGAAGCCTCTACATCAGCTTCCTGGCTCTCTGCATCAGCTCTCTAGCCCTCTGCGTCACCCACACAGGCCCCTCAGCCTCTGCGCAGTCCCCAGCTACCTCTGCGTCAGCCTCTTCGGTCACTCCGCTGACCCTCTGGCACTATCCCTGCCTCTCTGCTATGTACTCACTGCCCCTCGCTGCAACAGACCACTAGTTCAAATTTTCTTTGCAAGCCTCGCTCCAGAAAATCAAACTGGCTGATCAATTTGGTGTATCTCCAACTGACCCTCAAGCCTCCTCTTATACTTTTTCCTATTGAGCCTTCAACAACCGAGATTAAGTCTCTAATCAACAGCTAAGATTAGATTTGGCTTGATCCATGTCATTTAGAACATTCTCACCCAGTTTTATATTAATACCCATTAATATTTTAATTTTCCTAAGTTTATACTTAGGAACCCCATTAAAAATATTAATTATTTTAATATCTCTCCAATCGGGTGGAATTTCCCCAAACCATTTCTAGGTTTTGGAGATCTTATGTGCCTTAGCCTCTCCACCAATTTTCATAGCTAGAACACATCCGATACTACCACAAATCAACAGTTTAGTCATGTTATCATTTGTATATTATTGAGTCATGGAAATAGTTCTATAACATGATCAAGTATGAAAGAATCTCTTTCACCAAGGACATGCTCGAAGGCATGTACTACAATGCAATGAAGGTCAACAAAAGAATATGCTCACATAAGGATTATAAGATCGCTGATTACGAAGCAAGAAGAAATGTTGACTGGTCCAGGAAGCAAGCAATAAAGAAATGCTTTCACAAGAAGCATAAGATGGTTGACATATCTATCTAAGAAGAAGCAAATGAAGAAATAGATCAAGCATGTGAAGAACACCATGATCACCAAGAATCACTATCTGACAAGATACTTTGAAGATATCTCCCGAAAGAAGGCAGGACAACTCTGACAAAGAAAGGAAGGACCCTTGACACCTATGAAGGCCTTGGAGATATGAAATATGCAGATAACTGATTCTACTCTACAAAGATGTCGTGATGAAGAAGCCATCCAACAAAAGAAAAAGCGACGTTGAAGCAATATCAGGATGAATTCATGATGGAATACTAGGTCAAAGCATGTAAACAAGCAAATACAACGAAGCATCCATGAGAAGAGTATACTGAAGCATGGACAGATGACAAAGGAGTACCCAGATGACAAGAAAACCTAATGTACGATAAGAAAGACACTTTCCACGAAGGAAGCAATGACATGACAAACCAGGAAGGAAAGTGATTGATGGATGGTGCCCTACCTAGAAGAAGTTCGAGCAAAGACTTCATGACATCAAAGAAAGGAAGGAGATCGAGCAGTTGAAGGACCCATGAAGAAGAAGTTGCTGATAAATGAAAGAGTACCTAGTTAAGTGGGAGCTCTGACAAGTCCCTGATTAAGAGGGAGTTTTGGATCACTGCTTATTACAAAGGAGTGACAATTATGTTTTTCCATTTCATGGGTCATGCACTAGACCAGGACTAACAACTGTAAGTCTAGATGAAGGCCATGAATGGAAATGTAGACACAAGATAAACACAACATTCTTGTCTTCACTTGGGAAGAAAGAATGGGAGGATTAGGTAATCATCTGGCATCCGATACTCTTTGAGGATGTGTAGCGCATCCAAGACAAGAGTAGGCAAGAGGACCGATATTCTTTGAGGGCTGGGAACCCAAGATAAGAATTTTCCTAGAAGGTCATACTCAAAGAACACCCGGGTGGGTATGTACCTTGAGAGACAATGATGAGGGTGTCTATAAATCATTGGTCTCGCCAGCATTGTAGCTCATGATCTCATGAAGAGATGGAGTTGTTAGTCAAGGCCTTGCACTATGACAATGCTGATTGATATGATGCTATAACAGATGGATTGCAAATCCGGTTTCTCTTATGTGAATTCTTCAGAGATTGATAATAGCCAAACACCTTGTAATGTTATATGAATACCTCCCTAGTTAAGAGGGAGTGTTGAAGGAAATGTAACTAGGTTTGGTCTTCATAAATGTACTTTTGATATTTGTATTTACTCAAGAAAAGAAAAATTATTCTTATAATATATGTCAATGAGTTTCTTGCTGATTGAAATAGGTCTAGCACTAGTTAAAATGCTATAGGTGAGTCAAATAGTCAAAAGAAAAAGCTTGAAGACCTTAAGGGCATGTTACTATAGGTATACATATGCATTATAGTCAAAGAAGTCACCTCCAAGCAAAGTCAAGTCTCCTCCAAGCATTTAACACCATCAAAGAAGCAATCCGAGCTATATATATGTCAAGTCGGCCTGCAGTCCTATAGTCGGCCTCAAGTCGGCCTAAAGGAGGGACAATCCTCTATATATAGAGGTTGTCCACTCCTCTAAACAGAATGCACTCACTCCTCTGAAATCAGCGAGCAAGGAAGACAAATATAAGGTGAAGAGAGCGAGAAAAAGAAGCCTCTAGTGCAGCGAAGTAAGGGAAAGTATAAGCGAAGGTTGGAGTCTGTCTTCTAGGATAAATACAGTCACACGTGCGAGAAGATGAAGGACAGTCTGTGGTCATATCAGCAGTAAGATCACAGTCACATAACTTAGTTGGTTGGGCAATCTAAGTAGGCCTATAAGGCCCCTCACTCAAGCGAAGAAGGAAGAGGTCAACATCACAAGGAAAACAGTCACACGTGCAAAGGTAAGGAGGCTGTCTCTGCTGTCATAACAACCCTCCCATTACAGTCATACAAGTTCATTGGTTGGTGAAGAGAAGGAAGGGATCATCATGAGGAAAAGGGTCTCATCAAGGAATCTCTTCTAGAGCAAGTGCAACAAGATCTAACAACAGTTGTAAGGAGGACGAAGTGCCAGGAAACAAAGTGCTGGAAGAACGAAGTGCAGAAAGGAGGAAGTACTTGACTTGTGCTTGGAGGACATTCTAGTCAAGGATCTAGAGTTTGGCATTGATCAATAAGAAGCTTCAATAGGAGAAACTTACTAAAGGGTTTTCCTCTCAAGAGAAGAGAGGTTTTGGCCTTGGCAAAGACCCAACATCTTGTGTTCTTGTTCTTATGTTTTTGATAGTAGTTTGATGAAGTACACATACATGCATTAATAAGAAGAAGATTAAGCTAACAAGAAAAGTAAAAAGACTCCACAAATTGTTATCAAGTCAAGAAGAATCACACTACACCTATTTGCCCTAGATTCTTCAACAACCTAACCCTCGATCTTTAGGGTTTGTGCACAATCTAGGGCTTAAGTCTAGTAGGTTGATAAGTAATATATGAAACTCTTGGTCTAGGGTTGACACTTGAAAACCCTAGGAATCCAACCTCTAAGTTTCATGGTAACCTTAGATTGACAAACTCTATTTAAGGGCTTGGTATACTCCGTTGTAAGATGCCCAAATTGGTTGGCTTGGCCAAAATGGCCAAGGTAGTAAAGATATCTTGATGCTGGTTTACCCAGTTAAGGGTTTCTATAGTAAATTGTTTGTGTTCATGCTTGTTTGTTTTTCTTTGGCTCTCATTTAATTGTAATAGTTTCAACAGAGTCCAAGCATGACCAACAATGCCTACTGCCTAGTGATCTCCTTACTGGGTCGGGTGGCTGTTCTCCCAAATGTGCAAAAGCAATTTAAGAATAATGCTTGTGGATTATTAGTGAATTTTTAGGGTTTTTGGGCAACTCATGTGAGCCACAACACTTTCCCATGCCCAAGGAAACTCATGCTAAGACAACAGTAATGTGTTTTTTTTGTCTTGTTTTTGTTTGGACAGACCATTTCCAGCATAGGGAAATAGTTCCTGACTCTTGGGAATCATTTTCCTCTACTGGAAATGATTCCCCCTGCTGGAAAAGGATCCCTTCACAAGAAATGGTTCCAATTTTAGGAATCACCAAAATTCAAAGATTCCCTGGCTCCCTGAATCTGATCCAAACTGGGAATGGCAGCACCACCTCCTATAGGCAATTCTGGCAACTTGGCTCATCTTTTTGTCGCTTTTAACTCTGGTGTCTTGTTTCCTCTTGCCAAGTTGTTTCAATTAGTTCCAGTGCCCTTCTGATGAGCCTGTTTTGAAACAATTTTGTCTTGACTTGCCTTGAATTAATTACCAATTCCAGATTTATCCAACCAAGATCTGTAGATGTTATTTGAGTATCATCTTTTTGCGGACCTGGGCTGTAACAACACTTCGTTGTGCTCATAAAAGTTTGATATAGGAAGCTTGCAAATAGCCATGGCTCTTGTCCATCTATTATCCATGTGTCAGAGACTTAGAAACAATGACGGGGTGGTTGTCTCACTGGGATGTTATCCCCTCCACCTAGTGTAGGCGTCCTGTTGGAGTTTTGGATCCCGGGTCCAGTTTCCAGTGGTCTCCGGATGTCTCGGTCCTAGGCTGAACTATGAGTTTCTGATATATGTGGCTAGCGGACTGTTGCATATATCTGGGGAGGTTCATCATTTAGAAAAAGAACAAGAATTTCATCACTTTTGTAATGTTTGTGTTTCAAGTTCTAACCAAAACTGTGGCTTTCTTAGTGCTCTATTTCATCAGGTGCCTTAGAGCACTAGTGTGTTTTTCATGCATAGAAGATATTCTGTTCCATTTAATGGTTTTGGTTTTTTCAATCAAATGTAGTCTATATGACTCTTAAGATTCAGGATAGCTCCAGCCATCTCCTTTTTTAGGATGTTGATGAAGCAAATGAGGAATCTTCTATAGTTTTAAAATTTTGTTTCTATGCATAATTCTTGAAATCTTATGCTCTATGTTCTAAGGGTGCTTTGTTTCTATAGTTGTATTTGCTCATTCATTTATGCTTATGGCACTTGTGGCTTCTGTCGATCATCCTGGAACAATTTGTGTCATTCTTGTGAGTTCTCTTAGCATCTGTGTGGCTCGTACTTCACATTGTGGACAACATACGGATTAGGATATTTCATAATGTTTCCAATGTTTTCTGGCTTATTACTCTGATTTTGGGTGAGCTGCATTTTATTGTATTTATTTATAACCTCCGGTTTCATTTCTCAGTAAATCTTTAATCACCATTTCTTTTACATTCTGCAGGTCCCTGGAATCCTTTTTACTCCAATCTGCCCACATTCTTTGTCATTTAGGCCTCTCATCCTACCAGAATATGTTACTGTTCGGGTGCAAGTCCCTTTCAACAGTAGAGGACAAGCATGGGCCTCATTTGATGGTAAAGATAGGAAACAACTAAAAGCAGGAGATGTGCTTATTTGTAGCATGGCTCCATGGCCTGTGCCAACAGCATGTGAGGTGGACTCCACACATGATTTTTTGCGCAGTGTTCGTGAAGGTCTACATTGGAATTTGAGGAAAAGTCAGTCGTTCGATGGGTTCAGGGATACATAAGTTGTTATATTTGCATAAATGGCTAATAATTTGGCATTTCCTCCTAACCATTAAAAGTATAACATGAACCTATCTTTACTGTTATTTATTCTCATTTAATAGGAAAATCATTTAAAATCTGTTTATGTTAATCTGTTTTTCTGAACTGCAAATGTACTACTTCACGTGTGCTTTGTGATATTAGGATTCCAAGAAAGCCACAGATTGTAGCTTACTGAATTGTCAATATATTGAAACTGTAATGGCTATTAAAGTATTTAAGCATTCAATATTTATCATCCCTCGTGTTTTTGGGGCTTTCTAGTCTTGAGTGATGCTGGAATTTACAGTCATCCAAAAGCATTGGTTGGAAGTGCAAATAATGAAGAAAAAATTAGTTTAAAGTCAATTGTTAACATGGTTAAACTTTTGGAATGGGCAATTGATAGGGATGAAGAATGCCCTTTTCATGAATTTTATTAGAATGACTTCCATCACTTTGCAATGTGATGAAAGTTGCAAGGTACAGCTATTCCAATTGAGCATGTTAGAACAAAATCCTAATGTATGTAGTAAGCTCATCTCTCTATACTTTTGTTGAAATTCTATATATTAATATTGGTTGATTGCATTCATTTGGTTTTCCTAACTATAGCCATTCTAGTTTGCTGGGTTGTGGTCTAGTGGTTGAAACAGGGTATTGCCATGATGATGATCCATGTTCAAACCCCAACAGACATAGAGCCCTCGAAATCAAGTTGTGTGAGTTTAATGGTGGTTTATATGTAACATTGTTCAAAAAATAGTATAGCCATTCTAATTTTAATGAAAAGTTGTGGAATCTTCAGTAGTAGATGCCTCACATCCGTTAAATTTGTAATGGAATTGATAAATGTTTGAAATTTTTAAGAGAAAAAAAAGATTCTCTATGGTACACAACTAATAATTTTCAAAACGGTTTGAAAGGAAAAACCCATTGCATAAAATTTGATTCAACTGAACGCAAACTGGTAGTACTTTTGAAATTGCTGGCTTCTATCATGTTTATTCATAACTTAAATGATATAAATTTGTGTACATGGATTTTGTGGGAGTTATCATTTGGATTTGTTGTTTAACTCATGGATCTATATCTTACAATTATGCCATCTTTCTGTAAGTGTCATGTCGCGAGATTACTTAAGAAATCAGCTACCTCCAAAACTTTGTATTTATGTTGGTGTCTCCTTTGAAATGGAAGTTGAAAAAAAAGTGTTCTAAGAATACACATTCTATTGGCTAAATTTTGAGTTTGGAATTTCGAAAGTAAATACACAAAAACACATCGTTTCATGCATTCTTTTGAGAAATACATATTATAGAATCTCTTTGGCTAAGCTATTGCACTATGAGGGACGTATCTCTGTGGTCAAAGTCATCTAGGATTTGCACCTAGCCTTGTTCACATTGTAATACCACAATTTTGACCCCTGGCATATATTAAAATTAAATTATATATATATATGTTGTAAATAGGTTAACATGGATACTTAGTGCAGAGTTTAAGGCCAACTCTCAACTATTGAATGGCTAGGCATGTATGATGTAAATATATGCATATGGACTGTGTGTTCGGCTTGCTATGAACTAAAGTTATGTAAATATCAATGCTAGAATATAATATGTATATTGGTCCAAGATGGCTTCCAAGAGCATGAGAGGCTATAATTCCACTATAGGGGAAAAGGAAATGAGGGCAGTGGGAAAATAAATCCTATGTTGCCATTGTCAACCTTAGAACTCATGTTTTTATGCCATATGCCTTAAGCAAACCATCCATCTTTCTTTGAAATATCAACCAATCATTAAAGAGATGGATGTAAGAGTTTTGTGGGAAAAAAAAGTTCACATAGTTATAGAAGCATGGGCCGAGTACAATCACAATGAAAGTGTAAGAGTCTTACATTACCCTAGTTAGAAGTAAAGTTATGCATCATTTATCACCTATCTTTTAGATTCCTTTTGATTTATCTTTCATTTCAAAACTCACATGAACTCCCTACATGGTCCATGTTGTGTTCTCCATTGCAAAATAAAACATAAAAAGGAAAGAAAACAACTTACTAATATAGAAATTAACCAAATTTGGCACCAAGAAAAGGGAAATTGCAAACTAGAAAAGAAATAGAATTAATTGTAAAGGAGCATAGAGGTTGGAAAATATGGAGTTCATCACCCATTGTTCATTATCTACTTTTTGGATGCTTGAAAGTCAAGTATGTTCTTATAGGCAATTCTCATAAAGTAGACAAATTAGGTTCTTTTTGTCTAGAATAGAGGGAAGAATATCTTGGATGGACTATTGGGGCAATGAAAGAGAATTTTTTGGATCTTAAAGGTCAAATAAGATGCTTGTAAGGATTTTTGGTGAGCATATTGGCTTAGCATGAGAGTAGATGGGTAGCATTGGGAAAGATAGAAGTATATAGCTTGGTTCATTTACCTTGCCATCATCATAACCCAAATTAGGAATGGTATCTGTGTTGGATGCCTATAGTTGGGTATAAAATTACTCTTATGTAGCAAGTACCTTAAACAAACTTTTGTTAAAAGATAAGTCTTTTTTCAATTTTTATGAATATGAAAAATTATTGTTATGTTTTGTTATATAAAATTTATGTTCTATGCATGTTGTTTATATTTATTTTTTGCTTTGTTAATAAGCATTTGGTTGCCATAACATTTTATGAATCCATGCTAGTTTAGTTATGTTGCATTTATTTATTAGCATTGTGCATGGATTTATTTTCATTTTCATCCTTTTTGGTGAGTTCTCTTTGTGGGTATTTTGAAAAAAAATTATCTTTGAGGGATGGAGTTTGAGATTCCTATCTGGGGCTACCTATGCCATGGTTGGGAGTGATGGTCAAACACACCACATGCACCCACCTAGGAGGTTTTGAACCCAAGCCTCTACATCAATACAAACTTGATCAAGTCATTGTTTAACACTAGATGACACTCCATGTCCATTTTTTCATGTAGTTTCAATTTATTTACTTGTAGGTGTACCAAAAGTATTAAATTACACTCCCAATTAGTATTCATTCTTAATACTTTAGTAAACCTACAACAAAGAAAAACAAAAAATACATGTAAAACATGTTTCTATGTTTATCCCACTAAATACTCAGCATGCATCTATTTTTAAATTTAGGGCATTCATGTTGCCTTTTATAGTAAAGATGAAATATAGAGAAATTATTTCATTTTAACTTCCTTATTATCAAATTTTGTTAAAATTGGCAACTATGGCCAAATTCCACCTTGGGACAGATCATTTCATGGAGATGATGATTGCATTAGATTCTTCTTTTTTAGAGGTCCAAGATTGATATAAAGATCATGTCATTTGGACAAGCAGAAGTGTGATTTTGAATTTATGACCACACGTGCAAATTGTTCAAGTCAGCGTCAAATTAATGTAGGCACAAGAAGCCCAATGGGTATGTTTCTTCACCCACAATGAAGTGTATAAATAGAAAGACCTCACACCTCATTTGGACATCCATAACTCACACATTCTTCTCTCTCTTCATTGGATTGGTTCATACAGCTTGGGCAGCCTCTCTCTCTCTCTCAAAGGTGTGGCAAGGAGGATGATTTTCTGGGCAAAATATTATAGGCTGAATTTCAGACTTTAGGACCAGCATTGATCGAGGAGATTTTGACTTGTTTTGACTGCAGTTTTGAGGGCATAATTTAAGTTTATTTAGGCTTCATTCTCTGGCACATAAATCGAGGATTTTGGAGTTGTTTGACTTGTGTTGATTGTAGCCTTGTTTGATTGCATAACTGACTATAGGTTGACTGAGTTTGACCAAAGTTCTTTTGACTGTTTTGGGTTGAATTTGACCATTGCTAGAGGCCGAATTTGACCGCCTTTGACCAAGCTTCAAAGGAGGTGTTTTATTGTTGTTTTGACTAAAGTTGAGTTTCTAGTTAGGCTGAAGTTTGATTGTAGTTGACTACAGAATTTGATAGGCTTGATTTGACTTGGTATTGAGCTATTCTATTTGACTTTTTTACTCTCTTTCTCTCTGCTGAACTATTGAATAATAAGAAGAAGATTTGATCAAAGGGTTTTCTCCACATTGAGGTTTTTCCCTGGCATCCGACAAATCTAGTGTCCTTTTGTCTTGGCTTATCTTCTGTATTTGTTTTATGTTCTATCTGCATTTATTGTCAATGTGATTAATAGTTAATAAGAAGAAGATTTGATCAAAGGGTTTTCCCCACATTGAGGTTTTTCCCTGGCATCCGACAAATCTAGTGTCCTCTTTTTTCTGAAGAAAAAAGCAGAAACTTTTTATTAAGCATATAAAAAGTTTACATTCTGTTTGAGACTTTGAGCAAACCTGATGGCTCACATGGTTGTTGTTTTGTTCTTCTTAAGAGAAAGACAAGCAAAAATCTCAGTCCTTTTTTGACTGATTGTGGATGATATGTTATGTCCAATACTGCTGAGAATAAAAAACTGAGTAGACATCCTCCCTTCAGGAGGCTTAAGTTACAAGTTATACTATGCATAACCGGGGTCTCCTTCAGAGAAAGAAAACAACCCCTTACAAGATTGTATATAAAACTGTGAGACAAACGAAAGCTGTAACAAAAAGATTTTTGTTTTTCTGTTTGTAGTGCTCATGATAAGAATAACAGTAAATATAGAGAAAGCTGTAAACAAAAAACATTGTGCCCGTGGAACTGCTGACAAAAAGAAAAGGTGAGCCTCGTTCACTGTGGAGGAGCAAAAGGGGGCTGATGGGAAGTGGATGACTGCCCCTGGCTGATTTCTACTATTGACCAGCTGCCCATATCTTGCTGTAAACCAGCCTTAGAAAGCTGGTCTGCTTCCTCGTTTTTGTCCCTGTAGATGTGGCAAATGGTAAAACTGTTAAAAGATGATTTTAAAAACATAATTTCTTCTACAAGAGTCTTCAGAATCTGGTTTTGACATGATGCATTCCCATTAACCCATTTAATGACATTCATAGAGTCTCCGAAGATTTGAATTGTGAAGATATTTCTTTGAAGTAACCAGCATAGGAGAAGGCGCAAGGCAGACAGCTCAGCATAATTGTTTGTACCAGGTCCTAGCCCTACAGATGCTTTTAAAGAGTGATCAGGATTCAAGTGAATGCACAGGCCTGCTCCAGCCTTGTTATTCTGGGATGCCCCGTCAAAAAAGGCCCAAGGAATGCCCTCCAAGATAGTAACAGGCTTTTGATTCTTTTGAGGATTTTTGGCTTCAGGGATCGGGATGGCAGAGTATATGGCAGCACAATTGATAGCAATGGCGGATGTGGGAGTGTCCTTGTCTTGAAACAAGCTTTTGTTTCTTGCTAACCATACACCCCAAAAGAAAATAAGAGGGAGATTTCTCATGTTTCCCTCCGGATAGTTTTGCCACCATTTCCTCCAAGCTTCTTCCAAAGGATCAAGTCCCCACTGTACCTTTACCTTAAGCAAACAGGTTACCTCCTCCCAAATTTTTTGAGAGACTACACAGGCTGTAAAGAGATGCCTGATTGATTCCTCTTCAGACTTGCATAAGGGGCACCTCCCAGGCCCAACTAAATATCTGGCTTGTAAAATGTCCCAAGTTGGGACCTTTCTTTTTAGTATGCACCATAGGAAAATCCTGGCCTTAGCTGGGCATTTTAATTTCCATATGTTTTTCGCCCACCAATCTGGTATTCCCCAACCTTTCTTTTTCATTAAGAAAGTATATCCATCTTTTGGGGAATATTCACCTGTTTTTCCTTGCGCCCAAATCAAACGATCAGGTTCGTCTTTTAGTCTGACATTTGAACGATGCAATTCTTGGATGTAAGAAACCCATTCCTTCTTCCATCTGATATTTATTCCTAAGTCTTCATCATTCTTCCAAGCCTGACCCCATATGGTAGAGTGGCCTACTTTCTCCACCTGACTTAGAGTTGTAATTCCTTTACTATCAAGATGTCTGAGAAAGCCAGGTGACAAGGCAAATGCTTCATTACAACCTACCCATCTAGTGTCCTCTTGTCTTAGCTTATCTTCTGTATTTGTTTTATGTTCTATCTGCATTTATTGTCAATGTGATTAATAGTTAATGTGATTGCTACTGGAAATAATTGGGTTGCTAAAGGAACTTTGAAGTAAATTGTGCTAAGCATAGAACATACTATTGTTATCTAAAATTAACATGGTATCAAAGCCTAGGTGAAGACAAAGCCCAAGCAAGAGTGAGAAAAGCAATCACTAAGGGAAGTTGTTGGACAAGAATTTGGAGCTAGCCTCAATGACGACTACATCAACTTTAAATCTGAGGACAAGCTTGAGGACAAATTTGACTATCATGCATGGAAGATGTCTTTGGATTTGACTTTGGAAGAGAATGATACTATAGACGATGTCAAAAGAAGAGTGGTGGAGCCTCTTTCAAATGCACCCGTTGCTACAAAAACAAAGTATAAGAAAGGCGAGGTCAAAGCTAAGAAAATTATTGTGGATTCCATTCATAAACCTTCGGTTGCCTATATTTCTGATTTGGAAACGTGTAAGGAGATATATGACAAGGTGGTTGGGCTGTTCAAAGTAAACAATGTAAATCAAGTTCTCTTTCTCAAGAACAAGTTGAAAGATATCAAGATGGAGAGAGGAAAGTCCATTCAATCTTACTTCATGATGATTACCGAAATCAAGAATAATATCCTATCTATTGGAGAAGTTGGTGGTGGTAGGGAGTTCACTCTCATTGCACTTTGAGGTCTTACAAGAGAATGGGATGTGTTTAACACCACCATCATCAATAATGACAGGATTCCAGGTTTTGATGAATTATTGGCTCGATGCACTCAAGAAGAATTAAGGATGATGGAAAGAGATAAACACTCAAATGGAAATAATCCTACCGCTTTCTCTGCTCATGCTAAAAGGAAGAATAATGCTAGTCCAAGAAGACCAAGTCAAGGATTTAAGTCGAGACTCAAAAAAGGAAGAAAAGGAATATGCTTCAATTGCAATAGGTTTGGCCACTATGCTAGAGTGTCCTCACAAGAAGGATACTCTAAGGGATGTTTATGATGAAAACATCAAACACAACAGCTACAAAGACAATGGAAATCAAAAGAACAATGAGCTCAACAACAAAGGAAAGAGGAATGCTCTCGCTGCTAAATATGGAAATGGTCATCCTCCCAAAAGATCGAGAAACTCCAGGTATGAGGAAACTAATGTTGTAGATAAGCAAAATAATTATATCTTATTTCTTCCCTCACCACTACCTCTCCTCTGGATACATTGGATCATTGGTTGATTGATAGTGGTGCCTCAAGGCACTTCACTGGGTACAAGGAGGCCCTCTCAAATTTGATTGAAAAGAAGACAAATTTGGAGATCATACTTGGAGACAATGCCACCTACCCCGTGAAAGGGATAGGGATTGTCACTCTTCACTTAAATCAAGGTCAAATCCTTCATCTACAAGAAGTATTGTATGTACCTGATTTGAAAAAGAACCTGGTATCTATTTCTGCAATGGAAGATAAAGGTTTCAAGGTGACATTTGTTGATGGGAAGGTACATGTTTGGCAAAGGAACCCGAAAGATGCATTTACACTTGGATTTAGGGTTGAAGGTCTCTATCAGGTTGGAAGAAGTCCTTTGGGAGCTATGACTTGCAATACTTCTCTTCAATCTGAATTATGGCACTAAAGATTTGCTCACCTTCATTACAAAGCCTTACCTGATGTAAGGAAGATGGTAACAGGTATGCCCGAATTCAACATAGATCATGAAGGAGTTTACTAGGGTTGTGCAACTAGAAAACGTACAAGGGGACCATTCCCTTCAAGTGAAAGTCAAACTATCAATATTCTTCAATCGGTCCATTATGATCTATCAGGTATGTTGCATGTAACATCTTTAGGAGGATACTTGTACTATGCAATGTTTTTGGATGACTTCTCTCACAAAACATGGATCTATTTCCTGAAGAAGGAGGACGAAGTGTTCAAATGGTTCCTCTCCTTCAAAGCCTTAGTCAAGAATCAAACAAGGAAGAAGATCAAAATTTTGAGGACAGATCATGAAACCGAATATGAGTTAAATGAATTGAATGACTATGGTAGAGAAGTTGGCATTAAGAGGGAGACCACTACTGCATATTAAGGAAAATTTGAAGGATGGAAGTTTATCTTAAAGTTTAGGAACCACAGCGAATCTTCCTAGTCCATAATATGCAAATTGTAAAATGTTTAGCAATATTTTTGTAAAATTATTTAGATTTCTAATGATTTTATATTATTCTATATAAAATTTTGGTGATTTTTAAGGTAAAATAATTTTATACTATGAAATGTGGGTGAAACAATTTTTAAAAAATGGAAATTGGCAAATCTTTTTTTTTTTTTAACATGGAAAATTAGCACACCTGCGAAAATTAGCCCCTAAAATTTTCCCTGTTTCATATACTTCTGAGCAAAATGGAGTTGCCGAAAGAAAGAATTGAACAATCATAAAAGCTACCCGTGTTATGCTTCATGACCAAGGCCTACAAAAGTTCTTATGGGGAGACGCTGCCAACACTGTTGTGTATGTTCAAAATAGGTGCCTGCATAAAGCATTGGACTTCAAAACACTCGAAGAATTTTTCACCAATAAGAAACCTGATGTTTCTCATTTTAGAATTTTTTGTTGTCCTGTATATTTTCATGTATCGAAAGAGAAAAGAAACAAGCTAGATGCATCTAGGAAGAAAGGAACTTTATGGGCTACAGTGAAACTTCATAGGCATATAGAATCTAAGTGTTTGGTCAAAGAGAAGTGGAAATAAGTCATGATGTCACCTTCGATGAAATTTTTTTCCCTTGGGAAAGTCAAAGATCTTCCTATCCATAGGAAGGACAATGATGATGATGCAAGAAAGAAGGATGAATCTTTGATAGATGATCTAATGCTCGATGTTGAAGGCCCGATGGATCCCATTGATCCACCTCCTGGTGAGCCCTCTACCTCGAGGAAAATACCTTTGTGGCTCAAAGATACTCTTGAAGATGTTGAAAGACATGTTGCATCAAGGGGGATATTTTGTGAAAGCAAGAAGTCAAATAGGTACCAAGGGTACTTAGCGGCTATGAGTACCATTGTTCAATCTAAGCCATGTGCGTTCGAAGAAGTCGAGAAGCACCAAGTTCAGAAGGATGCGATGAATGAGGAATATGAATCGATCATGAAGAATGATGTTTGGGATGTGGTTCCTAGACCCAAGGACAAGTTAGTGGTCACTTCAAAATGGCTTTACAAAATCAAACATGGAGTTGATGGGAGTGTTGAAATGTTCAAGGCCAAGTTCGTTGCTTGAGGCTTCTCTCAAAAGGAAGTAGTGGACTCTGACGAGATATTTGCATTAGTTGCATGATACACCATTATCTGATCCATCATTGCTCTTGCTACCTCTCAAGGATGGATCCTACAGCAGCTGGATTTAAAAATTGCTTTCTTGCATGGCTCGCTTAAGGAGGAAGTTTATGTAGAGCAACCTGAGGGGTTCGAAGTTCAAGACCGAAAGACACATGTACACAGGTTGAAGAAAGCCCTCTATGGGTTGAAGCAAGCCCTTAGGGCTTGGTATGAGAGGATTGATGACTATCTTACGAAGTTGGGTTTTACAAGGAGTGAAGTTGACCTGAACCTATACTTCAAGGTTGAAAAGGACAAGCCTCTCATTCTAGTTTTTTATGTGGATGATATTTTTCTGACAAGTGTAGACCCTCTCATTTATCAATGCAAGATGGAGTTGGTTTCTGAATTTGAGATAAAGGACCTAGGTTTGATGCACTACTTCATAGGTTTGGAGGTCTGGCAAAAGGCAGGTGAAATTTTCATTTCTCAGGGAAAATACATTGTGAAGCTACTCGAGAGATGTGGGATGGTGGAATGCAACTCTGTGTCTACTCCGATGGAACTCAACTTCAACGAGCTATGTGGAAGTATTGTTGGGCCTGCATTGGCAAATCTTTCTGAGGATTGACAACTTGTGGGGGCCTTGATGTTCTTGGTAAACTCTCGTCTGGACATATGCTTCGCTGTGAATACATTGAATCAACTTATGGTCGAGCCTCATCACATACATTGGATTGTTGCCAAGAATCTCTTGAGATATCTCTGTGGCACAATCAGGTATGGTTTGAGATACATTGTCGGGAATTTGAGGATACATGGATATACTAATGTTGACAGGGTTGGAAATGTGGTGGATCGTAAGAGCATGTCTGGGTGTTGCTTCTCTTTGGGGTCTACGTCAATATCTTGGATGAGCAATAAGCAAAAATTGGTTGCTTTAAGCACCGCTGAGGCCAAATACATTCCTGCTAGTATTACTTGTTGTGAATTTGTTTAGTTGAGGAAGCTCTTCAGTGAGCTATTTGAGCACATGTTGGATACTACCGTGATCTTCTACGACAACCAAAGTGGAAATCTTCTACGACAACCAAAGTGGAATTCGTCTTTCAAATAACCCTGTGTTCCATTACCACTCCAAACACATTGATATCAAGTACCACTTTATCCGGGATATGGTACAATGAAGAGCAATAAGGCTCCATCACATCAGGACGGGTGAGCAGATCGCAGACATTCTCACAAAACCCTTAGGAAAGGTCAAATTTTTAGTCTTTCGTGAGAGACTTGGAGTTGTGGAAAGACCCTCCTATGAGAGTCCCAAATGAGTTGGACACTAAACTCTGAGAGCTCTGAAGCGAACAAAGTTCCTTCTACAAATTAATTACTCCAAAAGACTTAGAATGTCAAGATATCCATTTAGGATACAAATATTATATTAAATATAAATAAGAATGATAATGATAATGATTTACAATGAGAACAAGAGGCTTGCTTATATATCACGCAAGCGTCTCTTCATGAAGAGTCATGTCCTATTAGACATGCCTCTTCAACCTAATTATTAGCTTAACTTAACTATTATTTATGATTATTATCTTTTACATTATATTTATATTATTTATATATTTTATTCGTTACATTGCCTCCTTCCTCAAAAAGCTTTGTCCTCAAAGCTTGTCGATGAAAAAAGGCTTGATCTCTTTTTCGGCTTTGAAAGTCTTTCTCTCTTGGAATAGTCATCCTCGTCGATACAAGTTGATATGATCTTCTTAGTGACAAACAAAACTGTCGCACCGAGAAGGGATCAGACCATCCCAGATTAATCTTCTGTATAGCATTTTAATCACTGGAATTTTGTGACAACTTGTTAGCATAAGACTCGATTGAGATTACATCACTATTATCCGGAACATCAATTTGTTGTTTCGTTTCTGACTTGTTCAAATATGTAGCATGGTTGATTCGTCTGTTCTCATGATTTGGATGCCGATATGGAACCTTTTTTGTTTGATTTTTCCTTACTGGGCATGTGACAATTTTTATATTTTCTTCTGGCGAAGATGTTGAGTTTGTTATGAAACATTCATTGGGGATGTTCATCGTTTGAATTGCAACATCCACGCGCGTCTTTTCTTCAACTTGCTTGTCTTCTTCCTGAGTTGTGACATTCACTGAATCGGTATGTGTTGTTTTTTCATCAACTTGAATTCCTACATTTGATGCTTCCTTCTTGATAAGTTGGTGTACCTGGTTTTCTAATGACTTCTTATCCTTCTTTAGTATCTTAATTTTCGTCAGCAATTTTTCACTATGGTTTTTAAGTCGAGAAACTTCTTCATTTTTGTCAATAGTGATTTTGTCAATTTCATTTTGCATATTTTGTAATACCTTTTTACCTTCTTGAGAAATTACTTTTGAAATATCCGATATATCTTCTGGTGTTACTGAATTAGGTTTCAGTGTAACATCTTGGAGCGTTATTTTCTTCTTCTTGTAAGAAAATGTTAAAAACTTTTTCTTAGTATTTAGAATAAAGGAACCTAAAGTTTTCATCCATGGTGATCCCAAAACAATGTCACTATCGTTAAAAGATAGGGTTTGCACGGTGAATTGTGAGGTAAAAGTATAATCTCCAATATTTAGGTGTAAATTGTTTATATCGTATTGTTTGCCAAAAAAATTTGTTTCAACTATATTTGATTCAGGAATCACCAATTGATTAGCACATTTAGGACTAACATAATTACTTCTTTCAGTAGGACTGATAGAGATTATGATGTCTCTTCCTGCGAGTGATCCTTTGATGTTAAATAGTGTGGGAACACATGTACTATGGGTTTCAGGAAACCTTTCATTACTAGTCGCCATTTTTTCCTTGATGTTTTTACGTAAACAATATATCAACTGGAGCTATTTTTATTATAAAATATCACTTATTTCTCCTATATATATTTTTCAAATATTCTCTTCTTCTTCTTCTTTTTTTGGTTCGCTCTTTTAATAAAAAATTTATATAATAATAATTTATATATATTATAAAATTATAATTATATAAAATTTATATATACTTTTTTGAGACCCACTTTTCCTTTTATATGTAACTATATAAGGCTTATATAGTATTCTTTTTTATAATTATAATAAATTTTATTTTTTTTTTTATTTTTTTATTTTTTTTTTGTCCAGAAAATTTGGATGAGACGTGACTGACTCTTGGTACAGTCACAATCTTTAGATTTGAACGATTAAAAGTATTTAGATCACACCATTTTTCTCGAATGTTATCAAAATATCTTTTACTTTTAAAATACCATGGGCTATTACCATTGGTTTTTTTTAAAACCTCCTGTAAAAAGTAATATTTACCTTTCACGTAAGAGCTTTTGTATCCTTGTTTTTCTTTAACTTTTAAAATACCATGGGCTATTACCATGGGTTGTTTTTAAAACCTCCGTTACAATGTTCTCTAAGTAAAAAGTAAAACGTATTCATTTTGTTTTTTGTTTTTGTTTTTTTTTTCCTTCAACTTTTTAAAATACCATGGGCAATTACCATGGGTTGTTTTTAAAACCATGGGCTTCTCCACGTAAAAAGCTTTAAATATACTTGGTATGAGATTTTATATCCTTTTTGTTTTTTGTATTTTTACTTTTTATTTTCTTCTTTTTTTAATTTATTTACTTATATTTTTTTTTTGGTTAATTTTTTTTAATGGCCAAAGGCCTAAAAAATGGAGAATCTCTCAATATATAGCGAAACGCTTCAATTATGACAGCAACAAGGTTGATGATAGGTTGATAGCCAAAGGCCTGGTGATCAGCCAAACGTGGCTCTGATACCACATGAAGCGAACAAAGTTCCTTCTACAAATTAATTACTCCAAAAGACTTGGAATGTCAAGATATCCATTTAGGATACAAATATTATATTAAATATAAATAAGAATGATAATGATAATGATTTACAATGAAAACAAGAGGCTTGCTTATATATCACGCAAGTGTCTCTTCATGAAGAGTCATGTCCTATTAGACATGCCTCTTCAACCTAATTATTAGCTTAACTTAACTATTATTTATGATTATTATCTTTTACATTATACTTATATTATTTATATATTTTATTCGTTACAAGCTCCTGGGGGATTGGGGTACTTCTTCGAGCTATGAGCGACCATAGGGTGAGTGGTTCACGTTCCCCTAGTGCGCTATGTACAAGGTAAGTGCTTCACCTTCCCCTACGATTGACATATGCATAGGATGAGTGGTCCACCTTCTCCTATGGCATATGAGCAGGTTGAGTGGTTCACCTTCTCTTATTGATGCCCCAACATACATCCTACCCATGGAATCCGGGACTCATGGGAAGTACCTCTCATCTGGCCAATGAGTTGGGAAAATAGGTTAGGCACCATAGCACTACCGATGGACGCATTGTGTATTGTCGTACTCCCTATGACTAAGATGCATGGTGTTCAACAACTTGATTTGGGATCATTTGAGGTTCTACCACTAGACTGACTTTTGTCAATGGAGAGTGGTAAGGTCTTGCGACTCACTCTCAATCAATTCTTCTTCATTATTACTTTATGGTTCAGCAGAGCAGAACATAGTAGAGATGGTACATAATGAAAGGATGGCATGAGGATGACAGATGAATTGGCAGGTGGAATTCTCCCTAGTTGAGAGGGAATGTTAAAATTGGCAACTAGGGCCAAATTCCACCTTGGGACAACTCATTTGATGGAGATGATGATTACATTAGATTCCTCTTTTCGAGAGGTCCAAGATTGATATAAAGATCATCTCATTCGAACAAGAAAAACTGTGATTTTAAATTTATGACCACACATGTGCAAATTGTTCAGGTCATACTCAACTTAATGTAGGCACAAAAAGCCCAATGGATGTGTCTCTTCACCCACAATGAAGTGTATAAATAGAAAAGACCTCACACCTCATTTGGACATCCATCACTCACACATTCTTCTCTCTCTTTTCATCAGATTGGTTCATACAACTTGGGCAGCCTCTCTCTCTCTCACGTGTGGCAAGGAGGACAATTTTCTTGGCAGAAAATTACAGGCTGAATTTCAGACATCACTGACCGAGGAGATTTTGACTTGTTTTGACTGCAGTTTTGAGGGCAGAATTTTGTTTTATTTAGGCCACATTGTTTGGAACATAAATTGAGGATTTTGGAGCTATTTGACCTGCATTAACTGCAGGCCTATTTGATTGCAGAATTGAACGCAGGTTGACTGAGTTTGACCAGAGCTTTTGTGATTATTTTGGGCTGACTTTGACCACTATTGGAGGTCGAATTTGATTGCCTTTGATCGAGCTTCAAAGGAGGTGTTTTACTGTTTCTTTGACTAAAGTTGACTTTCTGGTTAGGGCTGCAGTTTGACTGCAGAGTTTTGACAGGGCTGATTTGACTTTGTATTGGGCTAGTCTATTTGACTTTTGTACTCTCTCTCTCTACTAAATTATTGAATAAAAATAAGATTTTATCAAAGGGTTTTCTCCACATTGGGGTTTTTCCCTGGCATCCGCCAAATATGGTGTCCTCTTGTCTTGGCTTGTCTTTTACATTTATTTTATGTTCTATCTACATTTATTGTCAATGTGATTAATGGTTAATGTGATTGCCACTAGAAATAATTAGAAATTATTATTGGACTGCTAAAGGAACATTGAAGTAAATTGTGCTAAGCATAGAACATACCATTGTTATCTAAAATTAACAAATTTACTCTAATGAAGCACATCTAAAGGTTTGATTGCTCTTCTTAAAATAAGTTTTTTTATGTCAATTTCATCAAGCGAGACACGCAAAGGGTGTTGGCATTATGACACAGGTGTTGTCTTTGATAGCAACTTACTCAGATGAAAGATCACAGTACAGTAGGTTAATAGCACAGAGTTTCATATCAGACTTCACAGAATGAAGAAAGAGAGGTATATGCAGGTTCACTATTGACCAAGCCACGTATACATGCGGTTAACTGTATAAAAGTCGCGTATACGTACACACGCACTTTCACAAAAGGAAAAGCATGTATACCTTGGAAAACTAAGTTTTTGGTCCATGGTATTTTGATCCATGGTATTGGTCCAAAGTATTGGGTCCAAGGTATTGACCCTAGGTATTTGGTCCAAGGTATTGGTCCTAAATAGTTTTGGTCCATGGTATTGAGAAAGGCCTAAAACTATAAAAGGAGGAGAATATCATTAGGCCAAAGTGTGCAAGTATCGAATATCTGATGAAGTGTGAGATCTAGTATGCAGGTTATGGTACACAGCGGAATCTAAACCAAGGATGAACCTTAACTAATGATGAGGAATCAGATCTAATGATGAATCAGGATCTTAAGGTGTAAAATGAACCATCTTTTGTTTTGAAGCTCATGTATATTCTAGATCTGAATACTAATGCACATATTATTCTGTAAATGATATGATCTAGGTATAACTAAAGTCTGGAATAGCTGCAGAACTTTGAATTTATATTTGCATATGTATACGCTAGTTGGCTTTGAGAAAAGCACGTGTACACGCAGGTTCGACACATGGAAGTAGTGTATACCTTATAAAATATGTTTTAGTTGCTTCTGTTTGTTGGTGCAGTGTTCTGGGTTCTAGCTTGGGTTATGGTTACTATATTCTGGTGACAGCATTCTGAAAAATCAAATTGATGGGTTGTCAAAGTGATTGATTGATTCGGTTGTGGTTGGTTCAAAAGGAGATTGTTGATCCAGATATATTCGATGATTGAATGATGTTATTTATGGATCCAGTATGAAAATATATGAAACGTGGTCCCTGGAAGAAAAGAGAAGGTTGTAGCCTTCTATAGGTCGGCACCTACGCACTAGTAAACATATCAGCTAGTACAAGAGCTAGGGGGTTGTAACTCCCTTCCAGTAGAAGCTGGAGAATGAGAGAAGGTTGCAGCCTTCTATAGGTAGAAGCCTGCGTACTGATATAAGACTGCACCAGTACAAAAATGGTAAACTGGTTTTTCTTATTATTAAAAGAAGATAGAGACAACGGCAGTAGGTGGTTTTCACCCACATTGGGTTTCCACCTTATATCTTGGTGTTCTTGTGTGTTTCTTATGTGTGATGCTTTATTCTGTTTTTATTGCATTGTCTAATGAATTCCTAATATACTGGTTAAAGCTCAATGCATGATAATTTGGGTAAATCAAAGAATCTCTGCATATATGCTGGTTGCATTAAGTATAGTTGCGTATACACGCTAGTTCATTAAGCTGAAGTAGCATATACAAATCAGTTTTGAAAATTAAATTATTGATCTAATAATATTGATTCACCCCCCCCCCCCCCCCTTCTCAGTATTATTTCCAACAATTGGTATCAGAGCAGGTCCTTCAAAAGAAGCTTGATCGCTTGAAGGAAGATCCATTATCATGAGTAATCAAGAAAGCCGAGGATCCATCAGACTGCCAATCTTTGATGGAAGCAACTTTTTTTATTGGAAGGTAAGAACCACAGCCTATCTTCAATCACTTAGAACAGATGTCTCGGAAATCATGGAAGTAGGATATACATTTCCATCAGCAATTCCTACAGATACGGCAGGTAAAAAGCAATATGAAACCAATGCCAAGGCTGTCAATACATTGTTGGGAAGTCTGTCACAATCTGAGTTTGTCAAAGTTCAGCAGCTCAAATCCGCCAAAGAAATATGGGACAAAATTGTTCTAAGCTATGAAGGAGACTCTCAGGTAAAACATGTTAAACTGCAAACTCTCAGAATTCAATATGAAACTCTCAAGATGCACAATGATGAAAGTATAGCTAGATACATCTTACGTATAGATGAGATTGTTAATTGCATGAAGAATTTGGGTGAAGAGATAAAGGAAGTTACTTTAGTTGAAAAAGTTTTAAGATCCTTGTCTGCTAAGTTTGAATCAAAAGTATCTGCCATAGAAGAAAAGCAGGATCTATAGACTATTACTATGACACAACTGCATGGAATCTTAATTGCCTTTGAGATGAGAAAAGGAGGTCCATCAGATATGAGAGAAGCCACATTTAAAGCTTTAGCAAAAGGAAAAGAAGAACTCAATGAATCAGAACATCTTTCAGAAGAAGAAGAGGAAGTAAACTTTGTCAAGAAGCTTCAACGGGGTTCCGGAAGATTCAGAGGTAAACTACCTTTCAAATGTTTTGCTTGTGGTAGAGTCGGTCATTATGCTGCCAAATGTCCTCATAAAGATAAATATGATAAAGGGAAGGAATCTGCAAAATGGAATAGAAAACAAAGTGTAAGTAAGAAGAGCTACTATACTCATGAAGATAGCGATGGTTTATCAATTAGTGATAAAGATGAAAATAGTAATGACTATAGACTTCTAATGGCTTTGAAGATTATGATTTTTTGGATGCCTTAGATGAAGATGACCTTTATGAAGAAATCTCTAAACTCAAAATCTGTTTAGAAGAAAAGAATATGACTATAGATACCTTGACATTCCAACTTTCTAAAAGAGAAAAACACAATGAAAAACTAGAATGTAAAATTGTGGGTCTAAGAAAGGATCTTGAGAAAACAAAAGCTCTCAATCTTAGATTTGCTAAAGGATCAAAAACCTTAAATGAAACTATCAAAATGCATCGTTCTCCTCTAATAAAGACAGGTCTTAGATATACTGAAGAAGCATCTCAAGCACAGAAGATGTCAACATCCACTAAAATCTATCTTGATGCAGCAAAGAGCAATGAACAATGTGACAATCGTCAGCGAAGGCATAAAGCAGATCTCCAGGTAAATCAGGGTCAATTTACCTCAAGGATGAAGAAAAGCCACAACCAACCTCAAGTAAATCATACTCAATCTGCTTCAAGGATGAATATCAATAGAAACTACAATCACCAAGTCAGCAAATTCGATAATTGCAGGAACTTCTTTAATGGCCAATGTTTTTCATGTCATAACTTTGGACACAAAGTTGCTCAATGTGTTACTTACAAAACCATCATGACTAGAGAAGCACGAAATCAAAGGAATGTGACAAGGGATCATGAAATGTCCTACAATAACTTTTCTCTTCTTGAAAATGAAATAGAATGCTCTATCTGCAACAACTTTGGTCATGAAGAATTTGAATGCAGGAGTAAATTTCGGCAAATATCTCAAAATGAGCAAATTCCATTAATACCCAAAATATGGAGAAAGAAAGAACTGCAAATAGAAAGATGTGGCATAGCCTTGTATGCAGAAGGACAAGAAAATCAGTGGTACATCGACAGTGTATGCTCAAAACACATGACAGGTGACAAATAAAAACTTCACTCATATAATGCTTTAGAAAAGGAAAAGAATGTCTCATTAGGAAACGACACTCCTGCTGTCATAGAAGGTAAAGGCTCTGTTTTCTTAAAAGAAAAGGTTAAAGCTGGGAATGTTATGTATGTTGATGGTCTAAAGCATAACCTGTTGAGTGTCATTCAAATGTGTGATCAAGGAAATGAAGTAGTATTTCGATCAAACGGTTGTGTTGTTCGTGAGCTTGATAGAGGAGAAACCATGATCAAAGGTACAAGAACTCCAAACAACTTATGCATACTCAAGGGAGGACAACAACAATGTTATCTAAGCAAAAATGATGAACACTGGCTATGGCACAGAAGATTGGGGCATCTAAGCTTTTCTCAAATAAGAAAAGCATGTAGATTCCAGGTTGTTTGTGATCTTCCTGATATCAACATTCCTGAAAATACAATATGAAAATCATGTCAATTCAGTAAGGAAACCAGATCGCATTTCCCTGAAAAGGAAGGATCAGCTAGTAAGCCTCTTGAACTTGTTCACACTAATTTATGTGGACCATCAAGGAAAAAGTCACCTCGTGGAGAAGAATACTTTATATTGTTCATTGATGATTTTTTCAAAATGTGTTGGATAGGTCTTCTAAAGCATAAAGATGAAGCATTTGAAAAGTTCAAAACCTTCAAAGCTTTGGTTGAAAATGAATCAGATCACAAAATCAAATGCCTTAGATTTGATTGAAGAGGGGAATTTACCTCGGATGAATTCTTTGACTTTTGTGAACAACATGGAAACAAAAGGCAGTTCTCCACCACAAGGACTCCTCAGCAAAATGGAGTGGTAGAAAGTATGAACAGAACTATTAAACAAATGGCTCGTGCTATGCTAGATGAGTCTGGAACTCCTGCAACCTTATGGGGTGAAGCTACATTAGTTGTTGTCACTATTCTCAACCAAGCAAATGTTCGGGTAAACAGCACTCAAACTCCACATGAACATTGGTATGGTAAGACTCCTACTGTAAAATACTTCAAAGTTTTTGGAAGCAAATGTTACATCAAAAGGACTGATGAAAAACTTGGTAAGTTTGAACCCAGAGCAGATGAAGGTATTCTTCTTGGTTACTCTTCCTGAAGTAAAGAATATAAATGTTATAATAAAAGACTTAGGAAAATTATTGAAAGTATTGATGTTGTGGTTGATGAAGCATGCAAAAATCCAAAACAGATAAAAACGGAAGATTATGAAGATGATGAGGATTATCTTCCCACATCAAATCACACTAATTCTGAAGAAGAAACCAATGAAGCACCAGAAGAAGAGATAATGGTAGAATAATAAACTCCGTCAAGGTATGTTCAGAAAAATCATCCAGAAACTCAAATTTTAGGACAGAAAGAAGTAGGTGTACAGACAAGAAGAACTATTACAGAAGATTCAAGCTATCTAGCATTACTATCTTCCATCAAACCTCAAAATGTAAATGAAGCATGCAAAGATGAATGTTGGTTCAAGGCCATGAATGAAGAACTTGAGCAAATTGAAAAGAATAATACTTGGGAATTAGTTCCTAGACCTCATGATAAGAACATCATAGGAACTAAATGGATATTCAAAAACAAGCTGAATGAAAATGGAGAAGTTATTAGAAACAAGGCTAGACTTGTTTGTAAAGGATATGCTCAACAAGAAGGTATATATTTTGAAGAAACTTTTGCACCTGTTGCTAGACTTGAAGCCCTAAGAATGTTTCTTGCTCATTCTAGTTTTTATAAATTCAAAGTATACCAAATGGATGTAAAATTTGCCTTTCTTAATGGAGACTTAGAAGAAGAAGTCTATATTGAGCAACCAGACGGATTCATT
Source organism: Pinus tabuliformis (assembly GCA_031772625.1). Classification (NCBI taxonomy): domain Eukaryota; kingdom Viridiplantae; phylum Streptophyta; class Pinopsida; order Pinales; family Pinaceae; genus Pinus; species Pinus tabuliformis. The sequence continues at coordinate 1,039,048,528 of CM062805.1, read as the reverse complement.
ATTGGAAATGATGCAAAACTTGTATGCAGACTTAGAAAGGCTCTCTATGGTCTAAAACAAGCTCCAAGGGCGTGGTATTACCGTCTTGACAAATATCTCCACCAACAAGGTTTTTCAAAGGGATCAACTGATAGAAATCTATATACAAAGATTGACAATAATAAATTGCTAATAATTGTTGTTTATGTTGATGATATCATTTTTGGTAGCAATGAAGAATCCATGAGTCGAAATTTTGCTTCGGTAATGTAGCAAGAATTTGAAATGTCCCTGCTTGGTGAGCTTACATATTTTCTTGGTCTACAAGTTCAACAAAATAAAGATGGTATTTTTCTATCACAAACCAAATATTTCAAACAGATCTTGAAAAAGTACGACATGGAAGATTTTAAACCAGTATGTATCCCAATGGTAACAGGATGCAGTCTCAGCTCAAATGATGAATCAGCCGCAATACATCAACCAACTTACAGATCCATGATTCGCAGTCTGCTTTATCTAAAAGTACCCGACCGGACATCATGCACGCAGTAGGAATAGTTGGAATATTCCAAGCAAATCCAAAGGATTTTCAAATATCTTCAAGGAACACAGAACTTTGGTTTATGGTATCCTAGAGATACAGATCTTACACTTCATGCATATATAGATGCAGATTGGGTAGGAAGCGTTGATGACAGAAAAAGAATTAGTGGTGGTGCATTCTATATGGGTTCCAGATTAGTGTCTTGGTTCAGCAAGAAACAAAGTTCAATTGCATTATCTAAAGCTGAAGCAGAATATGTGGTTGTTGCATCTCGCTGCACACAACTACTTTGGATGATGCAAACCTTGCAAGACATTCAAATCACATGTAGTCCACCCATCTCCATTCTATGTGATAATACAAGTGCCATCAGTATTTCAAAGAATCCAGTGATGCACTCCAAGACCAAGCACATACCCATCAAATATCATTTTCTACGTGAACAAGTGCTTGAACAAAAGGTCAAATTGGAGTATGTTCCCTCCAAAGAACAAGTTGCTGATATATTCACCAAACCACTATCTAGAGAGACATTTGAATATCTCAGATAGAAGCTGGGAGTAGTTGTTGCATCATCCTGCTGTTAAAATCCATTTTTTTAAAGAAGTTGGTATACGCGAGTTTCATGAAGTGTAGTCGCGTACATACGTTGGTTTCTGTGGGTACAGTCGCATATATGTTGGTTTGAGGAAAAGCAGTGGGCCAGACTCAGGAAGAAAGGGGTCTGATATGGTTCAGTGAATTATCTACTCTGCTTGATGATGGTTACAATTTGTTGATGACATGTGGAAATATGTTGGCTCTCATAATTTTTTGATAGCTTGATGTATATCTGATTGATGATGATGTCGTGATAACTCTTCTATTATATGAAATGATCATATCTGACAGTGAACATCTGGCACAGGTTCAGGGGGAGCATATGCTTTTAATAATGCATGTGTTGGCATTATATTAAAAGATCTTGGTACAGATTCACATAGTTGTTTTTTATTCAAGTGGAACAGGTTCAGGGGGAGAACATGGTTGCTGGTCTGGATGTTGATTGACAGCGCTGTTGATGATAGTTATTGATGACTATCATGGCCTTGTTTAAGATATTTGGTCTCTATTACATATGTCATGTAATGTAAAGGTCATGAAAAGACCTAATTTGTAACCCCACTATGCATGGGACAAATGATGTAATGTTTCTTGTATAAACAATTGGTATATCCCCACTTGGTTGGATGGATAAGTCAAATTTGGTATATCCCCATTTGATTGGGAGATGGATGTACATATGAGTCTTTGATGATCGGAAGGTCATTAGTGATGTATGTATAGAGTCATATAGTATGTTTGTATAGACCTATGTATAGACTCTATACAAAGGTATATATATCACTATGTATAGACCTTGCCTGTGCTTAGGGGGAGCACGGACTCGATCATAGGAGCTCAATCAACACACTTCAACATATCAGAGAATTCAGTAGGTACTCAGGGGGAGCATGACCCTTTGTCCTTGATGACAAAGGGGGAGAGTGACTTGGTGTTGCCATCAAGTCCAAAGGGGGAGATTGTTGGCATTATGACACAAGTGTTGTCCTTGATGGCAACTTACTCATATGACAAATCACAGTACAGTAGGTTAATAGCACAGAGTTTCAGATCGGACTTCACAGGATGAAGAAAGAGAGGTATATGCAGGTTCACCATTGGCCAAGCCACGTATACACACAGGTTAACTGTATAAAAGTCGCATATACGTACACACGCACTTTCACAAAATGAAAAGCGCATATACCTTGGAAAACTAAGTTTTTGGTCCGAAGTATTTGGTCCATGGTATTTTGATCCATGGAATTAGTCCAAGGTATCGGGTCCAACGTATTGAGCCTAGTTATTTGGTACAAGGTATTAGTCCTAAGTAGTTTTGGTCCATGGTATTGAGAAAGGCCTAAAACTATAAAAGGAGGAGAATATCATTAGGCCAAAATGTGCAAGTATCAAATATCTGATGAAGTGTGAGATCTAGTATGCAGGTTATTGGGTTATGGTGCACAGCTAGATCTGAACCAAGGATGAACCTTATCTAATGATGAGGAATCAGATCTAATGATGAATCGGGATCTTAAGGTGTAAAATGAACTATCTTTTGTGTTGAAGCTCATGTATATTCTAGATCTAAATACTGATGCATATATTATTATGTAAATGATATGATCTAGGTATAACTAAAGTCTGGAATAGTTGCAGAACTCTGAATTTATATTTGCAAATGTATACACTGGTTGGCTTTGAGAAAAGCGCGTGTACATGCAGGTTCGATACATGGAAGTAGCGTATACCTTATCAAATATGTTTTAGTTTCTTATGTTTGCTGGTGCAGTGTTCTAGGTTCTACTTGGGTTCTGGTTACTGTATTCTAGTGACAACGTTCTGAAAGTTCAGATTGATGGGTTGTCAAAGTGATTGATTGATTCGGTTATGGTTGGTTCAAAAGGAGATTGGTTGATGCAGATATATTTGATGATTGAATGATGTTATTGATGGATCCAGTCTGAAAATTTATGAAACGTGGTCCCTGGAACAAAAGATAAGGTTGTAGCCTTCTGTAGGTCGGCACCTACGCACTAGTAAACATATCAGCTAGTACAAGAGCTAGGGGTTGTAGCTCCCTTCTAGTAGAAGCTGGAGAACCAGAGAAGGTTATAGCCTTCTACAGGTAGAAGCTTGTGTACTGGTATAAGACTGCACCAGTACAAAAATTGTAAACTGGTTTTTCTTATTATTAAAATAAGACAGAGACGACAGCAGCAAGTGGTTTTCACCCACATTGGGTTTCCACCTTATATCTTGGTTTTCTTGTGTGTTTCTTATGTGTGATGCTTTATTTTGCTTTTACAGCACTGTCTAATGAATTCCTAATATACTGGTTAAAGTTCAATGCATGATAATTTGGGTAAATCAAAAGATCTCTGCATATACGCTGGTTGCATTAATTATTGTTGCATATACACGCTAGTTCACTACGCTGAAGTAGCATATACAAATCAGTTTTGAAAATTAAATTATTGATCTAATAACACTGATTCACGCCCCCCCCCCCCCCAGTATTATTTCCAACATAGGGCATTTGAGATAAACACTTGTTTCTCTAGGAAAGGGCCATGGTATGTACAGTTTTCTTGGTTTGTTGCAGTTTCATTTTCAAATATAAAATTACTTATGAAGAATGGTAAAACGTCAACACAATACTATTGGAGATGGATGTTAACATTCACAAAAACTACAAGGGTTAGGGGCTTATTTTATTGGAGATAATTGTTAACTATCACAAAAACTACAAGGTATGGGGCTAGGGAGTTATATTTTCAGTTGCTGAAAATATGATAAAAACAGTGTTCATCTTCAAACCAAAGTTTTTGAAAATATAATAATAAGAGCATTTATTTTAAAATCAAAGCTTCCAACTCATAAATATTTTATGGAGTTAATTTTCCTTGTAATGGACCATTGTGGTTAGTCAATAACATGAAGATATTCAAAATGGTTGTAGCATCTTTGGAAATTTCTCTACATGATGAAAATTACCACAAAAATCTCAAATCTGTAACAAAGAAAATTAAATTATTTTATAGCAAAAATATTGGAACTCATAAGTTTTTATAGTCTTGACATACATTGCTCACATATCATGACATCTTATTCCTACTACTTTACCTTCATCAAATGAGAAACAAAGAAGTGGAAGGATGATTTTGAAGTTAAACTCACAAAAGTTAAGAATGGCTTTTCATGCATATCTTGGAGACTTATTTTGACTATGTAATATTAGTGTTATATCATGACATCTTATTCTAACCACTTTAAATTTGATCAAATGAGCAACAAAGGTGTGGAAGATGATTTCAAAGTTTATCTTATAAAAGCTAAGAATGGTTTTCCATGCATATCTTGGAGGCTTATGTGGAGTAGGAAATGATAGACTTGTATCATATTGGGGTGTAAGAAATTTCTTAAGGGTTCATACTAATTCTTAGAATGTTGACTAGAAAATGTTGAAAAATAACCAAATTTATAAGGATTTCAAGTAATTTTTGAAGTATTTGATTTTATATTATAGAACGTGGACAATTAATTTTTATTTTTTAATGAAAAATTGAAAATCAAAAAATGAAAACAAAAAAAACAATAACGCTTGGAAAAATAATCCGATGGCAAATTTTCAAAATTTTTCCTATTGAAGTGATGGTAGAATAGTGGATTGATGACTTTTTCAATAACCCTCTTTTAAGCTTCTTAGTAATATTACTTATTTGTAGTTTATATTTGTAGTTACCAAAATGATGAAAACTATTGAAAGTTCAATTTTGGTTTGAGTTTACTTTATATTATAAAAATGAGATGGGTGTGTTTGTTAGTTTTGCTTTTCAAAATTGAAAGATTTTTCCTTGTCTTAACAAAATCAACACTAAATTAATCATGGCATAATGGAAAACTAAGACTTAATTTATTGTATAAACTATTAAACATTTCCTTATCTAACAGAGATTGGAAGGGCTAATTTTATTTGCATAGAATTATTTTACTCTATGCATGAGGAGTTATTATGCATTTTATGAATGTTGATTTTGTCAAATTTTCATCATTAATCTCAATAAAAAAATTTAAGACAATGTAATCTGTAAAGGGTTTTTGTTTAGTTGAGAGTGGTGTTTTATAATGTCATTTAGTACACATGATAATCAAATAGTCGTCTTACATATGCATTTGTTTTAATACTTTATTCTTCCATTTTGGGAGGGAGGAGATTATTAGAAATAAAATCCTCTTTCAAAAATACTTTAGATTCTTTGGTTATGTTTTGATGAATGCATTAAAGGGTTAAGGGTTTGAGAATGAATATCCCTCTCCAACATAGTATCCACTTTTTGTAGAAGTAAGTGCATGTTTTCATGTGATTTGTAAATTATTATAGATATTTCAATGGACAATTAGATGCAATAAAATAATCTAATATTTATACTATGAAAGGTAAATTCCCTTAGATTACAGATTTTTTATTACTAATTTATTTGTTATGCATGCAATATATAAAATGTAGAAAATAGAGAACAATGTAAGGCAAACACACCAATCACAATGAACGCCAAGATATGATCTGGGAAACCATTTTAGGAGAAACCCCAGCTAGAAGGTGAGGTTTCTTTGTATTTTTTTGTCTAGAAGGGAAATGGTGCAAATATAAAGGACTAAGCACTCTTTATGGAGTTACCTAGGTCCTCTGCCTCATGGGATGCTACATAATACAAATACCCTTTGTTATGTTCTCTCTCTATCCACCCTCTGCTACTCTTCACTATTATTGAACAAAATGCAAGGAAATAAAATCGAAACCCTTTTCCTTCCAGTGTCTTAATTATAATACAACCTGGTAGATAGCCAACCAGGGGTTAAATTTGAACCATTCAACGGTCAACATGAGTTACAACTCGATTCTCTTAAAGTCTTCTTCATAGTTCCCAAGTGGCTAGCACCTTTTCCACAAGTAATGGGGGCTTACATGGCATCTTCTCAAATTATGGTGGTTAATCATGATAGATCAACTTTTTGGAGGCATAACTTTCTCGTACAAGCTTTGATTAAGGCAATTCTTACATCGTTGGGAATGTATTGGTGTGTAGATTATGGAATCTTAGTCCATAGTAACTTTGGGACCACAAAAAGGTGCTCATTTAAGGCCTCAAAATGGCTCCTAAATTTTTTCACCCCAATTTTCTAAACACCATTGGTAAAAATGACTTGTATGATGATTTCTCTTTTTCTTCCAATCTTAATCATACCTCCCCATTTTGGGAGGCTTTTGGTACCTAAAATCTATCATTTTCAATGTATTCTACCAAAGGTATTTCCACCCATATCTTGAAGGTATTTCCACCCATATCTTGTAGTTTTGGACCTCTTCTGCAAAATTGTATCCCCTTGCAACTCTACTTGAGCATGTGGTGTTAAATCCTCTATAGAAGGTAAGACCTGGTCCTCTTCCTTGTCCAACATAGAAGGCTCATAAAGTTTCAAATTTTCTACATTAATCACTCAATAATTGTGCATGTATGGGGGTAGATTAAGTCCAATTGCATTATCGCCCACATTTTCCAGTATCTTGAAAGGACCATATAGTAGCACCTTGATTTTCTTACCATGGCGTTGTCACCTCTTGTTCAATTGTAACCATACTTTGTCTCCCACCTTGAATAAATTCTATGTTCTGTGTTGTCCATGCTTAGCCTTGTACTTTCCTTTTGACTTATTTAGTGTCTCATGTACTTACAAATGGATTTGACTAATCTTCACAAGAATTTTCTATGTCCTTAAAGCATCCCCTGTAATATCATCCCTCACTTGTCCATATGCAATATTTAAAGGTGAAGGTGCAAATATCCAAAACAAGTTTCAAATAGACTTACGAGTAGAAGTGTGGACTTCTCTATTATAAGAATGTCTTTGGATGCTTATGATTGTAACCCCCCAACAACGGCACCAAAGACCTGTTAAGTATTTATGTTTGTCGTATGTCTATGGATGGAAGGTTGTCGATCTCTTCAACTTTGTTTCCATATTCTCCCACAATGTAGTCCAAAATTCATGAAAAAATATAGTGTCCCTATTTGAGATGATTCTCCTTGGTATCCTAAAGGGCACCCATACTTGTCTATGGAACAAGTTTGCTACCTATTTACCGTTGATGGTATTTTTACAAGGCATAAGAATGTTCATCTTGTTGAACCTATGAACTACCACAAATAAGTGGTAATGTCCCTTCCTCGTTGTTAGTAAACCTCCCATAATGTCCATGGAAATGCTTTCCCAAGAATGAGTGGGTACAAGTGAGGGATGGTATAGAACTTCTTTCTTGTTACTAAGCTTGCTAGTATAACAAAACATACATTCTCTTATGAATCTAGCTACATGTTCTTGCATCTTGGGCCAGTACACATCTCTATAAGTTGGCCACTATCTTCCCTACATCAAAATTCGTTACAACCTTAGAGGTGTGAGCATGTCTAATTAGTTGCAATTGTTTGCCTTTAGGAACACATAGCTTGTCCAGCCTGTAAAGTAATCCATTCTAATGATGATATTCAACTGCGTTATTTCCATTGTATGTAAGACTCTAGTTTGCAATTGTTGAAATACCTCCTTCAAGTTCCCATCCTTTGTATGTGCCTCTCTATATGCCTCGTGGGTGAAAGGCTCCATGTGCATCATAGTTCCCAAAGTTGTGATTTCTTATGTTGGTAACCTTGAAATCTTGTCATGCAACATTTTTGTGCTTCCCTTCTTATACTTGATCACTAAATGAAATTATTGTAAAAACTACATCCACTTGTAATGCTCAGATTTTTGTAACTTACTTTGAAGCTATAGGACCTGTAATGGCTGGTGATCTATACGGATGACTGTCTCCTTTCACATTAAACAGTGTTTCCACTTTTTGACAACTTATGTTAGGGCATAGGGCTCTTTATAGTAGGTAGGGTAGTTGAAAACCACCCCATTAAACACTTCAAAATGGTAGCATGTAGGCCTTCATCCTTGTATTAATATTGCTTGCATAACATACCCACTCAAGATTGTCTCCACTCAAAGGGCTATTACAAGTTCAATAACGAAAGAATCAATGCTTGATTAATTTTCTTCTTTAGATCTTTAAAGGCCTTATATTGACCTTTTCCCCATTGGAAATTATTGCCAATTTATTTTATGGCATGGAGTGGTGAGGCTATCGCTGAAAATAAGGCTTTGAATTTTCCTAGAACTGTGTTGCCTCAACAAAACTTTTGACCTCAAAAACATTGGTAGACACCAACCATTTCATGATGGCCTCCATCTTAATAGAATCTATCTTAAGCTCTCCTCCACCAATCACATAGCCTAAATAAATCAATGTTAGGTCTTTATACTACTAGTGTAGCCCTTACATTATTATTGTTATTGTTATTGTTGTGCCCTTACATTATTATTGTTATGTAGGCTCTGATTATATTGTGACCCCTTAGACTCCTATATACAGAAAGGAGGTATTTTCATTTGAATCATCCAAGAATTGTTAATTTATGTAATGTAAAGGAGGTTTCCCCCTCGAAGAGGATAATTTTTAATTCGTTGATATATCTTTTTGTGAGCTAGTTGCATAGTATTTGGTATCAAAGCTTTGGATTATATGGTTTTGTTGATGCAAACAAGTCATCGTGAAATTTTCGTTATAACATTTTTTCTACCAAGGTTCAGAAGCTGAAATCCATGAGGAGCTGAAATCCTGATGAACTTCGTGTAAAATTTTCAGATCTTGGTTAGCTATATTTTTAGAGATATGATCCAAATAAGTTAGGGTTTTTGCATGCTCCATAATTTCGTCTCAAATAGGTGACCTTGGGAAAATCATCATATCATCCTCTACGAGCATCGAATTTGAATTTCGTAAAAAGTGGTCAAAATTGCACGGATTTTAGTATCTTGTATATAGTTTTCAGGAACAAAGTTCGAAACATTTACATGTGGCACTTTGTACAAGTTCGCTCTATCGAACCATTCCATAATCAGGTCATTGTGGGAGATTGGACATAACATTACCTTGAAGAATCCAAATTTGGTTTGACTTGAGGCATTGGAAAGAAGACTCAGAGGGATACCACAAGACCGAATTTCATACCTTGGAGATCCGAGTTGATCAAGATAAAACAGATTCGATACTGAGCTCCTACAAAGCAAGAAAAATGTGTGTATTTGTTTTTTTTAATTTGCGTAAGTTTTGTTTGAAAAATCAGTTTGAAGTGATTCAAGGGGCATAGTGAAGCATAAATATTATTATTTGATTCCAAAATGACTCAAAGAAAGAAAATGGAAACACATAGTAAGCAACCAAAAATCTCTACTATGACGCATGAAGAAGAGGAAGAAATGCAACATGATATATCAATATTACGAGACCAAGTGCAACAAATTTTTCTCTCGCAAAGAATAACCAAAAATGAAATGGAAGCTAAGATGGATGATTTGAAAAATGATTTAAAATCATGTTGGAAATAATACTTAGAGGGGGGGGTGAATCAGTGTTATCAAATTCTTATCAATCTATCTTCCTTATTTATACTTTGAATAATTCTTCAAATTTTGATCATTACTTTGTATGTCAGTATCATAAAATAATGAGCAGGAACAAGAAAAGCAAATAGTCACACAAAAGAACACCAGATATAAGGTGGAAACCCAATGTGGGTGAAAACCACCTGCTGCAATATGTCTCTATCTTCTTTCAATTAGAAACTCCTTTTACAATGATTTTGTACTGGTGCAGTCCTTTACCAGTACGCAGGCTACAACCTGCAGAGAGCTACAACCCTCTCTCATTCTCCAGCTTCTCCTGGAAGGGAGCTACAACCCCCTTAGCTCTTGTACTAGCCAAGATACTAGTACGTAGGTGCTGGCCTACTGAAGGCTACAACCTTCTCTTTCTTCCAGGGACCACGTTTCATAAATTTTCAGACTGGATCCATGAACATCAATCAATCATCAAGTATATCTGCATCAAACAATTTTCTTTTCCCAATTAGCACTGAATCAAGTAAACACTTCTCTGACAGTTGTACCCAGAACACAGTAACAGTAACCACACACCAAATTCTAAACCCAGAATACTGCAGCAATAGACAGAGGCAGCTAGATCATAATTTAAAGATATACGCTACTTCAACAACCTGAAACCTGCGTGCAGATCTATAAAGGATAATTCCTTCTTTCAAATATTCAGACACTAATTAACCCAGATTGTCAGATTTATAGATCAAGCATGCGCCTCATATAACAGATCAAAATCATGCAAAGATACTATTATTCAAGCATAAAGATTATGACCCATCAAAAGAACTTATCCTTCTTTATGCACTAAGGTTCCTCCTTCATTTAGATCCAGATCTGCACCATAACCCAATCACAAATATTTCAGATCTAGCACTTATTAGATATTCAATTCATTCGATGATACTTTGCCAAATGATCTCCTTCCTCTTTTATAGTCTTAGGCCTTCCACAATACCACGGTCCAAAACCATAGGATCAAAAAACTGTTGGACTAATACCATGAAAGAGCGTGAGATCAATACTTTTGGATGCAATACCACGAGCCAAAACCATAGGATCAAAAACTATAGGACTAATACCATGAACCAACCATGAAAGTGCGTGAGATCAACACTTTTGGATGCAATACCACGGACCAAAACCATAGGATCAAAAACTGTCGGACTAATACCATGAGCCAACCATGAAAGTGCGTGAAATTTTCTCTTCATGAAAGGAACTTTTCTCTACATGAAAGTGCGTGAACTTTTTCTCTACATGAAATAAACTTTTCTCTGCATAAAAGTGCGTGAACTTTTCTCTCCATGAAATAAACTTTTCTCTGCATAAAAGTGCGTGAACTTTTCTCTACATGAAATAAACTTTTCTCTGCATAAAAGTGCGTGAAATTTTCTCTACATGAAATAAACTTTTCTCTGCATAAAAGTGCGTGAACTTCTCTCTACATGAAATAAACTTTTCTCTACATAAAAGTGCGTGAACTTTTCTCTACATAAAATAAACTTTTCTCTGCATAAAAGTGTGTAAACTTTTTGCACTATAATTTATCATCTGAGATGAGTGGGTTGCCAGCAAGTACAACATATGTATCATAATGCCAACAATCTCCCCCTTTGGACTTGATGGCAACAACAACCAATCATTCTCCCCCTTTGACATCAAGGGCAAAGGGTTATGCTCCCCCTAAGAACATGCTCCCCCTGACTATAAACCAGATCTGCAAAGAAGAACCATAATCCATCAAACACCATAAATGACCATGAAAGAGATAGAGACGTATTGCAGCAATATTCAGACCAGCATCCATGATCTCCTTCTGTACTTCCTCCATAATGCCAACAATTCATGATATACTCCCCCTGAACCTGTGCCATTCGATCTTTGACCAATCCGCAACCCAGCACATGTACGCATATACTTCAGATGAACTTTGCGTACAACCAACAATCAGAGGAGATTCAACAACAAGATGATGCATCAACAACCCCCAGCTTTTGCCTGAGGTATTCAAAGGTCTCCCTAGGCAATGGTTTGGTGAGTATATCAACAACCTGTTCCTTAGAAGGAACATACTCCAACTTGACCTTTTGTTCAAGCACTTGTTCCCGGAGAAAGTGATACTTGATTGGTATGTGCTTGGTTTTTGAATGCATGACTGGGTTCTTTGAAATGCTGATTGCACTTGTATTATCACATAAGATGGAGATGGGTGGTGTACAAGTGATTTGAAAATCCTGCAAGGTCTGCATCATCCAAAGGAGTTGAGTGCAGCAAGATGCAGCAGCAACATATTCTGCTTCAGCTGTAGACAAGGCAATCGAACTCTGTTTCTTGCTGAACCAAGATACTAATCTGGAACCCATAAAGAATGCACCACCACTTGTGCTCTTCCTGTCATGCACGCTTCCGGCCTAATCTGCATCAGTATAAGCATGAAGTGTGAGATCTGTATCTCTAGGATACCATAAGCCATAATTTTGAGTCCCTTGAAGATATTTGAAGATTCTCTTTACTGCCTGAAGATGAGTTTCCTTTGGATTTGCCTGAAATCTTCCAACTATTCCCACTGCATGCATGATGTCTGGTCGGGTACCTGTCAAATAAAGTAGACTTCCAATCATAGATCTGTAGGTTGGTTGATGTACTACTACTGATTCATCATTTGCACTGAGGCTACATCCTGTGACCATGGGTGTACATACTGGTTTTGCATCTTCCATGCCATATTTCTTCAAAATCTGCTTGAGATACTTGGTTTGAGACAAGAAGATCCCTCCTTCCTTTTGTTGGATTTGCAGGCCAAGAAAATATGTCAATTCTCCAAGCAAGGACATTTCGAATTCTTTCTGCATCACCAAGGCAAAGCTTTGACTCATAGATTCTTCATTGCTGCCAAAGATAATGTCATATACATACACAACAAGTATCAGCAATTTGTCATTTTCAATTTTTATATAAAGATTGCTATCTGTTGATCCTTTTGAAAAACCTTTTTGATGAAGATATTTGTCTAAACGATAGTACCATGTCCTTGGAGCTTGTTTAAGACCATAGAGAGCCTTTTTCAATCTGCATACAAGATTTGGATCATTTCCAAGAATGAAAACATCTGGCTGCTCAATGTATACTTCTTCTTCTAAGTCTCCATTCAGAAAGGTTGATTTCACGTCCATTTGAAATACTTTGAACGTTTGAAAGCTTGAGAGAGCAAGGAACATTCGGATGGCCTCAAGTCTTGCAACAGGAGCAAAAGTTTCTTCAAAATCTATTCCTTCTTGCTGCGCATACCCTTTACAAACAAGTTTGGCCTTGTTTCTAATTACTTCCCCATTTTCATTCAACTTATTTTTGAAGACCCATTTTGTCCCTATAACATTCTTATCCTTTGGTCTAGGAACCAACTCCCAAGTGTTGTTCTTTTCGATCTGCTCAAGTTCTTCATCTATTGCTTTGACCCAACATTCATCTTTGCATGCCTCTTTTACATTTTGTGGTTCAGTGGATGAGAGTAATGCCAAATAGCTTGAAGCTTCTACAATTGTTCTTCTTGTTTGTACAACTGCTTCTTTTTGCCCCAAAATCTGAGATTCTGGATGATTCTTCTGAACGTACTTGGATGGAGTCTTCTCTTCTACCCTTATCTGTTCCTCTGGTGCTTCTTGAGGTTCTTCTTCTTCATCATTTTGTCTTTGAGGGTAGTCTTCATCTTCTTCGATATTTTTATGATTTACTTGCCTAGGAATGTATCCTTTTTCATCAACCACTACATCAATGCTGTCAACAATTCTTCCAAGTCTTTTATTGTAGCACTTATATGCTTTGATGTGTGGAGAATAACCAAGAAGAATGCCTTCATCTGCTCTAGGTTCAAGTTTTCCAAGTTGCTCATCAGTATTCTTAATATAGCATTTTCTCCCAAAGATTTTGAAGTGTTTTACCGAAGGAGTCTCACCATACCAGAGTTCATGAGGAGTTTGAGTGTTGTTCACTCGGACATTTGTTTTATTGAGAATAACAACCGCAGCATATGCAGCTTCACCCCAAAAAGTTGCAGGAGTTCCGGACTCATCAAGCATAGCACGGGCCATTTGTTGGACTGTTCTGTTCATCCTTTCCACCACTCCATTTTGCTGAGGAGTTCTATCTATAGAGAATTCCCTTCTTATCCCATGTTCTTCACAGAAATTGAAAAATTCATTTGAGGTAAACTCCCCACCTCTGTCAGACCTGAGACACTTAATTTTGTAACCTGATTCATTTTCAACCAAGGCTTTGAAGGATTTGAATTTTTCGAATGCTTCATCTTTATGCTTCAAAAGTCCTAACCAAACAAACCTGGAGAAATCGTCAATGAATAATATCAAGTATTCTTCTCCTCGAGGTGACCTCGTCCTGAAAGGACCACATACATATGTATGGACTAGTTCAAGAGGCCTGCTAGCTGATCCTTCCTTCTCCAAGAAGTTGGTTCTGGTTTGCTTACCAAACTGACATGATTTGCATATAGTGTTGTCTGGAATTTTGCTATCTGGAAGACCACGAACTGCCTGATATTTGCATGCCTTCCTTATTTGTGAAAAGCTTAGATGCCCCAACCTCCGGTGCCATAACCAATGTTCATCATCCTTGCTCAAATAGCATTGTTGTTGTCCTTCTTCAAATATGTATAGATTATTTGGAGTTCTTCTACCTTTGATCACTGTTTTCCCTGTATCAAGAACACGAACGCTACATCCATTTGATCGAAATATTACCTCGGTTCCTTGATCGCACATCTGACTGACACTCAGAAGGTTATGCTTCAAGCCATCAACATACAAAACATTTCCAGCTTTGACCTTTTCTTTTAACTGAGCTGTGTCTTTTCCTTTTATAGTTGTTGGAGTATCATTTCCAAAAGAAACTTTCTTTCCCTTTTCTAAAGCAGAATATGATTCAAGTTTTTATTTATCACCTGTCATATGCTTCGAACATCCACTGTCGATGTACCATATATTTTCATGTCCCTCTGCATAAAAGGCTATCCCACATCTTTCTGTTTGTGGTTCCTTTATTCTCCATGTTTTGGTGCTTGAGGCTTGTTCCTTTGTCTGCTGAAACCTGCTCCTGCATTCAGAATCTTCATGACCAAAGTTATTGCAAATAGAACATTCAACTTCATTTTCAAGAGCTGAAAAGTTGTTATAGGTCCTTTTTGTAATCCCGATCATACTTCTTTGTTTTTGAGCTTCTCTAGTCATGATTGTTTTATATGCAACACATTGAGCTGCTTTGTGACTAAAGTTATGGCAAGATAAACATTGCCCATTGAAGAAACTTCTGCGATTATCAAATCTACCGGCCAAATGATTGTAATTTCCATTGTCATCCATTCTTGAAGCAAATTGAGAAGATTTTACCTGTGGCTGGTTGTAGCTTTTATTCATCCTTAAGACAGATTGCCCTTGGTTTACCTGATAGTCTTTGTTCGTTCTTGATGTAATTCATCCCTGCTTTACCTGGTGATCTCCATTGTGCTTTTGCTCATTCCTTCTTGCATCATCAAGATAACTCTTTGAGGTGGATGCTTGAGATGTTTCTCCATTATACCCCAGACCTGTCTTGTTTAGCGGAGAACGTTGTACATTGATGATCTCATCCAGAGTTTCAGATCCTTTGACAAACTTAAGATTAATAGCCTTTGTTTTCTCAATTTCTTTTCTAAGGCCAACAATTTCACCTTCTAACTTTTCAAGATATTTTTCTTTTTCATCAATTTGAAATTGTAGAGTATCAATGATCATATTCTTTTCTTCTATACATGTCTTAAGTCTAGAAATCTCTTCATAAAAACTATCCACATCTATAGCATCCATGTAATCATCATCTTCAAATGCCATTAAAAGTTTATAGTCATTACCTCGTTCATCTTCATCACTATTTGATAGACCATCACTGTCTTCATGAGTGTAGTAGCTTTTCTTATTTGCATTCTGTTTCTTGTTCCATCTGGCAGGTTCCTTTCCTTTGTCAATCTTATCCTTATGAGAACATTTGGCAGCATAATGACCTACTCTTCCACAAGCAAAACATTTAAAAGGTAGCTTACCTCTGAACCTTCCAATACCCCGTTGAAGAATTCTGACAAAATTTGATTCTTCTTCTTCTTCTGGCACGTGACTTGATTCATAGTAGTCTCCTTTGCCTGGAGCCTTAAAAGCAGCTTCTCTCCTGTCTGATGGACCTCATTTTCTCATTTCATAAGCAGTTAGAATTCCGTGTAGCTGAGACATAGTAAGAGTTCGTAGATTTTCCTTTTCTTCTATTGCAGACACTTTAGATTCAAACTTGGGGGACAATGATCTTAGGACTTTTTCAACCACAACAACCTCTTTTATTTCTTCACCCAAGTTTTTCATACAATTAACAATCTCGTCTACCCAAAGGAAATAGTTAGCCACACTTTCATCATTATACATTCTGAGATTCTCATACTGAATCCTGAGGGTTTGAAGTTTTGCACGTTTTACCTGTTCATCTCCTTCGTAGCTCAAAACAATCTTGTCCCATATTTCTTTTGTGGATTTATATTGCATAACCTTCACAAATTCAGATTGAGATAGACATCCTAGAAGAGTATTAACCGCCTTTGCATTTGTTTCATATTTATTCTTCTCAGCTGAATCTGTAGGAGTAGCTGATGGAAAAGTATACCCTGTTTCTATAATGTCCCATACTTCTGTACCCAAAGATTGAAGATAGGCAGTAACTCTTACCTTCCAATATACGAAGTTTGTTCCATCAAAAATCGGTGGCCTGATTGATGCTTCCCTCTCGTAGTTGCTCATGATGTTAGATCTTCCTTCAAGCGATCAAGCTTCTTCAAAAGGACCTGCTCTGATACCAATTTGAGAGGGGGGGGTGAATCAGTATTATCAAATTCTTATCAATCTATCTTCCTTATTTATACTTTGAATAATTATTCAAATATTGATCATTACTTTGTATGTCAGTATCATAAAATAATGAGCAGGAACAAGAAAAGCAAATAGTCACACAAAAGAACACCATATATAAGGTGGAAACCCAATGTGGGTGAAAACCACCTGCTGCAATATGTATCTATCTTATTTCAATTAGAAACTCCTTTTACAATGATTTTGTACTGGTGCAGTCCTTTACCAGTACGCAGGCTACAACCTGCAGAGAGCTACAACCCTCTCTCGTTCTCCAGCTTCTCCTGGAAGGGAGCTACAACCCCCTTAGCTCTTGTACTAGCCAAGATATTAGTACGCAGGTGTTGGCCTACTGAAGGCTACAACCTTCTCTTTCTTCCAGGGACCACGTTTCATAAATTTTCAGACTGGATCCATGAACATCAATCAATCATCAAGTATATTTGCATCAAACAATCTCCTTTTCCCAATTAGCACTGAATCAAGTAAACACTTCTCTGACAGCTATACCCAGAACACAGTAACAGTAACCACACACCAAATTCTGAACCCAGAATACTGCAGCAATAGACAGAGGTAGCTAGATCATAATTTAAAGATATACGCTACTTCAACAACCTGAAACCTGCGTGCAGATCTATAAAGGATAATTCCTTCTTTCAAATATTCAGACACTAATTAACCCAAATTGTCAGATTTATAGATCAAGCATGCGCCTCATATAACAGATCAAAATCATGCAAAGATACTATTATTCAAGCATAAAGATTATGACCCATCTAAAGAACTTATCCTTCTTTATGCGCTAAGGTTCCTCCTTCATTCAAATCCAAATCTGCACCATAACCCAATCACAAATATTTCAGATCTAGCACTTATTAGATATTCAATTCATTCGATGATACTTTGCCAAATGATCTCCTTCCTTTTTTATAGTCTTAGGCCTTCCACAATACCACGGTCCAAAACCATAGGATCAAAAAACTGTTGGAATAATACCATGAACCAACCATGAAAGAGCGTGAGATCAATACTTTTGGATGCAATACCACGAGCCAAAACCATAGGATCAAAAACTATAGGACTAATACCATGAACCAACCATGAAAGTGTGTGAGATCAACACTTTTGGATGCAATACCACGGACCAAAACCATAGGATCAAAAATTGTCGGACTAATACCATGAGCCAACCATGAAAGTGCGTGAAATTTTCTCTTCATGAAAGGAACTTTTCTCTGCATGAAAGTGCGTGAACTTTTTCTCTACATGAAATAAAATTTTCTCTGCATAAAAGTGCGTGAACTTTTCTCTGCATGAAATAAACTTTTCTCTGCATAAAAGTGCGAGAACTTTTCTCTACATGAAATAAACTTTTCTCTGCATAAAAGTGCGTGAACTTTTCTCTACATGAAATAAACTTTTCTCTGCATAAAAGTGCGTGAACTTTTCTCTACATGAAATAAACTTTTCTCTACATAAAAGTGCGTGAACTTTTCTCTACATGAAATAAACTTTTCTCTGCATAAAAGTGTGTGAACTTTTCTGCACTATAATTTATCATCTGAGATGAGTGGGTTGCCATCAAGTACAACATATGTATCATAATGCCAACAAATCAAACATGGACGGTTTGAAGGAAGGTTTAAAAGCAGACATGGAAGGTTTAAAAGAAGGTTGATAAAGTTTCTACAAGAAATTCTTCCTAATGGAAAAAAGATATTAGATGAAACTCACGATGAGAAAAAAATAAATGGTAATCATGATTTCATAGACTCTAACGTTGGATTGAAGACCCACCATATTCCAAATAGTGATATGATAAATTTTGATGACAAGGATCCAGTAACATGGATATTATAGATGTAACAAGATTTTGATCTCTAGAATGTGTAGCACACACAAAAGGTACACATTGAAACTTTATATTTAGAACCTAATCAATTTGTATGGTATCGATGGTTTTTTTCTCATAAACCACTTGTCACTTGATCAATTTTTATGAAGGAAATGATAGCACATTATGATGATACAAAGAGCAACACCTCCTTTAGCCAATTGATAAATCTCAAACAAAAGGGCTCAATGGTGGAGCACATTGAGGACTTCTAGAAATTGAATATAAGGGTAAATGATATTTCAGAGGAACATATATAGGATTGATGTCTTCACAGGGACTTTAAGAGATAACATTCAACATGAGGTTTGCCTTTGGGAACCTGATTCATTGGAGAAGGCATTCGGGGTGGCATGAAAAGTTGAAAGCAAAATTATGGAAACAAGGAAGTCTACCACTCATAACTATAAAGATGGAAGTCTTTTTGCTCCTAACTTTCCACAACCTACAAGGTTGACACCACAAAATTGGAAGCAAATACACTAAAGGTCATAAGTGTGCTGAGAATAAATTATTTTACATAGATTGTGAAGAGGAGGAAGAAAATGGAAAAGAAACGTCAAAAGAAGAGGATATACACCAAGAACCAACCCTAGAGAAATAAGAAATGAATCCGACCATATCTCATAATGCATTGGCATGAATTACCACTCCTCAAACTCTCAAGATAGAAGGACATATCAAGAAGAAAAAGTTAATAGTGTTGATTGATTCTGGTAGTGCCCATGATTTTATTCATTGTAAGATACCCAAGGAATTGAATTGCTTCCTATATCTAGCACTAGAGTGTCAAGTGATGGTTACAAATGGAGGAACTCTAAATTGCTCTGGAAAGTGCCAGAATATCAAGCTAATGATGGGGGAATATGTATTGAATAGTCCAATGCTTTCCATTCCAATGGGTGGTGTTGATGTTGTACTAGCAGTCCAATGGTTACAATCTTTGGGTACGATAGCTTTTATTTTTCAAGAAATTTTCTTGAATTTTTTTGGGAAGGAAAGGAAGTTGAATTAAGGGTTATTGTAGGGAAATCAGGAAATATAATCAGCTCTAAAGGCATGGCAAAGCTTCTAAAGAAAGAACAATGGGGGATAATTACACAATTATCCTCATTAGAGATTCAAACATCGAAATCTTCTATTTCTCCAGATCTCTAAAATGTCTTGGACAATCATTCCAAGGTATTTGAGACTCCCAAAGGCCTCCCACGTATTCATGATCATGATCGTGTTATTCATTTGATTCCAGAATCGGTCCTCCAAACATCAGGCCTTATAGATATCCCTATTCCCAAAAGAGTGAAATTGAACGTATGGTTGCAGAAATGATAGAGGTTAGTATAATTCAACCTAGTCAAAGTTATTTCTCTGCTCTAGTAGTATTGGTGCATAATAAGGATGGATCATGGCGCATGTGTCCAGATTATAGGGAGCTCAATAAGCTCACTATTAAAGATAAATTTCCCATTCTTGTCATTGATGAATTGTTGGATGAATTACTTGGATAAATTTACTTCACCAAGTTGGATCCTCGTTCAGGATATCATCAAATTAGAATGAAGGTTGGAGACATTTTGAAAATAGCATATAGAACTCATGAGGGTCATTATGAATTTTTGGTCATGCATTTTGGCCTTACCAATGCACCTTCTACATTTCAAGGTTTTATGAATTCCATTTTCAAAACCTTCCTTAGAAAAATTGTGTTAGTACTTTTTGATGAGATACTAATCTACAACAAGTCTTGGAAGGATCATGTTCAATATGTTGACAGGGTGCTCAAACTATTGGGGGAGAAACAATTATATACAAAAACCTCCAAATGTTTCTTTGGAGTACAAGAAGTGGAATATCTGGGTCATATTTTATCTCACGAGGGTGTTAAGGTAGACCTTAACAAAATTAAAGCCATTAAGGAATGGAAAATTCCCACAACCATAAAGCATCTTCGAGGATTTCTCGAGTTGACCAGGTGTTATCGCAAGTTTTTTAAGAATTATGGGAGAATAGTAGCACCTCTAACAACATTACTGAAGAAAGATGCATTTTCTTGGACTCCAAAAGCAACTAAGGCCTTTGAACATCTTAAAGAGACAATGTGACAAGCATCTGTATTAACTACACCAAACTTCAAACAAACCTTTATTAAGTTGGAGTTGGTAAACTTGTGAAGTGCAAGTGCACAATATATGCTAGAAGCCTTTTTATTAAGTTGGATTTATCAATTGATTGAGTTATTGGAAATGTGTCTTTAAGTTTTGTATTCCTATTTCAAAATGAAATTATCATTGCTATCTAGTGAAAATAAAATGATCGTGAATTTAAAGCTTAATTTCTTACTTGAAAATGAAACCATAAAGACTTCACACTTGCAAAAATAAACTCACACTTGCAGAATGAAAACTATATTAACTCACACTTGCTTCAAAATTGAAAGTTCAAAAGAGTAACTGCAAACAAACCACTCTTCCTTTGAAATTAAACTAAGAAAACTTTTAAATAAAAATTCTTTGAACAGAAAGCTGAAAGAAATCTATATACCCAAATCTATAGAGGGAAACATCTTATGCTATGAAGTTGAAATTCTTTTTAATGAAATTCCAAAGAAATCACAAGGAAATCACTGGTATTTTGATGATTCAAATCAGCTTCAGAAACTATAAAAGAGAGTTGTAAAGCTACCGAAGATAATGAACATACGTGAAAATGCTACAACAAATTTTCAGGCCACGAGTAACTCCTCAAATGAAATATGTTTATTCATTTAGATTGATCATAGTTATATACATGAGGGAGTGACTCTTGAGTTTCATCTCCCGATGACTCTTCCTTTTCCATTATTTATTATTTACACTATTGTACAATTGTTCACCCAATCCCCATGATTAGGTGTCAACATTCCCCCCCTTAATCTGAAGGGATGTTGGTGAGTCCAAGCATCGTTCTGATTCTTTCAAGCTTTTCTCTCCCAAGTGCTTTGGTGAAGATGTCTGCAATCTGCTCATTAGTGGAACAATGGCGTAGATGGATTGTTTTAGCCTCAACATGATGTCGAATCAGGTGGTATTTTGTATTGATGTGCTTTATTCGATCATGGAACTTTGTGTTCTTGGCCAAATTTATTGCAGAGGTGTTGTCAATCATGAGTGGAGTCTAATGTACTTGTTTTACATGCAAATATTCCAAGATTTTCCTAAGCCACACAAGTTCTTTTGTTGCCTTAGCTGCTGCCACATATTCTGCCTTTGTTGTGGAATCTGCAAGAACTAATTGTTTGCGTCATCTCCAGGAGACAGATCCTGATCCAAGACTCATAGCATAACCATAAGTAGATACACCAATTTCTTTGTCTCCATCGAATTCTAAATTAGACTATCCAATCAAGCTAAAGTCACCCACCTGTGTATACTTGAGTCCAAAGTCTTGAGTTCCCTTAAATTACTTTAGAACTCTTTTTGCAATAGACCAATTTCCCTCACAAGGCTTTTTCATAAACCTGGAGAGGATTCCAACAGCAAACAAAATGTCTAGTATGGTAGTAGTCAGGTAGTTGAGACTTCCTACAAGTTGTTTATACTTTGTTGCATCCTCAAATTATTTTCCTTCAATGGATGTGAACTTTAAGTTTTGTTCCATTGGATTAGTTAGAGGATTGCATTCAGCCATGCCAAACCTGTTCAACAGATCTCCAATGTACTTCTTTTGAGAAAGGAATATGGACTTCGAATGTTGAGTTACTTCAATACCAAGATAGTAATGAACATAACCCAAGTCAGAAATTTCAAAACCTTTCCTCAATTCCTTCTTTATGGTTGCAATGTAGCTCTCATTGTTCCCTGTCATCAAAAGATCATCTACATATACCACAAGATATACAATTGTTTTTCCAAATTTCTTGACAAACAAATTTGCATCATCAAGATCATAGTGTTTGAAATTGAGTTCCAGAAGATGCTCATTTCATTTTTCATACCAGGTTCATGGTGCTTGCGTGAGGCCATACAAGAATTTCACAAGTTTGCATACTTTATTTTCATGTCCTTTCATAGAAAATCCTTCAGGCTGGGACATAAAAACATTTTATTTTAGATCTCCATTCAAGAAAGCAGTTTTTACATCCATTTGATGGATTTTCCAACTGTTCTGAGCTACTAGGGCAAAGAGTGTCCGGATGGTAGCCCATTTTGTTGTGGGGGAAAAAGTTTCCTCATAATCGACCCCTTATTTTTGTGTAAAACCTTTTGCCACAAGCCTGGATTTTTGCTTTTCTAGTGAGCCATCAGCTTTATACTTGCTCTTGTAGACCCACTTGTAGCCAATTGGTTTGGTTCCCAATGGAGGATCAACCAGCTTCCAAGTGCCATTCTTTATCAAGGCATCATACTCCTTTTGCATCGATTCTTTCCATTCATCATGAGAAGTGGCTTCTTTGAAGGAAGTTGGTTCAAAATCTATAGACAAATTCATTTCACAATCATAAGAAACATCCATATCAATAGTTGAATCAGAGTCATCTACATCACCTCCATTTTGCCTAGTTGAATTTCTTGTTCCTCTCTTTCCAACCTCATCAGGATGAACACTTTCAAGTGTCTTTGTCAGCCACTTTGGGGGACCTTTCTAAGATTGTCCAGACTGCTCAGTTGATTGAGTTGGGACTAAATCAAGATTGAGTCTCCCAATTCTATCAATCACATCACTCAAAGTATCATCAATGGTTGGAATTTCATGCGGGGGATAGAGTGCTTCAGAAGAAGATTCCATAGGTTGATCCAATATAGGAATCCCTCCTTCAATATGTGGAATCTGATTATCAAATTCTTGAAATGATTTTTCATTTGCGAATCTATCCAAGCAATCAAGTTGCCGCTCAACAACATTGTCAGCTTTGGATGATTCAAGAAAGATTACATCTATAGATACAACAAACTTTTTATTAACTTTATCATAGAGACAGTATGCTTTGGAGGTGTTTGACTACCCCAAGAAGATACACTTACGACTCCTTGCACCAAGTTTGTTTCTATGTACCTTTGGTATCAAGGCATAACAGGTGGAACCAAAGACCTTGAGATGCTTTACCGAAGGAATGTGACCATACCACATTTCATAAGGAGTCTTGCTTCTAATATAATTAGATGGACATCTATTCTTTACATATACAACACATAGAATTGCATCAGCCCAAAATATTAATTTTACATTCTTGAAAAACATCATGGAGCGCACCATATTTTACATTGTCCTATTCATTCTTTCAACTACTCCATTTTGTTGGGGATTATAAGGCATAGTTGTTTGATGTTTGATCCCATGTTGGCAAAGATAGTTTTCAGATTCATTTGAAGTGTATTCTTTTCCATTATCAGTGCGAATAGAGCCAATCTGAGATTGTGCATCATTTTCAATCCATGTATGAAAGTTCTTGAATTTTTGAAAAGAATCAGATTTGTTCTTCAATAAATAAACCCAACACATTCTAGTGTAGTCATCAATAAATGTCATCATATATTTATTTCCGTTTGCAGAAGGAACAGGCATTGGATCACATAAATCTAAATCAATGAGTTCAAGTTTTCTATGTGCTCTAGAATGTGAATCATGAAAATATTGTTTTCTAAGCTTTCCAAGAACGCAAGCATCACATTGCTTATGTTTCCTAGGAATTGTTGGCAAACCAATAACACCATTTTTCGTCAACAAGTGGAGGCTGTCATAGTTCAAGTGTCCAAATCTAACATGCCATAATAAACTTGATGGAAATGTACCTTCATCATAATGAGAATTGTATGAGAAATTTTGTGCACAAGCAAAGGTACCTTGCATCTTGAGAAGCCTTTCTTCTTTTATCCCCGTCATGACAAGTGAGTGTTAAAATTTGGGTACCAGAGGACAAGTGGTTCCCTAAGGCTTCGATCCTTGGCCTACGGAAAAGTGTCCAAATTTATTTTTTACTTTTCTCCTAAAGTGACTTTATAAGTGGTAAAGTTACATTCTAATTTAAAAGTGAATTTATAAGTGGTAAAGTTACATTCTACTTTAAAGGTGACTTTATTAAAGTGAATGAAGAATTAGAAAGTAAAAAAGTGAGTATGGAAATAAAAGGCTAAATGGGTGAGTTAAAAAATAGAAAGTGAGAATTAAATGCACATTTATTCTCATCCCTAGATCTAAATGAATCTCAACCATTAGATCTTAGGGTAACCCAAAAGGTCATTTAGAAATAAAATGAGAAGAGAAGAGGAAAAGATCAATTCATTCTTTCATGAGCATTTGAGAGAAAGAGAAGAGAGAGCAAGGAGAGAATTTCTAAGCATTGAGAAAGTGAAGGAGAGCAGCAAGAAGACATTTCAGCAAATCTGGGTAGCAACATTTATTGGCACGCATCCCAAGGAAAAACCGTATAGCAGGAGAAAGACACAAAACTTGAGGAAGAGGGACATTGGTTGTTCTCTGATTGGCATGATTTTCGAGGTGGAGTTCAAGCACAAAAATCAAGATAAGTTGTAATTTGTGGTTGCTGGAATTTTTCCTGTGTATTTCAGTTTCTCTGTAAAATCATTTTCAGAAATAAAGAAGAGCTCTCAAACTGGTTTTCCCCAATAGTTGTAGGGGGGTTTTCCAGGGTCACATTGACAAAAAATCATTGTGTTATTTTCTGTGTGTGGCTATCATAATTTTGATGTGTTTTATTTTTGCAATTTCAGCAGTTTGAAATCTCTAAATTTGTGTTTTCAGAAAAATATTATCATTTCCAGATTTTAAATTTTTTATAATGCTTGGATTTAAAACTAAATGCATGGAGTGATAAGGAAAACTGATAACCCGAGTGGGGGTTGAAATTTCTTCATGGTATCAGAGCTTGGTTGGCTAAAAAGTGCAGTCTGGAACAGCAAAGTGAAAATTACAGCAAGCTGATTTTTACACAGAAAATAGAGACCTTTACCACAGACTTGAAAATTTCAATTTGGTAGGACAGTGAATATGTTTTTGGGTTTGAGAGTTGAAGACAGGTTGGATGGGCAGAACAACTATAGTGCATGGAAGGAGAGAATCCAGAGCATCTTTAAGCAGAATTTTGGGGCATTATGGTAAATACCACACAGAACCCAGTAGTAGTACCTACTGACCCTATACAGTTGGCATAGTTTAACAAAAAGAATGTTTAGGCAAAAAGATTGATTCTGGAAGGAATCAAAGACCATGTCATTCCTCATGTGAGAGGAAAGACTTATGCACGTGAGATGTGGACAACCTTGACCATTCTTTACCAATGCTCAAATGAAAACAGAAAAATGGTCCTAAAGGAGAAACTGAAGGCCATTAAAATGGCTAAGACTGACAGTGCTATAGCATACCTCACAAATATCACTTCAGTGAGGATGAGTTGGCAACCGTAGGTGAGACCATTGCACCCACTGAGTTGGTGAGAATAGCTTTAAATGGTCTTCCCAAGACTTGGGAGAATTTTGTGGATGGCATTGTTGCATGGGAAAACCTTCCTGATTGGGAGAGGTTATGGGATGATTACATTCAAAATGAGATCAGAAAGAACCAACTTGGGGCAGCAAAACAGGTGGAGGAGGATGGCAATGTGGCATTGTTAGCAAGAGACAAGAAGGGCAAAGCAAAGAAGTAAGCTTCCAACAGTGGAGGCAAAAGTAAAGGTAAAGGCAAGCAGCAAAACAAGGAGAAGGACTATTCCAAAGTCAAATGTTGGAATTATCAAAAGTTGGGACACTATGTTGTTGTGTGTCTGGAGAAGAAGAACAAGAAAGGGAAAGACAAACCCATGGCAGCTTCTGCAGAGATAGAGAGCTTCTAAGAGAGATTTGATCAGGAGTTTGAGTTCATAGCTTATGAGGCCACTAGTGCAAGATCACCTGCCATACAGGTTCAGAGGGAGTGTGCATTCCCCACTACTAGCAGAGCATCTTCTAGCATTTGGTATGTTGACAGTGGTGCTTCCCGCCACATGACAGGAGTCAAAGAGTACTTCTCAAAGATTTTAAAGGGTGATACTAATATGGAGGTAGTACTTGGTGATGACAGCATTGTTAGAGTAGTCGGTGTGGGGACATTGACATTTGATAGGGAACCCAAACCTCCCTTGAAAGTGTCAGATGTTCTATATGTGCCTGGAATGAAGAAGAACCTGATATCCATCTCAGCACTTGAGGATAGAGGGTATGATGTTTTTTCAGGAGAGGGAAGGTGCTTATATATCCTAGGGGAACTCCAGCTTCTTCAACTAGAGAGATTGGTGTGTGCCATGCCAAGGTGTACAAGTTCTCATTCCAGCCCCTAATGGCATTGAGTAGCAGCACCCGAGACAAGACCGACAGCAGATCTAGCAGTTCAAAGTTATGTGAGATTTGGCACCGCAGGATGGGGCACATGTATCATGGGGCCTTGAGTACATTGCGGGAGATCACCATTGGTGTGCTCGATTTCAATTCTGATCACCTTGATGTATGCAGAGGATGTGCTATGGGGAAGTTTTCCAGATCCCCTTTTCCCAGTAGTGATAGCAGAGCGACCGAGATCCTTGACTTAATACATACCGATGTGAGTGGTTGGATGTCTCATGTATCATTGAGTGGCTATGAGTACTATGTTTTCTTCATTGATGACCACTCCAGGAAGACCTAGATTTATTTCTTGAAGACCAAGAGTGAGGTATTCAAGCGGTTTCAAGAGTTCAAAGCTCTTGTGGAGACCCAAACAGATAGGAAGATCAAGGTCCTCAAGTTGGACAATGGAGGGGAGTATACCCTTGGTGAGTTTGTTGATTTTTGTGTTGAGGCAAGTGTTAGTGTTGGTCTTGAAGCCCTCCATCAGCGATCAAAACTCTTTGCATTTTCATATGTAGGTGTCTCATCAGTGTCAATTTTTGCATCCCGTTAGGCATGCCATAACCCTTATGGAGGAGCTGGTGTGTTGTACCCCTCTTGGCATTGCTGGTTCAGGTCAATTCAGTCATTAAGCTCTTTCAAGCTTGTCTTATCTTGTCTTGAGGTCAATTTCCTAGGTCTAGGGTTTTGGTCAAATATGTTTACAGGGTCATGTGTCTGAAAAGTCAATGAGTATTCAGCAAGCCAGAGGGATGATTGTAAAAGTGTTTCTTCAAGATTTCTTATCTGGTACAGCTAATCTTCACCTTGGATTTAAAAACTCTGTTTTTAAAGCCAAGGTCATTTTCCAAGTTTTTGTAAATAAGTGATGAAATTTCAAAAGTCTTCAGCGAACAAAATGCAACCCTGGTCCCCTTGCCAAGATCCCTCAGATGATCTACCTGCAAAAAGAATCAAGTCAAAGCACTCAATGAGTCAAATTCAGGACAAAAGAAACCAAAAAGTCAGTGTTATAAAGTGTCAAAGAGAAAAAATTAGAAAGTGGGTTTGTGAATGAAATTTTTTCAAATGAAACTTATAAAAACCCCAAATTCCCTCCTATCACTCTCATTGTGCATCCTAGACGCTTGCAAGAGAGGTTTGAGAGAGTGCTTGAGAGAAAGGAGCGAATACAGAGCGAGTTCGGGCATTGGACTGGTGCGCGACCCGTCAGGCCAGGTGCGCGACCCGTCAGGTGCGCGCAACCCGTCAGAGGGTCTTCCACAGTGTAAAAATACAACGGGCGCGACCCGTTGGGCGTGGTGCGTGACCCGTCGAGCTGTCTCCCTGCAAATCGATTTTAAACTTGCTCAAACGCTCTCCAAGCCATAAATTTGTTTGAGGTAGGTGTTCTAAACTTGAAATGGTTGTTGGTTATGATTGGTGGATATCATGAAACATGTTTTAATGATCGAAATTATGCAAGTGAAACCTCTTCATATGACTGCAATGTTAATGGGTAAAATGTGCTAGGGTTTGTGTTGTTTCAAGGTGTTTTCCCTTTGTAATTGTTTCCCTCCTTCCCCTTTCCACTCACACTTGTATGTATGCCTATTTTTCTCCCATGCTATTTTATAAATCAAATGCAAACCCTCCCTTCTCCCTAATAACTAAAAGTGTAAACCCTACCCCTCTCCCAAAGCATTCAAAACCCTAATCTCCCTCTACCATATGCATGTGTAAACAATAGAAAATGTTGGTGAATATGTCAGCAGTTTTGTGCATATGTTTCCCTATCTTCCCCTATTAATGTTTCATGTTTTCATATCCCCATATGTTCACTTTCATACATGTTTTTCCCATATGCAGTGATTTTTGCAAATGATTTCCCAATATCCCTGATTTTAAATATGTACTCCTATATGCATAATGGTTTGCAACATTTTCCTTAAAAATTCCCTGTTATATTTATATATTCCCAATTCCTTGTAAAAAGGTCCCTCCCCTAACATTTCCCTCATGTCTTTTTCCCCTTGAAACAACATAGAATTCAGCACTTTTTACAGGCAGAGACAGCAGTACAGTTTGTCCACTTTGCTCCTAAACTATGTCAGAAACCGAAACTTACAAGCAAAGTGATGACCATTCATCATCTGCAGAGGTTGAGGTACAGAGGAGGCCTCGTAAGGGTGGTAAGGGTGGACATAATAAGCGAGAGGAGCCCACTTCTTTAGCAGAGTTACAGGCTTGTCCTATGGCAGTCACTTGTTTTCAGTACATGTCTTGTTATGAGTTCTGTGAGAGGATTTCTCGGATTTAGCACCACAGAGAGTTGGCCTGCCTTTTTGTTTTACACCTCCATGATGGACATGTCAATCCTGCAGGGGTGAACTTTACATTAACACCCAAGGTGATCTCACATGCTACAGGGATACCTAATGTTGGTGAGGTGTGGAATAAGCGCAAGATGCTAGATACTGTTCACTTTGAGCCTTATGTCCAGCCACCATTCATGAGACATTTGGCGGGTGTTTTTCCATTCAGGTTTCTCCGGAGCGAGTATGCTCCCATCATGAGGCTTATTATGCACTATTTTACTTGTGAGGGCAGATTTTCACAGGTGTACTCATATCACATTCGCCTTTTGATGCACTTCACCCGAGTGAGGATGATGAACATCCCGGTTTTCTTCTTTCAGAACATTCAGAGGATGGTGCCCATGTTGCAGAGGAAGACCCCGGCACAGCAGTACAGGAGCCTTCACCATTATGGTTTGATTTAGCTAGTAGTATTGCATCAGTTGACTCAGCAGGGCATCTCATGGGAGGAGTTCATCTCTCATGAGCTTTTCACAGCGCCATCACAGCCACATCCTGAGGTTGTTCACGAGGAGAGAGGACCATCACACCGGCATCACATCCCTGTCACTAGACATGTCATCTCCTCACCTCTGGTCACCTATCAGAAAGGCCCAAGGGCCTTATTTGCAGCAGCCAAGCGAGTACTATCTCCACAGCAGGTGGAAGGGGTCTCGTCTTCATCTTCAGCTCAGCGAGTGTTATCTCCACATCAGGTGGAAGGGGCCTCGCTTCCTTCACCAGCACAGGCAGCACAGAGGGGCAAACAGCCCATGATTCATGAGGGTCCATCAGGAGTTCCAAACACTGAGGTGATCGATCTTGAGGCCAGTTCTCCTAGCCGAGAGGCAAACGAGATCATTCAGCATCTCAGAGCTGAAAATGATGCTTTGCAGAGGAGATTTGAGGGTGCCCAATGGACCATCACCTACCTGGAGCAGCGCAACAAACAGTTGGAGGAGGAGAAAGCACTTGATGAGCTATGGAGGATTCGTAGTGACCGAACCTTGAACCGTAGAAGACCCGGTGACCCATTGCCTGCTGACCGAGAGTCTATGCTCATCCAGGAGAACGCACACTTGGAGAGGTTGTTGGCTAAGGCCAACCAAGAGAAGATATTGCTGAGGAACATGAAAAACCATTATTGGGCAAGAATGCATGTGTGCAAGGCCAAAATGAAGATGTTTCAAAGGCGGTTGACCGAGGCTCTAAAACGGAGAAAGAGGCCAAATCCTCTCCGTATCTTGGCTGAGGCTTCACTCAAAGATCATGGCACTCAATAGCCTAGCCACAGCTCAAATCCCAAAAAAATTTGAGAATTTTGGGTAATTTTGGCATTTTTTGGTAATTTACAGGTTTTGGCTCTTTAACGGGTCTCACCCCCCGCGCGACCCTTCATCAGGGCAACTCCTTTTCACAAAAAATCAGCATTTCCTGATTTTTCATGCAAAGTTACATATGCCCATGGATGGACTTGAGTTTTTATGGAGTTTTGGGCCTCCAGAAGGTCAAAATACATGCAAAATTTGACTTTCTGCCACTTTTTTGAACTGCAGAAAGCAGTCTTGGGAGATTTGATTTTTGACAGGGCAAATGAACTCCAAATTTAGAAATTCCAATTGGGTTGGAAAGTAGACTCACAGACCTTTCCAACAAGCCTACTTTTTCTCAATTTGGCCACCTGAAAGTGCCCCAAAAGTGTCTCCAAAGGCGCGCGACCCGTCAGGCAGATTTTTCCAAAAATGCACTGTACAGCTCAGAAAAGCGCAGTTTGACTCAGTTTGACTTTTTGGGGTGAATTATAATTCTCTTTGATGTAATTATTGTACTTTTAAGACACTTTTACTCTTATGTAACATTTTTAGAAGATTCATTCATGAAAAGGGTGAAAATTAAATGAATGAATTGGTTTCCTAGCTTATAGAGGCAAGTTGTTTTGACTGCCTAGATTTTAGTGCTCAATTTAGAAGTGGTTGAAAAAGCTCCTAGAAGGATTAGCTCGACCCCTAGAGGCAAGGGAAAAGTTTGGCTTGCCTATATTATGTATTTTCTCAATCATTTTCAGGGGTTGGAAGTTTGGACTCTTGAGGGATAAGCTATCATTGTATTATTCACTGTATCTCTGCAATTTTTGGCTAAGGAAGACCAGGGTTTTGCAGTCCTCTTTGGGATTCTTGTGGACTCATGTGTTGATGGTGTGTTTCTCAATGTACTTGTAAGCTTGTTATGTGATTCATTTCCTTTCTTTTACTTCTGCACATTAAACAAATGAAGTGTTAAAGTAATAATTCATGCCTGCCATGCTCTGCTTTTAAGTTTGTTTAATTTCAATGTTTTCTACTGTCTAAAGAGAATTCAAAGTTATTGTTTGCTCTCTTTAGCTCCTCACCTTTCATTCCTGACCATTCACCTCAATCAAAGGCATCAATACTGTCTCCTACCTCGCCCCAAAGAACCCCCTGCAGAAACTGTGTCCAATCCCCGCACCCAAAATTGCCCTCTCCTCAATTTGCCACCAAAAACCCAAAAAAACCCCAAATCAAACTCTTTGATCAATTTACTAGCCTAATATCAGTGTTACCTTATTGGTCATCTCACCTATTGAATATTTTACCGAGATAGACCGGAGAGAGCCTTCTCCTGCCCCGTAGGGCTAGCTACGAGGCTAAATGGTTTGATGTTGCCTTGAGGTTTACCTTTCTCAGCCTGAGGTGAAATTTCAAGCGCTAACAGCAGGCATTAGGAGGGAGTTCACAGTTCCTTACTACCCCCAGTAGAATGGGGTTACAGAGAGGAAGAATAGATCCATTGCAGGGGCTACCAAATCCATGCTTCATAATTAGGGGTTACCTTTATTTTTGTGGGCCGAAGCCTGCAACACTATTGTGTACTTGCAGAACAGGAGTCCACATTGTGCCTTGGGGAATGTGACTCCGGGGGAGGCTTTTTCTAGGAAGAAGCCTGATGTTGGGCACTTTCGTATCTTTGCGTGCCTTACATATTCCTATGTCCCCAAGGAGAACAAGACCAAGCTAGAGGCCACTGCAGACAAGGGCATCTTTGTGGGTTATAGCGAGACCTCGAAAGCTTATCAGATTTATATTCCTGCGTAGAGGAAAGTGGTTGTCAGGCAGGATGTGAAGTTCGAGGAGGAGAGAGCTTTCAAGAGGTCACAGGAGTTAGAGTATCCAGAGTCACCAGATCCTCAGGAGAAGCTGAGTTAGTCATAGGGATCCAGTGGTCAGGGATCAGGAGGTACGTCAATTATAGTGTCAGGTCCATCAGTGGGCAATGGATCT
Organism: Pinus tabuliformis; assembly: GCA_031772625.1. Lineage (NCBI taxonomy): Eukaryota > Viridiplantae > Streptophyta > Pinopsida > Pinales > Pinaceae > Pinus > Pinus tabuliformis. The sequence continues at coordinate 1,039,016,052 of CM062805.1, read as the reverse complement.
CAGAGTCAAGTGGGTGGTTCTTCGGGCAGCATGCAGGGAATTCCGTAGAGAAGTTCATAGGGTAGTCCACTAATGGACAATTCGCACGATACTTCAGCATCTACAGGCACAAGTTCAGGCATGAGGACAGTCAACAAGCCTTTAGGAGTTCGGGATTCTGATGATGATGAGGATTCTTTCACTTCGGTGGGAGAAGTATGCTCAGAGAAGAGGAAGCCCAAGTGGCTTCAAGATACCTTGCGCAAGGCCACGTCAGTTGCTAGGCCAAAGAGACAAGTTAGAGAGAGTAAACCACCTGAGCGGTTCTGTAGTTACATGGCATTGGTAACAAGAATTGTTGACTCCGAGCCTTCTAGTTATGAGGAGGCAACCAACCAGCAGGTCTGGAGAGAGGCCATGATGGAGGAGTATTCTTCTATTATGAAGAACATTGTTTGGGAGGTAGTGTCGAGGCCTAAAGGTAAATCAATTGTTACTTCCAAATGACTCTACAAGATAAAGCATGCTGCAAATGGCAGCATCGAGAAGTTCAAGGCTCGATTTGTGGCGAGAGGGTTCTCACAGGTAGAGGGATTTGACTACGAGGAGACCTTCGCTCCCGTAGCTCGGTATACATCTATTCGCTCCATTATATCGATTGCAACAGAGATGGGTTGGAAGATCCACCAGATGGATGTGAAGACCGCATTTCTCAATGGCTTCACTCAGGAGGAGGTTTATATTGAGCATCCACAGCGCTTTGAAGTGCATGGGAAGGAGTCCCATGTATGCATATTGAAAAAGGCATTCTATGGCCTGAAGCAATCTCCTAGAGCTTGGTACTCGAGGATTGATACATACTTGCAGCAGTTGGGTTTCACAAAGAGTGAGGCTGATCCAAACCTATACTTCATTGTGGTGGGTGAGGAGCCTCTCATTCTGGTGTTCTATGTTGATGACTTGATCATCACTGGTGCAGAGAGACTCATTAAGGGTTGCAAGAGAGATCTTGCTTCATAGTTTGAGATGAAGGATATCGGCTTGATGCATTATTTTCTGGGATTGGAGGTGTGGCAAGAGGAGGAGCATTTCTTCCTGGGACAAGGGAAGTACATTGTGGATATTCTTAGCAGATTTCACATGGAGGACTGCAAACCCATGTCTACACCTATGATCACTAACTGGAAGAAGCTTCATGCTTCTGATTCTGAGTTGGTGGATCCTACTCTATACAGATAGTTGATTGATTGTTTGATGTACTTGGTCAACACTCGACCAGATATATGTTTTTGCAGTTAATACTATGAGTTATTTCATGTGTGAGCCCAAGAGAGTGCACTGGGTAGCTACAAAACACATTCTTTGTTACTTGCAGGGGACTGTGGAATTTGGTCTGGATTATAGACAGGGTGATGGAGTGAGACTGGCAGGGTACATGGATTCAGATTGGGCAGGTTGTGCTTCAGATAGGAAGAGTACTTTCAGGTGTTGTTTTGGGTTGGGTTCAGCAGTTGTGTTGTGGATCAGCCAAAAACAACAGTAAGTTGCATTGAGCTCAGCTGAGGCAGAGTATATGGCTGCTAGTTTGGCTAGTTGTGAGGCCATATGGCTTTGCAAGATGTTGTTAGGTCTATTTGGTCAGGCATTAAGACCTTCAGTAATTTACTGTGATAATCAGAGTTGCATAAAACTCTCGGAGAATCCAGTTTTTCATGACAGGTCAAAGCATATTGAGATCAAGTGTCACTTCATTAGAGACTATGTCCAAAAGGGAGTTGTCAAGCTTGAGTACATTTCTACAAATGAGCAGGTAGCGGACATTTTCACCAAAGCCTTACCACGGCGCAAGCATGTATACTTCAGAGACAAGATGGGAGTGGTGAGGAACACTTTCCTCGGTAATAGGGAGTGTTAAAATTTGGGTACCAGAGGACAAGTGGTTCCCTAAGGCTTTGATCTTTGGCCTAGGGAAAAGTGTCCAAATTTATTTTTTACTTTTCTCCTAAAGTGACTTTATAAGTGGTAAATTCAATTTAATTTAAAAGTGACTTTATAAGTGGTAAAGTCAATTTAATTTAAAAGTGACTTTATAAGTGGTAAAGTTACATTCTACTTTAAAGGTGACTTTATTAAAGTGAATGAAGAATTAGAAAGTGAAAAAGTGACTATGGAAATAAAAGGTTAAGTGGGTCTTTATTTAAGTGGGTGAGTTAAAAAATAGAAAGTAAAAATTAAATGCACATTTATCCTCATCCCTAAATCTAAATGAATCTCAACCATTAGATCTTAGGGTAACCCAAAAGGTCATTTAGAGAATAAAAGGAGAAGAGAAGAGAAAAAGATCAATTCATTCTTTCATGAGCATTTGAGAGAAAGAGAAGAGAGAGCAAGGAGAGAATTTCTAAGCAGTGAGGAAGTGAAGGAGAGCAACGAGAAGACATTTCAACAAATCTGGGCAGCAACATTTATTGGCACGCATCCCAAGGAAAACCCGTACAGTAGGAGAAAGGCACAGAAATCGAGGAAGAGCAGCAACAAGTTTTGGGCACATTTTTTGAGGCTGGTCGTATAGAATTAATGTTTTTTTATTGTTGTAAAAAATTCTGTTTTGGTTTTTTGTTGATTGACATGATTTTCAAGGTGGAGTTCAAGCACGAAAATCAAGATAAGTTGTAATTTGTGGTTGTTGGAATTTTTACTGTGTATTTCAATTTCTCTGTAAAATCATTTTCAGAAATAAAGAAGAGCTTTCAAACTGGTTTTCTCCAAGAGTTGTAGGGGTTTTTTCCAGGGTCACATTGACCAAAAATCACTATGTTATTTCCAATGTGTGGCTGTCAAAATTTTGTTGTGTTTTATTTCTACGATTTCAGCAGTTGTAAAATCTCTAAATTTGTGTTTTTAGAAAAATATTATCATTTCCAGATTTTAGAATTTTTATCATGCTTGGATTTAAAACTAAATGTATGGAGTGATAAGGAAAACTGATAATAGGAGTGGGGATTGAAATTTCTTCAGTGAGTGTCTGATGCTTTTCTCATGTCAACCTTGCCATCAAACATATGAATGGAGTGTCCTTGCTTACGGATGTGGACCAAGGACAACAAGTTCCTCCTCAACTGTGGGAGATATAAAACATCATGTAGAAGAAAGTTTGGAAGACCAAGAAATTTAAGCCTGATTGTGCCAAGCCCTGATGGCTTGAGTTTTGATTTGTCTGCAAAGTATACTGCTCCATCAACGTTGTGAGTAAATTCTGCAACAAAAAATCCTCTTCTAAAATTCATGTTGCAAGTTGCTCCTGAATCAAGCAACCAATCATTTTTCCAAGAAGCAAGTGAAGCATTAAATAAGTCTTCATTTACTCCAATATTAAAATGTGCCACAACATAGTGAGCGGATTCAGGTGCTTTACCTTTCTCTTTGTCCATAGTTCTACCTTTGGGTTGATTTCTTTCCTGCTCAATTTTGTCCCAAGGAAACTTGCATGTGGATGCATCATGTGATCCATCTCTATTGCAATGTATGCAATGAAAATCTGACTTTTCTCCTTGAGAGTGTCTATCCCCCTGCCTATGAAATTTCTTTTTCCTCTTCCTCTTCAACCGAAGAATCTTGAGCAAGATTCTTCTCTCTATGTGCAAGACATACAGCCTCTTCAGAAGACTGAGGAGTTGTCTTCTTCCAAAAAGCTTTCTCTCTTTCAGCAAATTTATTCACAAGGGAGTCAAAGGTAATTTCTTTGAGGTTTTCATTTGCTTGCAATGACTCAAGATAATTTGAGTAAGTGGGATAAAGTGCCTTGAAAAAAGCTATCAGAGGAATGTCCAGCTCAACATTAGTGACTTTGATATCATGCATAATAAATTTTACTTCTGATGCAAGAGCAAGAGGATCATCATTTTGTAATTCAAGACTAAACAATTTAATCATGAGTTGAACAATTTCAAGTGCAAAGTGTGAGTCATAGATTTCCTTCAACTTTTGTAAGGCTTCAAAAGCATTTGAAAATGATGGTTTGTAAATTTCCGTGGTGTGGTTTTTGAGAAATTGAATTCGAATATTCCATAGCCTTGATCTTTAATTTTTTGATGTTTCGAGTCTAGACCAAGACTCATCATCAGGACTAATTTACAAAGAATAGGAGCGGGAGCAACAAATATGATTAGGTGAGTTTGTCAAGTTGGGAAGCCGACTAGCTAAATTCATTATTATTATTTTATTGTTAATAAATTACTAATTTATATAAATTACTCTATAATACTTAATTTTAATAATTGATATATGCGTTCATTATTGATTATATTTTTTCCTTTATGTTTTTCAACTTATTGTAATAAGTTTAGATTCTTTAATAAATTGCCTTTTTTATTTTAAATTTATTCTAATTAAATACAATTATTTATGTTTATAAATTTCTTTACCTAATATTTTTAATTATTGATCAATATAAGTTTATGTTGTTAGCTTGTTTTTCAACTAATGTAATAAGTTTAGTCACATTAATAAATTGTCTATTTATTTTTAAATCTCTTTTATTCTAATTAAATTTTATTTATCTATGTTTAAAGGAGAGGTGTTCAGGAATTTGAAAATGGCGAAATATGGCAACTCACCTTTTCATTTACAGATGTTGCAATTAAGGCATAAGCCTTACTATTATTATTTTCCCAAATGGCAAATTCCTTGTCTGAGGTAGGTTGTTCTGGTTCTTTGTCTCATTCTCCAATGCACACTCCTTGTTGAGCCCTGAACTTGCATCTTTCCTATATACTTTCCTAGACTTTTTCCATTCACTTGGACCTCCTAAGCTATCAACATCATTGCATATTAATAATAAAAAAGCACTTAAAGTGGTTTTTAACTATGTTTTGTGTCTGATGTTTGAACTAGATTTTTGCTCATTGAGCTGCGGAATCCTGTCACTTTCCGTAGATGCTTCAACTTTCCGCAGCTGTTTTTGTTAAAGTCTACATTGCAGGTGTCTTCAGGCAAAGCGAGCCACATGGGCAAGTTGGAAATGACTTGGACATGGACTGAGTCCTATTGGCTCAGTTGGATTCATCAGAGGAGGCCGTGTTCAACAGTGGTCAAGCGGTGGTCAAATAGAAGAGTCCTACGGCAACAGGACTCCGTTTCCAAGCACGTGAAAGATTTTTGTGGCCGTTTCTAGATTTCTGGAGGCACGCTGACACCTATAAGCTGCCCACGATGTAAATCCAACAAGCCGTTTTCAATGGATTGCATCATCTCGACAGCCATGATGCTAGATCCATGGACGTTGTCGTTTACGTGTCCTCTATCAGCGTAGTTTATAGGAAAACAATTATGTAAACTTTTGCTATAAATAATGCATTTCTATACGCATAGTAGTTAGTCTTTTTGAATATAATTTTGCTGTTAAAAGGCCCACTGTGTCGTGACACTAGTTTCATTATTGTGACTGCATTCTGAAATATATGAGAAGACTCTGTTTCTGAGCATAATTCTTGATTGATAGCTGTTGCCTGAAGTTGTGCAGAGGGCCCCTGCACACGCCGAGGTTTTTTTCTTTTATTGTTGTACAGATTTATGTAGTGTTTTTTTAACTCCGTTACATATATTCCACTGTTATTCACTTATGTACATTTCATTTACTATGGTACTAACGCTTCATTCTTGTTCATAGTTTTACATGCTTTATACATTGCTATTAACACTGACCAGTGTGTATGTTCCAGATTACAGTAGGTAGCCCAGGCATTTGCATATAATTTTCACGATGACTAATGACATGGAATCAGTCTTTCTGCTGACTTACTTTTCTTAGCTTTTAATTCCAGTTATGTTTTGTTTATTTCAGTTTTTTTCATTGGCTTTATTAGTTAGCTTAGATATTAAATTGTTCATATCATTGTCAGTTACCTCCGAAAGCCATAGTTGGACTACTGGCGAGGGATTTAAGTATGAGTGTGTAATTTGATATTAGTTTTATTTTTCTGCAATTAGATATCAGATTGCTCAAGTTGTTGATGATTACCTCTGAAAGCCATAGCGGGACTAACTGGCGAGGGGTCAGACTATGAATTGATGTGATTTGATTTTAAGTTTACTTTTCTGCAATTAGATATTAGATTGCTCAAGTTGTTGATGATTACCTCTGAAAACCATAGCGAGACTAACTGGCGAGGGGTCAGAATATGAATTGATGTAATTTGATTTTAGCTTTACTTTACTTGCAATTTTTGGATTTCTTTGAGTACAGTAGCTTAATTCATTTCTTTTGTATTTAGACAGCAGTAGGGATAATGGTTTCATTATCAATAGTTCACTGTTTATTTGATTAGAATAGTGGCACGTTTTCATTTTCTTTTAAGAATTTATTTCATCATTAGTATGTTCTAAGACCCTCTAAAGTTTGAAGTTTTGGAAATCATTATAAAGGACATAATTGCCTTGAAAATTTATATCCATACTTGTCTTTTAGAATTTTCATTTCACATTAGGAGATAAACGAATATAAAAACCCCCAAAACAAAATAAAAAATCAAAATGACAAAAAGCAAGAAATAGGTTATCTTGCACATATAGTGCGCCAAACTTCAACAGTTTACGACTCCCGGATTGAAAATTAATATAGCAATTTAGGACACTCTAAATTGACCAAACACTCCTTTCCACAACTCATTAAAAATGAGAGTGTGTTTGATTTTTCACAACCATTCAGGATAGTTCTCCTTGCTAGTGAGAACCACTCCCACAATAGATATCAATGAATGCATTTTTTTAAAAACTCATGTTGCCAATGTATAAAATTTTCACTTCTGGTGGTATAAAATGCAGTTCTGGTTTAAAAAATTACAATCTGATGTATAGAGCAAAGGTATTATACGGGGAAAGTGTTATTGGGGAAGGTGTATATGGAGTAGGGGGAAGGTGTATATGGGGTAGAGGGTATGTGGGGACAAAGTATATGAACTAAGCCAACATATGTCAAATAAAAGTGTTGAAAAACTTGTGGATAAATCGGCGAGTTCTGCTTGGAGCAATTAAACTACATAAAAAGTTTTGAATAGTTTGCAATCTGAAAAAATAACACCACACCAAAAAAACAACAACTGTGGTAGAAAAGTCACTGAAAACTTATCTGCATCCTCCCTCATTCTAGTATTAACCTCGCTGGCAGATTAGGTATCAAGCCTTGTGGACCCTCTTTGGTTTGTTTTCTCTATATAATGTTATAGGTTATCTCCCTAGTAACATATCAGGTCGACTGTGCAGGAGTTGTTGACCGAAGGAGTCGGGTTTACATGTTATGGTTTCAGGCCCCACGGTGGGCGCCTCAGTAATGGAGGGTGGTGCAATGGGAAGCCATGTAGGGTGGTGCAACGGGGAGCCACGGAGGGTAGTGCAATGACAGAGTCAAATGAACTTACAGTGGGGAGGCACAGTGAGCAATGTGAACCAAACTCATCGCAGCGCTGACAAAACAGTGTGCAAGAACTATGCAGGAGGGAGTTCGACTGTGCAACGGAGGGCCGAGGGAGCAATGTTTCGAGGCTACATTTTGGAATAGGCAGACTGGAAGGAAATCACACCTCCTTGCAGCGTTTCCAAAACATTCAACGTAATTGGAGTTCTATGGTGGTGTCGATATTCTACCATAATCATTCAATGTTATAGCATTCATTCGAAATACAAAAAAATCACGATATACCAAACCTCAACGTTGTCAATGCCATCCACAACACCATGCTTCCATTGTGTACCTCAAGGAAATGCACATTCCACGCTCACTGCACCAGGTTGCCTCAGTAATGCATGAAACCCAGCGTTTAATGCACTAGTGCATTCAATAATGCATGAAATTTCGCAGGGATTTGACATAGATGTTAGTCTGCAAAGGATGCAGAACATAGGCAGAATATGTATAATGGGAGTTACAAAGTAGAGAGGGAAGCCAAAAATGGCGTTACTTCTGATACCATGACAGACCAGGAGTAACTCCTCAAAATGAAATCTTTTTATTCATTTATTTTCTCATAGTTATAAAGATGAGGGAGTGACTCTTGAGTTTCATCTCCTGATGACTCTTCCTTTTCCATTATTTATTATTTACACTATTTTACAATCGTTCACCCAATCCCCATGATTAGGTGTCAACACAAATAATAACAAAAAGGAAAATGTACAAGTTAAAAACCCTCACTGTTTGCAGGGCCCCTCCACAAACAGGCGGTCTTAAGTTTCAACGAACAGTTAACTGCACATCAAGTATTCAAAGACACTTCCATTAAATAAAAACATAGAGTTTCAAAATGATTACAGTCACAAAATATTTATTCACCATTGTCATATATTTTGTCCTGTCATACGGTATTTATAAAATCCATTCAATAAATGTTTGAGGCTTTCATGCCTACTTTTTCCTAACAGAGTTCTAATTCAAACTATCAAATTGAGATTCCTAATTTTAGCTTCTAACAAATACCGATTCTCTCATGATTTTCCATTCGGAAAAGAAAATCGTGAGGCGTTTTTATCTCAGACTCTCACTCGCTTGCTCCAGCTACGTGTTGACTTTTGTCTTTGACCACATGATTCGAGCTTTCTTTTAATTATTTGGTGCACATAAATAGGAGGAGATCATTTAGGGGATCAACCTCTTTCTACCCATATCTTTCTTTCTTTGAATGGCCCCTTGAACCCTATTCAACAATGGAGTTGGTTACAGAAACGGATGTTAGCTGCAGAATTACACAAATCTCGTAGCCAATGAAAATTTTAATTTAATAAAAAGGAACATTTTTGAAATTTGAAAAATAGGATAATTAGTACCTTACCTATGTCAAAAACCTGCAATTATATGCCTATCAAGTCAAAAAATAATGGTCAAGGAGAAGGAAAATGAGTAAAGAAGAGTGTCAAGATGAAGCATTCATGAGGCTCTATAGACACTTCAAAGTAAAAATAAATCATGATAGTCTTAAATACTTTTTGGAACAAATATTATCTTCATAAAAGCAGCAAAAATGGGTCACAAAGATGTTGGGTTATGACTTTGAAATCATCTACAGAAAAGAGGAAGAAAAATGTTCTTGCAGATGCACCCTCAAGAAAGGACGAGGATGTGGAAAGATTGCTTTGTTTTTTGGGAAGGAAATGAAAGGAAGCAAGGGATGAATGGAAGAATGATGAATAAGTGTGGATGCTCATTCAAAAGTTGTAGCAAGATCTCAATATATCTGGTACATTTAGCTGGAAAAATGATTCATTATGTTACAAACATCGCTTATAACTTTGTAAGAATTCCCAACTCAAACAAAATATTCTTTTGGAATTGTACACCTCTCCCTTAGGAGGGCACTCAGGATTTTTAAAAAATTACCATAGGGTCAAGAAGGAAGTTTTTTGGGAGGGCCTTAAATCTAACATTCAAAAGTTTGTGGTACAATGTTTGGTTTGCCAACAAAATAAAGTTGAGACAATTAAGACTCTAAATTTGTTACAACCTTTAGCCATTCCAAGTCAACATTGGGAAGAGGTTTCAATGGATTTTATCACAAGTTTACCCAAGTCCAAAGGAAAGAGTGTCATCATGGTAGTAGTTGATAAACTTACCAAGTATGCACATTTTTTTGCACTATCTCATCTATATAAAGAAAGTACAACTGCTACTATATTTACGGAAACAATTCAAAAGCTACATGGAAACCCAAAGATTATTATAAGTGACAGAGATCCCATTTTCATCGGAAATTTTTGGACGAAATTATTTTCTTGTTTGGGTACTCAATTAGCTCATAGCTCATCTTATCATCCTCAATCTAATGGGAAAATTGAGATAGTGAACAACTTTTTGGAAGGATATATGTGTTACTTTGTAGCTAATAAACAAACATAATGGGCCAAGTGGTTACCTCTAGCTGAATGGTGTTATAACACTTCCTTCCATACTACAACAAAAATGACCCCATTTATGGCACTTTATGGATATCATCCACCATCCATCACATCATCTTTAAGAGAAAATTCTAAGGTTCAAGTAGTGGAAGATCACATCAAGCATCAACAACAAGTTCTCCAACTCTTAAAGGATAACCTCACTTTGGCACAGAATCAGATGAAACAACAGGCATATCAACATTATAGCGAAAGAAGTTTAGATGTAGGTGACTCAGTATTTTTACGGATACAACCATACAAACAAATGTCCCTCAAGAAATCTAAGAAGGATAATAAATTATCACCAAAGTAATATGGCCCTCACAAGGTGTTGCAAAAGATTGGTACTATGGCATAAAAATTGGAGCTTCCTGCATCTTCCCGAGTGCACCCAGCTTTCCATGTTTCATACTTACAGAAGGTTATAGGTGACAAGATCCCAGTTCAAACGATAGTGCCAAAAATTGATGAGGAAGTAAAAATCATATTGGAACCTAAAGCAGTCACAAAAACAAGAACCCAACACCTACGAAATCAATCAATTTAAGAGTATCTCATCAAGTGGAAGAACTTACCCACTGAATATTCCACGTGGGAGGATGAGAATTTTATACAAAAGCATCCAAAACTACTCAAGCGTTGAGGACAACACTTTTTGGAAGGAGAGGATCATGTTAGGGCCCTATACTACTAGTGTATCCCTTATTGTTATTGTTAGTGTAGCCCCCTTATTGTTATTGTTGTGCCCATGTAGTCCCCATATTGTTATTATTGTGCCCCATAGAAGCCCACTATTGTTATTTTTTTACCCTTACATTATTATTGTTATGTAGGCTCTGATTATATTGTCACCTCTTAGACTCCTATATATAGAAGGGAGACCTTGTCATTTGAATGATCCAAGAATTGTTCATTTATATAATGTAAAGGAGGTTTCCCCTTCGAAGAGGATAATTTTTAAGTCTTTGATCTATCTTTTTGTGAGATGGTTGCATAAAAACTAAATGCTAATGTTCAAACTCACATTTATTGAGATTTTCTTATAATTGGTGCATCTCAAATGTCTCTAGCACCTACATCAAGAGTGAGATGTGATCTTCCCAGATATCATTGTTTACCAATATATCATCTAATTAAACAAATGAATCTAGAAAATGAAATAGCATGTCATTCATTAATCTCATAAATGTAGTTGGTGCATTGCATAGACCAAATGGAATCATAAACCACTTATACAAACCTTGTCTGGTTTTGAAGGAACTTTTTCAAGTGTCTTTTTCTTTGACTTGAACCTTGTGATACCTTGATTTTAAGTCCAGCTTAGTGAAGTATTTCACTTGCTACAACTAATCTAATAGATTATCATCCTAGGTAGATGATGGCTATTCTTGAGAAAATTTTATTTAATGCTCTATAATCAATGCACATTTGCCAAGTCCCATCCTTCTTTGGCACAACTATGATGGGTAAACAACATGGTGAGGTACTTAATCGCATATCAACCTACTCCAACAGTGGTTGTAACTTCACATTGTTTTCTTATAAAAAAAAATTGAATGCATAGCCTAATGTTTGGAAATGGAGAATTCGACAACAACTGGATCTCATGTTGGACTTCCATCTTAGGCGGTATCCCTTTAGTCTCTTGGAACACTCCCCTATATGTCTATTGTAACTATTCCAATTATTGTCTATATTCCTTAGCGACACTCTTCCAAGGATGAATTTACTCTAATTGACTCTTCTAAAGACCGAATTTCTCTTAAAAACAATAAAATGTACTTCTTACTAGAATTTATTAGTTTCTTTGTTTGTAGGTACTTACCAACAAAATCCTTCCTCACCCTTCGATGTCGAGTGAGCCATCATTCGTCACCCTCCAATGCTAGGCCAACCATCTTTTTGTGCCCTCTGTTAGACTTTCATTTGTGCGCGTTGATGATGAGGATTTTTCTTCCTTTACAAGGTGGTACTAGTTAGCTCTCCACATGAAGATTACATCCTGCACATACATATAGGACCTCCCAAACACCACTTTACATGCATCAAGTGGAACTACATCCAATTCTACTTCATCAATAAAATCAACACTGATAGAAAATTTATTTTTACATTGTTTCTTTGCCTTTATCTCTACCTCCTTATTGATCCATCCTAATGGATATGGAATAGAATGGTCATGAACCTCTAGTCCAATTTTGTTGACTAGATCCACTACTATGAGATTCAGTCATGATCTTGAGTCAAACAAAGCATCAATTTTGTCTTCATGACCTGTATCTTTAAATCGAAGTGTTTCGTTGTCTCCTCCTTTTCTTGTTGTTGATGAACACTCAGATTCACCCCCTTCTACACTGATGTGCAAATAATCTTCTCATCCACATCCAAGCTACATTCTACCTAATTGCTTGAATCTGTGGCTATGATATTTTTTTTCTTTGCATCTTACTTCTGGTTCTTTGAGTTTAGTTATTGATGCAATTTCAAACACTTTTCCTTAGTGTAGTCATCAATGTTGTATTGATTTCAATGGTTACTAGGATCCTTGCATTAATTTTTAGGGTTTATTGTCTTCTTTTCCTTCCCCCTTTCCACTTATGCTTCCCCTCCTTGGAAGCTTCCTGGTGTTCCTTCTATTTTTGAATCGCTTGACTACCCTATCTTCTAGTCTATGTTTTCTAGGTATTTTTCCTATACACAACCCTCATCCATAGTTTTAGGTTTGAACAACATCACTTGCTTTTGTTGATGGTTGTGTAGAACCCTCGAATATTTGACTAAGTCTAAGCTCTTAGGAGAGGTACCCAACATGTTATGATCCCTACACCTTACAAATTGTAAGAAACCAATAATCATAGTCCTCTTCAAGGGGAAACCTACTTTTATAATAAATACAATGAATAAAACAATATTTGATGATCTTAAGACTAGGTCTTCTTAGTATATGTATAGGAGAAAAATGATAAAATTATAATAAAATGGGACCATAAGGGGTTCTAGCCTACATAACAATATAACAATAGAAATGCAATTACTCAATATCTATGGCTTAATAAGAGGTTTTTGGATTAACATAAATCTATATTCCCATGTTTCTTCTTCCACTAGTAGGTTCTTCCATTTGATGAGGTACTCAGTAATTGCTCAATTTCTTAGCTACTTAGTCCTTGTTTCCAAAAAAAAATCATGTTCCAGTATTATTTTTCCTTCTTCATTAATCTCTAGTAGAATAGTTTAGATTGGGATCTTATCGTTTATTAACTTATTTAAGTAAGAAACATGAAAGACCAGATGTATACGTGAAGATGGAGGCATCTCCAACTTGTAATTCATACTTCAAATCCTCTAGAACACCTTAGAGTGGCCATAATACCTTAGAGCTAATTTATTGTCATTTTTTTGTTTCGTGAGAGACATCTATTTATATGGTTGTATTCTTACAAATACCCAATCCCCCACTTCAAATTCCCTTTCACTGCAATGTTCATTTTCTTTTTGTTTCATCTTATTTTGTGCTATAACCAAGTTGTACTTCAATATTTTGAGAACCTCTTGTTGGTTTTGTATGTGGTCCTCTACTACTTGATCCTTTATAGCCCCTTTTGAAGGGTGATGTGATGGATGGAGGATGATATCCATAAATCTCCATAAATGGTGACATTTTTGATGAAGTATGGAAGGATGTGTTGTACCACCATACTGCTAAGGGAAACCGTTTGACCCATTGTGTTTGTTTATCAGATGCAAAGCAACGTAGATATCCTTCTAAACATTTATTCAAGAACTCTGTTTTACCATGAGGATGGTAAGATGAGTTGTGAGCTAATTGAGTGCCCAAATAAAAAAATAATTCTGTCCAAAATTTTCCAGTGCAAATTGGATCTTTGTCATTTACAGTAATCTTTGGTATTCCATGTAGCTTTTTAACTATTTCAATGAATGCTTTTACCACAATACATATTTAAAAGGATGAGAAAGACTGCAAAAGTGGGCATACTTTGTCATTCAATATACCACTTTCATAATGACACTTTTTCCTTCAGACTTGGGTAAACTTGTAATAAAATCCATCAAAATGTCTTCCCAATGTTGGCTTGGTGTGGCTAATGGCTGAAGGATCCCTAGGGTCTTTATAGTCTCTCATTTATTTTATCGGCATACCACACATTTTTCCACAAATTTTTGCATATCTACTTTAAAACCTTCCAAAAAAAATATTTCTTGATCCTATGGTATGTCTTCAAGAAACCTAAATGTCCTCCCATAAGAGAAGTGTCTAATTCCAATAGGACCTTATGTTTGAGTTGAGAATTATTACATAAGTATAAGTGATCTTCATACCATAAGAAATTATTTTTCCATTTAAAACTTTTTATTGCATGGGGGTCTTCCTGTAGTTGTTGAATAATCTTGCATATCTTCTCATCTTCTTGCCATTATATCCTTGCTTCTTCCACCCAGTCAGATTATGGAATGCAAATAGTGCATAGTAAACCATTTGTGTCTTCATCTTTCCTTGAGAGTGCATCTACCACTATTTTGTTTTCCCCTTTTGTAGATTCTTTCAAAGTCATAACCCAACATCTTTGTGACCCTCTTCTCTTTCTCTTCTAAGGATAATATTTTCTCTAAGAAGTACTTCAAACTATCATGATTTTTTTTACTTTGAAGTGTCTTCCTATTAGGAATGGATGTCATTTCTTAATTACATGTAAAATGGAAAAAAAAAATATTTTTCATAGATGGGTCATATTAAGTTCTTTCCTTTAAGATTGTTACTTTCAAAGGCAAGGGGCCTTCCTTCTTGCATCAAAATTGTACCAATGTTATGGCCTGAGGAATTGCACTCCACAATGATTATTTTTGTGAAGTCAGGTGTCGCAAAAAAGGATTTGTACACATAGCATCTCTAAGTTCTTCAAATGCTTTGGTTACTTCTTTAGTCCAAGAAAATGCTTCCTTTTTAATAATTTTGACTGAGAGGTGTTGGTATTTTACCATAATTCTTGACAAACTTTTTATCATATCCTATCAATCCAAAAGAATCCTCTATGTTTCTTCAAGGTATTGGGAATTGTCCATTCCCTCATAGCTTTTATTTTGTTAGGATATGTAGAGTCTGAAGATTGTCCTACCATGACATCATTTTGCCAAATAATCCTCTCTTTTTCATATATATGTACCACGTAATAAAGCCATATCTACAAGGTTTTGATGAAGGTATGCATTAGTATTTTTTCTTGTTCATATTCAGTTGTATATCCAATTGTTTTAATTAAAGCTATAATTAGCTACTGAATCAACCTGTTTCCGCATCTAGTCCAGGATTTCGTAGCTGCCTTCATTGTTCGCGAGGTTCCAGAGTTCCAGTTCAGCAACGAAAGGTGCGGATGGATAGAAGATGACTCCCTCATGGATACCTTCCTATCCACTCGAAATTGTTTTCTAAAAGAGGCACAGGAGATCACAGTCAAACTCTGAGTCAAACACTGGATTAACACAGAACAGAGCCCGAGATCAGCTAAAACCTTATCGTTTTGCTTTTGAAATAGAAAAACGATGGTTTCACGATATAAGTTTAGATAGGGTTAAGAGATATAAGGCTTAGGATCCTCATACAGTTATGCAAGAGACATGTTATCAAGCTAATGGCTGCATTGTTATTTGGTGCGTGTCGAATATATGTTTTATGAACAATTTGTGAATTTCATGTGAATGAATTTGGTTTTTGTGTGCAAACATTGTACTAATTTGAAGCTCTAAACTGCTACGTGGAGGGCCCCTACAAACAGTGGCAGGTTTTAATCAAATGCAATTTGATTTCCTTCAATTATTCAATTGCTCTGTTTTGTGTGATCATGTTGTATAATGATTTTGAATTGTTATCTGCATAGGAACTCTACTTTGCTTTATACCTAGATTAGACTATTGTATACTTTGCTTTATACCTGGTACTGCACAGTTATTTCCTTCGCTTATTATCCAGCATAATTGAAGTGTGTTCAATTCATATATGTTACTTGGATTACTTTGTTTGAGCAGAAATTGAACAAGCGAGATTACCTCTCCTAAAACAATTGAGTTCAACAGTATTCCTTCATAGCTGCTAGACTAAGGTTTCATTTTGCACTTAGAGAATTAGGAGCTATAGCAAAGAGATTTAAAATCAAATCCGAACAATCTAACATAAGTAAAATCAACCTCACATCGTCCACAAACTGATTGAATAGAGATTAATTCCTAGGAAACTTAATCAACATCCTTAAGAATTACAACATTAATATAATTGACAAACATCACTCCCATCTTAAGATTCGACCTTGACAAATACATAATGACCTACTAAAACAAATTATAAGCACATATTGTGCACCTATAATTCATCAGTCCACACACCCTGGTTGAAAATTTATGATTTCCAATTCAAGGAAATTGAATTGACCAAACATTTTAGAGTTGTTGTTAGGGAAGTTTAATTAGAAGTAAAAAAAAACAACAAACAAAACCATCATTAATTTAAAACATGGCATGCATAGGGATAGAGACTCTAGGGGTAGATTTGTAGGACGAGGAAGAAGTTTAATTCCCACAAATCCACTCACTCCACCACGATTTCGAGATTCAACACCACCTACTCAAACCCAAATTCCATTTAGAGGTCAACAAAGACTTCCTGAAGTCTCAAGATCAAAAATTCAATCCAAAACTTCACCTACTTCCTCTACTGAAGTTGTAATTGAAGAAAATCCTACATCCCCAACCACAGGAGTAATCTTTTTGTCCCCCACTAGTGAACAAATTGTGGGAGAAGAATTAGAAATTCCTAGTGAAGAGGAGGGATTGGAAACTTATTCTGAACAACCATTGATAGAGGAACCAGAAAGATTAGAAGAACACTATCTTAGCTCCGAAGAATCTATCATGGCTGAAGAAGAAGGAGAAGTACATAATGTCCATGGTGAAGAGGATAGGATTGGAGGCAGAGGAAGAGGAAGAGGTAGAGGTAGAGGAGGGGGTAGAGGTAGGGGGAATCAAGATCCTTCAAGATTCCCTATTCTTGATGAAGATACAACCCTCACAATGAAAAATATATCACCCTCGATTCTTCCTAATTTCCATGGGAAAAGAAACGAAGATCCAGAGACATTTCTCTTCAAATTTGAAGTATTATGTAAATCATATGACTATCTGCATGATGCTCAAAATTTGAAATTATTCCATGCCACGTTAAAAGACTCAACATTAAAATGGTTCATGAGTCTAGGAGTGCATTCCATAACAACATGGCACAAATGAAGGAGGCTTTCTTGGGCAAGTACAGAGACTATTGTATGCCTAGTAACCTTAAATTTGAAGTCTTCAAAATGACGTAGAAATAAGATGAGAATCTTGAAGACTTGGTAGAAAGATTTGTTTATAATGTTAAAAGAGAAAAAATGGATAATTTGGATGAAGAAACCTTAAAATCTCTTTTACTCAGAGTCGTTAAAGATGAATGGATCGATCTACTTAACCTAACAGGAAAAGGAGATATCTCCCAACTCCCATTTGCAGATATTTGTGATTTATGTGTACATATCTCAAGGGGCAAAGCAAGAGTTGGAAAGACTCTTAGAGACCCTCTCTTATCAAGAATAAACAAGTCTGCAACTGGGACAGTTAGTAGGGCAGAAATAGGAAATCTGCTTGACACCTTTAAAACAAATATTTTAGGGAGATTAAGTGAACAAATAGACACCCTTAAAATACAAAACAAGCAAAAATCCGAAAATGTTGCATTACCTATCTTCTGTCCCAAATGTCGGAAGAAACATGCTCTAAGAGAATGTCCCTTAGACTCAAAAGTCATAGAAACCTATGTCATATGTGCAGATAGTCATGATACAAAGAAATGTCCATCCTTACCAGGTCTCAAGGTTGTATTCAATGACAAAGGAATCTCAGAACCAGTAGACCTTCTCTACTTTTTAGCTAAAAGACCATGGAAAAACCCCCAACCAAATCAACCACAAGGATTTAGACCACAACAATTTGCCCAATCTTCACAAAATATTTGGAATTCAACTTGGCAGCCTTGGGCTCTGCCAAAATCACAACCTTGGAATCAAGGATGGAAAAATCCTTATGGAGCCTATGCTCAATATCAACAATACTCGCCAACGTACATTCCACCACAATTCTTAACCCCGTTCAATCAAATTCCTCAAACCAATAAATTGCCACAAGTCCCAGTACAGATTCAAAAACCGCAACTTTCCCTACCATTTCCACAAAAATAAAATCAACTACCCGTTCAACCACTTCCAAATCCTAATAATAAAGTACCACAACAACCAGTATACAACATGAAGGGTCAGAATCCTAAAACTTATGTAATAACCCCACTAGACCTAAACAATGTTCAATTAAGGTCTGGAAGGGTATTACCAAAAAATCCTCTTGTTGTCATTCAAAAAACAAAATCAAATCTTCAAAAACATAAGAATCAGTCAGAAGAAGGAGAGACCTCTCTCCCTCAAAAAGAAACTAGACAAACAGAAGAAATTCCAATAAATGCTCCTATCATAGAACAACCTTCAATATCAGTTAAACCACCTTTCCTAGAAAGGTTGAAAATCGATGAAGGAGTAGAGAAACAAATTATCTTGCCTGATTATAATATGATGGACGAATTGAGAAATGTTTGTATTAAGATTCATTTATTGCAATCCATAAAAGAAATGCCAATTTTTGCAAAAACAATTAAGGAATTAAGTACACAACGATTAGGAAGAAGAAGAAAAGATAAAAAAAGAATTCATTTAGTCAGAAAAATTGTAGACATTATGATGGGGAAGACAACAATCCAAAAATATTTAGACCCAGAAAGCCCCATTGTAAAAATTCACATCAATGGAACTGAAATACCAAACACATTGATTGACCTAGGGGAAGCCATAAACATAATGAGCAAACAAGTTATGGACACACTTAGGCTTCCTAATCTTCAATACACACCAACTTTGTTGCAATTAGCAGATAGATCTGTTATTAAACCAGATGGTGTGTTAGAGGATGTTTGTGTATCCTTAGATTCTTGGGAATATCCTGTTGATTTCATGGTCTTAACACCCAAGAACAATCTAGGAGGACATCCCTTAATTCTAGGAAGACCTTGGTTGGCTACAGCAGATGCTTTCATCGGCTATAGGTCAGGTGATATGTTTATCTCAGATGGAAATTCTACAAAGAAATTTACATTATACCCCCTACAAGAACAACAATAGATACAGAAACTGAAGAATGGATAGAAGATGGAGAAGACATACAACCTATTTTTGTCAATGAATATCTCTCCTCTAAACAAGTATCATTGTTGTCCATGGAGAAATTTAGGAATTCCTCGATATAAATCTTTCCAGGAAAAACCTTAAATATCAATGAAAACTTGGAAGACATTCAAAAGAAACAATTGATAGAAATTTTACATAAACATTCTTTTTCTTTTGCATGGGAATATAATGACATGAGAGGGATTGATCCTAAAACTTGCATACATCATATCTACATTGAACAAAATGCAAGACTAGTTAGACAACATCAACGAAGAATGAACCCAAATCTAAAAGAAATTGTTAAGGAAGAATTTCATAAATTATTAAATGTAAATTTCATTTATTCAATATCTAACAGTCAGTGGGTTTCACCCCTAGTAATTGTCCCTAAAAAGAATGGAAAATGGAGAGTATGCATCGATTACAGGGAATTGAATAAAGCAACATTAAAAGACCACTTTCTGCTACCTTTCATAGACCAGGTCTTAGATACTTTAGAAGGAAAAAAATATGTTTCCTTGTTGGACGGGTTCAGTGGATACAACCAGATTCAGGTGGCCCCTGAAGATCAGGATAAAACCAAATTCACTTGTCCATGGGGAACTTATGCTTACCAGTTACTTCCCTTTGGGTTATGTAATGCTCCCGCAACATTCCAAAGGGGCCAGTCCTTGGCATTTTCTCTGACCTTATCGATGATTGTGTGGAGGTATACATGGATGATTTCACAGTCTATGGGGATTATTTCAATGAAGCACTAGGGAACCTGGAGAAATTCTTAATAAGATGTCAACAAACAAATGTCTCATTAAGCCATGAAAAATGTTTCATGATGTTTAACGAAGGAATTGTTTTAAGTCACCATATTTATGGAGATGGAATTAAGGTAGACTCATCTAAGGTGGAAGTCACTTCCAAGTCATCAGTGCCAAGTTGTCAAAAGGATGTCAGAAGTTTTCTCAGTTTTACTAGATACTATAAAAGATTTATAGAAAACTTCACAAAAATTGCATGCCCACTCTTTAAATTACTTACAAAAGACTGTGAATTCAGTTGGCATTCCGAATGTAAAGTTGCCTTTGAAACATTGAAAAAGAGAATTTCTGAAGCACCCATCTTAAAAGGACCTACTTGGAAATTGCCTTTCCATATCTCAACATATGCTTCAGGTTCAGCCTTATGAGTTGTTTTGGGACAAAAAGACCTCACTCCTTATGCCATTTATTATACCAATAAAAATTTAACCCCTACAGAGTTAAATTATACTATAACCGAGAAGGAGTTCTTAGTTGTGATTCATGCCATGGACCATTCTTCCATTAGATACCTAATGAATAAACCAGTCACTAATAGAAGAATAACCAGATGGCTCCTAATTTTACAAGAATTTAACATAACCATTCTAAATAGGCCAGGAAAACAAAACACAACTGCCAACTTTCTATCTAAAATACAAAATGAAAACAATGATCGACCCGTAGAAGATAAATTTCCTGATGAATATCTTTTTGCAGTATCTATTAAATCACCTTGGTATGCAGATATTGCTAACTATTTGGCCATAGGAAAAATGCCATTTCATTTAACTCCTAGAGAAAAAAGAAGAATAATCCACAATAGTACATCCTACTCATGGATAAATGAAGAATTGTATAAGACAAGACCAGACCTCATCATCAAAAGATGTGTTCGGGAGGATGAAATACCAGAGATACTAAAAGCTTGTCATGATGAGCCATGTGGAGGACATTTTTCTGACAAGAGAACCACTTACAAAATCCTGCTTTTAGGATATTATTGGCCTGCCATTTTTCAGAACACCAAGGAATATGTTAAGAGATGTGACAGTTGTCAGAGAATGGGCAAACCTACTCCTTCAAATGAGATGCCATTGCAACCACGGGTACTTATCGAACCATTTGAAAAATGGGCACTGGATTTTGTTGGACCAATCAGCCCACCTTCAAAGCAAAAGAAGTATATTTTGGTATGTACTGATTATGTCACTAAATGGGTAGAAGCTAAAGCACTTCCTTTTGCTACTGAAAATACTATAGTTTCATTTCTTTTTGAGGATATTTTTACTCATTTTGGTGTGCCAAGAGAAATTGTAACAGATCAAGGGACACAGTTCACATCCAGACTAGTGCAGAAGCTTGTGGACCAATACAAGATAAAACATCGGAAGTCAACTCCATATCATCCACAAGCCAATGGACAAGTTGAGTCCACAAATAAAGTGATTGAAGCTATCCTTACAAAGATTGTACATCTACATAGGAAAGACTGGGTGGAAAAACTTCTAGAAGCCTTATGGGCCTATAGGACTACATGGAGGAATACTATAGGACATACTCCCTATGAAATTGTTTATGGGAAGCAAGTCTTACTTCCAATAGAGTTCCAGATCCAGACCTATAAGACAACAGTCCAGTTAGATCTTGACTTGTCAGAAGCCCAGAAGCAAAGGATGACACAATTAAATGAGCTCGATGAGATTAGAGAAGAAGCCTTTCAGAGGACCAGCTTAGTACAACAACAGAGGTCAGGATGGCATGATAAGTACATTAAAGAAAGGAAGTTTCATCCGAGAGATTGGGCATTGCTCTTTGATTCAAAATTCAAAAAATTTCAAGGGAAATTCCAAACCCATTGGCTTGGACCTTATGAGGTTGAGAATATCTTTGATAATGGTGCAATTAGAATCAAGACTATTGATGAAGAAAGAACTCCTCTATTAGTAAATGGACATCGACTCAAGCTTTACCAGAAACCATTAACAAGAGAGGAATTTGTCAAAATATTTCAGGATAATTCAGAACTGAAGATGGTCAAGAAGAATTCTTCTTCTTTTCCACCTTAGAAATTTTCATTCAGTTTGTTTCTTATATATATATATATATATAACAAAAATATAATAAATAAATTATATGTGTATATATGCATATATATATACATATAATAATATGAAAAAATAAATAAATAATAAAATTGTTTAAACCTGAAAACCAACATGTTGTTGGCATGTTTATACAGAAAATTTAAAGTGAAAACCAATTTATTGGCACTTCAAATTTTCTTTTCAAAAAAAAGTATAATAAAGCTCATCTACTAAAGCTTTCTTTCTCTTAAGCTGCAGAAATAGCAACTTTCCACAGCTCGTCCAACTTTCTGTAACTTGGACAAGTTTCCGCAGCCAAACAAATTTCAGTAGCCTAATAATTTGGAAGTCTACAAGAATTCTTGGTGATCTGGATTAAAGGATAGTTGACAACAATGCACCTGAATAAGATCAAAGGACAGCAAATAAGGTTAGAAACATAAAATTAGAGGTACGTGTTGCTTTAATTTAATAATAGGGAAACATATATAGCATGTATGAGTAAGGAAATAAAGTACTAAAGTTCAATCATTATAAACTAATGGTAATGGTCATCTAATGAAATATCATATGCCACCACTCTAAAGGTCATGTCATGACCTTGTGCCAAATATGCCAAATTAATAACCTCTTGATAACCCATCCATTCTTCCCTATTCCTACACTCCTCTATTCTTTCACAATCACACCATCTTTCCGCCAGCTAGAAAACCCGACCAGTCCCATTTTCCTGTCAAGGTAGCCAATCTTCAAGGCAAAGCATCCTTTAGCATGGGGGTAATTGTTCGAACTGAGCCAGCAGGGAAGAAATTCCTAGAGGGGTACCCACAAACTAGGGAGCTGCTGCAAAGAAGACAATGGCTGCAGTTCATTGAGAAGTTTAGCGGTTTCCACAAAGAGGTAACCAAGACATTTGCACATTCCTTCGATGGAATGGAGGTTGAAATTGGGGACATAAATATCACAGTAACGAATTATATGATTGTTGAGGCCACCAAGTTGCCAAGGCATGGAGAAAAATGGTTTAAAAACAGAGGGATTGATAGTGAGGACTAGAGGGTTTTCCTCAGGAATCCAAACATGGACACAACGGTCTACAAAAAATGTATTCCAAGCTCTACTCTTAAAAATAAATGGAGAAAATTATTGCTTGTGCTTCATAAGTTTATCACTTGTGAGGGTAGGTTTGGAAAAATGTACTTTTATCATGTTAGAATGATGATGCATTTCCCAAAGGATCATCAGATGAACCTCCCCTATTTTCTCTTGAATAGCCTCGAGAAAATGGCTACAAATGTTCAAAAGAAAGTTAAATGCATAGAAAACACCATGTACCATCATGGTCTAGTGAAAATATTGGTTGAATTTCACCTTCAAAGTACAAGGGATGACTGGGAAAGTTTCTTAATAAGGAACCATTTCGAGGAAAAATCCCCAGAAAAATGACATAGCAACAAGGCCCTCGGGGGGAGAAAAAGAACCATAGAAATGATAAAGGAACAGGAACCTCAAACTCACACAGAGGTAACAGAAGAAGAGTTGCCTATAGTAAATATTTTGCAAAGAATGAAGAGGGGAAACCCTAGAAGAAAGAAAGTTAGCCCAGGAAAAGAAGAACTCTCACGAATTGAAACCTCTCCTCTAAAAGAAAAATCAAAGAATAAGAGGAGGAAAGTGCAGAAAATACAAACCCCGGGGTTGAAAAGGAGCACAAGGTTGAGAACGACTCAACAAACAACCTCAAAAACTACATAATACATTAACCTGGAGGAAAATGAGCCGACTGAAGAGGAGCCAACAAAAAACACTCCAATAGAGATTGAGCCAATAGAAAACACTCCAACAGAGATTGAGCCAATAGAGGGTGAGCCAATTGGAAGCCCTGGGAATTCTCTAAAAGGGTCACCAAGAGAATATAGAGCCCTGGAGAAGGAAGTAACCAGGTGAATGAACAATCGGCCTCAAACATCTTGAAGCTGGAGATCTTTGAACTAGAAACACTGAATTAGTATCTTAAAAATGAAAATCAAGCCCTGAAGACACGGACTGAGATACAGATCGCCAAGAGTGACAATCTAATCCTACATATAAGCTTGTGGTATAAGAAAAACAAGACGCTGAAGAAAGAAAACAGAATTATGCAGAGAGAGATAATAAATTTAAAGTACAAAATTCTAATGAGGAAGACTAGAATTCCAATCTTTGCTAGAAAATAAGAAAACAATGAAACGGGGAGATAACAAACAAGAGACACAAGCAGAAGACAAGGAAGAAGTGTATGAGGACATACAACATCTCCAGTCTAGGAGAATGTAGAGTCTAAAGATTGTCCTACCATGACATCCTTTTGCCCAATAATCCTCTCTTTTTCATATATATTTACCACTTAATAAAGCCATATCTATAAGGTTTTGATGAAGGTATGCATTAGTATGTTTTCTTGTTCATATTCAGCTGTATACCCTATTGTTTTAATTAAAGTTGTAATTAGCTACCGAATCAGCCTATTTCCGCAGCTAGTCCAGGATTCTGTAGTTGCCTTCATTGTTCGCGAGGTTCCAGAGTTCCAGTTCAACAATGAAAGGTGTGGATGGATAAAAGATGACTCCCTCATGGATACCTTCCCATTCACTTGAAACTATTTTCTAAAAGAGGCACAGGAGATCGCAGTCAAAATCCGAGTCAACCGCCAGATTAACGCGGAACAAAGCCTGAGATCAGATGAAACCTTATCGTTTTGCTTTCGAAATAGAAAAACAACAGTTTCACGATATAAGTTTAGATAGGATTAAGAGATATTAGGCTTAGGATCCTCATACAGTTATGCAAGAGACATGCTATAAAGCTAATGGCCGCACTGTTATTTGGTGCGCACTGAATGATATGTTTTCTGAACAATTTGTGAATTTCGTGTGAATTAATTTGGTTTTTGTGTGCAATAATTGTACTGATTTGAAGCTTTGAACTGCTATGTGGAGGGTGTAGAGCTGTAACTAGGGTCTCTCACACCGCTAATTATTCCACATTAATAAGTCAATCCGGGAACGTTTTGTTATTGCAAGAAGTAGCTCAATCCGAGGCTATTTGTCCGAGTAATGCTTAGTAGTACAGGGTTGAGAAGATCAAAGGAAAACAGATGCTAAGCTGTAACTAAACTAACTTAAAAGATGGAGTCACACAAAACAGTTGATCAGTCAAGGGTACGGAAACAATATCCCATCCCTTTAGAAACTGATTAAAGAAGGGAAATTAGAGCATGGACTTATAGGTCTGGGAGCTAAGCAACGTCTTGTTGAGGCTCACTACAGCCTTAGGCCTTCTCTCACACCAAAGCAACAGAGGCAGGTAAATAAATCAGCGGAAAGTAAAATGGAACAACGAAATGGAAATGGGACAGCAATAAATGGTACAGCAGCAAAATGGAACAGCAATAATCAAATGGAACAACAGTAATCAAATGGAACAGCAATCCTTACGAAACAACAACCATCACCCGTATGTACATGATCTACATTAATATAGCAATCTGAGAGTATTGAATGATACAACTATGTTTCTAAACAGAATGACGCTACTCTCGAATCCCGCAAATATTGTTTAACATAAAACCAATGACAGTAACATTCATACCAGTACTCTGTTACAGAAATGGCTGAATAAAGATATAATCCGACCCTGTGTAAATTCAGTTATACAGTACAGAATCTTTACCTAGAGAAATCATTCATTCATTAAACATAACAGAGCATAGCGTATCATATAAAGAATTCATCAGACTGCTAAGTAATAAAGATAAACAAACCACACACAAATCACCATATAATGATACAAAAGCAAGTGTCCTTCGGAGCCGGGCCCTTAGCTGCCAATGGTACACTGCCTTAAATTACTCCAGACGCAGAGACGGAATAAACACCAAGTCTTTTATATTAATCGCATCCACAAAAGTATAACAAAATCAGGTCTCAATGAGACTCAATGATTAAAGTTTGTTCTGGAACTGTAAAATTACAAAAACAATCCTCCTCTTGCTTAATGATGATGTGCCATTATATAACAGAAATGACGGAGATATCTAGATAATCAGAGATAAGTAAAGCAGTGATCCCTCAGGATCGAAGATCCTGAGGGATTCGCTAATCGTTCAATCTTTCCTGTGTTTGCCGAGCCAGTATCCCGCATTCTTTTCCTGGACTATTCAATTCTGATTTTGCTTGATCGTGTCCGCATCCGGTTCCCTACTGGAGGAACAACAGTTATTTTTCCTCTGCTTCTCGCTTTTGGGCGGGAACTCCTTGCTCGCATGTCTTCCTGCATAGAAAACGTCAATTATTAGCACTTGAGCTTCCTTTGTCTATTTTTGCACATTTTATCAAAATCCTTTATCTTCTTTGAATTTCTCATGCAGAAAAGGTTACAATTATTATTGAAAAACCACTAGATTTCTAGTCAAAAGCATACCTTCCAGGTGCTCCACACACCCCCCTTCTTACCCTGTTTCATGGCCTCATGAAAACATTGTAGTTGACATGCAAGGCGGTGAGAGAATAGGCCGGAGAAGGGATCTCGTGAGGAGGCCGACAACCGTGATGAGCAACTAGATTATCAAAGAACTGATCTATTTGATCTGCAGGCATCTCATACAAGGCCTGATATCCGGGTGCAGGGTGCCAAATAATTGGACTGCGAAATCGATACCCTAACCAGGATGGCCCTGCTTGCAGAATCCGTTCCCCATAAAGGTTCAATCGGCTAGCAGCCAGCTCAAAATTCTCATATTTGAATGGTTCCCTGAGCTGGATGCTTGGACTAGAGGTTCGGTATCGAAATTTTGCAGCATCTAGGGAAAGATCTTTAATAGTCAGGAAATATTCCAGACCATTTCGGATCAAGTCTTCGTGCATGGGTCCTATTATCTCAATGACACCTGGGATCCTCATAAGACTCCTATGCTCTCTCCATAGCGTCACTGGGTCTCTAGGTTCAGCTCGTATCCACTAGTCTAGGTTATTTTCTTGTCTCTGAAAGGTGTTATAAGCTCTGAGCCATTTCACCTGATTAACCCCAAATGAGATGAAGGCTTGGAATTGTATATCGCCAACAAAAGGGCCAGGATTTAAATCAGTTTCCTAGTCTAGCACAAGGTTGTGCAAGTAAAACTCGCACAATAACCTTTGAACCTTAACCCCATAATGCTTGCAACAGTCTATAAAATCATTAACAATGTTGATGTGGATAGGTGCTCCTACCCTAACGGCTTTTATTTTCAATCTCAAATATCTTTCAAGCAAAAATAAAGCATAATTTTTAGCAGGGGCCCTACAAGTCAAAACGTCATTATATAAGGAACACACAGTGTCCATCTGCTTAACAAAACTATCTAATCGACGAGTTACCTTAGCAACCTTTTCTTGTTCCTTCTGCCACCCCTCAAAGGCTTGGCTTTCAGATTGACTAATATTCCAAAGTTGCTGTTGTAATTCTTCATATTTCTCCCGGGGGATTGCTTGCTCTCTTAGTTGTTCAGCTTCTTGTTGGGCTTGTTTCATCATCCTGTGCAAGTTTCTTGTTTTTGGATCCTTGTTCCATTGAGCCGTGGAGGCCGGGAATTTTGCCTGCAACTTTTTATTGCGCTGTTTGGAGTTCAGAACCCGAATAACCCCTGAGGGTGGTGCCTCTGTTTGGGTCTCCTTATTCTCTTTCTCCTTCTTGACACGAATGAAAGGCTGCTGAGGTCCCCCTGCCATTGGAACATCTTGTTGTTCTTCTCTCTTAATTGGAATGTCAGTTTGTTCTCCAGGGTCAGATGGAACAACAGTCTGTTCCTCTATGTTATTTGGAACAGCACCCTGTTCCTCATTAACATTTGGAACAACAGACTGTTCCTCGGCAGTAGGTCTTCTGATGGGGTTTCGACCAACAAAACGGGTTCTTGTCCTCAGGGTTTTTGCTGTAGTGGCCCTCCTCCTTTTCCTTGAGGTCCTTTGTATTCTCAAATCGGCTTTCAGAATTCGAATTTGCTGCCAGAGCCTGGCTATAGTACCCAACAACTTCTGTTGTTTCTTTCTTAATTTCTTAATCTCTTTTGCCTCGGCAGAGGGTTTGACCCTTAAGCCCGCTCCTTCTTCATCTGGGATATCTTCCAACGTCCTGGGGACAGACTGTCCCTGATTGTTGTCTTCAATTTCATTATCATAACCAGGCGGGTTTTCTTCTCCTGCCTTTTCTGCATGTGCTTCCTCGGGTAGTTCTTCCTCTGCGGGACTGTCAGGGATGCCTGCTATGCTGGAGGGCTGGCCATATTCCCCCATATTGGCCAGAACTGCTGCCAATTCCTCTTCACCTACAGGGTCCTGCAACGGGCTACCCCCTGGCTGTGCTATTTCTTCTCCTTGATTGCCCTGTTCGGTAACCCTTTCTTCCTCAGAGTGCTCATTTTCTTGATTGTTCTGTTCGATAACCATTTCTTCCCCTTCCGGTTGGCCAGTCCCAGGCCCTGATTGCTCCATATTTCCTTCGGAAGGTCCTCCTTCTGGTTCTGGAGGTTCTTCCTCAATTTCAATTGGCTGGGTCGTTGCTTCCTGAATTCTTTCCAACCTTCCTCGTATCCGGGCCAGCCGAGCTGACTTCCTTGGTCTCTCAGGTAGGTCGGGCGTGCCAGCAGGTTCTCTGGGTTCCTCTGGTCGTTCTGGCGTATCGGAAGGTTGTTTCCGTTTTGAAGCGGCATGTCTTTCTGTTGCTGTCTTCTTGCGTTTCTCTAATCGTTCCGGCGTGCTAGAGGACTGTTCAGGTTTTGGGGGTGGTGCAGCCGATCCTCCTTCGACTATTGCGATCAATTCCTCCCAAGTGCTTTGCTGTTGAGTGAGACTGTGGCTCACTATCAACCGAATCAGCCCATGGTGGCTAACGACTACATCTATGTGCTGGCCTTTCTCAGGTTTCGGGCCGCGTCATGTAGTAGCGAATTTAAAAGTGCAGGGAGATTTACAGAACATTTTCCTTTTAAAACAGCTAAAAGTTTCAAGTGATGAGGTCTTACCACGTCTTTTCTCCCTTCGCAGGTGATATAACTTTGTACTGTCTTTGCTAGCTCGGTCCAGGGTTCCCCTAGTGTTGCCGGCAGAACTCCTTTCCCTTTGACTGTCAAGCTTTGGCCTTCGTCCTGGAAAATTTCCATAGCTTTTTGTAATCTTTCCTTCTTCGGCGTCCATATGGGTCCAGCAGCTGGTAATCCTGAAACTTCTGCGATAATATCCTCTGTAACCGCTATCCGCTTCCCTCCTACTATGGAGTAATTTTCCTGCAAATTCTGCAGGAATTCCAACGCCACGGCTTCATTTGATTCTTGCAGGTGGCTGAAGTAATTCAACCACCCTACGTTTTCCAGAATTTCGCGAGCAGCAGCGGAAACTGTCAGCTTGTGAGGTTCACTTCGGACCGTCTTTCCGCCCATGATTCTTCTCAGAAATGAAACATCAACTGCTTGCGGTGTTTGTGACGCAGAGAGGATGATCACTGAGCATGCAACTAAAAAAAAAAAAGATCGTGGATGGCAATTTCCGTAGAATGGAAGCATCATACCGTTAAACCATGTCATTCCTTTGTACATTGTCTCGCCTGAATGGTGTGAAGCCACGTAATCATGGAGTAATGAGATTACCTTCCCCCCCGCGATCTGATAGGTTGTCCCCAGCTGTCAAAGAGAGGAGCAGCAGCCAGTTCGGAGGTCCAATCATAAAGTACAGCATATGAAATTATGCCATGTTTTAGAAAAACAACGAAATGCCGAAACCGAGGCAAAAAAGGTAGATCGCGTTTTGCATAAGAGCCTGCGTGATATAATGAGGAGCTAGGGGATGGGACGTCTGTCAAGCGTACGAAGTCTCCAGTGGTCACTGTCAGTTCCGTTGCCATGATTGGTGGTAATAAATATTCATGCGATATATACATCGGGTGTGAGATATGATCTTTGCAAAGGATAAGAGACAGAAAAATTTAATATCATACCTGTTGGTGTAATTATTACGACTTCTATGCCATTAACAGAGCTCTGCTGCCAACAGGTGTTCATAACCTTGGCAGAGTTGTTTATTTCACCCTCCGGAACCATGATCCTTTGTGTATATTCTGAAGAGTGCTTTGTCAAAATGTAGGCCATTATGTTGGCTTGGTGACCAGATAGCCATAATGCCATTCACAAGGTAGGCACGAAACGTGGTCACGCCGGCTCGCGATGAGACCTCCTGTTCCAAGATTTGCTTGTTAATTTACCTTTGGACCATATCCCCGGTGTGGTGGCCGTTATGGGAATTCCACTTCGCTTCCACCCTTATGATCATGGTAGGCCGGCTCTGAATGAGACCCCCTATCCTGCATTTGACAATTTTCATATTTTGTTTTTGTTTTCTTTTGCAGAGCACCTCTCTTGTTTATTTTCACATAAGGGTGGTTCCGCACTCCTTAAGAGCGGGGAATGGTGGAAGAAGTCTTACGATCCCAACAGATAGATATAAATCGTTCGTTCTTACTCCTTAGTAATGATCAAAAAAAGATTTTTATGGGAATTGTCATGATAAAGATCACCAATGACAATGGTACCGGTAAATGACAATGACAGCGAAGATGAAAAGTTCACGTCCCTCCTCTTGTCCTCTTATACATACTGGCTTCATAGTGATAGCGATTTATGATGTGCTGATTTCGGTATATCATGGCTTATGTTCACCGCATAAGTTCATTGCTGTATCTACAAGATTGAGGAGAACATGGGGCAGAGCATCCTCCATAAGGGCAAAAATATGGCGATGGCATTCTTGAAAGAAGAATTCATTCGTAGGATACCATTTCTTTGAGAGGAACAACGGAAAATCGCAAATGTTGTTCCTTTTGAGAAAGGAACAACAAAGACACTCAAATGTTGTTCCTTTTAAAAAGGAACAGCAGACACACTCAAGTGATGTTCCTTTTCGCAAAGGAACAGCAGGAACACACAAGTGTTGTTCCTTTTTGGAAAGGAACAGCAGAAACACACGAGTGTTGTTCCTTTTCGCAAGGGAACAGCAAAAACACGCAAGTGTTGTTCCTTTTCGTAAAGGAACAGCAAAAACACACAAGTGCTGTTCCTTTTCGCAAAGGAACAGCAAAAACACACAAGTGCTATTCCTTTTCGGAAAGGAACAGCAAAAAGCACACAAGTGCTGTTCCTTTTCGTAAAGGAACAGCAAAAACACACAAGCAAAGGAACAGCACACAAGTGCTGTTCCTTTTCGCAAAGGAACATCAAAAACACAAGTGTTGTTCCTTTTCGCAAAGGAACAGCAAAAAACACAAGTGTTGTTCCTTTTCGCAAAGGAACAACAAAAAACACAAGTGCTGTTCCTTTTCGCAAAGGAACAGCAAAAACAAACAAGTGCTGTTCCTTTTCACAAAGGAACAGCAAAAACACACAAGTGCTGTTCCTTTTCGCAAAGGAACAGCAAAACACTTGGAGTAAAAAAAAATCAAGGAAACATATATACAAGATATTATGTACAAGTTATAAAATGAATTTCTTAAGCTATAGGTGAGGAAGATTTCGCTTCCTCTCCTAAGATTTCCATATCAGTATCTTGTCGCAGCTGTTGACAGAAGGATTCCCGAGTGAGTGGCTTTCGATAAAGGCGAACTCGGTGGCCATTTACTTTGAATGCATATCCAGAACCGTCAATTGTGATCAGGGTAAGGGTCCCATTGTCATGTACCTTTTGGATTTCGTATGGTCCTAACCATCGAGTCTGGAGTTTCCCCGGGAAGTCCTGAAATCGAGAGTCATATAACAGATCCCAGTCTCCTTCATGAAAGACTTTATTCTTGATAAGTGCATCATGCCATTTAGCTCGCTGTTGTTGAATTAATGTTGTATTTTGTAATGCAGAGAGCCTGATTTCGTCCAATTCATTAATCTGCTGTAATCGATTGATTTGTGCCTCACTCAGATCTAGGCTGACTTCCTGTGCAGTTCGTAGCGTTCGGATTTCGAATTCTATGGGGAAAATTGGCTGCTTTCCAAACACTAATTGATAAGGTGAATAGCCTGTAGTACTTCTCCATGTGGTTCTGTAAGCCCACAGTGCCTCAGGTAGTCGAGCGGCCCAATCTCGCCGATGCGATGCAATGGTCTTTGTTAAAATTGATTCTATTACCTTATTACTACTTTCTACTTGCCCATTTTCCTGCGGATGGTATGGGGTAGTGATCTTATGTTGGACATGATAATTGTTAAGTGTTGCAGCTAATTTATTTCCAACAAATTGTGGTCCACCATCGGTGATTAGTTCTCTCGGAAGTCCATAACGTACAAACAAATGGAACAAGAATTGTATCACAGAGTCTTCTGTGGCCCTAGGTAATGATTCGGCCTCGACCCATTTAGTAACATAGTCTGTCGCCACCAGAATGTATGTCCTCTGATTTGATGATGGATTGATGGGCCCAACGAAGTCCAGAGCCCATCGTTCAAATGGTTCAATGACCAACTGTGGTCTCAGAGGCATTTCATCGGCTTGGCCAGGTCTTCCTGCTCGCTGGCTGTTGTGGGGAAAAGTATCCGACTCGGATGACCCTATCCCTACTCTAAGGGTGACAGTCCTTAGCAACAACTGAAAGTAAAGCTTTGATATTTTCCTTTATGAAAGTACAGAGAAGGAAGAAAAGATTGACCAACCGATATCCTTCGCTTTTGTCGATCCTATCCTCTCTCTTTGTCTCTTGTTCCCAGCTCCTTGCTCCCTTTGCCGGCCCAGCTACACAAAGATCCTGCACAAACAAGAGAAGGAAAACTACAAGAAACATGTACTCATAACTGATGCATGGATTAGAGTGAATCAGATATACAAGTAAATACAATACATCAATGCAATACAAGTATATAGGAGAACATTCAAAGCTTTATTGATAGAAGTAAAAGGGTTCTGAGAAGGTTACAACCATCAATGGCTCCAATCCAGCAGCACCTCCCCAGCAGCAAGAAATCTCCTCTTCACCTCTATAAAAGCAATCACCCAATAGCTCTAACTGTAAACCAACAGCACTTCCTTGCTTTGCACAAAATTCCAGCCTCCTTAGACCTCAAAGAAGAGCTCTATATATAGGACAGAAGAAGAAAGGATGAGTCAGCTTGAGACTGACATAAAGCTGCCTTGTGTCCTCTCCCTCTTCAGTTAAACTTCAGTTCTTGAGTCCACTTGGAGATCCTTGCTTACACATGGAGATCAAGTACCTCTTACTCATCACAGGGCGAATCCTTTGAACCAAGTGTCAGTTTGGAAGCTTCCTGGGCAATTGACACCTTGCAGAATGACTGTGCCACTTGGCCAATCTCGCCCAGCGCAGGTAGCCTTCATTAAATTTGACTTTCAGCGCAGGTACAAGGAGGAGCAGTTGCATTCCAGCGCAGATGCTCAGTGGAGCAGCTGACATGATCCAAAAATAGCCTGTTTTTGAGTGTTTTCAGGTGGAGAACTGATGGGAAGTGCTGTGGTTTGCTGACCTTGTTCTTCTAGGGGTAAGAACAACATGTTTAGGGACTGAGGATCCCTGTAATTATTGACATTTCATGCTCCATGCCGCGAGGCACAAAAATGTCTATAACAGTTGCCCCCTAAAGTATGAGGCCGTTTATCGGGTGAAATGCTTTATCTAGAGGGTCCGAAGTTCATTCCAGTGCTGAGTAGGCGCCCTGTAATACAATACAATACAATACATTATTTTTCATTCTGTTTTCATGATCTAGCTGAGGCGGGCATTCCCATGCTCAGCTTTATAAATACATTTTGGTACATATAACAGACGATCGTCTGATGGTAGACTGATAATTTCCTGCTGAAATTATCATCCTTTGAGTAGGATGATCATCTGCTGCAATGATGTACATGACAAATGCTTTTATATTTCCTCAATATATATCGCAGCCCGGATGGATGAAACTAGATCTGGGGTCTTCAAACTCGTTCGATCTTCACTCTAAGTACAAGTCGGTCCATGTGAGAATTTCGCTGAAGTCGAACATGGAAAGACATCGCTTGATTACCGGTCAATGATGAAAACCGTTAACAAGCGCGAGAGGAATCACCGATAATGATAATGACCCTCAAGGTACTGCAGTACAATTCACGTGGCGTGAATAAAGGACTTGGCGTCGAACGCCACGCAAAATCTTCTGGTCGAAGGTCATTGATGTATACCTGTCGCCGGAAGTGAGAAACTTGCCATTGAGGCATGCAAGCTTCAAAGTACTGATGGGGTTGTTCCTAGATCAACTTCTTGGATAATGAGTTGAAGTCGACAAGAAGCGATCCGTCAAAGGAGGGCCTTAATGAATCCCACATCAATGACACGGAACGGAGCTAATGATTTTAGTGGAGGTGAAAACAAACTGTGATATATGATTCAGGGTGGCGATCATGAATGGATGAAGGATAATGTATGGCAGTGGATGGGACACGGTTGACACTTTCAGAATGACCTCTCTTGAACATATAACGACACTGATGCGATGGATCGGTAGCATTACCCCAAAATGTGGATGGTTTGGCGAAGACCATGGTGATGAGACCGGTGAATGAAACAACCCAACCCGATGTGGTACGGAGGAAAAGTGTCATGTTCAAGAGTGACTTGCTACCATTAAACTTTGATGTTCTCCCAATTTTTCCCCAGTCATTTCTGACCAGTACCTCTTTATTTTTGTCAAGCTTGAGGAGGATAACATATGCTTGTTCTATAACCTGCCCTTCGGGAAAGCCCATCGCTATGATTTAACGAGCTTAGCGATAGGGAAACTCGTTCTCGTCTAAAGACAAGTTTGTCGCTATTTAATCATTTTAACGAGTCTAACGACAAGGAAAACTCGGTTCTTTTCATTTTTAGAGAGTCTGAAAAGGCACGAAAAG
Organism: Pinus tabuliformis; assembly: GCA_031772625.1. Classification (NCBI taxonomy): domain Eukaryota; kingdom Viridiplantae; phylum Streptophyta; class Pinopsida; order Pinales; family Pinaceae; genus Pinus; species Pinus tabuliformis. The sequence continues at coordinate 1,038,981,025 of CM062805.1, read as the reverse complement.
TTAACTCCAAAATTCCTTTTTCGTCATCTAATCCCTTAAGTCCGAAAAAGTATAAAACAATACAGAAGGGATGAATTTTTGATTGCTTTAACGAGCCGAACAAAACAAGCGCTCGATCTTTTTGTGCAATAATCCCTTCGGTCCAAAAAGATTAAAATCTAGAGGAGGGATAGCGTTCCAGTAGTTTAACGAGCTGGAAGGCCAAAACTCGGCAAACTTTTCATATTTTACGAGTCAGTGAAAAGAGCTCAAAGAAGACTCGTCTTTTGAGGAACGAGTGATAAACAGGGATAGCAACTGATTCCAGGTACAGGTTGGAATTTTCCAATCACGGTAGTGTCACAAGGATGGCTAGATGAAATCACTCTTCGCAGATGCTCCTCAAAATGGGTAAACACACAAATGGAAGTGAATGATCGGCCAAATGACGGTGGAGGTGACGGTGCACAAACACGACCAAGGCTTTTATGGCTGATGAATTTACGATCTCAAAAGGGTATTTACCGGTTCATTTTTTCTGAATGAGCTTGAAACCTAAAGGAAAGCCTGCTCATAAACTTATGTTTATTTTTTAACGAGCATGAACTATGCGCTAAAACTGCTCGGATCTTGCGTTTATTTTTTAACGAGCATGAACTATGTGCTAAAACTGCTCGATGATAAGTTCGCATGCCCCCAGCATAATAATGCAAATCGAGGTGCATGCCCCCCAAGCTTCATTGCATTCAACTTTGTTGATTGGAATGAAGGTTTACCATTGAGATCTGGAAAGGGGATTGTTTCATTTTTTAATGAGGTTGACATAGTAAAAGAACTATCCTCATGGTTTTTCATTTTTTAACGAGGTTGACCTGAGATAGGAACTATCCTCGAAACTTTAGATCCATTAGAAACAGAAAGTTTCATACTCCGCTGTAGCCATTTCTGCCAGATTACTTGGAGGCGGTAAGGCGAAAGTACCCATCAATGGAGGGTTCTTTAGGAAGATGAATCCGATATTTTGGAGAGAACAATTGTTCCCATGGATCATTGGAATGCTTCCCATGATGCGAGGTTGCACAACTTCTGTCGAAGTTGTTGTCGAACTGCTTGGTTGATCTTGTCCTTTGCTGTTCGACGATTGCGGATCCCCGCAATCTTTTCTTCTAGTTGAAATCAAAGCATCGTCCTGTTGCTTAGAAGTTGACAACATTAGTACCTCGCATCTAGAAGCATCCCTACTATCAACCAGATTTTGACCCGGATTTGGAAACGGATCATTTAGAACAGCTGGGGTTTGCGAATTCTTTACGAATCTTTTAAGCTCAGCTTTGAATGGACAATCTCTCGTCCAATGATCCTCCTCACATATCTGACACCCTGACGGGGGTGGTTTCCTCTTTCCGGGAGATCCTGAAGAAGTTTTCTGAGGGGATGAGTCACCCTGTTTCTTCTTCTTCCCTTTGTTTTGTTTCTTCTTGCTTCCTGGTTGATTGGAGTTTTTGCCTTTATCCGTAGATACAGCATTTACCTCCGAAGCAAGAACCTCTTGATTTGCTTTTTGATTCGAAGTCTTACGGGTTTTCTTATTTGAATCCCTTGTCGACTTAGTGTTTGCAGTTCCAATCACGCCATCACTGGCATGAGAGTCACTATTCGATCCGGGAGGAGGAGGGATTGAAAATTCCGGTCTGGGGGCGTCGGGTATCTTATCATAGAGCGTGCCCGACTGAGTATATACTAAGTCCAAATATTGAGCACGAGCAATAACCTGCTCCTCTGTTATGGCTGGTGGGCTTGGCCACTGTAAAGTGGTTGATTTAACCCGTTCTGGATATAGGGTTGCCCACTATTCGCAAAGATCTGTTGCTCAGATCCCTGGTATACCTGTTGAAACTGAGGTTGTTGGTATTGCACCATCCATGGTTGTGAAGCCATGTTTTGCTGTGCGACACTAACCGACGGACCAAGATGCGGGGTTATGGTTCCCGTTTGTATCTGTGTCGTCCCGACAGTTGGCGATTGTGGTTGTGTTGCAGGGTCAATGGGCTGTTGCATTACAACTTGGGGTTGACATACAACAGGCATCGATTGCACTTGCGACACGGTTACAATTGCTGGCGTCGTCGGGATACTAGACATAGGTACACACTGTTGCATGGAATATACAACTCTTGGTTGTTGGGGTAACATAGGTACCCAACCATTCGTCGTTACTTCAGTCAAACCTGAATGTTGTTGAAAACTGCCGTATGGGTATCTCCCCGGAAGGGGAAGTGAAAGGGCATATTGCCCCCCATACGGTAACAATCCGGAGCTCAAGGGTATAGATTGCCTTTGAGGACTGGATGGCCCAAACTGATTTCCAAAGGGATCAATTTGTCTAGTTTCAACATAAGAATTACCGGGTATTATACCGGAAGAACAAACTGGAACAGACCAAGTTGTCGTAATAGTCCCTGGGTGGACTCCTTCTAGCTGATGAGAGCTAGTCGGGACAGCTGGTATGCCGGCAAACATCGTTGGATTGACAACAGGAGCTTCTGCTGTCGCTGTGTCATTTGGCACAGTCCTAGATGTCGACGGTTGCTCAGACATTTTAAGTCTATCCAATAAACTGCCTAACGATTCTACAGGAACTTCTTGTGGCGATGGACAAACTTCTGATGCAGAAGGAAAAAGAGTGGTGCCTACTCCAAAATGAGTTGGAGTATTTGCTTGCTGGTCCTCTACGATTTCCTCTATTGCAATCAGACCAGGAGGAAGAGGAAGACCGTCAGGTCCGTAAAAGATTTCTGGTGCCGAAGAAGGGGTTGCTTCGACAGCGACAGTTGTTTGAGCAACAAGACTCTGTGGACCGGTTTCAGATGGAACTGGTTCAGTTATGCAAGTACTTGTCTTCAGACTAGGATCAGTACAACTGTCCCTCTGTTGTTGTTGAACTTCTTCAATAGAGGCAGGGATTCCAGAAATATTAGGAGTGACCAGAATCTCAGATGTTGTCGGAACTGTTGTTCTAACTTTAATGGGAGATTTTGACCCGGTCGAGCGAGTTCGCTTTGTCCGTACTATTCTTGATTCCGGAGACAAAGACGGTTGACTCGCGAGTCTCCTCGAACGACGGAGTTTTAATTGACTTTCCTCCACGGTTGCGGATTACTTGATCAACTAAAATACAAAAAGGGGAATTATGTTTCCGTATTGAATGAATTTTATTAGACGCTTTTAGACACAACTTTGCTTTTTCATGTTTTAAGAGTCGAGAAAAAGCTAAAGATGACTCTAGTCGCCTTCGATGTATTAACGAGCCCGAAGTGACAAATGCTCGGTTGGACCTTTTCAGTTATAGAGTTTGAAAAGGGCCAAAAGAAACTGCTCTGGAGATCTAGGCAGAGGGTGTTCCAAACCTTTCGCGAAACCACAGAATACGTTTTACGGTACGGGTGGTCGATCTTCGTGAATGCTGTGTTCACTGCATCGCGATCAGTAGGGCGGCCGACACGGCTTCCTAAGGATAAAGGATAAATGCCTATAGGGGTCTCCCAATATACGCGACGGTACGCGGGAGCACAAGTCTGTATTAGTGCCACCGACTCTCAGGAGGAATCACCCACCTTCGTAGAGATCGATAGTCACTACGTTTAACGACGCCGGAACACGTCTCTACCTAGACCTCTATTGTGAGCGTTATGTTACAAAGCGTTTTTAGATTCATTCAATATATTTTAAGTTGATCTTGTTTAGCAGTTTGTCTTTCAGGATCACCACGAGATGTATTGGTACAAATTCCTAAATGCAGCTAAAATGATAAGCAAGCTTTACAATCTTTTTAGCTTTGAAAATCCTAACTACTGAGGGGAGAGAAAAACATTATCTTTCCACACAGAGCACAAAGCACAAACTAATGCACTTTCTCCTAGATCAATCACGCAAACTTATCAAAATGCAAATGCAAGATGCATGTATTTCTTTTCTTTTCCCTTAATGTTGATGTAGACAAAAAGGAAATTGTCGTATAATTTTTGAATTCAATTTGAAGCGTAAACAAACAAGTTTTGTCTAAAATGAAAAGACGCCTTACAGGTACTTGTTTCAACACTAAAAATGTATGAATTCAAACCATAAGATGAAAAACAAACAAACTCAAACAGCCATGAACAGTAATAAAACTAGCTCTTAAGATCACTACGACACTTTTACAGTTCAGGATCTAAGAGGCCACAGCTATACTGGTTCGCTTTTCACAATGGGAAACTGTAACTGAAACAAGAAATACTGAAAGAACAATCACAGTTTCATCACACAACTAAGGCGGAATAATGTCAAGGAAAGTTGGTTTACAGCAAGTACAAATGACAAGCAATCAGCAGCAAAACAACAGTGAAAACAGGGCTAAGACACAGTGGGAAACCTCAGGAAGACATAGCCTAACTGGATCAGCGCAGGCTCTGGTCTGTCAAATTGACTCTCAGCGCAGTTCCCGAAGGGAGTACCTGCGCTGGAATGCAGACTGCCTGTGGACAGCCTGCACTGAGACACGAGAGTTGCGTTTACAAGGATTTCCGGGTCATAAAAAGCTCAAAAATTCACTGTTTTTGCTGAAATAAAAAGCTATAGGTCAAGTACAAGCTAAGGGATGATCAAGAGGATGAAAAGCTATCACAAAGAGTACAAGAGTCTTTTGTAGATCAGCTCTTCAAATCATGAATCTGCTCAAAAAATGAGCAAGAGTAGTAGCCCCTCTACTTCGCTTTTGATATAGTCAAAAGCTTTTCGATTCGGTACTCTTTGGTTCAGGAAATGAATAGCAAAGATACTACAAACACCAACAAGATACTAGGCTCCCCAGCGGAGTCGCCAGTTTGTTGTGGGGAAAAGTATCCGACTCGGATGACCCTATCCCTACTCTAAGGGTGACAGTCCTTAGCAACAACTGAAAGTAAAGCTTTGATATTTTCCTTTATGAAAGTACAGAGAAGGAAGAAAAGATTGACCAACCGATATCCTTCGCTTTTGTCGATCCTATCCTCTCTCTTTGTCTCTTGTTCCCAGCTCCTTGCTCCCTTTGCCGGCCCAGCTACACAAAGATCCTGCACAAACAAGAGAAGGAAAACTACAAGAAACATGTACTCATAACTGATGCATGGATTAGACTGAATCAGATATACAAGTAAATACAATACATCAATGCAATACAAGTATATAGGAGAACATTCAAAGCTTTATTGATAGAAGTAAAAGGGTTCTGAGAAGGTTACAACCATCAATGGCTCCAATCCAGCAGCACATCCCCAGCAGCAAGAAATCTCCTCTTCACCTCTATAAAAGCAATCACCCAATAGCTCTAACTGTAAACCAACAGCACTTCCTTGCTTTGCACAAAATTCCAGCCTCCTTAGACCTCAAAGAAGAGCTCTATATATAGGATAGAAGAAGAAAGGATGAGTCAGCTTGAGACTGACATAAAGCTGCCTTGTGTCCTCTCCCTCTTCAGTTAAACTTCAGTTCTTGAGTCCACTTGGAGATCCTTGCTTACACATGGAGATCAAGTACCTCTTACTCATCACAGGGCGAATCCTTTGAACCAAGTGTCAGTTTGGAAGCTTCCTGGGCAATTGACACCTTGCAGAATGACTGTGCCACTTGGCCAATCTCGCCCAGCGCAGGTAGCCTTCATTAAATTTGACTTTCAGCGCAGGTACAAGGAGGAGCAGTTGCATTCCAGCGCAGATGCTCAGTGGAGCAGCTGACATGATCCAAAAATAGCCTGTTTTTGAGTGTTTTCAGGTGGAGAACTGATGGGAAGTGCTGTGGTTTGCTGACCTTGTTCTTCTAGGGGTAAGAACAACATGTTTAGGGACTAAGGATCCCTGTAATTATTGACATTTCATGCTCCATGCCGCGAGGCACAAAAATGTCTATAACACTGGCAGCTGTCACAGGCTTGTGCAAATTTTTTCGCATCCTTGAAAATTGTAGGCCAATAGTATCCGGTCTGCAATACTTTATGTGTTGTTCTTTTTTCAGCGAAATGTCCCCCGCATGGCCCGTCGTGGCAAGCTTTTAGAATGTCGAAGATTTCGTCTTCTCGAATACACCTTTTGATTTGCATGTCTGCCCCTGTATGGAACAAATGGCCTCCAATCCACGAAAACCGAGTGCTCTTCTGAAAAATCTGCTTGCGTTCCTGAGGGGTTAAGTGTTTTGGTAGCTTACCGACTGCAAGGTAATTAGCGACATCAGCATACCAGGGTGTTCGAACAGCAACAACAAACAGGTGCTCGTCAGGAAATTGATCTTCCACTGTTGTTGTTTCAATTGCTTTCGGTATTCGTGAGAGGAAATCAGCTACAGGGTTCTCCTTGCCAGGTCGATCCTTGATTGTGATGTCGAACTCCTGCAATAAGATCAGCCATCTGGTTATTCTAGCTTTCGTAACAGGTTTATTTGCCAAATATTTGATAGCAGAATGATCTGTATATAACACAACGGGATAGCCTGTGATATAATGTCTAAATTTGTTAACAACATGTATTACAGCCAGGAATTCCTTTTCAGTAACAGTATAATTGAGTTCGGCAGAGGATAAATTTTTGCTGATATAGTAGATAGCGTATGGTCTCTTATCCTCTTCTTGCCCTAGGACTGCACCAATTACTGTGTCCGAGGCGTCAGATGAGATTTGAAATGGCAAATTCCAGTTGGGTCCTCGAAGGACTAGGGCTGTTGATAGCAGGTTCTTCAATTCCTTAAAATCCTGGTCGCATTTTTCTGTCCACAAGAAATCAACATTGCCAGTTAAAGCATATAGAGGTGCAGCAATACGTGAGTAATGTTCTACAAATCGTCTGTAATACCCAGAAAAGCCAAGGAAACTGCGTACCTCCGTTTGAGTAGTGGGGGTAGGAATAAGCAAAAGAATCTGGATTTTAGCCGGGTCTACCTAGATGCCAGCTGCTGAGATGTAGTGCCCTAGAATGAGCCCTTCTGTCATCATCATGTAACACTTTTCGTGACTCAGACAAAGTCTGGTAGCGATACAACGTTGTAGGAAATTTTCCAGGGTATCTAGAGCTGGGTCAAAATCATCTCCATATGGTGTAAAATCGTCCATATACACTTCAAGTCCATCATTTATCAGATCTGCGAAGATACTAAGGACAGCCCTTTGGAATGTAGCAGGGGCATTACATAGGCCAAAGGGCAAAACTCGATAAGCAAACGTTCCCCAAGGGCAAGTAAAGGTAGTTTTATCCTGGTCTTCAGGGGAAATTTGGATTTGGTTATATCTGTTGAAGCCGTCCAGGAAAGAAAAGAATTTCTTTCCTGCCAAAGTGTCCAATACTTGATCTATAAACGGGAGAGGGAAGTGATCCTTCTGTGTGGCTTTATTTAACTCCCTGTAATCTACGCAAATCCTCCATTTTCCGTTTTTCTTGGGTACCACCACCAGGGGAGAGACCCACTTACTGTCGGAGATGGGATAAATAAAATTAACATCTAGAAGTTTCTGAAGTTCGTCTTTTACTACCTCTTTTAGATGGGGGTTAAGTCTTCTTTGCGGCTGACGAACAGGTTTTGCATCTTTTTCTATGTAGATGTGGTGGGTGCATAATTGGGGATCGATCCCTTTCATGTCAGGGTAATCCCACGCAAATGCTCCTTGATATTTTCGTAACAGATTTACAAGTTTTGCTTCTTGGTCTGGTGTAAGGTTGGCGTTGATATTTAGGGCCTTACCAGGTTCAATTTCCACTACTTTACTATTAGCAACAACAGTCACTGGTATTGTTTGGTCATGTGCGTCTTTCAAAGGGTCTTCCTCTAGCTCACTATCAAATGCTGCCTCTATCATAAAACACTGTGTGTGAGATCTAGATTCGGTTTGACTAATGAAGTTATTGATGGCATCATCTTCTATTTGATCTTTAAAATCTAAAGCCTTCTGTACAGTCAATGGGGCTCTGATATTGTTAGTAAGGTATGACACAGGATACTGATTGGTTTTGATCATTGGCAGGCTTGGCTGTGCTGGGGGATATAGAACTAGATTTTTAACATCTGGTCCTTTAGTTATAGTCATGTTTCCCTGCCGGCAACCAATGTAGGCATCGGCAATAGCAAGCCAAGGTCTTCCTAATATTAGCGGATGTCCATCCAGTCGGGTTTTTGGATTAATTATCAGGAAATCAGTTGGATATTCCCAAGAGTCTACGGAAACCATGACATCATATAGAGTGCCTTCTGGTCGAACTACAGATCGATCTGCCAATTCTAGCAAAGTAGAAGTAGGTTCTACTGATGTGATGCCAAGCTTTTGGCAGGTAGAGGTTGTCAAAATATTGATTGCAACTCCTAGATCAACTAAAGCGTTAGTCAGCGTTTGACCATAGATTTGGACAGTCACAATTGGATTTCCGGGATCTTCATATTTGATAGGTGTCTCTTTCCCTGATAATAAGTCAGATAAGGTGCCGACGACTTGGACTCTTGGGTTAGTGGTTGTATTCCTCCTTGATTTTTTTATGCACAGTTCTTTTATAGTTTTTGCGTATATAGGAATATCTTGAATGGCCTGGAGGAATGGAATTTTTATGTACAGGTTTTGTAACTCTCCCAGAATGTCAAAGTCTGGATGTTGTACTGGTCGTGGTATGACTAATCATTCCGGGAAAGGAGGAGAGGATGTATTTGTTTGTTGATGGGTCTGTTCCTTATTTACACCCTCTTGTTGTGGTGGTTGTTCTATTGGTAACTGATTTTCAATGTGAACTGTTTTTTCTCCCTCTGTTTCTATGATACGTCCAGATCGTAACTGAAGGTCATTGCACTCCCTTAGGTCAAGTCCAGTTTCTGATGTTTCTATAATTTGGAGGGATTGGACTGGTCTATTATTAGGATTGGGATTGGGTTGGGCTGGGAGTTGCGGCCTTAAATTAGACTGGGGGTTTTGTTGTAAGGCTGGCAGAGTCGGTTGAGGGAGTGGAATAGTTCCTGTTGACTGATATGTCGATCTTGGCCAATTTGTCTGCCAGGGTGAACCTTGTGAAGTAGGGGGAATCCATTGCGGAGGGTATGAGTTATTCTGCCAATATGGTGGGGTGTAGGGAAAATTTGGCCATCCGAATTGGCTTGTCTGATTCATCCATGGATTTGGAGAAGGAAACGGCTGTGATGACCAATTCGGGACTGGGGGTGTAGATTGGTTTTGCCACATACCATATTGCTGAGCATTGTATTGTGGAGGCTGAAAAGAAGAAGTCGGGTCAGAAAACATACCAGATTGCCTAGGTTGCCATTGGCGACGTTGGTTAACAAAGTATGTTGGTTCTGATTCTTCTTCTGCTTCCTTGTATACTGCCTTCAATCCAGGAAGTGAGGGGCAGCTCTCAGTAAGGTGGTCTTTCGTACAGATAGCACATGTTTGAACTGTATCTAGCGGACATTCCTTGTGGCTGTGTTTTCTTCTGCATCAGGGACAGAAAATTGCCAGATTTTGCTCCGCTCTATTTGCTTTTGTTTAGCCTGCACAATATCAAGCTGAGTAGTTAATGTCCCCAGAATATCAGTTTTAAAATTTTCTAATAAATTCCCTAGTTCTACACGTGTTACCCCTTCTGTTGATATTTTGTTGTCTTTAACAAACCTATCATATTCTGTTGATTTTATCCTTGTGCTGCCTCTTGAACTCCTGATGCATAAATTAATGATATCAGCAAAATTCTCTTGGTAAATATCCCCTTTTCCCATGATATTCAATGTTTCTATCCACTGCTCTTTCATTCCTCTAATCAATGCAGTTTTTAACACATTATCGGGCAGAGGTAGTGATGCATAGGGAGATCTCTGTAAATTATACTGGAAACGTTCTACGTATTCTTCCAAAGTTTCATTTGGTCTGGCCGTCATTTGGAAAATTTCATCTTTTAGCTCTCTCGATCTACAATAATCCTGATATTTTTTAAGAAAGGATTCTTTCATTTGCTCCCAGTTGTTTATGACTCCACCACCTAAACCCATGAACCATCTCAGAGCTGCTCCTTTTAAAGTGGAGGGGAACAGCTTTAATTTATGGGGGTCAGTGGTGTAATCGTACCCTCTACATAGCACATCGAATTCAAATAAAAATGCATCGGGGTCTTCTGATGTAAGTCCATGAAACGTCGGGATGTGTTGAAGAGGTATTGCTTTCATGGGTGCATTTGCAGCAGAATCTACTATAGGATATTGTAATGTAGAATTTTGAGCATTCGGTTGATTCTGCGCCATTGGATCAAATATGTGCCAATATCCTTCCGGAATCTCTAGGAGGGTATTCCTAGGTTGAGAAGGGACGGCCTTGGCAGGAACTATTTTAATGACACTTCCCTTATCTGGGATCTCTGTCTGAGGGAATGGGGTGCCTTCAAGGTTAATTTTGGCCGCGCTTCCCCTGTCTGGGTTGTTTAACAATTGGATTATCCTAGAAGGAGACCTTGGTTCCTCTATTTCCCCTGTTTCCCCTTCTCCTTCACAAAGATTACTTAAATTCCCTTCTTACAGCCGTTCTGACACAGAATTTTCAATTTCTTGGAAGTCCTGTTCATCGATCCGACTATGCACCTCAGCGTAGGCTCCATATGGTGATGCTGTAGCCTGAAGGGAACTAGTAGGCTGCTTAGAATGAGTCTTTCTGAGGCCTACTGACGGCTGAGATTCGGTTTTCTTATAGATTTCGTTTATGAAAGTTGTTCGGCCAAGGGTCACCGGTCCTTTGGCTTTTTCAGGTTTGACTGGAGGTTTGATATTCTTTTCTAGCCTTCTCTGCTTAGTCATGCACTCTAAAAACTACTAAGTCCTATTCAACCAGCAATTTTGCTAAGAGAGCGGACGGTGGAGCAGGGTTTTTACATGCTCCGTACGCAGGTTCTTACCTTCCGTTTTTAAAATCCAACTCCCCCCTAGCAGCTTTGCGCACTACTCTGTAAAGGGCAAATGGCTATACTCCTTCCCCGGCAACGGCGCCAAAATGTAGAGCTGTAACTAGGGTCTCTCACACCGCTAATTATTCCACATTAATAAGTCAATCCGGGAACGTTTTGTTATTGCAAGAAGTAACTCAATCTGAGGCTATTTGTCCGAGTAATGCTTAGTAGTACAGGGTTGAGAAGATCAAAGGAAAACAGATGCTAAGCTGTAACTAAACTAACTTAAAAGATGGAGTCACACAAAACAGTTGATCAGTCAAGGGTACGGAAACAATATCCCATCCCTTTAGAAACTGATTAAAGAAGGGAAATTAGAGCATGGACTTATAGGTCTGGGAGCTAAGCAACGTCTTGCTGAGGCTCACTACAGCCTTAGGCCTTCTCTCACACCAAAGCAACAGAGGCAGGTAAATAAATCAGCGGAAAGTAAAATGGAACAGCGAAATGGAAATGGGACAGCAATAAATGGTACAGTAGCAAAATGGAACAGCAATAATCAAATGGAACAGCAGTAATCAAATGGAACAGCAATCCTTATGAAACAACAACCATCACCCGTATGTACATGATCTACATTAATATAGCAATCTGAGAGTATTGAATGATACAACTATGTTTCTAAACAGAATGACGCTACTCTCGAATCCCGCAAATATTGTTTAACATAAATCCAATGACAGTAACATTCATACCAGTACTCTGTTACAGAAATGGCTGAATAAAGATATAATCCGACCCTGTGTAAATTCAGTTATACAGTACAGAATCTTTACCTAGAGAAATCATTCATTCATTAAACATAACAGAGCATAGCGTATCATATAAAGAATTCATCAGACTGCTAAGTAATAAAGATAAACAAACCACACACAAATCACCATATAATGATACAAAAGCAAGTGTCCTTCGGAGCCGGGCCCTTAGCTGCCAATGGTACACTGCCTTAAATTACTCCAGACGCAGAGACGGAATAAACACCAAGTCTTTTATATTAATCGCATCCACAAAAGTATAACAAAATCAGGTCTCAATGAGACTCAATGATTAAAGTTTGTTCTGGAACTGTAAAATTACAAAAACAATCCTCCTCTTGCTTAATGATGTTGTGCCATTATATAACAGAAATGACGGAGATATCTAGATAATCAGAGATAAGTAAAGCAACGATCCCTCAGGATCGAAGATCCTGAGGGATTCGCTAATCGTTCAATCTTTCCTGCGTTTGCCGAGCCGGTATCCCGCATTCTTTTCCTGGACTATTCAATTCTGATTTTGCTTGATCGTGTCCGCATCCGGTTCCCTACTGGAGGAACAGCAGTTATTTTTCCTCTTCTTCTCGCTTTTGGGCGGGAACTCCTTGCTCGCATGTCTTCCTGCATAGAAAACGTCAATTATTAGCACTTGAGCTTCCTTTGTCTATTTTTGCACATTTTATCAAAATCCTTTATCTTCTTCGAATTTCTCATGCAGAAAAGGTTACAATTATTATTGAAAAACCACTAGATTGCTAGTCAAAAGCATACCTTCCAGGTGCTCCATAGAGGGCCCCTACAAACAGTGGTAGGTTTTAATCAAATACAATCTGATTTCCTTCAATTATTCAATTGCTCTGTTTTGTGTGATCATGTTGTATAATGATTTCGAATTGTTATCTGCATAGGAACTCTACTTTGTTTTATACCTAGATTAGATTGTTGTTTACTTTGCTTTATACCTGGTACTACATAATTATTTCCTTTTCTTATTATCCAGCATAATTGAAGTGTGTTCAATTCATAGATGTTGCTTGGATTACTTTGTTTGAGCAGAAATTGAACAAGCGAGAAGACCTCTCCTAAAACAATTGAGTTCAACATTATTCCTTCATAGTTGCTAGATTAAGGTTTCATTTTGCACTTAGAGAATTAGGAGCTACAGCGAAGAGATTTAAAATCAAATCCCAATGATCTAACATAAGTAAAGTCACCCTCACATCATCCATAAACTGATTGAATAGAGATTAATTCCTAGGAAACTTAATCAACATCCTTAAGAATTACAACATTAATACAACTGACAAACATCACCCCCATCTTAAGATTAGACCTTGACAAATGCATAACAACCTACTAAAACAACTTGTAAGCACATGTTGTGCACCTATACTTCATCAATCTATGTACCCTGGTTGACAATTTATGATTGCCAATTCAAGGACATTGAATTGACCAAACAGGATCCACCTTGACACCATCATGTGATACAATATGACCTAAATATTCCACTTCTTGAACCCCAAAGGCACAGATGGAAGGATTTGCATATAGTTTTTTCTCTTCCAATAGTGTCAATACCCTGTCAACTTATTGTAGATGTTATTCCTAAGATTTGTTGTAAATTATTATGTCATTAAAAGGTACAAATTCTCTAAGGGCGGGATTGAAAATATAATTCATCAAGCTTTGAAATGTTGAAGGTTCATTTGTAAGTCCAAACATCATAACCAAAAACTCACAATGACCTTCATGTGTTCTAAAGGATGTTTTGGGAATGTCTTCTTGTCTCATTTTTATTTTAAGATATCCAAAATGAAGATCCAACTTAGTAAAGAAAATTTCTCCATAAAATTCATCAATATCGGGAATAGGTGTAACAACCCTCTTTGCTACCCCCCATGTAAATGTCACCATGTAAATTTAAGTATGCAAATAGGTGTGAAAAGGAAAATATGGTTGAGTTGGAGGAGTGGACATGGACTCAAAAGTCTAAAGAGGATGAGTTGTGTTGTGTTTAAGCCCAAAACCCAAGACACTTCATTTATTTTTCCATCTATCTCCTTGACGAATTAATGTTCTACTCAGTAAGCATTGAAGTTGTGTATGGGTAGTCTGAAGTGAAGGATGAGGCCCCATGTTGTACCTATTCTCATGGGACATATTGGAGAAATTCAACACACAAGAGGAGAGAAGGGCATGGGGAAGGCAAGAAAGGAGGCACTATGATGCATAAGGGAAGACAAAGGCATTGGGGAGTAAGAGAGCATGTATAGGAGCGAGGAGGAAGCACATAAGAGAAGATGGCTATGAGACAATACTCTATAATGGGACATCGTTCCCTATAATTATGGTGTGGATAGTGTTGTTTATCGGTGTTGGAATTGTTAGTGAAGACTTATTGGAGGCACTAACTCACTTAGTTCTTGTCATGGAGGCTAATAAACCACTTAGAGCTTACTGAATGGAATGATAAACCACTGGGGTTCTTGTTGGAAGGTTGATAAGCCACTTAGTAGGTTGAGAAACTTAAGTGTTTGTTGAAATGAGTTGATAAACAACTTAGTGTTTTCCTTGGGATTGATAAACCACTTAAGTGCTTTCCAAGTAAGTTGATAAACCACCTAGATAGGGGGATTTGGACTCCTACAATGGTTTCCTTGATAATCCAATTGATAAACCACCCTCAAAGTGAGATCATTCTCTTGGATTGAGCATAATTTCAATGAGCCTCTGGTGAATCCCTGTGATCTATTTCAGAGAGGCGGAAGAGTCATTGTGGTGCTTATTGCATGAGGCAGTTAATAAACCACCTGGACAGTGCACTCCCTCTCTTGTCTGGTCAACTTCATATCAGTGTGAAATTCCCTTGAGGAATTAATTCATCAAACTCTAAATCTGGTAGTTGGGTGGTTATCTACAAGAAAGGAAACAATGTAGTTGGCCTATGATTGGGTGGAGAGTTGAAGCGCCTCCCTTAATTGCTAGCCATTAAAGTTGAACATATAAGTATATTTTCTTGTATCCATTGTACTATGAAAGAGGAATAATGTTTAATATATGAGATGAAAGTGTATAGATTAACACTACCTATGGAGAAATGTTGAAATTTGTGTATGTCTATGATGAATGATTATTTATCTCTCATGGTTATGTTGAACTTATGAATCTCAGAGTTTTTTGTTATTTTCACAAGCTACAAAGTTATTTACATGAATATTCATGGTGTCCAAATGTGCCTCGGATAACCTGTTATAGTATGTGATCTCAATTATCTTATGTGATTATGGGTGATGCATTGTTACATTTTGTTGTGAGATGGCAAGGGTTACTATCTAAAGCTTAGTTTGGACCTTTCTTGGGAGCACTGGCCTTTGTTGCTCATGTCAATGCTTCCAAATTGTTCCTAGCAACTTGATTCGAGTTAATGTGAATCAAGGTTGTGGATCAACCTCTAATTGTGAATAGTAGTAATGTGGTCTACGTTATTCTTAACACCTTACAAGAGCATATTATTATTATCTTTAACCATGCAACTAAGACTAGCGATAAAGTGCATGAGACAATAGGTTTTGGCTATCAAAACTTCTTCCAAACTAAACCATCACGTTTTTCTAAAGGCTTTGATAAACCACACGACAAGTGATGGGAAATTTCCCATCTATCAAGCCTGTCAACCAACAAAACTACCTATTGCCCGTGGAAGCAAGCATCTCACCTTACTTCGATGGGAGGGTGGTGGAGGTAGATGGAAATTTAAGTAAAAATAATGTTTCATCTGTAGGACCTGTTAAGTGATGGGATCACTTAGCACCCATCTCTTCATACTTGATAGTGTGTCATTTGTCTCTAAAAGGAAATGGTGGCGAGTAGAATGACAATATATGGGGAGACTTATGTTTTTCAAATCTTAAATATGATGGAGATCCCACCCTCCTCGCCACATATTGCTTGGTTTCAAAGGTTCATTAGTAGGAAGAGGAGGGCAGCATCAGTCTGGTGTGATATGGGTTTGGAAACGTCATCGAAGGTGGCATGTGGATGAAAAGGCATCCAATGATATATGAGCCTAAAACACTTATAACAGGGAAACCATTCCAAACACAAGGAGGAGAACTTATGGGGCCATGCCCTAGGTTGACGTTGTAGTGACCATATGGAAGCCATTCATCACCTCTTTGCCTTAGTCTAAACCCTGAACGCCACAATGATGACAAACTTGGGCAGTGTGACTTGGATCTGGGTTGGAACCTCTTAATGACTAGCTAGATATGTAGTGGAGCTACATGAGTTCATATTAAAGTACATCTGGTTTTTATGTGGGATATACTTGGATGCCATGTGGCATTATGTAATTGGCCGAACTTCAATAGTCCATAACTTTCAATCCAGAAGTCGGATTGAGGTAAAATTTATATTACGAGAAAGATCTCAACGAGCTAAATACGATGTTAATATTAGAATTTAATTCCACAGAGTTTTAAGAAAGGGGGTTTTTGTATTCGCACCTTCATAATGGCCCATGGAGGTTGGGTTAATTATGAAGTAAAACCTCACACATCCACGATAGCACAAGGAGGTGAGAGGGAGTGTTACAGTGTGGTATCAGAGTGAAGGTTCTACACTAGACCTTTGGAGATAAAATTTGGAACCCTTATATAGTATGGTATCATAGCACCCAAGTTCAACTCTCATACTAAATGGACCTACAATGCTAATGTTAGGAGCTCTGTTAAGAATTATAGAGGATGGTATTTAAATTGATTATTGATTGTGAATGCATATGTGTGCTAATCTCTGAATGTCAATCGTTGTGAGTGTTGGCATGACAAATTACTAGTATGTTTTTTGTTTTCTGACTTGCAGAATAACTTGATATTGGATGTCTCAGTTAGTTCCACATAAACATGCTTAGAGAAAACATTCCAAGGTGATGGGTACTTGTATCTCAATTTAACTAAAAGTCATGTGTAATGAAAACACATAAGAATACACCAAGTAACAATCAAGAAATGAGCAGCAGAATGGTGTAGTATATCACTAATAAATATCGACATTGTCAAGAAGAAGAATTGGCTAGGAAAAGGAGAGAGGAAGACTCCCCCAATTGTATGGATACCCTTCGAAGTTTAAGAAATGAGTTGAGAAGTTGTAAGGATAGCAATGAAAAGATTGTTAGAGCTCAACAGAAGCAAGCATTAGTAAATGTAGTAATATTGTGAAGCTTATCATATCTAGAAACATAGAAGCAACATGAGCTAGGTGTCATCTACCTAGGAAAGCATAAATCCAAGAAGATCCCACCTAGATTTTTGAAGCGTGAATTGGATTCTAATGGCACATAAGGTAGAAAATATAAGAAGAGGCATAGATGGGCAAGTGAATATACAGTGAGAGGAGGAACTTCATTTAACACTCATGAGAGAAGAATAGGCAGTGATGAGAAACTGTCTATTGTTGCAGCTAAGAGACATCACCAACAGAGGAGGAATGATAAAAACTTAATTCCAAAAGAATTTAAGACTAAAAAACTCCTACTTTTGGTGGAGAAGTCAAGAAGGCCAAAGAGGCATAAGCATGGTTATTGGGAATGAAGAATTATTTCAGAGTGCATGACTACTTTGAGAATATGAAGGAAAGAGTAGTCATTTTTAGCTTGAAAGGAAAAGTTGATATCTAGTGGGAAGACCCGAGGAATGTCAAAAAAATTATAGAGAAAGATATTTCCTATAGGATATTTGCGAGATACTTCCGGGAGAAGTACATATCTTAAAAACACTATGAGAAATAGGTTAAAGAATTTCATGAGAAAAAATTGGGGCAAATTACAGCTGATGAGTACACAAATATATTTTTTGAGCTATTGAGGTATGTATATTGTATCAAGGATTAGAAAGTAAATACTCAGAGCTACCTCAATGGGTTACCACAAGCTTACAAAGAAAAAAATTAAGTTTGATGAGCCAAAAACATTGGAGGACACCATCTAAAAGGTGAACTACTGCTATGAACAATCTAAACACAAAATTGAATTTTGAGCTGATTGGAAAACAAGAGGTAGACCCAAATTTAAGGGGGCATAAATATTTAGGACATCATCCAAGGGGAAGGAATGTGAAGTTCATCACTCTTGTCGAGGGAGAGCTTCAGTATAAATCTACTATTGCTAGTAGATATCGGTTCTTTAAGATTGTGAGAGAGGAAAATGAGAGGTTCAAAGGAGACTCATACAATGTTGGACATGTGAAGAAGACCACGTGTAGAAATAATTTCCTTGTTGACAACAGAATGGCCAAAAGTTTTACAATGTGCAAGAAGTAGATAAAATTAATGATGTGAATTCAAATCTGCCAAGAATATATGCCATGTTGGAAAACAGACATTACAATCACCAAGCTTCGGTGATTGAGATTGAATATATGGTCATTAACTAAACTATTTCTAATTGTATTGACATGAGCTCTAATTTCAATTATGTTATTCCAAAGGTCACAGAAAAGTGTGTGTTGTAGAAGAAATCCCATGAAAATTCAAGGTTGGTTCAATTAGTAAAGGGAACCAAAAGGAAAATTGTAGGCATGGTGGAATCATGCTCAATGGTGATAAATGGCATGCCCACATTGGTCAATTTGAACATGTCGGTGGGCTCATATGATGTGCTAGTCAGCATGGACTAGCTAGCAACCCACAAGACACAAATCGACTGGTAAAACAAGTTGTTAGAATTTTTCAACAATAAAGGAGAAAGAATAATGCTATAGAGGATAAGAAATTTGGTGACTATCAAGCAGATATCTACACTCCAAATGAAAAGATGCAATTGAAAGGGATGTGCTTTATATGTTGTCCAAGTAACTAGCGAATCAAAAAACGATAGGGACATGATGGATTATTATTCTATATTAAAATAGTTCATTGATGTATTTCTTGAGGAAATAATAGGATTGATGCCAAGAAGAGAAATCAAATTTCTCAATCAAATTATTGTCAAGATCAAAACCAATGTCAAAAGCTCCATATCACATGAGCACACCAGAGTTTGTGGAGTTGAAACTAAAATTGAAAGAACTATTGGAGAAAGGGTATATTAGACTTAGTGTGTCACCTTGGGGATCCCCAACACTATTTGTGAAGCAAAAGGATGGCACAATACAATTGTGCATTGAATACAAGCAGCTAAATAAAGCCACAATAAAGAAAAATTATCCTCTTCCTAGGAATGATGACTTGTTTGAGTAGTTGAGATGGGTTGTGATATTCTCAAAAATCGATTTGAGGTCTAGGTACCATCAAGTTTGGATTAAGGAGGAGAATATCCACATGGAAGACTTTAAAACCATATATGGACATTACAAATTTTGGGTGGTACCATTTGGGCTCACAAATGATTTAGCTACATTTATGTGTCTGATGAACAATGTCCTTAGCCCATATTTGGACAAGTTTGTATTAGTCTTGGCAAATAAGATAATTTTTTACTCTAAAACCAAAGAAGAGCATTTGAAATCGATGTTAAAATTGCTAAGAGACCACAAGAACTATGCCAAGCTTAGCAAGTGTGATTTCTTCCAATCACAAGTTTTGTACTGGGGAGATATTGTTTCCAAGGAAGGCGTAGTTGTAGATCCTAAGAATATCAAGGCCATCATGGAGTGGCCTACTCCTTAGAATGTTGTAGAAGTTAGATCCTTCATGGGGTTGGCCAAATATTATCAGAAGTTCATTCCAAATTTTTCAAAGATTAGACATCTGATCATAGCCTTAGAGAGGAAAGGTGTTAAATTACAATAGACATCAAAGTGTGTAGCTAGTTTCAAATAATTAAAACACTTTTTGACACATGCACCAATATTAAGAATAGTTGATATGGGAATGGATTTCGTGGTGTGCACAGATTCTTGTAAGGAGGGTATTGGTGGAGTGCTAATGCAATAAGGACATGTTTCTTATGAATCAAGAAGATAAAGTTAGCATGAGTGGAATTACGTCACTCATGACTTAGAGCATGCAACAATAGTGCATGCATTAAAAATGTGGAGACATTGCTTACTTGGAAGGAAGACTTTTTTCATCTCAGATCATGGAGGGTTGAGATATTTATTTGACTAACCCGAAGTTGAATTGAAGACATGTTATATGGCTAGCCTTGGTTAGTGAGTTCAATTTTGAAATAAAGCATATCAAAAGTGAAGAAAACAAAGTACTAGATGCACTTAGAAAAATAATGTAAGTGGTTCATGTGGCAACCATAAGAACTTATGAAGTTGATATCAAGGAGATTACCAAAGAATCCTTACTTTAGAATTAATATTATCAACAAGTGAAGGAACACTTGTAGCAAGAGCCAGAAGGATCATTGAGTAAGAAATACTCACTCACTAACGATGGTATGTTGAAATCCATAGATAAATGGTATGTGCTTTGCATAGGAAACTTGAAGAAGCTCATCATGGATGATTTTTGTAAAAGACCTTATTCAAGTAATCCTGATTATTAGAAAATGATAACAATCACGAATAAATTGTATTATTAGTCAAGCATGAAAAGAGAAGTTGTTGAGTACATTTTCATGTGCCTAGAATTCCAATAAGTTAAATGGGAGTGTAGACATCCAACGAGATTTTACAACTAATTCCAATTCCCTAATATAATTTGGAAGTCATCCCTATGGACTTCGTCACAAGATTTCCAAGGAAACCTAGACAATGTGATGATATAATGGTGGTAGTGAAAAAGTTGAGAAAGATAGCTCATTTTATAGTTGTCAAGTGCACCCACAAGGCAATCAACATTACTCATATTTTCATCAAAGAAGTATTTAGATTGCATGGTGTACCCAAGAAGATCATTTTGGATCGAGATGCTAAATTCACTTCAAAATTCCAGAAATCATTGTTTTTGAGTCTTGGAACAAAGTTAACATTTAGTACAACACATCATCTGCAAATGGATGGACAAACTGAAATAGAAAATAGAGTCCTAGAAGACATGTTGAGGATGTATGTTATGCATCAATCAAAAAGGTAGGAAGAGTTCCTACACTTAGTGGAATTTACCTACAATAATGGTAGATGAGTCATTTTTAGGCTCTAGATGGCAGAAAATGTAACACACCCATTAGCTTGAATGATCAAATGAATAGGGTGGTTCTTGGACCCGGTATGCTAAAGGAAATGAAGCAATAATTAATTAATCGCAAGCAGAAATTGAAAAAGAAAAAACAAGATAGGAAAAAGTGTTATTGATACCAGTAGAGTATGTGTAAGGAATTCCAACTGAGAGAGCATGTATCTTTGCATCAGACCAAGAAATATTTCATTGAGAATAAGGTCTTGTGTCAAGTTGGCACCAAGGTTTTGTGGAATATTTAAAATTTTGGAAAGAGTGGGGCCAATGGCTTATAGATTAACCTTCCCACACATAGTGAAAGCACATGATGTTTTCAACATTTCTTTGCTTAAAAGTTATGTACATGATGCTAATCATATTGTTGATTAGTCTAGAATGCAGGTGGAATCCTAGGATGATTCCAACAAGATCCATAGTGCATTTTGGACTAGTGGCGGATTGCGCTCTAGAATCGAGTAATAGAACAATTCAAGGTGAAATGGTATCACTTTGGACGAGAGGAAGCCACCTGGTAAATGGTTGATTAGATGAGGTTATACCCATTTTTTTATGGTGTAAATGAATGTAAAAGAGCTCTCTCTCTCTCTCTATATATATATATATATATATATATATATATATCATGGTTGTATTTTGTGTTATATTTATAGAACGCTGAGGACAATGTTCCTTTAAAGGAGTGGGGTATATAACAACCATTTTTGCTACCCCAAAAGCAAATGTCATAATGTATATTTTTTTATGTAAATAAATGTGAAAATGAAAATATGGTTAAGTTGAACGAGTGGATAGAGATTCAAAAGTATAAGGAGGAGTACTTTTGTTCTATTTAAGCCCAAAACCTAAGCCAATTGATTTATTTTTCCATCGATCTCCCTGATGAATTAGTGGTCTTCTCAGTAGGCATTGAAGTTGTGTATGGGTAGTTTGAAGTAAAGGACAAGGCACCATTATATTTGTGTTCACGTGTGATGTGTTGGGGAAAGTCAACATGCAAAGGAGAGAAGGGAATGAGGAAGGTAGGTGAGGAGGCACTATGATGCAAAAGGGAAGACAAGGATGTGTGAGGGTAAGAGAGCATGTAGAGGAGCAAGGAGGAAACATAAAAGAGAAGAAAAGATGGATATGTTCCAATACTCTATAATGGGACATTTTTCCCTATAATTTTGGTGTGGCTATTGTTGTTTATTGGTGTTGGATTGGTCATTGAAGACTCAGTGGAGACATTGACTCACTTAGTGCTTATTGAGAGCTAATAAACCTCTAATTGCTTTCCTTAGGGGTTGATAAACCACTTATATCTTGTTAAATCGGATGATAAACCATTGGGGTGCTTGTTGGAAGGTTGATAAACCACCTACTGGGCTAAGACACTCAGGTGCTTGCTGAAATGGACTGATAAACTAGTAGGTTATTTCCAAGTAAGTTGATAAACCACCTGAATAATGGGCTTTGGACTCCTGTAGTACTTTCCTTGAAAATACAACTGATAAACCACCCTTAAAGTGTTATCACTCTCTTGGACCAAACATAACTTCCCTAAGACTTGGGTGAATCCCTATGATCTATGTCAGAGAGATATAAGAGTCAATGTGATGCTTATTGCATGAGAAAGTTAATAAACCACCTGGATAGTGCACTCCTTCTCTTGTCTGGTTGATTTGATATCAATGTGAAATTCCCTTGAGTAATTAACTTCTTGGAATCTAAATCTAGCTCGAGGGTAGTCAGTTGCAAGAAATATGGTAGTGTAGTTGGACTATGGTTGGGTGGAGAGTTGAAGCCATCCCTCGTTCACTAGTAATTTAAGTTGAACATATAAGCACAGTTGCTTATATCCATTGTATTATGGATTAGGAACCATGCTTACTATATGATATGAAAGTGTGTGGATCAACACTACTTATGGAGGAATGTTGAAATTTATGTATGTCTATGATGAATGTTTGTTTATATTCTCTCATGATTATGTTGAACTTATGGATCTCGGTGTTTTCCATTATTCTCATAAGCTACAGAGTTATTTACATGAATATACATGGTTGCTTAATGTGCCTCAGCTAGCTGGTTATAGTATGTGACCTCTATTATCTTATGTGATTATGGGTAATGCATTCTTACGTTTTGTTGTGAAATTACAAGGGTTACTAACTAAATCCTATTTTGGAGATTTATTGGGATCTCTAGCCCTTGTTTCTAGTGTCAGTGCTTCTAAATTGTTCTTTGCAACTCGATATGAGTTATTGTGAATTAAGACTATGGATCGGCCTCCAATAACACATAGTAGCAACACAATCTACACTTTTCTTAACTCCTTACAAAAGCATCTGGTCATGATCTATAACCATGCAACTGAGACTAGCAATTAAGCAAATGAGATCTCAGGTATCAACTATCGGAACTACGTTCAAACTAAAACAACAGTCTTTTCCCAAGGCTCTGAGAAACCACATGACATGTTACAGGAAATTTCTTGTCCATCAGGCCTGTCAAACGAAGGAACTGTCCACTTCCCATCAAAGAAAGCATATCACCTTACTTCCCTAGTGTAGTAGTGGTGGTAGATATAAATATAAGTAGCAAGATTGTTTTTGTTCATCAAAATCCTTAAGTTATGGGACCACCTAGCACCCATTACTAAGTACTTGACAGTGTGTCATCAATCTTTGGAAGGTGGTGCCAGCAAGTAGAAATACAATATATGGGTAGTCCTCCATCTATCGAGGCTGATATATAACAGATATCCTACCCACACTCTCCTCATGCCACTCAGTTTCGAAGGTTCGTTAGTAGGAAGAGGAGGATAGCATCAGTCTGACATGATGTGGATCTACGAACCCCATCAGAGGTGGCATTGTTGAGCCACTTATACAAAATATTTTTGCAAATCATTGTGCCATCATGAATATCCCTCCTCCTAAGAAATATTTTATTCATATAAAAGAAATTATAATATTAAACATGTAGGTGGGGCCCCCAGGGGAAATAAGTAGTATCAATATCATTGGCATTGTTTGTTCTTCTATTTTGATACTTAGCACTACAAAGAAGTTTTGTATTTTCCTACATATGGTTGTATCTATAGCATATACATGATTCAAAGAGGCTAATTATTTCAGTAATATTAGCACATTTGTGGTGTTAAATTTGTGAAACAAGCCCATTATTGGCATACGATGAAAAGGTGTTGTCCCTCCTAAAATGATCATCACTCTTGATGACACCTTGCAATTGCAACTAAATGGGAAGTACATCATTATTTCATTGGTTTATTAAGTGTTAATATATGTGTGTGTTGGGGGGGGTTCAATTTTTTTTTATGAAAAGAAATATAAGTGCAAGGCCTATATGGCAAAGCCTTATGCCCCTCCCAACACCATTGATACATATTGATGCATGAGCATAAACCCCTCAGTAAAATATTGAATATTCAAATTTCTAGAAGGTAGACATGGCTATGAAGACAATATTTCCTCATATTATTTGAGTTATTTATTATGATATCCCAGTTTCTAGGGATCATCAACAATTTCAGGGATAAGATCATATTATTTCAATGATCTTATCCTCGTTATGTTTATCATTATAATTTGTAAGCCTTTGAGAATTGTAAGGGAGAGTAATAGAATGTAAATTGGGCCGAGGAGATATCCAAGGCTTGAGTGCCCTCAATGTGTAATCGAATTTTATTTATTGAGATTAATATAATGGTGTGATTTTTGAGTTATTCATACTCTGTAAATCCTGCTAAATATATGACCCTATGTGTATGAATTCATGAGTACCAATTTGGGTGTGTATGAGAGGTCGAAAGTAATTGTTATAGGTCTAATGGTGAGTATGAAGCCTATGTCTCAATGATGGGATAATACACCATTGATCAAGGAATGGATCAACAATGATCCATTTACGTGGATTGTATCAATGTAAGAAATGTAATTTTGAACCAGGGTAATCCAAGTGCAATAGTCCCAAGCAGGAGTCAACATGTCAAACAAGTTTGGGGCTAAAATGAAGTCGTTGGCCCTCAACTTTCTGACCATCCCAAACTCCGACTCAAGGTGGGATCCAGTTGAGGACCCCACTTCAATTGGAACTTGTGTAATGATGGTTGGTCCCCACTTTCAGTCGGGACTCTCCAGTTGGACAGACCTTAGTTGAATGTTTCTTTAAGTTGAAACAAGTTTCAGTCGAGACACAACCCCCAACAAAGTGTGGGATCTGTCAAGAAAATTCAAAGTCGAGTTAGTCAACCTGACCTAATCGATGTGGTCAACCTTGGTTTAGTCGAGTGAGAGGAAAGGGGTATGTGTGTTGTATTTATTTGGGTTTTTAGAGGAAGAAAGTCCATTAATGATCATTTTGCGAAAATTAATCAATTATCGTGGGCCCATAACCCATAGACTCATGAGAATTAATCCATCTCGAGGTTGAAATATGTATACCCCAATTTTGTGTACATCATGTGGTATCAAAGTCGGGAAATATTTCCTGCAAGTTGAAGGATAACAACTTCTAGTTGTGGTTTGGTAAGTTGTTGTGGCAATTCCATAGTTGTAGTTGTGGGTAGAATTTTCAAGAGAAGTGAATAGCGTGAAATAGCCAGAGGAATAGAGGAACCTCAAGCAGGCTCCAAAAGAAGTGAACCTATGATGCCAAATGACCAAGCCAAAGGAGAGAGTTAGGTAAGGTGTCAGTGGAGGCTTGGTTGTAGCTCATTGTTGAGTTTAAACAGAAGCTCAACAATACATGTGGAGAAAGATATTGAAGTGAGTTGAACGAGATGCAACAATGAAGAATATGACCAATAAGTCATAACTTTTTATACCCCGAGAGTTTTATGCAGGAGCATCGACCCCTCCTTGGTCAACATTTGAATATTCAAATTTCTAGAATGTGGACTGTTGATCAATGGTTGTCATTGATGTCAACCCAAGCAGCACCAGGGGCTACCCCGATCTTGCATGGGAATTTTGACTTGAAAACTTGCTCTATTCTAAGTCAAGGATCTACTAGATGGATTCCACTCATCGAGATGTTTCTGTCGATATATGGCATGCCAAGTAATTCTTCATGGTTTGAGATATATTCATGTTTGAAGTTAGTAACCCCAGTTAGTGGGCTAAAATTGTATGGGGTTGTGGCATGGAACTCATAATTTGTTGTGGTAATTGAATAGTCAATAATTAACAATAATAAAAAATTCTCCTAAAATCCCTCCAACTTTCACTTGTCAAGGACCCTTTCAACTCAAGACATTCATATAAATAATGACCTCATATCTTCCTCTAGTAGGGATTTTGTGGCTTCAAACAAGTCATCGTAGAATTTTTTCTATAACTTTTTTCTATGAATCTTCAGAAGGTGAAATTAAAACCCATTTGAGCCGAAATATTGATGAACCTCGTGACCGAATTTTAGATCTTAGTTCGCTATATTTTAGATGATATGATCTGAGGAATTTGGGGTTTTTGCAGGATCCCGAATTCCATGTCAAATAGGTGATGTTGGGAAAATTGTCATAACTTTCTCTTTGAGAATTGGATTCAAATTTGGTAAATAGTCGTAGAAAGAGGACAGACTTTAGTTTGTTGATTAGCCTTTTCAAGGCCGAATGTCACAACAATGACACGTAGCACTTCATACAAGTTCGTTGTATTGAACTAGTCTATAATCAGGTCATCGTGGGAGATTGGGCATAACTCTTTCTAGAAGAATCAAATCTTGATCAGACATGTGGGGTTGGAAATAGGACTCAGAGGGCTACCATAGGACGAAATTTCAAACCCTGTAGATCCAAAACTACATAGATACAACAGATTCAATATCGAGCTCCTAGAAGGCAAGAAAAAGCATGCATTCAAGGATCACTACAATAAGGACCACACATCAACAGTCAAGGGTAAGTCTCCTACAAAAAGGTATGTATGATTAGTGTTTACATTTGAATTTTGAGTATCATCTCTGACATATGTTTTTGCAGGACAACGTAAGTATATACAGGGTCTTGGTTATATCTCTATGTCTCTATATGTCACAGTTAGCTTTTCGGATGTCCTATTCTTGATACTACACATTTGATGCTACATATTCTTGATGCTACACCAAATCTGCTAAATGTATATGATATTGTAAGTTCATGTAACTTGTCTTGTCATATTTGATAGAATGGTATCTGTTGTTGTACTTAGAACTTGGTCCATCACAAGTCTAGGGTTTGTCATCGGTTTTTATTGTATATATCTTTAGGTCAGTTTTGGATATAGTCTTGCATAGAGTCCAGGTCTATATCAAGAGTGGGAGTATTTATCTATTGCTGCAACAAGTCACCAAAAAAAGTGAAAATCACACTTCAGGTACACATTGTAACTTTAATTTGTATTTATTCATTATTATGCACTTACATGTGTTTTGCAAGCAGAGGTAAGTTGAAGGGTATTTTGTTTTATTTTGGGATTGGTTTCGTCGGGCAAACTTTGCATGCAAGTAGAAGAAGATTCAAGTAAAACTTCAAGAAAGAACTCAAGAGCATAAGTATCAAATCAAAGGAAGCATTGCAGCGAGACATCCTTTGAACACATGACAGCCATCCATATATTGTGAAGAAGTGTCAAGGCCAAGATTCATCATTGTAAGTTGTAAAAGAGTCATTTGTAAAAGTGTCATCATTGGAAGAGTCATTATTGTAAAAGAGTCAATATGCCTAGAGTAGAAAAGGTATTATTGGGAGGTATATGAGTCTCTGTTGGGATGATTTCATGGTTGGGTTGCAGGTCATAGTGTGATTGGGTGTTCAGTCAAAATCATTGTAAGTCATATCGTATCGCGGATCATTGTCCCTAGTACAGGAATCCACACTCTTGTCTCATTTCAGTCATTATAGGGTGGCAGGGAGGTGCTAGGTAGGTGCATGAAGTCGCCTACAGGTTGGAGCCTGTGAACACTTTAGGGTGGTAGGTTGGTCTAGGATGTTGGGGCATCCATTCAGTTGACTACTGAAGAAACCAGGGAGTTGGGGCATCCTTCCAATGGGAGATGGAGAAGAATTCTTTTCTAGAATTCTAAGAATTTGTTTCTTTTATTTCAGTTGGGGCTGAAGATTAAAGAATTTATTAGAAAAGTGTTTGGTGGTTTTTGACCTGGAGGGGGTTTTGCACCTAAAATTATTGTGTCTACTGTGTTATTTTATTAATTGTTATTGTAACTGTTAGCGCTTGAAATTTCACCTCAGGCTGAGAAAGGTAAACCTCAAGGCTACATCAAACCATTCAGCCTCGTAGCTAGCCCTACGGGGCAGGAGAAGGCTCTCTCCGGTCAATCTCGGTAGATCTTCAATGGGATGAGATGACCAACAAGGTAACACTGATATTAGGCTAGTAAACTGATTAGAAAGGTTGATTTGGGGTTTTTTGGGTTTTTGGTGGCAAATTGAGGAAAGGGCAATTTTGGGTGCGGGGATTGGACACAGTTTCTGCAGGGGGTTCCTTGGGGCGAGGTAGGAGACAGTGCTGATGTCTTTGACTGAAGTGGATGGTTAGGAATGAAAGATAAGAAGGCTAAAGAGAGCAAACAATAAATTTGAATTCTCTTTAGACAGTAGAAAACATCAAAATTAAACAAATTTAAAAGCAGAGCATGGCAAGCATGAATTCATACTTTAACACTTCATTTGTTTAATATGCAGCAGTATAGAAAGGAAATGAATCACATAAAAAAGCTTACAATAACATGGAGAAACACACCATCAACACATAAGTCCACAAGAATCCCAAAGATGACTGCAAAACCCTGGTCTTCCTTAGCCAAAAATTGCAGAGATACAAGTGAAATAATACAGTGATAACTTCTCCCTCAAGAGTCCAACCATGAAAATGAGCAAGAAAGTACATAATATAGATGATCTAACCTCTTTCCCTGCCTCCATGGGTCGAGCTCACTATCCTAGGAGCTGTTTGAACCACTTCTAAACTAAGCACTACAAAATAGGCAGTCAAAACAACTTGCCTCTATAAACTTGGAAACCAGTTCATACATTCAATTTTTACCCTTTACATGCAAGAATCTTCTAGAAGAGTTAAACAAGAGTAAAAATATCCAAAAAGTGTCACAATTACATCCAAGAGGACCACCATCCACCTCAAAAAGTCAAACTGGAGCCAAACTGCGTTTTCTGGGCTGAACTGGTCAAATCTGGCAAAGTTTCCTCAACGGGTCGCGCACATTTCCTCAATGGGTCGCGCACTTTGGAGCTTTGTTTGGAGGCCTTCCCGGTGTCAAAATTAGGTTCAGGATAGCTCGTTGGAAAGGTCTACGAGTCTACTTTCCAAACCAACTAGAATTTTTGAATTTGGAGTTCATTTGCCCAGTCAAAATTCAATTCTCCCAAGACTGCTTCTGCAACTCAAAAAAGGGGCAGAAAGTCAAATTTTGCATGTATTTTGACCTTTTGGAGGCCCAAAACCCCATAAAAACTCAAGTCCATCCATAGGCATGTGTAACTTTGGATGAAAAATCTAGAAATGTTTAGTTTTTGCAAAACGGAGCTACGATGACAAAGGGTCTCACCGGGGGTGAGACCCGTTGAGAAGCCAAAACCTGTAAATTTCCCAAAAATACCAAAATTACCCAAAATTCTCAAAAAATTTTGGGATTTGCGCTGTAGCTGATGCTAGTGAGTGCCATGATCTTTGAGGGATGCCTCAGCTAAGATACGGAGTGGATTGGTCCTTTTCTTCCGCCTAAGAGCCTCGGACAACCTCCTTTAGAACATTTTCATTTTGGCCTTGCATACATGCATCCTTGCTCAATAGTGATTCTTCATGTTTCTCAGCAGCCTTTTCTCTTGGTTGGCCTTAGCCAACAACCTCTCCAAGTGGGCATTCTCCTGAATGAGCAATGACTCTCGGTCAGCAAGCAATGGATCACCGGGCCTCCTACGGTTCAAGACTCGGTCGCTACGAATCCTCCATAGCTCATCAAGTGCCTTCTCCTCCTCTAGCTGTGTGTTCCGCTGCTCCAGGTAGGTGATGGTCCATTGGGCACCCTCAAGTCTCCTCTGTAAAACATCATTTTCAGCCCTAAGATGTTGAATGATCTCCTTCGCCTCTTGGCTAGGAGAACTGGCCTCGAGATCAATCACCGGATCCTCATGAATCATGGGCTCTTTGCCCCTCTGCAATACCTGTGTTGGTGAAGAAAGCGAGGCCCCTTCCACCTGATGTGGAGATAACACTCGCTGAGCTGAAGATGAAGGCGAGACCCCTTCCACCTGCTATGGAGATAGTACTCGCCTAGCTGCTGCAAATAAGGCCCTTGGGCCTTTCTGATAAGTGACCAAAGGAGTGGAGCTGACATGTCTGGTCTCAAGAATATCATGCTACTGTGATGGCCTTCCCTCCTCATGAACAACCTCAGGGGGTGAAAGGGATAACCTTGAGATCAGCAAAACAAAACCCTATCTCTACTTGCATTTTGACATTTTTAAAGCAAATATACATGAACTTCTCATTTCAACTTGATGGCATTAAAACACATTTCCCATGCTCATTTTTCTCTATCAAGCAAAATACTTTGATGATCAGAGGCCTACCTGCAACCTTGAAGAGATTTGGGGTCATTTGGCAGCTTACTGGCAAATTTCTGTGGAGAAATCCCCAACGGGTCGCGCCCCTCCCAACGGGTCGCGCACGTTGATTTTCTGAACTGCAGAAGGGCTCTCAACGGGTCGCGCACCACCCAACGGGTCGCGCTTTTGCAGGAGGATTTTGGAGGCCTTCCCGGTGTCGGAATTGGGCGCATGATAGCTCGTTGGAAAGGTATTTGAGTCTACTTTCCAACCCAACTATAATTTTTCAATTTGGAGTTGATTTGACCTATCAAAAATCAAATCTCCCAAGACTGATAAAAAAGTGCCAAATGAGGCTGCCTCAGGGAAGAGTGCTGTTGCAGTCAACTTTTGAATGCCTTCCTCAACCCCAAATTGAGCCCATGATAGCTCATTGGAAATATATTTATGTCTAGTTATCATTTTACCCATCAAGAAAATCATTTGGCCAACCAAGCTAGCAGAAAACTTGATTTTCCCAAGGTCACTCCATAGGTGTCTTTGATTCTCCTGAGGCAACGGTATTCTTGACATTTATCTCAAACAATGACACCTGCGCAAAAAGTGAAGGAGGTGTTTCTTCTTTGGCATGTTTTGGACAAAAACCTCTCTCAGTTTCCCAAAATTCATCTTTTATTGCTCTGAAACATCATTTTAGTGAAACTTGTCCCGATGTGTGAAACAAGGAATTTTGTCGAAATGAAGCAAAATGAAGGGGATAGGGGGCTTCTAAATT
This sequence comes from Pinus tabuliformis, assembly GCA_031772625.1. Classification (NCBI taxonomy): domain Eukaryota; kingdom Viridiplantae; phylum Streptophyta; class Pinopsida; order Pinales; family Pinaceae; genus Pinus; species Pinus tabuliformis. Next base: position 1,038,949,858 of record CM062805.1, on the reverse strand, counting down.
CTTGGGGAAATTTTTGGGAGTGGGGAGGGATGTTAGGAAGCAGGGGAAAGTGGAATCTCAGTGATTGAGTGAGGGGAAGGGGTCAAAAGGGCAAAACACAGGCCCAACCTAGAAAATTGCCAGGTTGTAGCTAGAAACTAGGGTTTGTGCAAAAATGACGAATTTGGCGGATTTAAGGGATGGGAAGTGTTTGATAAGGTACTTTAAGGATAGGGGAAGGTGTATGAACATCAGGAAACAAGTTTTGCCAATGATTTTACCGTCCAAGAGAAATTGGCTTTCAAAACCCTAGGAGAGGGAAATGACCTTGCCAAGGCACAACTGAAGCATGAATAAGGTGTAAAGTGACTCATTCGACACTGACATGATAATGACAACCCTATGAATGATGATAAACTCAGCTGAATGGTGACATGGACTGACATTTGGGCAAACCCTAGACCTAATGCCTAGTGACCAAATTTTGCTTGAAGATTTACTGAAATGACAAAATTTGACCTTGACACTCTGAGACCACTTTGTAAGAGCATATTTGATCACTGAAGGAAGGCTGGAAAGACTGACACTAACAGTAACTACATAAACAATAATAATAATTGAAGATTTAATAATGCTCTGAAAATATTTAAAAGTGTTAATTGCTAAGGAATACTGATTCACCCCCCCTCTCAGTATTTCCAACAGTGGACATGGCTATGCAGACGATATTTCCTTGGATTATTGAATTATTTGTTATGATTTCCCAGTTTCCAAGGATCGTGAACATTTTCAAGGATTGAATCAGACAATTTCATTGATCTAATCCTTATTATGTTTATCGTTATAAATTGTAAGCCTTCGTGCATTATAAGAGAGAGTGATACAATCTAGACTGGGTTGAGGAGACAACCAGGGCCTGAGCACCCTTAGTGTGTAATCAAATTCGATTTATTGAAATTAATATAATGGTGTGGATTTTTAGTTATTCATGCTCTATGTAAATCCAGTTAAATATATGACCTTGTGTATATGAATTTGTGAATACAAATCTAGGTGTGTATGAGAGGCCACGAGTAATTCTTACAAGTCTAAATGATGAGTATGAATCCTATGTTCAAGTGGTAGGATAATCCACTATTAATCACAGAATGGATCAATGGTAATCCATTTAAGTGGACTATATTGTAAGCAACACAGTTTTGAACCAAGGTAATCCAAGTGTGAAAGCCCCAAGTAGGAGTCTATTTGTTAAACAAATTTTGGGTTGAAACAAAATTTGTAACCCTTCGACTTCCTTACCAACCCAACCTCTAACTCGGTGTAGGACCTTATTAAGGACCTCACTTCCATTAGAATTCATGAAACACTGGTGAGTCTCAACCTTCATTTAGGCCTCTCCAATCAACCCAACCTAAGTTGGTCATTTCTTTAAGTTGAATTAAGTTCTAGTAAGGACCTGACCCCTAACCAAGTGTGGGCTCCATCAAGCAAATTATAAGTTGATTTATTCGACCCAACCCAATCTATGGGATTGACTTTGGTTTATTCAATCCGGAGGAAAGAATACCTATATGTTGTTTTTATTTGGCATTTTAGAGGAAACAAGTCCATCACTACATCATTTGTCGATAATTAAACAAATATCGCAGGCACATAACCCACAAGCTTTCAAAAGTGGAGCCATTAGGGATCAAAAATTGTAGAACCAAGTTTGGTATTACGTCACATATATAATACATTGGACTACGGGTAGGAGGTTTAGTGATATGTATATATGTGGCATCAACACAAAATATATAGTTTCATATTGTTCTACATGGACACATGTGATATGCATACCCACCCTGTGTATTAAGGACAAGTTGTCTGGCTCAGTATTAAAAATGACTACCAACTTCATGATCTTGAGCCTTGAGACCACCGATGACTCTCATCCCTAATCCATGTAGATTTACATATATGTTGCATTGGCATGGAAACACCACTAAGCTTACTTATGTGACCTTGTCTCTTCCCATCTTAGATGATCAATGTACATGGTGTAGCTCAATCGCAATCTAGTTTTTATGGCCTCAATTAGCTATAGCCATGCCCTCAGATCATATGGATGGGGATTTTTCATTAATTCTTGAGAACGATAGTAGCAAACTCCATGAAAGAAGGAAAAGGATGGAAAACGTTTAGGGAAGCAATTATGGTAACCCTCTCCTCAAAACATCATTCCAAAGAAAAACAAGCTTAGTATTGAGAGGCTAGCATCACATTGAACCAACTAGGGAAATTGCCTATAACTAATTCAACCAGTACATGAGTAGTTTAAATTCACAAGCTACAAGTATGACATGCAATGGTTTCTTCTCTTTGGTTCACAATTCTAAGTGCATGATGTCAGGCTAGGAGGTAACTCCTCAAAATGAATTTTGATTTTGCATTAAGGTTGATCATAGATATATACATGGAGGGAGACTCTTGGGCTTAATCTCCTAGTGTCTCTTCATATTCTAGCTCATATTCTAGCTCTCCTTGTTTTCTATTTACATTATTTTACACATATTCGCCCAATCCCAATGATTAGATGTCAACAACACCCACACCCTCCCCCCCAATCTGAAGGGATGTTGGTGAGTCCAAGCATCTTTTTGAATCTTTCAAACTTTTCTCTTCCAAGCGCTTTGGTGAAGATGTATGCAATCTGCTCATTTGTGGAACAATGGCATAAATGAATTGTCTTGGCCTCAACATGATGTCAAATCAGATGGTATTATTTATTGAAGTGCTTCGTTTGATCATGGAACTTTGGGTTGTTTGCCAACTTTATTACAGAAGTGTTGTCAATCATGAGTGGAGTTGAATGCACTTGTTTCACCAACAAATCTTCCAGAATTTTCCTAAGCCACACAATTTCCTTTATTGCTTCAGCTGCTACCACATATTATGCCTCTGTTGTGGAATTTGTTGGCACTGATTATTTACGTGACCTCTACGAGACAACTCCTAATCCAAGACTCATAGCATAACCTAAATTAGATACCCCAATTTCTTTATCTCCATCCAAGTCTGAATCAAAGTATCCAATCAAGTTGAAGTCTCCCACCTGTGTATACTTAAGTACAAAGTCTTGAGTTCCCTTCAAGTACTTTAGAACTCTTTTCATAAAAGACCAATGTCCCTGACAAGGCTTTTTCATAAACTTGGAGAGGGTTCCAACAACAAATGAAATGTTTGGTCTAGTAGTAGTCAGGTATTTGACACTTCCGACAAGTTGTCTATACTTTGTTGCATCCTCAAATTCTTTTCCTTCAGTAGATGTGAGCTTTAAGTTTTGTTCCATTGGAGTAGTCAAACGATTTCACTCATCCATGCCAAACTTGTTCAACATATCTCCAATGTACTTCTTCTAAGAGAGGAATATAAACTTCGAATGTTGAGTTACTTTAATACCAAGATAATAGTGAACATACCCCAAGTCTGCCATTTCAAAACGTTTCCCTAATTCCTTCTTTATGGATGAAATATAGCTCTCATCATTCCCTTTCATCAAAAGATCATCTACATACACCACATGATATACGACTGTTTTTCCAACTTTCTTGACAAACAAAGTTGCATCATCAATATCATAATGTTTGAAGTTGAGTTTCAGAAGATGCTCCTTTAACTTCTCGTACTAGGCTTGCAGTGCTTTCTTGAGGCCATACAAGTATTTTACAAGCTTCCATACTTTATGGTATTGACCCTTCACAACAAATCCTTTTGGCCGGGACATAAAAGCATTCTCTTTCATATGTCCATTCAAGAAACAAGTTCTTACATCCATTTGATGGACTTTCCAACTGTTCTGAGTTGTCAGGGAAAAGAGTGTCCAGATGGTAGCCCATTTTGTTGTGGGGGCAAACATCTCCTCATAGTCAACCCCTTCCTTCTGTGAAAAAACTTTTGCCACAAGCCTAGCTTCATGCTTGTCAAGTGAGCCATTAGCTTTATACTTGTTCTTGTAGACCCACTTGCAACCTATTGGTTCGGTTCCCAATGGAGGATCAACTTCCAAATGCCATTCTTTATCAAGGCATCGTACTCTTTCCGTATCACTTATTTCCATTTATCATGAGAAGAGGCTTCTTTGAAGGAAGTTGGTTCAAAATATGTAGAAAATTTTGTTTCATAATCATAAGAAACATCCATATCAATAGGTGAATCAGAATCGTCTACATCACCTCCATTTTGCCTGATTGAATTTCTTGTTCTTGTCTTTCCAACCTCATCAAGATGAACATTTTCAAGTGTCTTTGTTAGCCATTTTGGAGGACCTTTCTGATATGTCCTAGGCTGCTCAATTTATTGAGTTGGAGCTAAATCAATATTGATTCTCCCAATTCTGTCAATCACATCACTCAAAGTGTCATCAGTGGCTAGAGCTTCATGTGGGGGAGAGAGTGCTTCAGAAGAATATTCCATAGATTGATCCAGTATAGGAATCCCCCCTTCAAGATGTGGAATATCATTATCAAATTCTTGAAAGGACTTGGCATGTCCAAATATATCCAAGCGATCAATATGTCACTCAAAATCATTGTCAACCTTGGAAGATTCAAGAAATATCACATCTCTAGAAACTACAAACTTCTTATTAACTTCATCATAGAGATGGTATGCTTTGGAGGTATTTGAATTCCCCAAGAATATACACTTACAACTCCTTGCACCAAGTTTGTTTCTTTGCTCCTTAGGTATCAAGGCATAACAGGTGGAACCAAAGACCCTGAGATGCTTTGTCGAAGGAATGTGGCCATGCCACATTTCATAAGGAGTCTTGTTTCTAATAACATTAGATGGACACCTATTCTTTACATATACAGTGCATAGAACTGCATCAGCCCAAAAAATCAATTTAACGTTCTTGAAAAACATCTTGGAACGTACCATATTTAAGATTGTCATGTTCATTCTTTCAGATACTCCGTTCTGTTGGGGATTATAAGGCACAATTATTTGTTGTTTGATCCCGTGTTGGCAAATATAGTTTTCAAATTCATTTGAAGTGTATTCTTTTCCATTATCAGTGTGAATAGAGCCAATATGAGATTGTGTATCATTTTCAATCCATGCATAAAATTTCTTGAATGTTAGAAAAGCATCAAATTTGTTCTTCAATAAATAAACCCAGCGCATTTTGTGTAGTCATCAATAAATTTCATCATATATTTATTTCCATTTGCAGAAGGAATAGGCATTAGGCCACATAATTCTAAATGAATAAGTTCAATTTTGTATGTGCTTTGGAATGTGAATCATGAAAAGACTGTTTGTTGTGCTTTCCTAAGATACAAACATCACATTGCTTAAGTTTCTGGGAATTGTAGGCAAACTAGTAACACCACTTTTCTTCAACATATGAAGGCTTTCATAATTCAAGTGTATAAATCTAGCATGCCATAAAAGACTTGATGGAAATGTACCTTCATCATAATGAGAATTGTATGAGAATTGTTGTGCACGAGCAAAGGTACCTTGCAGCTTCAGAAGTCTTTCTTCTTCTACCCATGTCATGGAAAGTGAATGATCTGATGCTTTTTTTACCTCAACCTTGCCATCAAACATATGATTGGAGTGTCCTTGCTTGTGGATGTGGACCAAAGACAACAAGTTTCTCCTCAGCTGCGGGAGATATAGAACATCATGCAGAAGAAAGTCTGGAGGACCAAGCAATTTGAGCCTGATTATGCCAAGCCCTGATGGCTTGATTTTTGACTTGTCTGCAAAGTATATTGTTCCATCAACAATGTCAGTAAATTATTCAAAAAAATATCTTCTAAAATTCATGTGGCAAGTTGCTTCTGGATCAAGAAACCAACCACTTTTCCGAGAAGCACGTGAAGCATCAAACAACTCTTCAATTACTCGAATATTCCAATGTGCCACAACATAGTAAGCAGATTTTGTTGCTTTACCTTCCCTTTATCATTGGTTTTACCTTTGGCTTCATTTCTTTCTTGCTCAATTATATCCCAAGGCAACTTACATGTGGATGCATCATGTCCATCTCTATTACAACATATGCAATGATCGAACTTTTTTCCTTGGAACTGTCTACCCCCTTGCCTCTAAAATTCCTTCTTCCTCTACCTCTTCGGCCAACTCTTCCTCTAGAAGAATATTGTGCATGATTCCCTCTTTATGTGCAAGTCACACAACTTCTTCAGAAGATTGAGGAGTTTTTTTCTTCCCAAAATCCTTCTCTCTCTCAACAAACTTCTTCTCAAGGGAGACACAGGTAATCTCCTCGAGGTTTCCACTTGCTTGAAATGACTCAAGATAATTTAAATAAGTGTGATATAGTGCCTTGACATAATCTATGAGAGGAATGTCTATTTGAACTTCCGATGCTAGATCAAGAGGATCATCATTTTTCAATTCAAGATTGAAAAATTTAATCATCGATTGGACAACTTCGAATTCCGAGTGTGAGTCATAGAGTTCCTTCAACTTCTGTAAGGCTTCAAAAGCATTTGAAAATGGTGAAATATGGCGACTCACCTCTTCATTTATAGATGTTGCAATCAAGGCATAGACCTTGTTGTTCTTGTTTTCCCAAATGGCAATCTCCTTATCTGAGGTGGGGTTTGCAGGTTAATTATCTCCTTCTCCTACACAAACTCCTTTCCACAACTCATTGAAAATGAGAGTGTTTTTTTATCTTCCTTAACCATTCAAGATATTTCTCTTTTCTCGAGAGAACTACTCCAACAATAGATATCAATGAATGCATTTTAAAATGTATACTGTGTAGAATGTACTATGTTGCAAATATAAAAAAATTGCACTTGTGGTGGTTATATGTGTAAAACAAATTTAGTCAAGTTTATTGATCTGAAAATGGGGCACTTAGGCTTCTTGTCTAACTTGCAAGAACCTCTCCCACTTCCAAAGCTTATATATTCCTAAGTCTTATTGATTAACCAATGCGGAATTAAATGTGTGCTTGACAATATAAGTGTATGCTTATGTATGTTTTATAACTATTTATGTGTTGTGAATTGATTTTCTTAAACTGATATATAAATACATATAACAGTAAATAATTGCAGCAGTAAAACAAACACATAAAACAACAATTTAATTAGGAGTTCACCCAAAAATCTTGGGCTACATCCCTGTGAGCTCTAGTCAACTCAACTAGGTTCTTTTGCCCTGGTCTGATGCGATTTCCCTTTATAAGGGCTTTTTTCTCTATTTTAGAGGATTTTTCCTCTTTTTCTAAAGAACATAGGGCATTTTCTTTCTGCGATAACTTCTGCATCCTTAGTCCCTTTTTGCCCATTCAAGTTGTAATAGATTCAAAATGAAAAGATCTCTGTAATAGGGCTATTTCCAGGAACTTCCTTGGACTTTCATTTTCCTTAGTGAGGAACACTTAGACTTAGGAGTCTATCCAAAATCCATTTTGGATCACGCCTTCCCACTAAAAGAAATTTTGGTCTCCAAAAGACTGATATATTGATTTGAATAGTACCTAAGAGTAACAACACCCTCTTCTTCCAGCCTACATACACTTGCCTTGCATAGTGCCTTTGAACCAAAGTCTTTGACCCCTTCCCTTCCTGGATGTGTTGGTCCTCCTAGGAAGAGCTACCTTCTTATTTGCCTTCCTACAGAACTCTTTCTTAGATGGTCATAGAAGGTAGTTTGAATTTCTTTGCCTTGATCATTGATCCAAGGTGGCTCAACCAAATGTGAAGTACACCTGCTCCACAAAATTCTCATTTGTACCTGTTTGAAAAGCTGTCAACAACAACTATTAACAACAACAGAAATATAGACAGCAAATGGATGGACTAAACTCCTGCTTCAACAAAGAAACATATTTCACATCTTGTGAACACCTATATGTCTTACATCTGTATACAAATGATGGACTAGCCAACAAGCCCACAAAACATGTCTTTAAAACAAATGACCCTTCAAGTCAAGCATGTAGAAAAAAAGACCATTAGAACTCTTTTTCAAAAGATGAAACACTTCATCATTATCTCTATCTTGGAGACCAAATCAACTTTTCTCAAGTCAATATTACATGTATGTTTAAAGCAATCAGCCCTTCAAGTTAATTACACATACACGTTCAAATACAAGGAAAACATCAACATCCCTGTGTTCATGCATCTCATGCTCATGCATGCATTTCATCCTTCAATTTTCACTTAAGCACACTGTACTTTCAAATCTGAAATGAAATATAATGTTGCAACAACAAAGTGAGTCTCCCACTTAATCTTTTCCATTCACCGTCTTGGTAGAAACCTGCAACTTGCATCTCATCAACAAATATATGCCACTAGATGCATCAATCGACATGTAATCCTTAATTGGAAAATAACTCTAACCATTTCTTACCAATCTAGTTCAAAGGTTTTTCCTTTGTCTGCATATCAGCATCAACATGTGAATCATTCCGAAGCACATCATCCATGGAAACTTCATTTCCATTTCTACCATCTTCTCTTTCCACTTTCTTCAGCTTTTGTGGAAGCATTGTTGGATTCATGGTCCAACACCTTTGAGCAATATGCCCTTGCTTATGGCAGTAAGTGCAACACATGTGCATCCTCTTGGCAGCATGACTTTCCTTGTTCAATGGAACTTTGGCTCTTTGCTTCTTTTCCTTCAAAAGTTTCCTATATGTGGCCATTCTCTTCCAACATCTAGAAACATGATGGTTATCGAAACCACAAAAAGACCATGCAATTATTTTCCCATGCTTATGTTGGAAATTTACCATGCTTTGCAAAATCAAAAGGAATATGATTAGAACCAGATTTATACCTGCCTCTTTCACCTTTATTTCCTTCATGAGGAGGTGAAGCAAATGAAGAAGTGGCTCCCTTTGGAACACCATCAATCTCTTCAAGGCTGTTAGAGTTTCCACAACTCTCTGGTTCAAGTGTGTGCTTCTGAACACCTGCATCCTGCAAGTGATGTTTCAAGCTATTGCATTCCTCCTGAACACAATCTTCACACTCTGCATTGCAACCCCTTCTTGGAGTTGTTTCAATGGCCTTCATGGCAACTTTGGAACTCTCTCCATAAGACTGTCCATAGCCAAGACCCAAATACTTAGGCCTTTCCTCAACCATTATTGGTTCAACAATACCTTGTGCATGCTTTCCTAAGCCCTTTCCTTCATATCCCATCTTGGACATTAGCTTGGAACCTATGCCTCTAGTATGTTTTTCAAAAGAACCAATATAATCATTTTTAGAAGCATTTGAAGACAAACTGGAATGGCCTACCTCTTCTTCAAGTTGATACTTGACTAAGGATTATTAGGCAACAAAGAGCTATGACTCCAACTCATGCATCTTCTTCAAGTTCATATTTGCAATATGAAGTTGCCTCTCCATTTCTTGCAATTTGTCAAAAAGCAACTGCTTCTCTTCCTTCATGGAATTCAACTGCTCTCTAAGTATGCTGCTCTTTCTTCCATCCTCATACATTTCTCTCACCTTGTCCATCATGATGAACAAGTCTTGCTTCATGTCTCCATTAAAGATTCTTGTGATGGGGGGGGGATTGGGGATACACTTGTAGAAGTTGTCATTATGCCAATGAACAAAGGAACTTCAACAAGATTAATAAAGAGCTTATTTAAGCAACCTTTTGCAACAAACCTCTTGTGCTTCAAGGATTGCTTTGAGGTCCTTTGGGATAGAAGAATGCCTTTAACCCTTCTTCCTTCTTGTCCTTCCTGGACTGAGCTATCAATAGCTTTCCCTTCACCTCTGCAAACTCAAACAATAGTCATTTTGCAAAACAAGCATACAATCAGCCTCTTCCTGTTCAAACACCTTTCAGACAAGCAGTCTTTGCTTTGTCAATCAAGCATTCTGATATAACCTTCTTTGAAGGTGGGGTTAACCAAATTTAGGCTCTGATACCACCTTATCTGAAAATGGGGCACTTAAGCTTCTTGTCTAACCTGCAAGAACCGCTCCCACTTCCAAAGCTTATATATTCCTAAGTCTTATTGATTAACCAATGCGGAATTAAATGTGTGCTTGACAATATATGTGTATGCTTATTTCTATTTTAGAACTATTTATGTGTTGTGAATTGATTTGATCAAACTGATATATAAATACATATAACAGTAAATAATTACAACAGTAAAATAAACACATAAAACAACAATTTAATTAGGAGTTCACCCAAAACTCTTGGGCTACATCTCCGTGAGCTCTAGCCAACTCAACTAGGCTCTCTGGGATTATGGCAAAGTCCTTTTTACAATTTCTTAGCTCAACTCCACTGTTTTAGACAGAAACAATGGGTTTAGACACCATTTTATCCCTGGCTCTTGAAGCTCTCGACTTTCTGGCTCTCGGCTCTTGCTCTTGGCTCTGGCTCGTGGCTTTGGCTTCTCTGAGCTCTCTCTCGGCCTCTGCGTGCCTCTGTGATTCGCTTGACCTACAAGTGATCCTCGGCAACCTTCCAGTGACCTTTTTGCAACAATGTTGCCTGTCAATGGTGCTCTCAAGATTTTTCACCCTTTCAGCTCTCTGCACTGCATGCTTATGCTCAGTTTCAGCAACAACCCCCTCTGTCTCTGTCATTATGTGGCTTTTAATCCAATCGGCGTTGTTCATTCGTTTCCTCTTCTGGGCTCTCTGGCTCCCAGCCTCTGTCTGCTCAAATCCCCCTCTGAGCGTTAGCAATCATTGCCAAACGCCTTCAGGGATGGTGTTCACCTGTTCTACAACGGAAGGGACCATTGGGCCTTTAAAATCCCCAAAAATAGCATTCTCTATTTACACCAAGAAATACATTAAGAACACAGGAAAATTCATCATTTTTTCGTTTATCAGACTTCAAATATCCTTAAATCTACCCTATATTCCATCGGGTCCGCCTTTAAATCACTATCGTAAGTCACATAGGCGCGGGTTCCTTTGTATTTTGGTTTATTGTTAAAAATACAAAATACAAAGAAAATCCCAAAAAATGGCTCATATCGGACTTGAAATAATTATGCAGTGGCATTTATAACCATTTCAGGCCCGGTCGCATCGCATCGGCGCATATATATATGGCCCCTCTCCATCATATTACTCTGACGCGATATTGTGATGCGATTGATCGTAATCGCATATCGCATGGACTCGGGGTCTTTCCATATGGCATGGCCTATGCGAACGCCGATCCGCCGACGTCGATATCGGCGATCGCAATATTGCTCGGCGCGGGGTCCCGCCTTAAGCCCCATGCCACCACCGATGTCGATCCGTCGATTTCGGCGATCGTAGTATCGATCGGCCCGGTCCTTATGTTATATTGCATGTCTGCCTTCGACCCGATATGTCGAGGATCGGCGATGGGGGGTTTCTTCCCTTTCTGCTTAAGTCCACTCTTTTGCCCTGGTCCGATGTGATTTCCCTTTATAAGGGTTTTTTTTCCCATTTTAGAAGATTTTTCCTCTTTTTCTAAAGAACATAGGGCACCTTCTTTCTGTGATAACTTCTGCATCCTAAGTCTAGTTTTTCCCATTCAAGTTGCAGTAGATTCAGAATGAAAAGATCTCTACAATGGGGCTATTTCCAGGAACTTCCTTAGACTTTCATTTTCCTCAGTGAGGAACACTTACACTTGAGAGTCTATCCAAAATCCATTTTGGATCATTTATATAACATAGGTATATTTGGGGGAGGGAGAATATGGGGGAGGGTATATTTGGGGGAGGGAGTATATGGGGGAGGGTTAAATGAAATGGAATAGTTATATGGAGGTAGTGTTATATATGACAAAGGTCGACGTGATATGGGGAGGTGGGTTCGTGCCCCACAATGGATACACGTATTAAGAGTGGCAACATAGCAATATGCAGAAAACACTTGTATTAAAAGCGAGATTGTGGTATTTATATATATTAAAAACGCAGTTAAAAGACCGCAGCTATTAAACAACATAATGGGAGCAACTAGTATGTTGGTTTCGAGCCACAACCTAAAATTAAAATATACAACTAATTTCATCAACTTATGTGATTCATAATCAACACACCAATATTCAACTATTTAGCATAGAATTTCCGAAACCACGAGCAAATAAGACTTACTTTTAGCGATGATATTCCTTACTTGTGATTTCGGGGTTGAGCAATGTTTGAATCTCGTTAACCGCAACAAAGTTTTTTGGGCGACTCTCCACCCAACCGTAGGATCGGCTGCACATAAGCTTTCTACTGTTGGCCACCCCCGAGCCCTCGATCAACATACTACTACCAATGTTTCATTTGCCTCTCAACACTCTTCTCCAAAAGAATGAATGAATGCTTCTCATCCTCCTCATCCATTAAATAGAATAAACGGTTCCAAAAATAGAAAGGGATTGGAAAGGGATTTGCATGCACATAATCCATGTGTCAACATGCTAACTTTTAATATTTCTTTGTTTTAAGTTTTACTTGATTCAATATTTAACTTACTTATTTTTTCTTTTTCACTTTTTGTTAATTTCACTTGTTCTTACTATTTTTATAATTTACTTTATATTTATTTAGAGCTCCTATTTATTATTTATTAATTTATTTATTTAATATTATTATATTTTCTTCATTATTATTTATTTATTTACAATTATTACATTTTATTTATTATTTATTATTTATTTATTATTATGCAACATCATGTGTACCATAATGAGAACATAACGCCTCCCGGATGCGGGTGTTCAATCAGCGTAAGGGTACGAAGGTGGCGCTTCACATGGGCAGGTGTCAGCCCATGCGCGCCACGAGGAACCGTGCAGATCAAGTGAGCTGGTCTCACGCAGGGTTATTAATGTGGTTCGTTTATTCCTCCATCTACCTCCTAGTAAATTGTGCAATGGCGCTTCATAATGTCTGTGCTCCAGCGACCTCCTCGCATTCCTCTACGGTTTCTTGGCATTCCTCGGCGGCCTCTTCGCATCCCTCTGCTGCCACTTCGCACCCCTCTGAGGCGCTGTTGGTAGCTCAGGGGCATTCACTCTCTGTGCCCAAGTCCGTCTCCGTCTCAGGCTCGAGAGTGTCTCACAGGACTTTAGCTCTAGTTCATCGCGCTCACGTGCTGGTTAGTTGCTCCCCTCCATGCATTTGTGCGCTGGTTAATCCACTGTATACTGCAATGCCGAGAGAGCGTCCAAGAATGGGTAGCAGACGCGGAGGCTCCCGTGGGCGCGCCACCTCACAGAGGTCTGCCCCCATCTCTCCCTCCTCCTCGGTCGAGTTGGCACCTGAGCAAAATCGCCCTCAAGTTTCCCGAGCTGGAAGAGGCAGAGGTCATGGGCGTGGAAGGCTGGTTGACTGTGGGCATGCGGCGCATCCAACAGTCCGCTATCGAATCCCCTGCACTCTTGCCAATTCCACTTTATTGGTCTCAATCACTATAGAAAATTGTGCAAATCTCAACGGCCAGGAAGCAGCTCATTAGGCAATACCGCCAGAACCAGGGACAGCGCCTCCAATTGACACTCAACGCCCGGTCACGGGTAGTTCCTCCTTGGCGACTCAAGCCGCCCTTGATGGTGCAAGCGAGCCTGCTCCGGGCGTCCCAACCGGCTCGGTGGTCCTTCGCTCAGTCTCGGACGACTCTTTGCAATTTGGGTGCAGGGTAGTGGAGGAACCCTACACTACGGATGACGACTGATCTTGGATGGCTCTCTACTCTCGGCAGCCTAAGAAGTAGGCGCATTACTCTGTTTTTGGAACTTGCAATTCTGCCTGTGTCTGGTCATAGTATGTGTATATATGTCTCTGTGTCGATGGTATGGATCCATGTCTATTTGTCCATGTTCAGCACTGCCCAACAGTGCAATAGTTGTTTGTTTCAGCTTGTCTGTTTCGCAAGACTTAGAGTCTTAGGAGAAGATGTAACAGATGGAAGTCCACCATTTTTGGAAGGTGTTCAGCTGTGCTAATTGTCAATCTCATGGCAAGATTTTCAAGGCCGTGGCCTTGCTGTAACATTTTGAATCTTTTTGTACAATAATAGAAGTAGACAGATTGAGGGAAAAAAAAATGAGAACATAACGCCATTGTTATCAAAACATTTTGAATAGTAAAAAGTACATGCTCATGCATTTCATAAAATCTGCATGCAATAACCACATGCTTCACATCATGAAATACCATCATAAGTTACAACATCCACTTATATCTATCAAATATAAATCATATCATCACATAATAAATAGAACTGCATGACAATATAACCTCATATCATAACACCATAGTATATCAATACAATTTAAGCAATTAGACATGATTCAAATGTTTTAGAAAAATAATAAAAACAAAAATTTCCAACTCCAATATCATGAAAAATTACTTCTCATTGTGAATTACCACACCATCCTCACCGTAACTAAATTCTCAACATTTTTATGCATAGAAAACCATAAATCATAATAAAAACAAAATTAAATATATCTCATAAAATTAATCTTCCCAACAAGTTTTCAACCTATAAAATTCAAAGTTCTTTATCGATCATTTAACACACAATTGATATCTTTATACTCTCCTACTTAAATTATAATTTAAGTCATACTTACATTATCTTATACCATTAACAATTCACACTATAATTATAAATTACAATATAAATATACAAGTGGATTCTAATATATAATATGTAAATGACAATATAAGTAATAGTTAATAAACTATCAATATTATTTCTTATATATAATTATAATTAATTCATATTTATATATCTATTAATTCATGACAATATTAAAGCATATTAATTATGTAACAAACAAATATTAATTTGCAAAACAAATAATATAACCTCTTAATGTTCATCTTTTTGAGTTAGGCAATCAAAATATCTTTATATTTTTATTAATATTATGGTATTCACTAATACTATAGCCATGTTTAACATAATGAGATTTGTTTTTTATTCCCTTATCTCTCAAGCTACTTTGTTATAAGTGTTTCACAATTAATTTATTTATCTAATAACTTTTTTTTAATTTTTGAGTTATCATTTGGTGAAAATCACATGAGAGAGTTTTTTGTTGATGCATTTTGAATCATCTAGTGTAGTTCATTGTCAGAACAAGATGGAAATTCAAATCGTGACATAAAAATAAATAAACAAATTAATCTAGAAACCATTAATATCTTAATGGTTATTATAATAGCTAGTTTTAAAAAGAAAAAAAGAAAAAAAAATGATAGAGAAAACTTTAAAATATATATATATATATATATATATATATATATATATATATATATATATATATAATAAAATAAAATTATTTTACAATTACATTAGACATATTCCATAGCCCAAAAAATTACTAATTAATTATATAAAATTCAAATAATAAATGTTTGAAATTAATTAAAAAGTTAAACATTAAATCAATTTTAGAAATACTAAAATAAGTTTTTTAAGTTTTATTTTTATTTAATTTGCGTGGGTTTTCCAACTTTGATGTCAAAGTTTCAAATAAAAAGAGACAAAAGTTAACTAGAAATGCCATTTGATTTCAAAATTATAAAATACATAAAATTATAAAATTAAAGTAAAGAACAAATAATGTACTTATTTAATGATAAAATCAAATATGCTCAAAGTATTTAGTCAAATAACCGCGAAAAAGAAAAATATGTTGAAAGTGGAGATTAAATAAAAATGAACTTAATGTTAAGCATAGTTCAATTTATTTATTTTTCAATTATTTTATTTAAGTCTAAAAAACAAAGAATTTGTGTGTCACTTTGATGCCTTCTACCCTTAAATAACAAACAAATCTAATATATGTTCGGTTTAGTGTGAATTGTTGACTCAATGTTTAGGTGCCTAATCATCTAAGGGTAACCATTCATCAAACCCATTTGTCCTCCCTCCATAACTATTATACAACTCCCTAATCTCAAGTGCAGAAGAGGCCAGGGTTAAGGAAATCGTTTCACCCTATATACTCAATTCCTACTTCAAGTTCATCAATTAATTCGAATATTAAACATAATTTTTAAATACTAAAGTTTAGTATTGTAGGGAGTGTTCCAAATTTTGTAAAGAGATAATTCAATTATTAGAAAGTGGCATTATGTATATTTTCTTAAAAATCTCAATTTATTATATTTGTTTAATTATTTAGTTTTGTTTTGTTTTTTAATTTGTTTGGATAAAAAGAAATTGTGATTTATCTAAAGTTTAATATTAGGAATTTAATTTATGTTATTTTTAATTATTATTTAAATTTATTTATTTGTAAGGTGATTGGTTGAGGTCTTATTGTGAGTATTGTTTATTAATTTTTATTTTTCTATTCCTTACTATTTTTTTTGTTTTTAGTTTTATTTATTTTTTATTTTTTATTTCCATTTATGAATTAAAGTTTTTTCTCCATATTTTCAATTTAAGATGACAAATTTTAAAAAGGAAAAATAATTTAAAAAAAAAAATCCAACTTTTTTTAAATTTTGTAGTTTTATCACATGACAGAGGTGGGAAGAAACACATATTGGCTAAAGGGCAGGGCAAAGATACATATAGTATAGTGTCTAGTCTCAACTTTCCTTCGTCCAGTTCCAGTCCGGGATTCCTTTTATTGAATGGACCCGGAGCCCGTTTACTCGGAACCACCAATAGCGAAGGCAATATATTCTATTATATATAATGCATATCCAGTTCCAGGCAAGGGTTCAGCGCCAGAAGCAGATTCATATCCTCCTGGGCCAGTTATAGTTCGAACTGACCCAGTAGCTAAGGCAGCAGATCTCGTTGTAAAGTTGGTCAGTAGCAAATCCAAATGCACAAGGAGGGACAGAAGCAGCAATTGATCCGGTTATACTTTTTTTAATTTGAGTTATACTTTTTTTTTGGTCCTTTCTTATGGATTTTTTTTTTTTTTTCAATTGCAATTCCATGAGCTATATATATATATATATATATATGACTTTATTTTTTCCCTTCACCTTTCTATATATAGCTTGAGTAGGCATAATGGTTAAGAGCATATGTTTCTCCCTAAGAGGTCACAAGTTCAAAACCAGAGGGGGTAGAGTATATATGCCTTCGTAGACTTAGCAGTCAAATCGATGCGCGTACATGGGTCCCTGTCCCACAAACAAGGGGTTCTCATACACCAATTTGGTTTCTGGCTTGGCTGGGACCTTAAAATTGGATAACAATAATAGTAATAATAATATTTCCCTCGAAGCAACAACTATTTTTCTTACCTATTACCATGCATCCTCCCCTTCTTTGCAACAACTTTATCTATTGTTTCCTTTTCCCTTTTTCGTTTAGTTTCCATTTCCTCCTATGCTTTGTTGTTGTTTCTGGTTTCTTGAAATTCCCAGGTTTACAGCACACTTGGCCACTATGAAATGAAACTAAAGTTGCCTACATCTGTCTTTTAATGCTCAGAGCCGAGACCATGACATTAAACCCTATGAGATAATCACAACATAGAAATTTGATTAACTTGCTTCGAATTTAGATATTGGATTTTGGTTGGCAATTTTTATTCCATTTATTGTTAAACAATTTCTCTATAGAATATGTAGAGTAGTTTTATATCGTTGCAGGGAGTAGGGTCGACTTAGTTAACATCTTTTCTTCTTTGAAAAAACCTACCTTAATGTTATCTATGGAATTTTTGATGATTTTATTGACGATTTTGTTTTCCCAATCTACAAAACATGACAATATCATTTGCACTGCATTTTAAATTTCTTGCAACGTAAGGATAAGTGTTTTCTTTCATTTGTGTTTGTTTAGAAAGTATAAAGTTATATCTCATTTCGATTTTTTTTCAATCTTTGCAAGAGTGTGATCGTAGTTGGACTTGCAACGTAAGCCTATGGTCTATTTTCACTTGTGCTCATTTAGTAAGTATAAATACTTTTTTATATATGTTTTTCAATTCTCGATTTTCACTATCGTTTGAAGAATATGTGTTTTTTAATGTCTAGGTTTCTTTTTAAATATTATTTTATGCAGTTGAACATATTGATATTTGATATTTTAATCAATTTCACTCAATAAAAGTTGTTCCTAGTTGATCATATTGATATTTGATTTTCTACTCCATTTCACCCATTAATGTTTCTCGTTTAATATTACAATATAGGATAAGTATGTGTTGCAGAAATTATGATTTTCTTTATAGTTAAAGTTAGTATATTAGAATTGAATAATGGAAATTATAATTTGAGAGATAACAATAAAATTTTTGTTCCATATCCCCTGTCTTCACTGCCACATACACAATTACATTCATCTCTATATCAATCATGTACAATGTCCATAAACATTGTAGGAGACAAATGTTCGTGCAAAACAAGTTTCCTGGAATTCACATCTCATTTAATTGAAACTAGCTCTCCATATCAATTTGAACGAAACACTACCAAAGAAATAAAGTTATAGAGCTTCATTACAACAAATGAGGTAGGGTGCTCACCAAAAAACACCATTTTAGCACAACATTTTCACTTTCATATCTATTTTTTCATCAAAGCTTTAATTGATCATCTCGTAGCCTATAAACAATTCAAACTCTAATTTAACTATATTTAAACTAAACAACAAATACTAACTACTACAAAGCATTTAATACATAAAACATTATATATTATTCATATACATCTATATAATAAATAATCATTAATTAAACCCAAGTAAGGTTTGGATCACCAAAGATTCATCATTGCATACAGAGGAACATAAACTATCTTCACTTCTTTTCATTAGAAAATACCCTTCTCGCAGTGATGAATGCGGTTGTAATTTTTGTTTCTTTTATGTGAGTTGGATAACCCTTTTTATTATGATGAATGAATGCATTCCCAAAACATAAAAGTAACTATTCCATTGTTAATCCATGAGAGCATAAAGGAAAAGCGTGCATCATGGATTACAATTACAAAGGTTAATAATATAACAATCATCTAAGAGGCATGGGACATTTTCAACAAAGGACTCTAATGTTGTTTTATAATGGTTCTAATGTTGTTCTATAATGGATTTGAAGCTGGGATTTGTTCTATAATGGATTTGAAGCTGGATTTGTTTCTAGTTTATTGAAATAAGATTAAGAAAAAGCTATAATAAAAAGTATTTTTTTTGAATTCAGGTTTTTGTGATCCATAATATGTTTGACAAAAAGTATTTCGGTAAAAATTACATAGGAGAAAATCTTGTCAACATGTTTCGAATGAACTAGCCTGTTTTATCTTCAAAGTAAGATGAGGAACTTGATCTAGGCATCAAAATAAATAGATGTAGAGAAAAGTCAACTAGCCGTTAAATTATAATGACTAGTTTGACTCAAGAATTGTTATTAATATTAATAAAATTATTATATAGAATGAAATAACTTATTCAAATGAATTAATTATAAATACTAATATTTATTTATAATATTTATAAATTTATTATAAATAATGCTATTAAAAATAATTGGTAATAAGATTTTTATTATTATAAATAATATTTATAATCTATAGAAAGAAATGGTTATTAAAAATATTTAGTAATAAAATTTATTATTATAAATAATATTATTAAAAATAGTATTATTAAAAATAATTAGTAATAAAATTTATTATTATAAATAATATTATTAATAAGATTGATTATAATAATAATATTTGAAACGGCACATATAAAGAAAGGAAACCAATAAAAAATATAATATTTGTATTATTATAAATATATTTATTAACAAAGAAATAAGAAATAAATAAAATAAAAAGAACTTCTAAAAAAACCTAGGAAGATATCGCAAGGACCCAATACCTGGTGATACTCCAACCATCATCTTTATTCAGATTTATTGGTATTTTTCAATTTCAAGGCCTCCCTAAATTTGTGATGATGAAAATGGTCAATCCTTGCAATGACCCTAGCCTCTTCAATGCAAATGTGATGATTTGTCTTTTTTGCATGTTGTGCCAAAGTAGAAGAGTGAGACTTACCATGCTTGATGTCAGCAGCGTGCTCATAAATATTTTGATTTATTGATCGACCAGTTTCACCAATATATGGAGTCCCACAGGAGCAAGGAATAATGTAAACACCTTTCCCATCTTTGGGGTTCACAAGGTCTTTAACCGATCTTAGGGAGATCCAAATAGTGTTAAGGGGCATAAATCTCGAAGGAATATTATGCTTTTTTAGTACCCTTGCAACCTTATCCGTGGTCCCTTGAATAAATGAAAGGTGCACTCTAGAAAATCAATCCTTAGGATCATTTCTCTTCCTAGGACCTCTTTCCGCCTTAAGGAAGGCTCTAAGACACTAGGACCTGTTATAGCCATTCTTATTAAAAACCTTAAGGAGGTGGGATTTTTCATCTTTGAGGTGATTTTCATCGAAAACTTGTAACACCCGAGTAGCTAAGGTGTTGAGAACACCAAGCTTTTGAGCAGGGAAAAGATGTGAACTCGCATGAAGATATTTCTCCATGTGAGTTTTCTTCTAAAACACCTAATGAGAGAAAGAACCGTCAACCCTTTTTGAAATAAGAACATTGAGAAAAGGAAGGCTACCATCAACTTCACATTCCATAGTGAACTTTATGGAATTAGATTGGTTGTTAAGATGTTGGAAAAACAGCTCCAACTTTTCTTTGTCATGAGACCAGATGACGCAAGTGTCATCCACAAACCTTTTCCAAAGTTTGGGTTGGTGTAGAGCTAATAACAAGGCCTTGGATTCAAAGTCCTCCATGAAAATATTAACCACCACCGGGGAAAGGGGTGAACCCATGGCAACACCACAAGTTTGCTCATAAAAATCCCCTTCGAAACTAAAGAAAGTAGAGGTGAGACATATTTTAACTAAATAAGCAGTGTCAAGATCCGTAATGCGATTAATAATTTTATATGTATTTATATGTTAATAAAAATAATCACATCTTTATAAATATTTATATAATAATAAAGAAGTTTAATATAAATTTTTTTAATATAGCTAATTTTGAATAATTTTAATAGCCCTAAGGTCCATAGTATTTGAACCTTGCTTTGATACCATATGTAACAACCCAGAATTAAAACATACAACTAATTTTATTGATTTATGTGATTCATAATCAACATACCACTATTTAGCATAGAATTTTCAAAAAGCGCGAGCAAAGAAGACTTACCTTTAGTGACAATATTCCTTGTGATTTCAAAGTTGAATGTTGTTTGAATCCCGTGAACCGCAACAAAGTTTTTGGGAACAACTCTCCACCTAATTGTAGGCTTAACTGCATGCAAGATTTCTACAGTTGACCACCCCCAAGCCCTCAATCAACATCCTACTGCCAATGTTTCATTTTCCTTTAAACGCTCTTCTCTAAAAGAATGAATGAATGTTTCACATCCCCCTTTTAGTCCATTAAATAGAACAAAGAATTCCAAAATTGGAAGGGGATCTGCATGCACACAATCCATGTGTCAACATGGCCACTTTTTATTTCTTTGTTTTAAGTTTTACTTAATTCAATATTTTACTCTTTCTTATTTTATTCCTTTTTATTTTTTTTGTTAATTTTACATATTCTTACTATTTTTATAATTTACTTTATATTTATTTAAAACTCCAATTTATTATTTACTATTGTTATATTTTCTTCCTTAATTATTATTTATTTACTATTATTACATTATTTATTTATTATTATTATATTTTCTTTATTCTTTATTATTTATTTACTTATATATTAATATATTTTTTTATTATTCTCATTATTATTATTACGGGGCATTACAGTGCAAAATTCTGACTTGTGTGGTTTTTCAATTTGAAGTAGTGTGATGAATTAATCCCTCCCATCATTTTGCTCCCCAATATTTCCTTACTAATTCACCACACTCACCCCTATCCTCCTCCCTTCTCTCAAAATATTATTTCTCCTTGCTTATACAAGATATATGACTCCCTTAAGCCATCTGATTCCTAAGATATGTCTACTCATGCATAGCTTGTTCAAGCGACAAGGGCATGTCCCCACAGTGCACCTTTGGGTAACCTCAAGAATATCATGTCCAAATCACACTGAATGACTGAGTAACTAGTAGCAGTCTCATCATTGTTTCCATGGCATGAAATAGGAATTGATGAGCCCAAAGCAAAAAGTCATACTCCCTCAAGTACATGACTACATATATATATTCCTTGGCTCTTGTCATGGAAAAATAGGTGATCGGTAACGTGTTTCATCTCTCAAGTTGTATAAATATAACTATTTGCCTCCTATGATACCATAATCCAAACAATTCTTAGGTCATCTCACCCAATGGGAGTTAAGTTATAGTCTCGACCACATTTTATTTACATTGTTCTCCAAAAAATATCATTGTCTTTTGACTCAGTCACAATGCCTAGTTATATTGTGTTATGGCCATGTTGTCATCCTCACATTTGCACTAACCTGAATCTATAACAATGGTAAAAAATTGTGTTTTTAAAAAAAATACATGAATTATATACGTGAATGGATGGCCTACATACATGAAAATAAAAATACCCTCCCCCATGCTAAACTGACTCAGTCAACAATCAAAGTTTTGATAGGTAGTTTGCTTCATATGACCATAAAAGCCTCACTTTCATATAAATTTAATAGAATTCTTACTTCACAATTGTATTGATCTTTACTTAGTCCACACTCACTCATTGTCCATCACCCTTCACTTTTTCTATACCAAAATATCAAGGCATTTTAAATGAACTTTTGTTTTGTTCATCCCCCTTAGGCCCATTCCTGGTCGCCTACTTATGATGTGTACATATGCTGGATCAGGGTTCACTTACATGATTTAAGCCTTTCCATCTCACACCTCAAGGAATTGATGCCCTTGTAAAATTCTTTATATAGGTGAATGGCCCACTTCATCCTTGTATACCAGAAGAACAATCCCATCCTTACCATACATAACATTTGTTGTCTCCCACACTACAATAGTGTTCCCTATCCTAACCATTCTTATTATAAGTTAATAAGTCAAGGATTGGGCACATAAATTGTTATTATTTCTCATGTTTTTATTGATAATCTCTACTCCATCTCACATATATATGTTTTGTTTATGGTTATTATTGAAAACAAAAATAATATTTATTTAGTTGTTAATACTAAAAAAATATTATTTTTGTTTTCCAGGGCCAAAACCTCTCCAATTTGAGAGGAAAACCTAAATAAGCTCTTCTTATAGAATATTCAAATGATGAATTCCAAAACAAAGAACCTTGACCTACTAACCTCTCCAAGACCAAGTCATAAGGATTTCTTGAAATAATTCTTCTTCCTTGAGTCAATGCTAGTCAAACTGATTGCTCAACCATGGATCTCGACTTCTTCTTTAGATTTTAGCCTATTATCACATGCCTGCAATTCTCGGCCTCTTCAGAAACCCTAGTTACAACACGTGTGAGGGACAAACAATGATTTTTATCCCTTGATTCCTTCTTTCTTGGATGGTGTCCTTTTCTTCTGCAATTCGTCTTGATTGGAGACTTGATTTCTTTCTTGATTTGGCCTCATAGGTTCACTATAGTAACTCAAATTCTTCAACATCAAAAATTACTAACCCTTCTCGCATGTGTGAGAGATATTTGTCTAAGAACAAACCCAAAACACTTAGGTTTATTATTCTTCCTTCTTCACTTGATGAGAGGCTCATATGCTTGTGTACCTTGCACTTCTTCTTCTATTTCAGATGCTTTCTGAATGTGTCTTTAAGTGAGGTCGAGTCCTCCTTCATATAGTAGTCTATCCATGCAAAATAAGTTGACTTATGATTGTGCCTAGTCCAACATCTCCTTCTAGAATAATCTCTAGCTCCTTTGGAAGGCCAACTTGGATGAGTGCTTGTGACGAGGTATTGGAGGGTTTATGACTCAAATAAAATCTCTTTTACGATATGTAACATTCCCAAATGGGTCTTCAATATATGAAATTGACTCAGTTGACTTTATGACTTAATGACCAAACCTAATAGCTCACAATGGGAACTTTATCTATAAAATAAAATTCCTTCAACATGAAACCCATCTCTCAAGCATAACAAAAATAATTTTATTTTTATTCTTTACATTAATTACACAAAATCATGATTACACATGTCATTATGAAGATCGAACCTAGTTACATATTTCAACACTCCCTCTTAACTAGGGAGGTATTCATAATCCATTCAAGGTACTTGGACATTCTCAATCTGAAGAATTCTAATAAGAAGAGTTGAATTGGTAACCCATTTGTGTAGCATCATATCATCCAGTATTGTCACATATCAAGGCCTTGACTAACTTCTCTATCTCTCCACAAGATCAGAGAACATATCTAGAGAGATCAATGATTTATAGACACCATCATCTTTGTCTCTCTTAGAACATACCCCACCCCGTTCTCTCAGATTGTGTTCCACCAAGACTATTCTTATCTTGGATTCCCAGTCCTCAAATAATATCGGTCCTCTACAGCTACTCTTGTCTTGGATGCCCTATCACATCCTCAAAGAGTATTGGATCCAAAAGCTTACCCAATCCTCCATTCTATCTTCCAAAATGAAGACAAAAATGATGTGTATATCTCTCCCTCTTAACTAGGGAGGATATACCCATTCCAATAAAGGAATGTACCCATTCTTATAAAAGTAGTGTACCCAATCTCCCTCTTAATCAAGGACTTGACCAAGCTCTCCCTTAACCAGGGACTTGCTTGCAGTAGCTCTTTAAGTGGAGATCACAGGACAAACAGTTGCTTGTAGGACTCCTTCCTTTGATGTCATGAGTTTCTTCTATCGTATGGAGCCTACATCCTTTTGGGACTTCTTGTAGGGTATAGACCATCCACCACTTTCATTCATGAATCTTGTTAGTCATGTAATCCTTCTTTTCATCAGAAAGTGAGCCATTAGTCCATATATGGCCTTCGTTCATGCCTTGCTACCTTCTTTATGCCATGTTTCCTTTAAGATCTTTCATCCTACGACATGAATATTAGTTGTAGATAACATCTATAACTCTTCCCTTGGTAGCCCTACATTGGCCCATCCAAATATTGTTCAAAAATAGAAATTTAAGATTAAATAAAAAAACTCCTTTGATGGTCTTTCCTCATGACATCTCCTTGTTTGCGTAATCATCCTTCATATATATTGACACATCGCCAAAAGATATACAATGTCAAGGGTCTCTTTCTTTTTCATACTTTATTAGGATCTTCATATCTTTCCCATGGAGATATCATAGTAAAATCTTCTATCCCTTGGATGTTGATTTCCTTATCCATAGATGCATTTTTCATGATTTCTTCCTTTCTTTATTCCCACTTTTCCTCCTAGGAACTTTCAATCATAGTTCCTTCGACTTTATCAACAACCTCATATTTCATATGAGGACATATTATGTTGATTTCAACTAGTCAATGTGTGAACCATGCCTTGATGCATCCTTTTACAGGAGAATATCCTTTATTTTAATCATGCTCTTAAGGTAGATCACTTATTTATGATATCTGCAACCATGTGACATGACTTTATTTTATCAAGTACAAGCATACATACCTCATCTCTTTGTTTTGGTCATCTAGTCTTCCTTTGGAAGCTTCCTTGATTGAAAGAAATTTAATCCCTTGATATGCTTCACTTCTTTTGTCATCATACAATCATCACATGAATCACATACAAGTTGGAATTTCTGGCGAGACGCTTCTTCTAGTAGGTGAAACTTCCAATGAAGATTTCAATGAAGGATCTTGATTATCCTCATCTTGCAAATGCTCCTTTTAAATGATGTATGATGAGCTCTATACTAGATGAATTTCTTTTTCCATAAGTACTTGTTATGCTTCTAATGAGGTTACCAAGAGCTACATCCTTATATAGGTGACATCCACAGACTTCTATCTAAGCTATCCTTCTTTATGATGATGTTACGAGCTCTTGCTTTCAATTGTATGATTCTACGATGCCATCTCCTAACATGATGCATCCTATCATGCTTCTAATGATTCCTACCATGATAGTTATACTTTACAACAAAAAAATTGAAACAAAAACTTGAAAAGAACTAGGTGAGGAAGGCTATATCAATCATAGTATAGATCTTTTACTTCCTCCTTCTTAGATTTCTTATTTTCAACTTCTTCCACTTCTTTAGTGATATGCGCTTCTTCCCCTCCTCTTTTGTGGTTTTCCTTCTTGAGCTTAGGACAATCTCTCTTGTAGTGCCCATATTATTGACATCCATAGCATTGAACCTTTTCCATATTCTTCTTTTGTTTCTAAGGACCAAATTTTCCAAACTTCCCTTTTCTCTTTTCCTTTATAAAAACCATTTTTCCTCAAAAATTCAGTGAATTTCTAACCATATTATTCAATTGTCATATTTCAGAACTTGAGTTCAAAGAACTCCTGCATTTTCCTTTCATAGTAGTGCTTGAATAGGTATTTCTTCTGAAAGTAATTTTTAAATTGGCTCTATGAGATATTTTTTTCATCCAACTGTTTGACTTCTCTAATTTGTTCCCACCACAAATTTTAATTTCCCTTTAAGTGGTATATTCAATATGTGCCTCTAAATTGGATGAACAATTATGTAGTTGGAGGTATTTTCTCATCTCCAACAACCAATCTTTAGCTTCCTCTCCCTTTTTTCGCTCACCATTAAATGTAGGAGGTTGAATATTCCTAAGCTTTGCTTGCAAACTATCCAGATCAAGTCTCCTTATTTGTTACTCATTGGTGGTATGCTTAGACTACTCCCTAACTCTAAGGAAGCATAGACTATCTTAGTTGAATTCCTTGATTAGTGGTGGTGCTTCCTACCAACATTCCTATAATTCCTTGAATCTCCAATATCCTTCTCCCTAACTCATGAATCGCATTCCTCTACCTTCCTAGAATTAGATCTATGGTCCATTCTCATTTGTAAATTATTCAAGCTCTATAAATCTAAGTGTTGTTGTTCTCTTATCAACCTTTCATTATCATCTTAGTAGCTAAGCACCTCCATTTTGAGACTCCTCGTGGTCTCTTCCAAGTATCTAACCTCTATCATATCCATTCCATGCCCATTTAACTCTATTTCAACATTATCCAAGCTAATATTCATACATTTGACCTCTTCTTGATGGCTATAGGACCCTTGATCATTTTACATACTTATGATCCCCATGTTAGTTCTGCCCTATAATCCACATGAAACTGTCTTTCAATTTTTTGATAAATTCCCTATGTTGAAATGAAATTCTAAGTTGATAAATGTATTATCCTCTTAAATGGATTTCCATTGACTATTTGTTTACCCAAATTCAAGTTCTAAGCTGAAAATTATGGCCTGTGAAATTCTTGGCCAATTTAACCTAAATTCCCATGTTATGTCACAATAAAATTCTATCATTTTCTTTAAATAGTTGTATATCTGAATTTCAAATCTATCTCCATGGCTATGTTATATTATCCAATGAATTTATATTGACTACTTCAGTGCCTGAATGCTGGCTTTGGTTGTAGAGTTACACCTCTCAGAAGTGCTTGCATATCCTATATTTCCTTTACATCGATTTAGCCATAACTTCTTCATATTGGATCCATTTTGCAATTATAATATGCCACTGGAAATCTCTCTATGAGCTCAATTATTTAAACTATAGGCAACACCTATATCAACGGTACAATAAGCCATGGTTTTTCTCTACTTGAAAACATCATTTAGGGACTAAAAAATGCTCTGCAAGTGGATGACTCAAAAAAACTTTTAAGTTGTTTTAGTACCTTGGATCAATCATATATGTATGAAACTTTTCTTTGACATTATTTTCAGTTATATAGACCTTCTCTTTATTCCCTCCCTCTATTGGAAAATATCTTCATGTGTGTGTTTTAGTTTCTAGTTCTCATTAGACATGAACTGAATTCTCATGCCTTTTCTTAGACACTTGGTACACATGCAATTTCCCTCTTTGCAATTTGGTGCACACCTAGTGATCCATAAACTATTGTGGATATTCCACTGGACATTTCGTCACAATAGATCTAATAAAATTATGTTTAAAATCTGAAATTCTACACTACTACAGTTTTATTAGATTTTTGGATTTGTATATTTATTATTAATAATGCATGCATGCGAATAAAAATTATTTAAAAAATAGAGAACGGAAAAATAAAATCTCACACACACATAAAACACAAAATATGCTCTAGGAAACCCTTTTAGGAGAAAAACCCAATTGGAAGTTGAGATCGCTCCGCTTTCTTTCTCTGAATGGAAATATGAATGCAAGTACAATGAAGTATGGCATGTATCCCATGGGTTACTGCAATGCACAAATCCTCTATGTGTTCTCTACCTCCTATCTCTCTCATCTATTTTTCCTCAAATATGGAACAAATGCACTTGAAAGAATGGAACCCCTTTTCCTCCTAGTGGCTTGGTTATAACACAACTCGATAACCTACTAGTGGTTAGGTTTGAATACCTCAAATCTTAACCAAAGTTACAATGTGGCTAGCCCATTTTCCATGAATAATGGGGGCTGACGTGGCATCCTCTAAAACTATGGTGGTGAAAACAGGAAGGTCAACTTCTGAGTGACATAACTTTCGCATACCAACTATGATTGATGCAATTATTGTGCCATTGGAAAGGTATTTGTGTGTATAATAACATGAAATATGTGTTTCTTAAGCAACAAATTTACCCCCAAATATCGTTGTTTGATGCCTCAAAATTCTCCCGAAAGGTTTCATCCTATTTTACCAAACTGGGTTTAGCCAGTAAAAACGGTGTTGTGAGCTGATTCCTCCACTTTTTCCACTTTGAAAGCATCAATATGGATGACAAAAAATATAATGATCTAATCTGGATCAAACCTCCCCAATTTTGGAGGATTTTAGTCCCAAAGATATTTTATTAAATGAGGTGAGGAACTTTTACTACACCTTCTCTTTGGTGTACTATTTAACTTTACCTGGAAGTTGTCCTTTCAACCCAATTTTCCAAAGGTCATGTTACCCCTACCTTGTATTCAACTCTTCCTGAGCATCTTCAAAAATATCCTCCACAAAAGGTAGCACATGTTCCTCTTCCTGATCTAGCATGGAAGGCTCATAGAGTTTCAAATCATCTACATTCACAACTGAGTAAATGCACATATATGGTGGTAAACTAAGTCGATAGGAATTATCACCCACCTTTTCTAGTATCTCAAAGGGACCATACCTTAGAGCCTTGATTTTCTTACCAGACCCCTACAACCTCTCCTTGTTCAAATGTAGTCATACTTTGTTTCCCACCTTGAACGATTTTTTTGTTTTATGCTTATCTTGCCTGGCCTTATACTTTTCCTGTGACTTCTACAATGTATCTTGTACCTATAGATGGATCTGCCTGATCTTATCTATAATTTTTTCATCCCTCAAAGTGTATCTTGTAAGATCTTCCCTCACTCCTCCTTGTTTCCCATATGCAATATCCAAAGGTGAAGGCGACAAATATCCAAAACAAGTTTCAAATGGGGACTTTCCTGTAGAAGTGTGGATTGATCTGTTGTAAGAATGTTACATATATATTATATTTTCATCCCAAGTCTTCAGATGCCTCTGGTTGTATCCCCTCAAAAGTTGCACCAAAGTCTTGTTGACTACTTTTGTCCACCCATCTATCTATGGATGGAATGTTATAGATATCATCAACTTTGTGTCCATCTTCTCCCACAATGTAGTCTAGAATACACTGATCAATCTTGTATCCCTGTTTGAAATGATGGTATTTTTATAGGTCATCAGAAAACACATCTTGTTGAACCTATCAACTACCATGAACAAGTAGTCATGTCCCTTCATGTATGTTGGTAAACCTCCCACAAAGTTCATGGAAATGCTTTCCCAAGGATGAGTGGGTATAGGTAAGGGATGATATAGACCTTGTTTCCTATTGCTAGGCTTCTTGGTACAAAAAATTATGCATCCTCTTATGAACCTAGCTACATGCTCTTGCATCTTGAGCCAATACACATACCTCTATAAGTTTCTCATGGTCTTCCCTACACCAAAGTGTCCTGTAACCTTGGAGGTGTGAGCCTCTATAATTAGTTGTAATCTTTCACCTTTAGGAACCTATAACTTATCCAAAATACATAGTAACCCATCTTGGAGATGGTATTCAACATTGTTGTCACCATCATGCAGATGAATTTGACTCTGCAACTGCTGAAACAACTCCTTGAAGTCCTCATCTTATAAATATACCTCTCTTTATGCATCATGGGTGAATGGCTCCCTATGCATAAGAGTTCCCAAAGTTGTGATATTTGTCGTGGGTGGCCTTGAAAGAAATTCATCCAACTTGTTTGTGCTTCCCTTCTTGTACTTGATCATCAAATGAAATTGTTGTAGAAACCCTGTCCAATTGTAATGCCTAGTCTGTTGTAGCTTACTCTGGGCCTGCAAGTACTGTAGTGGTTGTTGATCTGTGTGGATTATTGTCTCCTTTACCATTAGATAGTGCTTCCACTTCTTCACAACTTGCACCAGGGCATAGATATCCTTGTCACAGGTAGGGTAGTTAAGAAATTCCCCATTAAATACTTCATAATGGTAATATAAAATCTTTCTTCCCTCCATTGAGACCGTTCCCATAACATACCCAATCACATTTGTCTCCACTTCAAAGGGTTGTTGCGGGTTTGGAAATGCCAGAACTGGTGCTTGAATGATTTTCTTATTTAGCTCCTCGAAATCCCTATGTTGACCCTTTCCCCACTAGAAACTATTGCCACTTGTTGTTATGGTGTGGAGCAATGTTGCTACCGCTGAAAATGAGGCTATGAATTTCCTCAAGTATTGTGCTTCCCCAATGAAACTCCTGACCTCAGAAAAATTAGTAGGCACTAGCCATTTCATGATGGCCTCCATCTTGGCAATATCTATCTTCATCTCTCCTCCACCTATCAAACCCAGATACACCAAAGGTTGTTGTGCAAACTCACACTTCTTGAGATTTGCTAGTCATTGGTGCTTCTTTAATGTCTCTAGCACCTATGTCAAATGTGAGATGTGCTCCTCACAAGTAGAACTGTATACTAGTATATCATCCAAATATACAATAATAAATGAATATATAAAAGGACATAGTACATAATTCATTAATCTCATAAACATAGTTGGTGCATTACATAGGCTGAATGACATGACTAGCCACTCATATTAACCTTCTCTGGTTTTAAAGGAAATCTTCTAGGTATCTTCTTCTTTGACTCGAACCTGATAATATCTAGACTTTAAGTCCAGCTTGGTGAAATATTTTGCTTGCTGCAACGGATTCAACAGATCATCTATCCTAAGAAGAGGGTGCATGTTCTTGAGTGTGATTTTGTTTAACGCCTCGTTATCTATACACATATGTCAAGTCCCACCCTGTTTTCGCACAATAATGATGTGACCCACATGGTGAGGTACTCGATCGAATAGCACCATGTTCCAGTAGTTGTTGTATTTTTTTCTTGACCTCACTTGTTTCTATAACAGAGTACTTGTACAACCCAACTTTTGGCAATTGGGAGTCTGACAATAGTTGGATCTCGTGCTCCACTTCCCTCTTAAGTGGTAACCCTTTTGGCTCTCAGAACACATCCCTGTATTCCTGAAAAAACTCCTCTAGTTGATGTTTTTGTTTCTTAGTACACCCTTCTAGGGATGCCTTGCCTCTTACTAAGTCATCTACAGACTGATTTTCTCTTAAAAACAATAAAACATAATTCTTGTTGGAATTGACCAATTTCTTGGCTTGGTTGGAACTTACCATCAAAATTTTTGACTTGCCTTTGTGCACATTGATGACGAAAGATTTTCCATCCTTGACGAGTCAGTATTGGTTGGATCTTTGCATGAATATTGCATCTCGCATGTACATGTAGGGACTCCCAAACACGACTCCACATACATCAAGGGGAATCACATCTAGTTCTACTCCATAAATAAAATCAACACTAATAACAAATATAATTTTGCATTGTTTTGTTACCTTCAACTCTGCATCCTTATTTACCCATCCCAACGGATATGGGTTTGGATGAACACAAAATTCCAGCTCCAAATTCTTGACCATCTCTATTACAATGAGATCCGCCTGTGACCCTGAGTCGGACAGAGCATCAACATTGGTCTTCTTCGCTTGTATCTTTATACAGAAGAGATTGTTCATTTCTTTCTCTTCTTTTTGCTAAAGGCTACTCATATTCACCTCCTTCTACGTTGACATAAAAACGATATTCTCATCCACGTCTGAGTTGCTTTCAACTTGGTTTCTCAAATCAGTGGCCATGAGATTCTTATTATTATTATCTTTCTTTTTGTTTTTTGGGTTTAGCTTTGGATGCAACTTCCAACACTTCTCCCATGTATGATTGTCAATGTTACAATGCTTGTAGTAATTACTAGGATCTTTACGCTAGATTTTGTGGTTATCGTATTTTTATCTTTTCCCCATTTTTGCTTCTTCATCCCCTCCTTAGAAGCAACTTAT
Source organism: Pinus tabuliformis (assembly GCA_031772625.1). Lineage (NCBI taxonomy): Eukaryota > Viridiplantae > Streptophyta > Pinopsida > Pinales > Pinaceae > Pinus > Pinus tabuliformis. The sequence goes on along the minus strand of CM062805.1, from coordinate 1,038,917,354 downwards.
TTCTCCTTCTACTTTGATCCACTTGATTGTGCTCACTTCAAACCTATCTTCTCTAGGTACTATGCCTATATACAAGCCTCGTCCACTGATTTGGGCTTGAAAAACATCACTTTCTCTCGTATATGGTAGTGTATAACCCCCAAATACTTGAGGAGTACATATGGGTTCTTTAGGGATATACTTAACATTATGGCCATCTTTCTGAACTCTATGGTGTACTCCTACACGCTTTTCCCTGAATTTTGCCTAAAGTAGTGCCACTAGATACAATGGTCCTCTACGTACCCAATAGGGAAAATTTGTCACTTAATGAGGGTTTTGAAGTCCTCCCACTTAGTCATTGGAGGCTCTCCCTCAAACCTCAAGGTATCTATGTGGCTCTCCCACCAGGTCAGGGCATGACCCTCTAATTTCAGTTACGCAAATGAGATCTTCTATCCTTCCTCAATTTGATGGATGCCAAAATACACTTCCAGTTGCTGAAACTAGTGATTAAGCTTTAAAGTGTCGATCTCAACATGGTAGAACTTGATATCAACCTTTGCTTCCATTTTAGGTAGTGGTTTTGATTGATTCACGACATTCAAATAGGGTTGATTTTTTGGGTTCTTTCTTCGGTTGGTTATGTGTTTCTTCCCGCTCTCCTGATCCCCATTCTGATTTTTCCTCTGTATTTGATCCCCCATCTTCTCAAAATATCCCAAGCTTATTGTTGAGGGCCGCCATGAGGATATTCACATTATGATTTATATCTTTGACTTATTGTTCTAGTCGTGAAAATCTCTCCTTTGCAGGATCACGAGGGTTTTTCACATAATTGTCGCCCATGATTAGGGTTTTACGATTTTTGGCCCTATTCATCTAGATCCCCTACAAATATCCACAATATACCCAAAGAAACATGGTCCGATACCAATATGATCTGTAAATTTTTGTGTATATTCCACTGTATATTTCATCATAATAGATCTAATAAAATTATATTTAAGATATGAAATTCTACACTATTACAATTTTATTAGATTTCTAGATCTATAGATTTATTGTTAATAATGCATGCATGCGAATGAAAATTATGTAGAAAATAGAGAATGGAAAAATAAAATCTCATGCACACATATAACACAATATTTGCTTTGGGAAACCCTTTTAGGAGAAAACCCTAGCTAGAAGGTGAGGTCGCTGCGCTCTCTTGCTTTGAATGGAAATATGGTTGCAAGCACAAAGAAGTATGGCCTATGGCCTGTAGAATACTACAATTCACAAATCCTCTATGTGTGATATGCCTCCTATCCCTATCGGCTACTTTTGCTTAGATATGGAACACATGCACTCAGAAGAATGGAACCCCTTTTCCTCCTAGTGGCCCAGTTGTAATACAACTCGATAGCCTACTAGTGGTTAGGTTTGACCACCTCAATTCATAAACATAGTTGAAATATAGACTCTTCTAGAGTCTTATACATCATAATCACGTGACTAGCCCCTTTTCCAAGAATAATGGGGGCAGATGTGGCATCATCTCGAACTATGGTGGTGAAAACAAGAAGGTCAACTTTTGAGTGGCATAACGTACGCATACAGACTCTGATTAGCATGATTCTTGCAATGTTGGAAAGTTCTTTATGTGTAGAATAACATGAAAAGGAGCAATACTAACGTGACAAATTTTTACCCCAAAAAGACGTCATTTGATGCCTCAAAACCGCTCCCGGAAGGTTTCATACCATGTTTTTCCAAATTGGGTCCCGCTAGTAAAAACAGTCATGTGAGTTGATTCCTCCACTTTTTCCACTCTAAAAGCGTCAAGATGGATGAAAAACAATATAATGATCCAATCTGGATCACCTAGGCTCCATGGTTCACATGGAACCTTCCACATGGTAGTCCATGATTGGCTATAGCTATGTGTAGGGTCTATCCCCCACTTTTATTCTGTGATGCAAAACTTACATCCTTGCAAATCTGATAGTTAAGATCATTCCAATCCAATGACCCAAATCCATATCATGTCAAAAAATATGCAAGGGATAAAGTGAGTTTTCACACCCAATAGATCCAATGGATGAGATCATTCCAATCTAATGGCCCAAATCCATATCATGTCTTGAACATTCGCAAGGGATAAAGTGAAGTTGCACCTCCAATGGATATAAAGACCAAGGTCATTACAAACCAATGGCCCAGTTCCACATCATCTCCAAACATGAATGCAAGATAAATTGAAGTTCCACTCTCGATGGATCCAACGACATAGATTATTTGTGGATTATTCCAATCCAATGGCCCATATCCATATTGTTTCCAAACATGCACGGGGCACACTTTTGAGTAGGAGTAGGAATATCAGTTTCAAAGTTGTAGGGGGTTTAATAGTTTGTTATATACTAATAGTGTCCAATCATGCCACTTGTTTTCCACCTAGCTCCCTCCACCTACTAATTCAATTGCCACCCCACTGTTGACGTAATAATTTTTTTTCAATAATATTTATTTTCCAAAATTTCCATTTGTACAAATTCAACATCTATGCTACTAAAATTTACCCATCGCTTTGCAAATTTTGAGTCAATAACAATAAAAATAACTTATATATCTACCTCTTTGGATGTTTTCATCATGAATTTGGAGATCTATCCATCGCCATTCCCTACAAATTTTATCAAATAGTTGCTCAACAATTTGTGATTTTCCTATGTAGCAAATTTTACCCATATGGCCCAAGGTTTGTAAACCTATCATCTAATACCAGCTGTAACACACATATATCTAACTTATGGATGTTTTATTGCATTTTTTACCCCGTAACCCAATTTTTTGAAAATTTTCGTTTTGTTTATTCATTGTACATATTATATGCATAATTAAATGTGTTCTACCATGCAAATGTTCTCATGCATAGGAGTATAAGTGCATTATTATACTATTATTTGCTATGCCTATGCAACAACATAATTAAATAATTAATTATAACATAATTCAAATAAAGATTTAAATTAACACTTTTCTTATTAAAGATACCAACTGGATGCAGACTTCAAACGTTCCTCATAGTCGCATACCATATTTCTCATATTCTCTCAATAGTGAGTCACCCCCAAGCTAGGTCTTCAACTCCACAAGAAAACAACTTACCAAAAACCAAGTATGTGTCTAGTACCAAATATGCACAAATCTAAGGTACCAAACCCCAACAACCTTCAACCAACTAGCTAACATCCCCCATCAACCCCACATCCAAGCAGTGCACCCCCTTCTCTACACTTAAATCCCCTCATGTTGTGTCACTACCTCCATGGTGTCCAACTAGGTTGGCTAATGATGTCTCAGAGCCTTGTGACTTCTAAGATTTCCTGCTAGCCTCTGGGGTCTCCAAGTACCCTCCAGCCCCTCTCACTAGAGAACCTATCCCACTTATCACAAATTCCTCCCCCTATTTCTTATTCAAGGCATTTATTTCTTTTCCCCACTCAAATCCTATAAAATGTGTGTTCCAAAGCACCAACATCTTAACTTTTATGTGCATGTCACTCTCTTGACACATGGAACCCCTTAAAGTCATGATCCGGATTTAAACAGGAACGCAACAAATTACAGATATAACCATATACACAAAGATGCAACGGAAATAATACTTCATTTCATTAATGGAAAATACTAAAATATGCTTACAACCAGAAATGGAAATAAACCAGCTAGGGCGATGGTAGCTTATCTCTGAGAAGAGATGTGATGGCTGCATGCCTCTGAACTGTGTTACAATGAGGCTCGAAGGCCTATTTATTGTTGAGAAACAATGAAAAACCCTTAACATTCCAAAACCTAACCCTAGGAGATGAAACGCCAAACTGTGGGCCCTGTTTGGGGTAAATTGGTACATCAACTTCCCAGGGTCGTAACTTTGGCATATGATCTCCGTTTGACGCATACAATAGCTCGTTAGAAAGATCTATCTGAGTACTATCATTGTTGGAATGGGCAACATCGATCCATTCCATGGACCCATGTTGCCCTCGGATTCCCCAAAAAACGTCGTTTAGGGCCTCAAAACGGCTCCGGAAGTTCAGGACCCGAAAAACTACTAAAAATAGTAAGTTGTGCTACAATTAAGGAAACTGAAAATGCTGAGAAAGACAATGGTGGGGGTCCAAGTGGACTTGGCAGGTGGCCACCAATATCCACCTGGATCATTCCTCCCCCCTTAGGAAGCAATGGTCCCCATTGCGTTGAGCTCCTCCATGAGATGAGGAAACTTTTGCTGAACCTGTTCCCTGGTGAACCACTTGCCCTGCTAAAGGAGTTGGCCGGCTTTGACAACTCGATACAGTTGGATATTCTGTTGGCGAGTGTTCTTGATCTGTGTGTCCATGATCCGATCCGTTGCAGGTTGTTCCATGCAATCTGGATTTAATTCTGTGGGTTTGAGCTGTTCTGCAATGTCGGATGTGTCTAGCAATGGTGGAAAGTATGGCCGAAGGCGGTCCACATTGAACACTGGGTGCAGGCCAAGGAATGGGGGAATGTTGAGCTCAAATGCATTGTCTCCCATAGCCTTAGTAATGGTGTAAGGACCATATCGGAGTGGTCTCAATTTCCGATAGGCTCCAGTAAGGCGTTCCTTTTGCAAATGCAACCAGACTTTGTCGCCCACCTGAAACTTGTGTGGCACCCGATGTTGATCATGTCGCTGCTTGTACTTGGCATTTGATTTCTCAAGAATGTCATGGACCTGCTGGCGAATATGTTGGATGCGCTCAATGAAGCTGGTGGCCTTATCTGTTTCGAACTGGACATGAGCTGAATTCATGTGAGTAGCTGAGAGTGGCATGGCCACATCAATGGGGCATAGTGGCTGGAATCCCAAACCCACCTGAAAAGGGCTATGGCCAGTGGAGCTGTGAAGAGCTCGGTTGTAGCTGTGCTGAACATAGGGGAGGCTCTCGTCCCATGTGCGTGGATGCCTTGAGTTATACATGCGCAGAATGTGCACAATCATCTTATTGACAACCTCTGTCTGGCCATCAGTTTGAGGATGGAAGGCTGTGGACTTTGTGAGTTTGGTGTCCAGCATTGACCAGAGACTGGACCAAAATGCGCTGAGAAACCGACTGTCCCGATCTGAGATGATAGACTGTGGGATCCCAAAGTGCACCCACACTCGTTCAAAGAAGAGTTTAGCAGTGGCTTCTGCTGTGATATTCTTCTTGCAGGCCGCCATAATGGCCATCTTCGAGAACCTGTCGACGACCACAAAAACACAGTCATTTCCATGCTTAGTGGAAGGAAGGCCTGACATGTAATCCATGGAGATGGATTCCCAAGGTCGACTAGGGGTAGGCAACGGGGTATAGAGGTCGTGCTTCTTAATGGTCGGTTTGGCAATGGCACAGGCAGTACATGATCTGATGTACTTCCCAACATCCTGTCGAAGATTCGGCCAATAGAAATAATTTTGCAGTACTGCCACTGTTTTCTCGACCCCAAAATGCCCAGCAGCCCGACTGTAGTGTGCTTCCCAAATCATCTTGGCACGCTCGCTTGAAGGAACACAAAGGTGACCGAGGTGGCATAATAGGGCATCCTGGAGGTGAAAATCTGCAACACGCCGACCCTCCAAGAGTGTCTGGTATGTGTGGCTGAATTCTGGGTCGCTTTTGTAGAGAAGTGGCCAATCAGAAGTCTCGTGCCCACAAGAGTTGAGCACGGTGGTTAACGCCATGATCGGTGGTCGACTGAGGCAATCTGCAACATTATTGGTGCTGCCCTTCTTATACTTGATATTCAAGTGGAACTGTTGCAGGTATGTAGACCACTTCTGATGGCGATCATTCTGCAATTTCCCTTGGGTCTGTATGAACTGCAGGGGTCGGTGGTCTGTGTGGATGACTGTTTCTTTCCCCAAAATGTAATGCTTCCATTGTCGGCAGGCCTGTACAATGGAATACATCTCTTTATCATAAGTGGGGTACTTCCGGACTGTGTCTGAAATTGTTTCACTGTGATATGCCACTGGATGTCCATGTTGAGTAAGGACTGCCCCAATAGCATAGTCAGAGGCATCTGTCTCGACCTCAAATGGTTGTTGTAAATCTGGTAACGCGAGCACTAGTGCCGTGCAGAGGCGATCCTTCAACTCCATGAATGCCTTCTGTTGAGATTCAGACCAAAAGAATTTTGCTTTCGCCCCTCCCTTGGTGACCTGACTCAAGGGCCAAGAAATATGAGAAAACCCCAACACAAACCTGCGGTAGAAGTTGGCAAGACCTAGAAAGCTGCGGAGCTCTGTTAGAGTGGTTGGAGAGGGCCAATCCCGAATGACTTGGATCTTGGCTGGATTGACATGCACCCCCTGTTCATCAATGATGTATCCCAGATACTGAACCTGGGTCATGCCAAAAGTGCATTTCTCCAAATTGGCACATAGCTTGTGTTGCCGCAGTGTTTGGAGAACCTGTCGGATGTGGTGGAGGTGCTCTTCCCAACTCTGGCTGAAGATCAGAATGTCATCCAAGTATACTACTACAAAGGAGTTGGTGAATAGCCACAAGATGTCATCCATTAGCCTCATAAAGGTTGCAGGAGCATTCGTCAATCCGAAAGGCATGACCAACCATTCGAAGAAGCCCTCCTTGGATTTGAAGGCAGTCTTCCACACATCAGAGGGTTCGATTGGTACCTGGTGATATCCTGACTTCAGATCTATCTTGCTGAAATATTTCGCCCCCTTTAGTTGGTCTAGGAGGTCATCAATCCGCGGGATCGGGTACCTATTACGGACAGTGATCTTGTTCAGCACCCGATAGTCAATACAGAGTCTCCACGTCCCATCCTTCTTCTGTACCAACACGATCGGGCTCCCACAGGGCGATGAACTCGGACGGATGTGACCTTTCTGCAGGAGCTCCTGAATCTGCCTCTTGATTTCATCGTTCTCCAGAACGGAGCGCCGATAAATTGGTCCATTGGGTAGCGGCGCACCTGGGGTCAGATCGATGGAGTGCTTGACTTGACAGTGTAGAGGAACCCCTGCCGGGGAGGTGAAGATGTCCTCGTACTCCTCCACAATCTTGTCCATCTGTAGTTGTCGTGCAGAGGGACCCCGTCTGGAGGCCGCGGCCACTGTCTTCTTCTTTCCTTGAGGGCGTATCATCAGGAAAACAAATTTCCTGGTTTTGGAAATGATCTTACTGCATTGTTTTGCAGTAATCAAAGAGATGGCGGCAGGTGGTGCTACCTCTGGTATCCTGAACAACTTGTTTCCCAATGTAATAATAACAGCACGGGGCCTTGATTCATACACAGCATGTCGCTTCCACAAGTATGGTTGTCCTAGTAATACATCACAAACTTCAAGGGGAGCAATGTCACACAATACCTCATCCGTGAAGGGCTTGATGTTGTATGGAAGGCGACACTGCTGGCTCACGCGAAGATCTCGTCCTTGGTGAAGCCACCCAATGGTGTATGGTTGTGGATGTGTTGTGGTCGGTAAGCCCAACCGCTTCACGACCTCTGCCGAAATGAGGTTCTTTTGACTCCCGCTATCAACAATGAACTGTATCGGGGAGCCCTTTACCCACATCTGAGAGTGGAAGAGACGCTCCTCCTCCTCTGGATCTTCGGGTTCATTTTTCTGGACCTTTGCGGTAGCAACAGTGGCGCTGGGATCCGCATCAATGATCTGCTTCCCTTTTTCATACCCCTTATCGGGTTCTGACTCAGAGTCAGAACATGCATCTGATTCTGAAACCTTTAGCTCAGCCACCAGTGACTGCTTGGCCCGACACTCACTTGTGTTGTGAGTGGAGCTCTTATGGAACTCGCGCCATTTTCCAGTGTCCTTTCTCGGCTTCGCGGCGCTGTTCTTTGCTTGCAGCTTCGACTGGTTGTCTTGGGCTGTCCCGCCTTGGCTTTGTCCTTTGTTTGTGGTTTCGGGGCACCTTTCCCCTGCTTTGGATTCGCAGATCCAAAGCCTCGCTTCTTTTGTTTAAACTTCTACTCGACCTTGACGGCATATCGGTATGCTGCGCCGAGCGAGGGGATGTTTAGGAATTGTATTTCTTCCTGGATGTACTTGTGCAGGCAACCACGGTATTTGAGTATCAAATGTTGCTCTGAATCCTTGATACCCAACTTTGTGCGAAGGGTATGGAAAAGATTGGTGAACTCCGGCACGTCTTGGTCCCTTCCCTGCCGCAGCGTGGTCCACTTTATGTATTCATCCTCATAGCTTCCAACAGGGTAGTACTGCTCCTTGACGGCATCCCGGAACGAATCCCAGGTGGGTGCGGCTGAAAATAGTGAGCCAGTACTTTCATCCTTCTGTTCGCAGTAGGTTTCCCACCAGTCCTTGACGTGGGGGGCTGCTTTGAGGAGAGCAAAAACAATCTTTTCCCGACTCAAAAATTCATGAACAGAAAAATAACCCTCTAGCAGATTTAACCATTTATCTACGGCATTTGCGTCTATCTGACCCTCGAATATGGGGATTTCAAAATTAACTTGTACCTTAAAGGGTGTGGCGTTTCCAGAGTAGCTGCTGGAAGCCGATGCGTTGCTTCTGGGTAGCCGCTGGAGGATCTGGGCAAAGCTGTCCATCATCGCGTTCCGTTGTTGCTCGAGGGCTTCTTCGAGCAAGATTTTGATGGGATCTCCTGCCCCCTCGTCTTTCTTCTCGTCCGCCATGGGAGGCCGTCGGGATTTGCGAGGCTGGTCTTGCAAAGGTTCAACCAGTTCAAGCCCTAACTCCTTATATCCCGACCTTGTTGGGGACATGCAAAGAAAAACAGAGAAAAAGCAGACCGCTCTGATACCACTGATCCGGATTTAAACAGGAACGCAACAAATTACAGATATAACCATATACACAAAGATGCAGCGGAAATAATACTTCATTTCATTAATGGAAAATACTAAAATATGCTTACAACCAGAAATGGAAATAAACCAGCTAGGGCGATGGTAGCTTATCTCTGAGAAGAGATGTGATGGCTACATGCCTCTGAACTGTGTTACAATGAGGCTCGAAGGCCTATTTATTGTTGAGAAACAATGAAAAACCCTTAACATTCCAAAACCTAACCCTAGGAGATGAAACGCCAAACTGTGGGCCCTGTTTGCGGTAAATTGGTACATCAACTTCCCAGGGTCGTAACTTTGGCATATGATCTCCGTTTGACGCATACAATAGCTTGTTAGAAAGATCTATCCGAGTACTATCATTGTTGGAACGAGTAACATCGGTCCATTCCATGGACCCATGTTGCCCCCGGATTCCCCAAAAAACGTCGTTTAGGGCCTCAAAACGGCTCCGGAAGTTTAGGACCCGAAAAACTGCTAAAAATAGTAAGTTGTGCTACAATTAAGGAAACTGAAAATGTTGAGAAAGACAATGGTGGGGGTCCAGGTGGACTTGGCAGGTGGCCACCAATATCCCCCTGGATCAAGTCACTTAATGGAATTCAGTGAAAAGCATGTGCACTTTTAATAATGATTAAGCCATAAAAAACCCCCATTTTAACACTCATGGAGACTCAACCCTTCATACTCTTTCATTCTAACTCAATTTACAAGAATAATGTATTTTATTAATGTGCATGAAATTTCATATTTACAAAATCAGGCTCTCTATCCCCAAAACATATAAAAAAATATGCACACAGGCACATCAGTCCCAAAACGTATAAACACATATGTACATGGGCACATTGACCCCAAAAGTAATCCTTGAATCACTCGCCTAATGAATATGTACCATCTCACAAGCTTAAGTTTTGTATTTACATGTTATTTTACAATCCAAGGGTCGAGTTAGGGTGTTATATAGAAGGGGTTTGTAGAAATAACTTGAAATTTGCAGCTGCTTGTTGAGCCCCAAACTTGCATCTTTCCTATACACCTTTCTAGACTTTTTCCATTTACCTGGACCTCCTAAGCTGTCAATATCATTGCATATTAGTTTAAAAGAGCATATAAAGTGGTTTCCTAACTATGTTTTGTGTCTGTTGTTTGAATTATATTTTTGCTCATTCAGCTGCGGAATCTTGTCACTTTCCACAGCCAGTTCAACTTTCCGCAGCCTTTTTGTTAAAGTCTATATTGCAGGTATCTTCAGGCAAATCCAACCACATGGGCAAGTTGGAAATGACGTGGACATGGATCGAGTCCTATTGGCTCAGTCGAATTCATCAGAGGAGGCCATAGTCAACAGAGGTCAAGCGGTGGTCAACAGAAGAGTCTTACGGTAACAGAACTCCATTTTTCACCACGTGAAGACTTGCGTGACCATTCCTAGATCTCTGGGGACATATCAACACCTATGGACTGCTCCGTAAGGCGAATCCAACAACCACCCTCAATAGATTTAATAACCACGGCAGCCATGATGCTAGATTCCTGGACGTCGTTGTTCACGTGTCCTCTGTCAGCGTAGTTCTTAGGAAATTAGTTATGTAAACGTTTGCTATAAATAATGTGTTTCCATATGCATAGTAGTTAGTCTTGGTAATGTAATTTTGCTGTGAAGAAAGCCCACTGTGCCGTGACATTATTCTTTGTTATGACTGCATTTTGAATACATGAGAAGACTCTGTTCATAAGCATAATTCGTGGTTGATAGTTGATTGCCCGAGGTTGTGCAGAGGGCCCCTGTACACACCGAGGTTTTGTTTCATACTGCTGTACATTTCACGCTGTGTTTCTTTACGTTCATGATGCCATAATTATTCACTTGTATATATTGCATTTCTTATGGTATTAACGTGTTATTTCTGTCCATAATTTTACATGCTTTTATACTGATGTTAACTTATCAGTGTCTTTGTTCTAGATTACAGTAGGTAGCCCGAGCATTTGCACATAGTTTTACAATGACTAATGACATGGAATCAATCTTGTCTTTCTGCTTATTTATTTTTCCCAGTTTTTAATTCCAGCAGTGTTTCATTTATTTCAGTTTTGTTCATTTGCTTTATTAGCTAGATTAGATATTAAATTACTCATGTCATTATCAGTTACCTCCGAAAGCCACAGCGAGACTAATGGTGAGGGATTGAAGTATGAGTGTGAGTTTGATATTAGTTTATTTTTCCGCAAGTTAGATATTAAATTTCTCATGTCATTATCAGTTACCTCCGAAAGCCATAGCGAGACTAATGGTGAGGGATTGAAGTATGAGTGTGTAGTTTGATATTAGTTTATTTTTCTGCAAGTTAGGTATTAAATTGCTCATGTCATTATCAGTTACCTCCGAAAGCCATAGTGAGACTAATGGTGAGGGATTGAAGTATGAGTGTGTAATTTGATATTAGTTTATTTTTCTGCAAATTAGATATCAGATTGCTCAAGTTGTTTATGATTACCTCTGAAAGCCATAGCGAGACTAATGGTGAGGGGTCAGAATATGAGTTGAGGTAATTTGATTTTAGCTTTACTTTGCTTGCAATTTTTGGATTTCTTTGAGTTCAGTTTATTTTGTATTTAGACAGCAGCAAGGATAATGGTTTCATGATCAATAGTTCATTGTTTGTTTAATCAGAATAGTGGCACATTTTCATTCTCTTTTAGGAATTAATTTCATCATTGCATGTTTTAAAACCTTTTTGAAAAGTTTGAAGTTTTGGAAATCATTTTAAAGGACACCATTGCCTTGAACATTCATATCCATACTTGTCTTTTAGAATTGCCATCTCACATTAGGGAATCAACGAAGATAAACCCAAAAACAGACTAAAAATCAAAAACGACAAAAAGTAAGAAATAGGTTATCTTGCACATATAGTGCGCCATACTTCAGCAGTTTACAACTCCCGATTGACAATTAATATAGCAATTTAGGACACTCTAAATTGACCAAACACTGCTAATGAAATCAAACTAAGATCAATAGACACAAATTTCTTCTACTCAATTTGTGGAAAGGAAAACATACAATAGAAATACATGCAATAATTCAATCACAATGAACACCCTTTTTTTTACTAGGGAACCCAACTGGGAAAAAACCCCTCCTTTGTTTGCATTATATAAGATGAGAATATATGTTTATTACAATAACTACTTCAATCCTTGAAGCTCAATATGCATTGCAATATTGATCTACTCCTAAGTCTTCTTTGGAAAATATTGAGCTTGCACTTGCTCGCCTGCACTCATGTTCTTGCACTCACTTTGTTTGTATTATATAAGATGAGAATATATATTTGTTACAATGAGAATATAGAACTATTACAATGACTGCTTCAATCCTTGAAGCTTAATTTGCACTACAATACTAATCTCCTCCTAAGTCTGCTTTGGAAAACATTGAGCTTGCACTTGCTCTGCCTGCACTCATCTTCTTGGATTCACGTTCCTACACTCGCTTTCCTGTAATCGCAAACCTACACTCATGATCATGCACTCGTGTTCTCGCACTGGCGATCGTACACTCACGTTCCTGCACTTGTTCACTCCTGCACTCGCACGTTCTTGCACTTGCGATCCTACACTCGTGTTCTTGAACTCACTCATAGTTCCTTGGAATTAGCTCATCTTCTACATACCCACTTTGTGAACTCAATAGTATACAATAATAAATACAATTATGCCTTTTCCTCTACTCGAATAGGCAATTCGAATTTCATGCATGATTGGGTCTATTTTTAGTAAATTGACTAGTTAATTGATAGATAAGTAAGTTAACAATAGTTATAACTACTCAACTAAACTCCTACTAACTCTATTATAGACTAGAGCTCAGATAACTAAGTTTAACTAATAATAGCTCCACTAGATTGCTAGATCTTAGCAATCAACTCATGCACAACTCTACTTCTTTCTCACAAACTCAAATTAACTAATTTAACTAAGAGACAAGGCCATGTCACTCTCGCTAACTACAACTCAAGTCATTTTGCTAATGTGGAAATTTGAATTTCCTCATTTGACTAAGGCCCAAGTCAAATGAAGTATTTCCTTGCAAAAATTTAACACTCCCTCTTAACAAGAAAAGGGTTTTTCACAACCCCTATCCAGCTCTAGTGGAATGTACTGTAACACAACTAACACTCCCTCTCACTGTTGATTTTGATACTGCAACAACTACAACTAAGGAGCATCCAAAATCCTGGATCAACTGTGTCTCCATGCTACAACTGTCTCCCAAGATTTGACTGCATCAACTCACACTGATCCTTCTACTACTAAATATTGTGGGCCCCTATAACAAGGGTAATGATCCATGAGAAGAGCATACTACAAGTATTGCTTCTCTCCTACGGACCCTGCACAAATATTTGCAACTCTGGGATTAAGCCTCTACATCACCCCACCTCACTCCTGGAGGTATAACTGCATGCATGGAAAAATCTACCTCTAACTTTTAGATATTTGTAACTCGAATACCAATTTGTTTTACTTGTCCAGTAGCAACATGATTCACATAATATTTCCCCATACTGAACAACAGATCATATCCATGGTCTTCAAGTACAACTACATAAACTAGATTTTTCTTCAGACCAGGCATATATATTACATCCTTTAGGTGAATATGTGAGTATGTCTCCCTCTTAAAGGTGATAATGTCAATCCCTTTGTTACTATACCTTCCATCATCCCCAAGCTCTATGTGTAATTGTAGGTCCTTCTCCTTGAAGCTGCTAAAGAACTCCTTATTTCCTATCATATGAAATGAAGCACTAGAGTCTAAGTACCACTCACTCCCTCTTATTGTGCTTTCCATTCAAGTGATGAGGGTGAAATCCAACTCGAATTAGTTCTAGCTAGAAGACATTATTCCTGCCCTAAAGAAATTCCTACACCACAAATATGCAATTCGAAATTTCTCTGAGAGTTGATCAAGAACCTGGTTTCTATGCAATTTTCAAAGGCTTTAATACCATGTAGAAATAATTTGAAATTTGCAGCTGCTAATGAAATCAGACTGAGATCAATAAGCACAAATTTTTTATACTCAAACTGTAGAAAGGAGAACATACAATAGAAACACATGCAATCATTCAATCACAATGAACACAATTTTTTTACTAGGGAACCCAACTGGGGAAAAAACCCTACTTTGTTTGCATTATATTAAATGAGAATATAGATATGTTATTATGAATGCTTCAATCCTTAAAGCTTAATTTGCACTGCAATACTGATCTCCTCCTGATTATGCTCTAGAAAATACCGAGCCTACACTTGCTCTGCCTGCACTTGCATTCCTGCATTCATGATCTCACACTCACGATCTTGCACTCACGATCCCGCATTCACGTTCCTGCATTCATGATCTTGTACTTGTGATCCTATGCTCAGGATCCTGCAGTCATGTTCCTGCACTTTTCGCATTCCTGCACTCGATCATTCCTACACTAGCAATTTTGCACTCGCTCTTAGTCCCTTGCACAATTATGAGGAAATTAGCTCATCTTTTACATACCCACTCTGTACACTCAATAGTATAAAATAATAAATACAATTATGCGTTTTCCTCCACTCAACTAGGAAATTCAAATTTCATGCATGACTGGGTCTATTTTTAGTAAATTTACTAGTAAACTGAGATATCAGTGAGCTAACAACCGTTATAACTACTCAATTGAACTCCTATTGACTCTATTTTATAATAGAGCTTAGATAATTGAGTTTAACTAACAATAACTCCACTAGATTGCTAGATCTTAGTGTAGGTTTTAACCCCATACAGAAATTACCTGGATACAAATTCCTAAACACAGAAAATAAAAAATGCGAGAGCATAACACATAAAACACATATACACAGAGATTTTCCCCTGGATCCCAAAAACGGGACTACCAGCTTGATTTTTCATTATATTCCTTTCAATGTTATAATACATATTTATACATGCCAAAGCATCCAATACCATGGACCGAAAACCATCGCGTCCAAAAAAACATGTGCGAAAATCATGCACAAAACCATAGGTGGGTCCGCCCAACCTAACATAGGGTCCAAAACCAAAATTTTCCAGGGCGCTGCCCCGGACCCCATAAAGTGGGGTTATGGGTACACCTCAAACCCCCTGTGCCCCCCCTGCTACACAATCGGCGCAACGAAGGGGGCCTCCGCCCCCCCTCTAACCCCCCGGTTAACTACGTGGGCTAGTCGTGGAAAGAATATACACAACCCAACACTTAGCAATAAACTCATGCACAACTCTGCTTCTTACTCACAGATTTAAATTGATTGATTTAATTGAGAGACAAGGCCATGTCACTCCCGCTAACTGCAACTCAAGTCATCCTGTTAATGTGGAAATTCCAATTTCCTCATTTGACTAAGGCACAAGTCAAATGAAGCCTTTTCTTGCTACAATTTAACAGGGTTTATCTCTCCTCCTCCTCATTTGAATGTTTACTTCTTAAAATAGAAGTTATTGATATAGACTCGACCTTTAAATATTCTTGCTCCTAGTCCTCCTTGAAATTCACATCCTGGCTCAACACACTCTTTTGCTATGTTGGAATGAAATTCTTGTAAGCCTCCAAAGTCTGTTGTGTCCCACAAGCATATAATTTATGTTGGAGGGATCCATCGTAGTTATATTCTCTTCAGGTACATGTATAGACACTAAATAACCAAAGATATGTAAGTGGCTCATCTCTGGGTTCACATCAATGAATGATTCCTCTAGTGCCTTGTCCTCCAAGATCTTGTGAGGGTTGTATTACATGCCTCTTCCCAAAAAAACATGGGCACATCCTGGTCATGAATCATGGCCTTAGAAGCCCCTATGATGGACCAATTTTTCCTCTCCACAACCCCACTCTACTATGGCTTGTATGATACCATCAAATCTCTCTTAATTCCTACCTTCTTGCAAAAATCCTTGAAATCATAACAGATATACTCACCCCCATTTACTGACCTTAACACTTGATATTTTGGGTGAATTCCACATCTCTGATACTAGACTTGTGTAGAATATCATGTCCAATGCTACAAACATCAACACATTCAACACTAAATTTTCCAACTCTTGAGATTTTGGTAGTGTACATGAGGATTCCATCCTCTTTCAGCTCATGGTCATTATATCTTGGTTGTATCCTTACCTTGTTGCATGCTCTCTTTTATTTGCACATAATGTTGATTTGAATTTGCAGCCACCAAAAAATTGTCCTTTAAATCAAATTTATGCATGCTTATGGTTGTAGCATGTATTTCATGCACTTTCCTACTAAATGAATCAATGAATTTATTTGTCTTCCCCTTTGTATTCTTTATATCATAACCATATTCACTCATGAATTTCAATCATCTAATTTTTCTAACATTCAATGTTGGTTGTCTAAGAAAATATTTTAGTTCATTAAGGTTTGTCCTCAACTTAAATTTCTTTCCCATAAAATAATTCCTTCACATTTCTATGGCATGTATTATGGCCATCAACTCACACCCTTATTTTTCAAATATGTGACTAGGTGTGCAATATTTGAAAACATTTCAATGAATCTTATGTACTAACCAACAATTCCCATGAATGATCTAACCACTATAACATTCCTTGGTGTTAGTCATTCTCCAATTACCTCACTCTTTTTTGGGTCCACTACCATGCCTTCCTTTGAAATGATGTGGCCCAAATAATGGACATTTCTTTGATAAAATGAACATTTTCTTAGCTTGACATGCAACTACTACTCCCTTAACACACATAGTACCATTTTCAAGTGTTGTTCATGTTCTTCTTCTAACTTAGAATAGATGAGTTTTCCATTCAAGAAGACAATGACAAACTTATCCAAGTAACTATTGAAAATACTATTAATCAAGCACATAAAGACAACTAATGCATTTCATAACCCAATTGGCACAACTACAAACTCATAATGGCCATGTCTTGTTTTGTTGTCTTGTTGATATCTTCTTACTTAATTCTCACCTGATTGTAACCTAACCTCATGTCAATTTCAAAGAAGATCATGGCTCCTTTTAGTTGAGAAAAAACATCATACATCCTTAGAATAGGATACTTGTTCTTAATTGTCACCTTACCCAACTACCTAAACTCAATACATAACCTTAATGTTCCATATTTTTTCGAGTATTGGGGGACCCGAGGTGACACACTATGTACTCCTTTTTCAAAATTTCTTCAAGCTACATTTACAGTTCCTTTAATTTTGACATGCTCATTCTATATGGATCTTTAGACACTAGGGAAACTCTAGGCACCAAATCAATACAAAAGTCAATGTACCTCTTTGATGGTAATCCTAGTATCTCCCCAAACACATCTTCATAAACTTTTAATATTGGATGGTCTTCAATACTTGTCATTTTATCCTTTGTTTCATATTCCATATGAGATGCATGAATTTGACACCATTTTAAAACTCATTTTCAATTACATGGATGAAATTCCTCTAATGGATATGGGCCTTGGAATCCCTTGAATTTTCCTTTATTGCCCTTCCTTGTCAAGATAAGTGAATGGCTTGTTATAACAATATATGACAAGATGATTCTTTTCCAATCAATCCATACCAATCAAGTAACCATATGAACCTAAAGGTATATTGTTCAAATCTTCCTTTATGCTAACTACATTCATGTCCATTGGACATTCCTTAACCAACTCATTTATCCTTCTTTGTTCTCCAGTAACTAGTTGAACCAACAAAGTTTTCCCATGCTTTCTTCTTTTGAGGTGACATCTCCGAACAAGATTAGGATCTACGTAACTATGGCTAGCTCTAGAATCTATTAAAATATCTATAAGTTGATTATTTATCTTACTTTCTACTTCAATCATATAATATTGATGGCTTGCTTGCTTGTTATCCAAGGTTGCACAAGTCCTTGGCATACTTCTACTAATGTCTTCAAATGTATCAACCTCTTAGAAGTTGTGATTCATGAACAATCCTCATACTTTCTCCTTTGTGAGGGAAACCATGTAGATGTGATCTCCCTCACATCCCCAACACTTGATGAGGATTATTGTCTTGGCCCTTTCCCAAAGGACTCTATCATCTTGGCCTAATTTTGTGTTGGTCATACTTGAGAACTATTTCTCATAAATGTTGGCTTGCCTTTGTTCTACTCATAAAAATGTTTTTCTTTACGTATAACTTCTCCTAGAGTCTTAGATTCATAAAAATGAATTTATCATTGTAAAATGAAGGTATCCCCCTTATAAACCTTTGGATTTTAAACTTTTCATCTTTAATGAATCCCAACATACCTCAACAACTTAAGAAACTTTCCCTCCTACTCATCCATTATCATGCTTCCAAGCTTGAGTTCAAAGAACTCTTGCATCACCTTACAATAATAGTACTATGACAACATTTTCCATTGAAAATACCTTTTGAAATCTCCCCATGACATTATTTCCTCATCAACATGTTTAACTTGCTTGAGTTGGTCCCACCACATTGAAGCTCTTTCTTAAGGATGATATATTGCAATTCTAGCCTCTAAATTTAATGAGTAGTTGTTGAAAATACGTCCTCGTCCCTTACAAACAAGCCTTGACATAATCACATTTCTAAGGATCTCCATCAAATTTAGGAGGCTTAATATTTCTAATCTCTTCTTGTAGATCATCTATTGTAGACCTCCTCCACTAATGTATGGTAGGGGGAAAACTTGGGCTACTTTCATATTCTAAAAATGCATGTGCCCTTCTAGATGAATGCCTTGGTGAATGGTATTTATGTCTACTAGCACTTCAAGAGTTCCTAGTATCATATCACGAGGTTTAAGCTTTGTTGCTTGCCTTGTATAGAAGTCCTTATTAATTTTCCTCTACAATTTTTTAAACTATATAGCAACCAAGTGTTCATTTGATTTTCCTCTTCTTGTGATCTTATCAATATGTCATTATTAGTCCTATAGCTTTGCACTTTCAACTTCAGTCTCTTCAATGTCTCCACTAACTTTATCCATTTCTACTTTTCCTTCTCTATGCCTATTTGATTCTATCTCTACATTACATAAGTGGATATTCAACTATCTAACTTTCTCATGATTATAGGATCTTTGTGCATCTTCCATGTCTCTGATGCTCATTCCGAACATGTTTCTTTTATTCTTGTCTCTTAATTTTGCAAATGTGCATGCAACAAATTTTGTTATTCTTTAGTCAATATCAAATATATCATAACTTTGCGATTTTCTAAAAATTATGCACAATTTTTACTCTTTCAAATCACTAATTTCCTTCTTTTTATTTTCTAGAAATTATTATTATTCGAAACTAGTTTTTGGATAAATAGACAGTTTCTAATTTCCACTAGCCTCACAATGACTAATCCCTTGCTCAAATCCAAGTTATGAGTATAAAGTTATGGCTTTTTGTATTTTGTTAATTTTACCCCTTTTTTCTCGAGAGCAATAGGGCCTTGACACCAACTTTTGTTACCTATGGAGCACAATATGGAAAGAATAAGAAAAACTTGTGTGGTAGACATTAATAATGATGATGATGGAGAGTTCACAACATTTCTTAGGTTTTCAAGATGATGCTCCAATCAAAACCTACAACAATATGGAAATGACAACTTTGCACTTTTCACACTTTTTCCAGACTTGGAGTTTTTAGCCAAACTCGCTATCTCCCGAATTGAGTAGTTCTAGAAAAATTCCATTAAAGAAATGTTATTTAACTTGATGAATAGATAAAATAGTAAACAAGATTTCCATTTTTCTATTTGGGGTCACTTTTCCTCTTAAAAAAATCCTAAAAAACATCAAAAAGTGGTCTAAAATAGTGGATTTTCCCTATTTTGGCATCTCCACTCCAAATTCCTCAATCTATCCAATTCCTTCACTAGGTATTTTCATGTCTTATTTACTAAAACCTTGTAAAAATATCATCAATAACAAGGCTCCTACCACTAAGTATGACCTTGGTCTTTGAAAACATATAATTTGCAATTTTTAGAAAATATGTACATAATTGACCAATGGCCTTCATTAGTACTTCTATAGGCCCTAGCATGGTGGACATGCCCATATAATTTCAAATCAATATAAGTTATTATGTTTGTGTTATGGCCAAAATAAAAATTTGGCTCTAGACCCCTTTTTTCAAACATATGGTAACTTATGCCCATGTGTCATTCTGCTAACATGGCACCTTGGGTCTAGTTGGCACCTTAAGGTGGTCCCATGTCATCACTTTGACCATCCTAGCCCTAATACAACATCTTCTCATCCTCCTCCTCCTCTCTCTCTTTCTCTCTCTAACACACATACACACACACACACACACCTTTCTCTTTATTTCCTTTCATTTTATTTATTTTCTAGGCCCATCAATACCTAGATGCCCACCTAGCACCTTTCTAAGCATGGATGGGATATGGGTTCCACCTTCACTATCACCCATCCACTCAACGTTTTCCCATAGGTTGCGGTAATGGGTGAGTCCCATCCAACGCCCTTTTCCTCAAGGAACATGAATTTTTTGCATGCTTGATGGAATGACATAGACCAAGTATAGATTAATGGCCCATATAAACAATGGGAGTTAAAATTGCAGGGAGCTTAATCTTAATTCCAATTTATTGCCATGCACCACACAGTAGCTTATGATTGATGTTAGATTTTTTTTTTCAAAAACCACTTCCTCATTGAGGTTTAGATACCACCTTTTGGATATTGTTATAATGTCACCCCTTGGGCTTTCTATCATGCACTCTGGTTTTTGGCTTGGCCTTCGTGGCCCTTACCACATGTCCACTCATCCCTTGCCATTTTCCACCATAATAGTACACATCACCTAAAACATGGATTCCACATGGCCTCCACATCGTCCTATACAAAAAATCCCATTTTTTTAAAAACTTTGAAAATTCCCAAATCTTCAAAAAATAAATTTTAAATTTTACCTTCATAGCCATCATGAGATTATATAACTTGCCTTTCCATGGCTAATTTTCACCCCATTATTGTCCAATTGTTTCATTACCCAACTCTGCAACCACTTTTAAGCATAATTCTACATGAATTACCTAGAAAATTGGGGATTTCCCCCAAATTCCTTCATGGTTGGGTCTACAACTTAACGTTTTAGCCAAATCAACATTGTAATTGTCAATTTAACCTTTGGGGACCAAATTTCATTATGATCTCCACCATTTACCAGTGATTTGTTGTCTAAACAATGATTTTGAAAATGAATTCCACACAAATTCACTTAGTAATTAGGGGGTTTACGCAATTTCACCATGTTTGTTTTGCAATTCTTTTATTAAACTAATGTGAACCTTGAAATAAGTCAGACAAAGGAAAAATTGGGAGTTTTTTAACCCCCGGGTCTCGATTTCCTCAAAATTTCCAAGAATTTCCCCCAATTTCTCACATGATTTTTTTGTCAAATAATTGACAAACATCCTCTACAAATTTGTTTGTCATCATTTTTAAATTTGGCCCATGAAAACCCAGTGTTGAACCTATTTCTTCAATACCACATTGTAACACACCCTAGACCCACTTTTGGGCATGTGTCAATACAATTCAACCTCTATGCATACTAAAATTTTAAAATTCTTTTAACTTGGCTTTGTCATACTTTGATACCATAATTAGTTATGCCCAATAGGGCTTTGATACCAACTATAAAATTTTAATTACAATGGTACCAATTTTGTAGCAATATACCCTACATATGTTACACAAATGTAGCCTTAACAAATATGCAGTCCCAAGTATAACAACATATTCATACCAAATAATAACATGCACAACAAAATGTAATTAAGCATGCAAGACATATAATACTAGCATCATATAGAAGCATTTAACACATAATACTTATCTTAAATAAAAGCACCAACTAGTTGAATGCCTCAAACATTTCACCTAGCTATAAACAATATTAGTCTAGCTCTCTCAATAGCAGGTCAACATCAAGTTGGGGCTCTAAATCCAAGAAGGAAAAGGCTACTTAAGCCAACTAGGTCTCACAATTAGCACAAACCATGGCTAGGCCAAGGTTCCAAACTCTATCAATAATTCCAATTTACAACCTCTCATTCCCCATTAGCTTGCACAACCCAAGGAAGTGTACCCTTTCTTTGCACCACTTCCCTCTCAGGGCTCCAACATAGACCAAGTAGAAGTCTCAAAGCTCTATGCTTGTAAGAACCCTATCCATTGTAATAGAGTGTCCAAACACCCTCCACACCTCACACTATGGAACCAATTCCCAAGAATTCTCGTCCCCAAGGGATTTAGTTATTAGGTTTTGTAACATCAGAGGTGTTATAGTCTCAAAACTTTGTGGAGAGGCTAAAACACATGAGCTCTCCATAACCCAGAAATTGTTTCTAGAAATTCCACCTAGAAGTGTCTCAATTAGATTATTAGCCTATTTTAATTATTTCCTAAGTCTAAACTTAGGAAAAGGGTTTAATTAATCATAAGTAATTGAGATATGGTCCGAATCATCTAGAAATTCACACGGATCGATAGGGAATTAATCTGGGCCCTTGTTTAAGTTTTAATCTTGGTCGTTGGAGGTCCAACAAAGGATTATAAGAAGAAGTCGATGAGTAGATGGAGAACACACTTGTGAGAACCATAGAGAGTTGAATTTCGTTGGATAGTTCGATTTTCAAGAGAGCCAGTAGTGTTGGAAGAGTTCGAGCTTCAGTAGGGAAACAAAGACAAAGAGGGGCATAGGTAGTGAGGCCAGAGGAAGTTTTCCAGATTTGATGAAGTACATTGCAAAGAGGTAGAAGAACCATAGTGAGGCTGACATAGGGGTTGCACATAAGCCTTAAAACCACAATTCAATTATGTTAGGGAGAAGCCGAGTTTCAGTTCCAAAGGCCAGAAAGATGTTCCAACGGCCAGGAGAGACGTTTTCCCTGTCAGCAATAGACTAGATGGCTTGAGGAGCAGCTAATTCAACCTCAACCCAAAAGGGGTTGCCCTAGGGTGATGCATGCCTATGCAGAAGTAGTTTGGATGACTCATTTGGAGCTGCAGTCAAAGCCCATATTTTCTTGTGGGGTGAGGAAAATTCCTCACTAGATTTTGCTGGTATTTTCTCTGCAGGATTGCCAGTTTTCGACATCCCGATTGTACTCATAATTTCTCATTGCTGCATAATAATATAAAACCCTCAGCTACTATACTGATTTTCCCAAGTTGGGTTTTTCCGGGGACATTTGTCCAAAAATAACCATGTTAATTTTGATGTGCGTGTGATATAATTTATGTTCTAGCGTTATTTCCTTTTGTAGTTTATTTGTGAAGGTTACAGTGAGATTAATTTGGTATTTTCATAGCAAATAAATTGTTAAATTAATTAACAATTAGAATAATTAATTCCATATGTTGCAATACGATTTCAATGGTGAAACTTTCACATGGTATCAGAGCATGATTCATTAGATGGGAAGCTTGAAATCATAAAAAGGAAAATTTCGCTATTCAGAGGAAGTAGTAGGGCACAATTATCTCGGTGTTGCACAGTACCTAGGCAGGCAGTTTGAATCGCTTGGCAAGGGTTAGATTTTCAGTTGTAGGGTGGCCAAAAATTTAATGTGCCTAGAATAATAATTCCAATAGGCATAGGGAGTAACAACAACTCATATTTTCACTGAGAAGATTCCTTGGTTGGACGCAGAGGATTTTGCAGCAACATAATCAACGTTGAGTGGAAGAGGAAAGAACACACAAGGGAAATTTCTCTCAGAGGGTTTCTAGCCAAGAAATTTGATTTTCCCAGTTGCAGGTGGTAGCAACTAGTAGGATTGCGCATTCTAGGAGGAAGATGGAGTTTCTAGACCAAATTCAAGATGGTCACAACTGGGATTAGAGATCAGGATAGGTTGGAGGGAGCCTCCAACTATGTCAAATGGAAGGCTAGAATTTCCTTCCTTTTGAATGAATATGGCCTGAAGACCTATGCCAAAAACGTGGTAGGAGTACCCTAGGATGCTAATCAACTCAAGGAGTAGAAGAGGGAAATGACAAAGGCGAAGAGGATGATTTTGGATGGAGTTTGAGACCATCTAGTCTCACATGTGGCAGACAAAGGTATGACCAAGAAGATGTGGGATGCTCTTTTTGAGTTATTTCATAGTTCTTTCAAGCATCAGAAGGTGTTTCTCCAGGAGAAGCTGAAGAGCATAAGGATGTAGAAGGGTGAAAACATAGATGGCTTCCTCAACAGGATTCATGAAGTGCAATATCAACCATTAGGGAGGCACTCCAACCCATAGAGCTTGTATGGTTGGCACTGAATAGTGTTTCAGATGATTGGAAAGTGTTTTTCCAAAGCATCTTGGGCATAGACACTTTGCCTAAATGGGACAATATGTGGTCCGATCTACAACCGGAGGAGTTGAGGCGGGCTCTAGTAAAGAGTACCATCAACAACAATAGCAACAAGGGTGTGAAGGGTGAGAAGGAAGAAGAAAATGTGGCTCCAGAATCTAAGGGTACTAGTTAGGGACATAGGGATAATAATAATAATAAGGACTTGTCAGAGGTCAAGTTCTTCAGATGTGGTGAGTCCGACAACTACAAGACGCAATGTCCTCTCAGGAAGAAGGATAAGGCAGAGAAGTGAGACTAGGAAGAAACATCTGCTGAGATTTATAAGTTGTCCTCTAAGCTAGAGGAATATTTTGTGATGTTTGCAGCCATACCTCCAGGAGAGAGGTGGAGCGATTTGGAGTTGTAGTCCTAGAGAGTTGCAAACTTGGGCAGGGTCCATTGAGGAGTCCACCTCATGGATCATTACCTTGCTACGAGGGCCCACAATATTCAGAAGAAGGATGGATCAATGTTAGTTGATGCAATCGGATTCCAGGGTGACAGTGGAATGCTAGTAGCAGTCAGGTGTTGAAGAGTGTAGTGCAATGTTGGCCACAGTGCAGTGTTGGCCGCAGTGCAGTGTTGGCACAGTGAAGAGTCAACGACAATGCATATTCTTCAGTGGATAGTGCATTAGCTAGTAGCATTCAGGACTCGAGAGACATATGTATCATACTGAACATAATTGATTCAGTATATTAGATGCTTCTCAGTTGTAGTAATTGCAGTTGCGGCAACAACAGATGAGAGAGAGTTGTAGTGTAGATGCGGGGCTGGGAGCAGTACAATAATTTCAGCAACAACACATATGTAGCATCAGAGTTGTGTAGTGGTTGGTGGGAAGTGGCCAGACATCAACAACATAACAGAGGGTGGTACAGAAATAAGGTGTTGTGGTTGTATGTTCAGCACTAGAGAGAACACCTTCCTCTCTAAGAGGGAGTGTTAGTTTGTGTAGCATTGATGGTGTTCTAGTCTCGAAACTTTGTGGAGAGGCTAAAGCACATGAGCTCTCCATAACCCAAAAATCGTTTCTGGCAATTCCACCTAGAAGTGTCTCAATTAGATTATTAGCCTATTTTTAATTATTTCCCAAGTCTAAACTTAGGAAAAGGGGTTAATTAATCAAAAGTAATTGAGATAAGGTGTGAATCATCTAGAAATTCACACAAATTGATAGGGAATTAATCTAGGCCCTTGATTGAGTTTTAATTTTGGTTGTTGGAGGTCCAACAGAGGATTATAAGAAGTCGATGGGTAAATGGAGAACACACTTGTGAGAACCACAAAGACTTTGATTTCCTTGGAGATTTTGATTTTCTAGAGAGTCAACAATGCTAGAAGAGTTCAAACTTCAGTAGGGAAGCATAGGCAGAGAGGGGACGAGATAGTGGGGTCATAAGAAGTTTTCCAGATCCATTGAAGTACATTGCAAAGAGGTAGAAGAACCACAATGAGGCTGATGCATGGGCCACACAAAAACCTCAAGAGGGCAATTCAATTATGCTAGGGAGAAGTCGAGTTTCAGTTCCATAGGCCAGAAATACGTTGCAGAGGCCAGGAGAGATGTTTTCTCAGTCAACAGTAGACTAGATGGCTTGGGGAGCAACTGATTCAGGTTGAGCGCAAAAGGTATTGCGCTAGGGTAACAAAGACCTATGCTTAAGCAGTTTGGACGACCCACTTGGAGTTGTAGTCAAAGCCAAGATTTGCTTGTGGGGTGAGGAAAATTCCTCACTAGATTTTTGCAAGTATTTTCTCTGCAAGATTGCCAATTTTCGACATCCAGATTGTATAAATAATTTCTCACTGCTGCATAATAATATAAAACTCTCAGTTGCTGCACCTATTTTCCCAAGTTGGGTTTTTTCTAGGGACATTTGTCAAAAAATGTCTCTGTTAATTTTGATGTGTATGTGCTAGCATTTCTCTGTTTCTAGCGCTATTTTATTCAAAAACTTATTTGTGAAGATTGCAATGAGATTAATTTGGTATTTTTCGTAGCAGATAAATTGTGAAATTAATTAACAATTAGAGGAATTAATTCCAGTTGTTGCAATATAATTTCATTGGTGAAATTTTCACATTAGCCTTCCCTCGGAAATCCAAGGGGAATTGTACATTATCTAGGATTCATATGGTTTCATAAGGTAACATGGTTACACTGGCTCCTTAACACACACCTTAGCATCCCAGAGCAAAGAGTGGGCAAGTCACAATGGTGGATAATGATTAAGAATGGTGGCTTTCTCACTAAGCTTAAACTTTATAAATGCATTCCTTGTTTTCCACAAGTGGCACATAAAGAATTACTTCCCCCAACACTTGGGAATTCATCCCAATAGTTAAGAACTTAAGATAAATCTCATTATAATAATAAGTTAGGACTTTCTTAATAAAATATATATTTCTTAACTTAAGCCTCTTTCCTTAGCCCTCAACCCCTTTTCCCTCTCGCAGAGTCCTAGCTCCACACTCTCTTGTCTAATTTGGTCTGCAACAATTATGTATTTGTATTAATATATGAGTGTGATTACAATTTACACAGTGAGGCTTGTCAATCTTTATGCATAAAGGCTCTCCATCCTAGTATCACATAGGCACTATGGCCCAAAAACCATATTGGCTCACCATCTGTTGACGGTCCTGGATCCGCAACATTCAAGGGATCTCCCTGGTAGGAAGTCCCAACTAGACCTCACACCATTTGGTGTAGGAGTCTCATATAGTATGATGGCTCGATTGCCATTATCTTAAAGATATGCCTTAGTTCTTGCATGTCAACACATGAGGGTTATATACTTGGTCTTCAAAAAGTGAGGTATGTGTGCCCAGTGAGTGCATAGTGTAACTTGTGTCTAAGTTCCTTCACGACAAATGGGGAGGGTGAAGGTGCGTCTTTGGTCGAGAGGGAGTAGTCCCAACTCATGTAGAGGCACACACAACAAAATAGGATCTACGCAGCCTCCGGCGGAGTAGTCCACACGGATGCAACAGTCACAAACACTAAGCTAAATGAATAACACGTACGACACCCAGCGGAGTAGACCACACGAGTGTGACGGTCATTATAACAAATTTACAAGAATGAATTTGTCTAGTGTCTGGGGGAGTAGTACACACAAACGAGATAACAATAGAAACCATTACAACACATCTTCAACAATATATGCACTAAAATAACCAAAGTATTTCAACTATCCTAGTACAAGTTAAGCAAACATGCATTACAAGCATTTAAAGAATAGTCTTACAAACGAATACAATGCATGCATGAAAACGTGCTGGACTATGACAGGCCTCTGAATTAAGCAAATTTCCAAGACACATTCATACAACATACATCACTATCCCTAGTAGTGGAGCGTTGGAGCCACTGCTCGATCCTCAAAGAAAAGATTACAGACTCTCAAGGCTATATGGGTGGAGCCAAGGTGGAAAATCCTTTTCATGTACAATGAGGAGGTATATATAGCCAAGGGTGAACTAAACTTCATGACTCTTCAACTTCCCTCATGATTGTTCGAGTTACATGACTCTTCAATTTACATGACACTTCAACTTCATTCGCGGGGCTCTTGGACTTCCACATTACATTACATTGATTACAATAAGTATGGCCCATAGTAGTGATGTGGACGAGACGACTCATGACACAACTCGACATGACACTACTAACATGTACATGCTAACTGTGGTGTCTGTGTCGAGCTATATGTTGTTGAGTTATTAGTATGCTCTTGGTGTATCATATCTTCACCTTCGCATGACAAAGTGTGCGGGATCTTTGATGGTCTTGGTGTTCACTTGATGGTGCATGTGTATGTGTCCCCTTCACTTGTTGCTTGGTATGCTTCATGTGTTCATTCAATCGCGAGAAAGTCTTCTAGAATGTGCTACTTCTTCATCATGTTCATCGTCGCGCCATGTTCGATTCATGTACCTATTTCTACAATCGCTCATGACGAGATGACATCAAATCCAGAAATATCCTAGTCTACCATGATGCATTGTTTTCCGTGATCGATCCAGGTGACCAGGAGGGAGGACAAGGTACTGAGACTATGCAGACCATAGTTCAGGCCGGGATGCGAGATTGCGGAGTGTGGTCTGTACTCTTAGGAAAAACTGTTTTGTTGTCACTAGGAGGCAAAATTGTGCAATGAGGGGCACCATAGATACCTGCATGTCGGGACACTGAGAGAGATTACTGCGTAGATTCTAGAGGGAGATCCTGACATGGCAGTCGGGAGATCGACAAGAAAAACTGCGCAACTTTCTAGAGCAAGGCCAGGCAAATCTGCGGAGGACTGTTGACCAAATCTGCATCGTTTTCCAGGGCAAGATAGGACAGAGCTATCGAGAGAATGGAAGACATAATTGTGCAGTTTTCCGGAGCAAGGTGAGGCAAAGCTTCTGGTGGAATGGCAGGAAAATCTATGCAGTTTCCAAGGACAGTGCGGAGCGGGGCAATGGGGAATTGTTGGTCAAGACTCCTCAATTTCGAGAGGCAGTGAAAAGAAAGCCATCTGGGGAACAACAGGTCATGACTGTGCAATTTCCAGAGTCAATGTAGAGTGGGTACTTGACAGACATGACTGCACAAATTTTGTAGGCAGTGCAAGGCAGGCAGTTCGGGGAGCAACTAAGCATGTCTGCACAGTTTTAGGGAATAGTGCAGCCTGTGGTCTCAATGCAGTGCAGATTTCCGACAGACCAGAGGGAGGCTTGATTACTAATGATGTAGGAAGCGTAGCTTGGATTAGGTTGGGAGACAACTTCAGCATAATTCTGGATAGCACTAAGGTTACTGAGGGGCTGAGACTACACAATACAACTCAGTCAACATCCAATTGAAGTATTTCCCGGTCGACAGATATTTTGGGAAAAATGGATAAGTGTGGGAGAAAGTGAACTCGTTCATACATGACCTTGTGAACACACACTTAGCATGACTCGATGACAAGACACCCCAAACCAACAAACCAAACATGGAAAAGCATGACCCTCTACGAGACTTTCTAATGGTGAAAGCAACAAGTGCGACACGGTCGTCCGAAGGTCCATCCCAAGTGTCGCTTGTTTGACCAACTGTTGTCTTTGGCATGTTGATTGATATGTCATGTTTGTGACCTTTTTCTGGTGATATCAAAGGTTTGTCTTTATAAGCGCCTATGTTATGGACGCTATTTGTTTTATTTCCGAATTTCCTATTATGGGATGGAAGTGGACAGTACAAAATCCACTTCCCATTCAGATTTATCACAAAGTCATGTGGGAATCAAGTTTTGTGCCACATTTCTTCAAAATTTGTCACAGATTTATACTCCCAATCCATAAAAAGATCTACAATAGAGATGCCCCAAGGTTTTCCCAAGAAGCTGAGGTGGATATTCTCTCCGTGGCAAGGTGGTTTGGGGAAGAATTGTTCAAGTATATCAGAGTGTTTGGCAGCATTGCTTCACCCCATGTGCTACCTCTTTATGTCCCAGACAAACTGATAGCTAAGGTGATAGCCTATCAGACCTGCGGTGTGGGGGGAATGAGCAAGGTACTGAAATATTCCAAGAAGGCCATTTGGCCCCAATTTCCTGTAATATGTGGAGCATTTGCATTGCATGACTTAGGTCATGCTTTCAAAGAAGTTAATAATGTATTATCTTTACAACTGCCAAAGTTCCCAGGAAGGCAATATGATCCCTTTGGTGTTGTAAGTGATTTTACTACAATGGTTAAAATAAAAGTATTTTCCCATGAAGAAGATCTCTTTGATGATATTTTCCTGCAGAAGAACACCTTCAAAGAGGTTCAGCATACAACACAAATTCTTTTTGACCAAGAAACTCTCCAAAATTTTGACAATTACAGAAAACAGAGGTTATCTAAGGTCCCATTGGACCAATTACTCATCGAACCAATAAGAGAACCTACTCCCAGCATTAGCATAAGTGAGGATTCAAAAGAGAAGTCCAAAAGAAGTTCTGAAAGAGAATCAGTTGAAAATTCTGGAGATTAATCGAAGAGTGAACACAGTAAAAGCGAGGAGTGAATAAAAGACACAACTCAATCTACATCAAGGTCTGATCAGCAGGCTTTGTCTACAAAGCAAGCTGAAGTTCCCACTCCTCTTACAAAGCAAACAAAGCCACACATAATTGATCTAGAAGGGGAATGGGAAATTTTTAATAAGATACTAAACATAGAAGAACAGAGCGCAGAGCCACCAACAAATCCAAAGGAGATGACCACGGAGATGGTAATAGAAAGGGCTGTCAACACTTAGGAAGCGGAGCACATTCCTATTGATCCCTCATCTGAGATTGTATTAAAAATAGAGGAAATTCCTCCTCTAGATGTGTTTTATAGCCCTCAACATAAAGTTATCGTCAGAAGGCAAAGAAAGAAAATAAAGTTGGATTCTGTGCTCGCTCCCGAGGATGAACCTCTAGATGTTCTTTGGAAAGACCCCTCTACAGACCCATTGGCAAATCTCACTAGGCTCTCACAGGTAGCAGGTGCTTACGCTTCAGCAACTATTGATAAGGCAGCAAAGGTTCAATTATTACTTAAAGAAAAAGAAGATAGGATTTTGTTTTTGGAACAGCAGTTACAGCAAGTCAACATCAATCAACAAGCGGAAACACAGTTGGCAAAACTTCAACAAGACTTCCAACAAATGCAATTGGCACATCAAAGTAGTTTGGCTAGTAAAGAAGAGTAGTTACAGGGTATAATAGAACTGCATAAAGATGATCCCAAAATTGGGGAGTTTATCATAGAGGCACTTGCTCTCAATTCCCAGCTCTTGCAACAGAAAGAACTACTATGCCAGAATATTTCGCAATGGAATTCCCATTGTGAAATGAGCGATAATATTACAAATCAAGTCGTAGAATTACGACTTGAATATGATTCAATTTTTAAGAAGGTCTCAAACTTCTTGAACTGGCAGAAATCCAAAGAAGGGAAAAGAGCAGACATGCCCAAAATTGATGAAACGCACAAGGAAATTTTATTCGCAAAATGGGATTCTCGGCTAAAGGAAGCAGAATAGGCAATGGAAGATGTAGTGGCAGCAGCGAACAGTGTCATTGAATGCATAAATGAAAATCTACACAAGGCTAATTTGGTAGCAGAGACCACCCCTGGCTTCCTTCCAAAAGCACAACAGCTTCAAACAGTGTGGAAACAAGCGGCAGAGGAAAGGGCAGAGGCGATTAAACAAGTAAACAAATTGAGCTAGGAAACATACTGGCAGTACCTGGTAAAACCACATAGCCAATGGATGACCCTGAAGTGCCTGATGACTTCTGCCGAGAAGATAGTTCCAGCTCTCACCAATACCGTGTTTGCAAGACAGTTGAAAGCTGAAGTCGGCCAACCGACACTCTTAAAACCGATGCTAGATATTTGTGATCTAAAGAATCAGATGAAAAACTAATCATAGATATAGTTTATTTTTGCTTAAAATGAGGCAGGTCATTTAAACCTCCTCATCTATTTTTGTAATATTTATTTTTATATTTCATAGAGTAGTATTTAAACCCCTCTCATGCATTTAGAGAGGGGTCCATAGTTTTATCAAAAACATTCTTCAGAACATGCATCTTACCCCCCACTGAGGAGGTTTTGATAAAATCAATGGAATGAAATTTATTTTCTATATGAGTTTAATATCTGCTACTGAAATTGCACTTTTGTACTCTTAGTGGACGTTAAGTGATTTGAAGATAGATCAATATTGTTGCAGCTCATGATTAGGACGTATTACAAATGGTGTTTTTATCTCCTAATACTTTTTACTTATGTGTCAAGCAATAAATCATTTTCAGTCATTTATATATGAAAGTTTGAATGTTTAAGTTATCATTATTGCACTTTTGTATGGCGATGATTTATTCTCTATGCTGAATATGTGAATGACTCTTATGCGATATATTTCTCATATTGTTTCAGCTAACTTCTTATACAAAACAATAATTTTTAATTGGATTCTTTTCTTATAGTTATTGAATGATCTATATTATCAATCGCTTTTAGAAATTATTTTAGATCGCATAAGTAAACATTGCTCCCGAGATAGTTTAAAGTTAGATGTTTTCTTTGATTATGATAGATTGCATATGATAGTTAGAAGATAGAATAGATTTAGAACAAGTATTCACCCCATAAAACCCCAAAAATAAAAACATCATATCATTAGTACAAATATCATAAATAGAATGGGAAACTGATCCCATCATCCCCAGTTGGAGCCATTATTCCAAACGGAACAGGAGTTGTCTTAAGGTCCGGACTGGGTGGTTATCCCCCTTGTTGGAGTCCCGATTTTTCGGGCCTTCAACATATTTGGCGCTAGAAGGAGGGCATGGCTATGAATGGCAAGTAAATCTACATATTCACGCCATTCTAAGAGTAAAACTCCCTCACCATCACCCTCAACTTCTCGTTCACATCAAAAATCTTCCATCTCTGAACCAAAAGTTGAAAAGAAAAATACAGAGCACATTACTGAAATCCCAAACAAGCTAGATCATTATTCTTCAGATCCACCTGAGTTGTAAACTTTAATTCATAAGTTACAGGGGATTTCTATATCTCAAGAAGATTCTGAGTTATCCCAAGGTAGTGTCACTTCTCATCTGACCCCATCTCAACGACTGACTAGAGCACAAAGCGAAAAGTTAGGAATCCCACCAGTTGAGTTTCCTTTACCGAGTCGTAAGAAAGCTAGGAAAACACCAATAGAATCTCAGAGTGAGGTTCTATCATCATTTTCATCTACCATCCCATCCATATCATCACAAGGTCATTCATCCATCCCTCAACTCCAAATCATGGTTCACACAGGTACAGGAGCAACATCCTCCTCTACCCAATCACCTTCAACTACTGCCACACCTCCTCCTACTCATACCCCAACAATGGCAGGAAATCTGCCACCAAGGCCATGGGCCAATCCAGGAGCTGTAAGAATGCCTGCACCTTTATCACAATTACCAGCTCATCCTGAGAAATGGTTGCCCAAATTCAATCCTGATAATGGCCAACTAGCTGAGGAACACATAAATAATTTCATGCTATCCATTAATTTGAATGGAGTAACAGAAGAGGACGCAGTTGTAAGATTATTCCCTTATACATTACAAGGAGTAGCAGGATCCTGGTATTTTTCTTTACCAGTAGGCTCCATTAATAACTGGGATACATTTCAAGAACAGTTTTTAACAAAATTTGGAGATGATAGGTCAACAACAACTTTAATAAACAACCTCTCCAATTTAAAAGCCGAACCAAAGGAACCAATTAAGGATTTCAACTCTCGCTTCAATAAATTGTTAAACAAAATACCAACAACGTCTAAGCCTAGCGATGAAGTCCAAAATGAGTGGTATATTTCTGCTTTACCGTCAAATTCAGCTATCTTTGTAGATAGAGCTGCTAAGCCAACACTAGCAGAAAACATGAAGGAAGCAATAGTTGTAGAAAAACGTATCCTAGCCATCGAGAAGAAAAACACTGTAGAAGAAAGAAAATCTTAAAAAGTGTCTTTTAGAGATGATCCTAAGAAAAAACAACCGAAGGACCCATTCGACCTGGAACGGTTACAGAAAGCTTGAAGACCATGTCAAACGAAATGGTTGATATAAAGAAACAAGTAGCGGAAACCTCTTAGAAGAAACCTTTTAAACCATTTAGAAGAAATCCTTCAACTGACCCTAAACCTCCAAATGCTATAACAAACACAGAATCAGAAGGGGAAGAGGAAGAAGTTTCAAATGAGGAACAAACCGATGATGATGAAGTCGTAGAACTACAGGGAATGTGGGACTTCATTCTTCCAGATGAGGAAGATCAGGATGCATTACCTGTTGCTACCAGAAGTAGAAATCAACTTGATCCTCCACAATCCAGTGCTAAACAGAAAAACCCAAGTCCGACTTCCAAGGATAAAATCATAGGGAAGAAATCCTCACCAAAGTCTACTCAGACAAACCCAGTCCAATCTGATTCCACACCTTCATCCAAAACGCTTATCATTTCAGATGAAATGGAATATAACATTGTTGAAGATATGAAGAAAACTAGAGCAAATATTACTCTTCATGAGCTTAGCAAGTTAAAGCATCAACAAAAATTACTCTGAACGCAGTACTTATTACGCCTCTACTTGCCGCTGTAATTTCACAAGCTACCAATGAAATGGGGAGACCTCCGACTGGAATTTCAAATAAAGTCGATCCAAATGACATTGCTTTGATTGGGGGAAGGTCAAAATCCCATACTCCGCCATTTCTCCTTACCTTTGAAGTTTTCAATAAAAATTTGCATAACTGTCTAGTGGATTCCAGTGCCTCATCTAACATTTTACCTAAAACAGTTTGCTCAAAGTTAAATGTCCAACCTCAGAAATCTGCAGTACGAATAGTACAGCTGGATCGGTCTCAAGTAGAGGTCATTGGTGAACTTAATCAAGTAACCATAAGGCTTTCATCAAACCCGAAGGTATGTCAAGTCATTGATATACTTGTCGCAGACATCCCTGAATTTTATGGACTAATCCTTAGCAGGGATTGGTTAGAAAAGCTTCATGGTTACTTTGCGACCAACTGGTCTCATATGTGGCTCCCCTACAATGAAAAACCTAATCAGATCAAGAAAGACATCAAAAGTATATAGTGACAGAGTTAGAAGGAGAAAACGAGTCTATAGCATATAGCAACAACATAATTGGAAACTATACTGTTGATTCTTTCTTAGGGAATTTCAACGCTCATACTTCACTTTTTTTTGGAAAACTCCGTTTTATCTCAAATAGAAAATTCTCTCAAACGGACACTTCTAGATGCATAAATTTTGTAGATAAACATGTAAATAAAACTTTGTTTTGGAAATTATTTTTTGACGATTCTAAATCTAATGATGGAGCAGGAGTAGGTTGTATATTAGTTAGTCCAAAAGGAAAAAACCATGTTAACATGTAGACTTGAGTTCGATTGCACGAACAATATTGCTAAATATGAAGCATTAGTTCAAGGATTATATAAAGCAATCGGGCTTAATATCAAATACTTGCAAGTATTTGGAGACTCTGAGATTGTTATTAAACAGGTAAGAAATACTATACATTGTCTGTCGAGACACTTGAAGCACTATCAATCGTTAGTACAAGACCTGACCTCACACTTTATAGCATTTAATATTTCATCCATTCCAAGACTCCAAAATGCTAGTGTTGATCTCCTTGCTAATGTAGCTTCCAAGCTTATTCCATCAGAGGATTATATCCCAGACAGATTCTCGATTGAATTAATATTTAGACCCTCTATTCCTGATAACATTACCAATTGGAGGGTTTTCAACAATGACCCTGATATTGTGAGTTTTCTGACTTCAGAAGGCTCTTACAATAATTAGATAATTGATGAAGACCAACATGACAAACAACTGGAACAAGAAAATAGCAATAATGCTATACCAAAATACGTAGTCAAGTTAGAGGACCTATATGACTTAAAGGACATATTTAAACGGTCCACCAATTCAAAACTTCAGAGTTCAACTCTGAGATATGAATTAGTGAATCTGGGGATAGACATAAGACCACAGAACATCAACCTAGGTCTTGGCCTAACATCCGAGGAAAAATTAGCTTTCATTCGATTATTGAAAAAATACAAGAGTGTCTTTGCCAGGAATTACGATGATCTTAAAACCTACGGCACTTCGATTATACATCATACAATTTCAATGATCTTTGATGAAAATCCTGTTCAACAGAAATTGAGGAAAATACATCCTAATTTGGAAATCTAGATTAAATCTGAGTTGAACAAATTATTAAAAGCCAAGATTATTTTTCCTGTTAGGCATTCCTGATGGGTCTCCAATCTCGTCCCAGTCAGAAAGAAAAATGGAGATATTCGGATTTGTATTGACTTTCGAAATCTCAATAAAGCTTTCCAAAAGGATAATTTTCCACTACCCCCTATGGAGCAAATATTAAAATCAAACACAGGGTCCAAATTAATGTCCTTTTTAGATGGTTTTTCGGGGTATAATCAAATCTTGGTCCACCTGGATGATCAATTGAAAACTACATTTAGAAAAAAAAAATGGGGCACTTACATGTATCAAAAGATGCCATTTGGGCTGATCAATGTCGGTGCCACTTTTCAAAGGGCCATGGACATTGCGTTCAAAGGATTAGTGAACAAGTCAATGGTGATTTACTTAGATTACATAATAGTATATTCTAAAAAGCGCAGTAATCATCTCAGAGACTTAAAACAGATCTTTCAACGTTGTCAAAAATATGGAATCTCACTTAATCCCAAAAAATCTTTTTTTGCATTAAGTGAAGGAAAACTTCTTGGATTCATAGTGTCCAAATCCGGAATCCATATTGACCCAGATAGGATTAAGGAAATTTATGAGATATCTTTACCCCATAACAAAAATGAAATGCAGTATTTACTTGGTCAGATCAATTTTGTTAAGAGATTTGTCCCTGACTTCTCAAGAATCATGTCACCTCTCCAAGCCATGATAAAGAAAAACTCTCTCTTCAAATGGGGTCATGCAGAACATGAAGCGTTTAGCTTGATAAAACAAGCAATTATAAATGCTCCATCTCTAGCAACTCCAAACTTTTCCGATCCTTTCACTCTATATACATTCGCCTCTGAGAAATCGTATGCTGCCATACTCACACAAGCAAATCAAGATAAAGCCGAAGCCCCAATTGCCTTCTTCAGTTAAAACTTGCAAGGAGCTGAATTAAATTACTCCGATGTCGAGAAGCAGGCTTATGTTGTTTTCAAAGCAATCAAACATTTCAGACCCTTCCTTCTCAAAACTCACACCAAAATAATAGTGCCATTTCCAGCTATAAGAAATATTTTGGTACAAAAAGATGTGGGCGAAAAGAGGGCAAATTGGGTCATAGCCCTACAAGAATATGATGTTGAAATTAAACCAGCAAATATTGTAAAAGGTCAAGGTTTTTGCAAGATGTTGGCAGGAGCATCGCACATATCAAAAACGCAGTCTCCAGACAATGAAGTACAAGTGTATGAGGTAAGCCTAAACGACTCTGAATCAAGGTATGCTGATATCATGTTCTACTTAAAAAATGGATATGCTCCTCCACATTTGAATCACACATAGAAAAGAGCCCTAAGGCTAAAATCTAAACAATATAGAATCGTTGATGATATACTGTTTAGAATGAATTATGATTATGTTCTCCTTAGATGCCTCGAGAAGTTTGAAGCAGAAAAAGTATTGCAGGAACTCCACAATGGACCAGCAGGTGGACACTATGCAGGAGATACAACAACACACCAAATATTGCGCGCTGGTTACTATTGGCCAACTTTACTTAATGATGCACATAGCTATGTAAGAGGATGTCAAATTGTTGTTGGAAGATAGAGGAAACCGTCGTTGCCATTACAGCCGGTCAACATCGATCAACCATTTGAACAATGTGGGGATTAGATATAATAGGTGAGATCATTCCTCATTCTTCTAAACAGCATAAATACATCCTTACAGCTACCGACTACTTTACTAAATGGGTAGAAGCAGTTCCACTCAAGATAGCCAACTCTGAGAGTATCATCGAATTTGCTAAACACACATGGCAACAAGATAATATGAAAGATAAAACATGAGAGTACATTTTTTTTATTAACAAAACATATACATTTATAGTACATGGTTTGACCATTGGGTTCCACATCTCAAGGTCTCTTGGACTTCCTTAGTCTATTCCACTTCCACACTAACACATAGAGGATTAGGTGTCCAACATTCCCCCCTTAATCCGAAGGGTTATGTATGAGTCCAAGAAGAGAGCTATAATACAAAACGTGCAAAAATGCATGGCAGCACTAGGCTGAATGTGCTCTCTAAAATGTTGGTATAAAAGGTGGTGGTTTAAGGATGACCACCAACACTGGAATGCTTAGTGCAGTTCCCGAAACTCTTCCAATTCTGGCATGAAGCTCAAGTCTTCTGTTAGAGGAAGTGTTCCTGATGTTTTGAAGAGGGAAACCTTCACCATGAAAGGGAGGTCTCACCCCGCATAAAAGGGAGAACTTCAACTTGAAAAGGGAAGTCTCAACCTGTGATGGTTTAAGGATGACCAACAACTCTGGAATGCTTAATGCAATTCCTGGAACTCTTCCAAGTCTGGAAAGAAGATGAAGTCTTCTGCTAAATGAAGTGTCCTCAATTTCGTTCTTGGAATTCTTCCGAAACTGGCAAGAAGCTGAAGTCTTCTGCTAGAGGAAGTGTCCCAGATTATTTGAAGAGGCATTACCAAATGAAGGCATGCTCAAGGGCATCTTTGTCTCTGGCTACAACTCTGAAACTGGTGTGGCAGGTTGTGGCTCAGGCTCGCTTGATGTGGCTTTGAAGCTTGTAGATGACCATCATTTCCCCCCCTGTCAGATACAAGGTGAGATGATGGAGAAAAATCAACTGCAAGACTATTCAATACTCTAGAACAAGTTCT
Source organism: Pinus tabuliformis (assembly GCA_031772625.1). Classification (NCBI taxonomy): domain Eukaryota; kingdom Viridiplantae; phylum Streptophyta; class Pinopsida; order Pinales; family Pinaceae; genus Pinus; species Pinus tabuliformis. The sequence goes on along the minus strand of CM062805.1, from coordinate 1,038,878,536 downwards.
GACATGTGACTGAAATATCTTCTTGGTTGTTGATGCCCATTGCCAAGAAGCGATCCATCCAAGATGAATCTTTGTTCTTGTAGGAGGTTTGTTTCTGAAGCATCTGTTTGAAGAATGACTGGTTTTATGACAATGCTTACATGGATGAAGATCAAAACAGTGATCTTTCAGATGGCCAACTCGGTCACAGTGTTGGCATTTCACAATCTGTTGTGGCTGCTGTGGAAGAGGGGCAAAATCTGGAATAGCTGGAGGTGAACTGTCATGAAGAGTAGGTGAAGATGAACCGTCCTGAAGAAATCCAGCACTTTGAAATTGGATTGGTTTGGAGTAGTCTGGAATATGAAAGGACAAGTCCTTGTCATATCCAAGACCAGTTCTGTGCTTGTTGTGGACAAGTTGTTCCTAAGGTCTGATGATGGGCTTGGGAAGTGCAGACTGAACTTCTGCATCTGCATGTACAACTACTGCTTTATTGGGCACTAGATATGAATGAACTCCAATAATATTGACTTGTTATTTATGGGAGTCGGTTTCATTGTTCTGAACAGAAATAGGTTCAGAATGACTCCTCTGTTTTAATTCTTCTTGTTGTAGCTGAGATTCGAGCTGCAAAAAATCAATTTTCTCTTGTGCATTTTGTAGACAGACCTGAATGTTTGTGAGAGAAACTTTGCTGACTTTTAATGTATCATGAGTAGTAGACAATATCAGAGTTTTGAGGAACTCTAATACTTCATTGATTCTGGCCATTTTTTTTTCAATGTCAGAATTACACCTTAAAAACTAATCACAACTACTACTCAATGCATAAAAGTAATACTCACTCACAGTACACAACAATATCCTTTATAGATGTGCAACAAATGATTAGTATGCAACTAGCAAGCACCAATTACAATCCATTACATAAAAATAAGAGTTTACTCATGACCAGCACTATGTTCTTACAATACAACTGACTAAACTTTCCTCCACAAAAGACTACTTTTAATTGTCAAAACAATCATTGCCTTTATACAACCCACCAAACTCTTATGCAGCAGTCGAAGTAACAAGGAATCAATGCATATATATGTCGATTGTGTTTGTATCCCTTCGACCTCCAAATCTACAAGTTACTTGTATTTCGCATGACACACAAGCACCACAAAATTATGTTAATTGAAAATACTGCAAGTATACAAACTTTAAGCCTTCTGTAATGTCTTGAAGCATACCAATAAGCAGCTTAAGTATTCATTCAACACTGAACACAAAAAACTATAATGAGTTTTAAATACAATGCCACAACTAGGGCAGCAGCAACTGCAAACTTGCTTGGATCCTTCAAATACTCCTTCACTTTCTCGGCCAGTGGAAAAGAATAGTCAAGTTCAATAGCAACTGCTAATACATTCTCGTAACCATTGATGATATCATGTGGAATAGCTGCAATTGTGGGATAACAGATCGCCAGAGAAAGAGCTGTACATAATCTCATAAACTGCAAAGTTGAAAGCACATAAGAAGCGCCTTACATTTGCTAATTTTGAAATGGCAGATGATGAAGTGCTCACCCTCGAAACCCTAGGGTGAAACTTTGTTACAAGTTTTTCCAAAACAAGTGCTTACAATATCATCAATTTCTTCATATAAAATAAGCAAGACTGCAGTGAATGGCAACACTCAAAAAAACACGCAAAAACTTAGCACATTTAGGAGGACATCTTTGTTAGCCCTTACAGGAAATAATCATCTTTTCTTCACGAAATGAAACTATTGACCTTCAGTTCAGCAGTGAGAAATGAAACAATACTCATATATACACCCCGGCTCATGGGTTTCACATAACCAACACATCCTCTTTAACAAAAATGACCAGCACATATTCTTTCACTTCAGTAAACAATTCGACCACCCAGGCATCTCACATCAAACTACACGATGTTCAAAAAATTACAGTAAGGAATCACAACCATTGCATCATAAAAGGCCAATGCATATGTTTATACTTCAGCCAGGTCAATTTTTTTTATTTTTTTTTGCAACACAGGATTTAACTCAGTCATGACATAGACACCAAACATGGAATTTAACGCACCATTCAACTAGCTTTTGTCCAACACCCAAAGTAATATTCATGCATAACATTCAATCAATACAGTTGAGCATACACATCTGTTCAATGCTTCAGTCGTTGTGTATATAATGCAAACTGTTCCGTGCTTACTGCACCATATATATCACAACACCAGTCATGGCCTTCAAGAGTTTATGCACCATTTAATTTTTTAATCAATAACATTTTATATGTGTAATAATATTATGACTGAACTCAATAATACACTATAATACACTATGGATCTCAATGCATACTTCCATCGTATATATCGTCTTCAACACCATATAAACAATGTGTCCCAAATGTTGTCCATACGCAGGACTTCAACATTCCTTGCAAAATTATATGTTATGCTTGTCTCATTTAAACTTTCCATAGACTTGTAACCATCGATTTTGATGTTGAACTTGAAAGCCAAACCAAGATATCATATGATCTCCACCACCTCTCATCAACTACAGGAAAACGCTCCCCTCTGTCCTCTTTCAGACCGCCACGATGCACCGAAAGGATGCCATGCATTCCCTCCACAGTGTTATTTTCCTTCGTTGTTGTCGCAACTTTCCTCTCACACGCAACTAAGCATGCTAGTGAGGTTGTTTTCCTTTCACATGAAGTTGTGCTCATAGATGGGCCTCACGCAGATTGGGTAGAGAATAACTCACAAGACGTGCTAAACATAATACATTCAAAGCTCAAAACCAACGCTAATTCCAATGCACCAACTGAGCTATGAAATGTTGTCAGCATATGAACGAATGTAGGTGAAGTTTTTGAGTACTGCGAGTATACATGTACGCAAGTTTTTTGAGCAAATGAAATTCTTCCGAGAAGGTAAACAATGACAAAATATGGCAAGTCAGACTAAGCATAAAGGCAGCGAGATGCACCACAACAAATCTAAGAGCTACATGTATGTAATAGGGATGGCGTAGAGCCATTTCCACTTTCCATGGATGGCGCATAGGAACGTTATATCAGGCTATAATAAGGTGCAGCGATAGGTGAAGGATTAATAGCTGTCATGATTCACTCTCAGGTAAATGTAATGTTTTTGCATAAAGGACACTATAGAAGGCAGGCTATAATAAGGTGCAGCAACAGGTCAAGGATTAATAGTTGTCAAGATTTGCTCTCAGGTAAATGTAACGTTTTTGCAGGAAGGACACTGTAGAAGGCAGGCTATAAGAAGGTGCAGCGACAGGTGAAGGATTAATAGCTGTCAGGATTCGCTCTCAAGTAAATGTAACATTTTTGCAGGAAGGACACTGTAGAAGGCAGGTTATAATAAGTTGCAGCAACAGGTGAAGGATTAATAGCTGTCAGGATTCGCTCTCAGGTAAATGTAACGTTTTTGCAGGAAGGACACTATAGAAGGCAGAGAGGAAAGCTAAAACAGTACACAAAGGGTCGAATTTTTAACAGTCAAATGACAAAGCACCCAGTTTCGAGAATACCACACAATTAATGGTGGGAGAAGGCCACACATCGTGGCTCTGATACCATGTTAAACACACATGGCAACAAGATAATATGAAATATAAAACATGAGAGTACATTTTTTTTTATTAACAAAACATATACATTTATAGTACATGGTTTGACCATTGGGTTCCACATCCCAAGGTCTCTTGGACTTCCTTAGTCTATTCCGCTTCCACACTAACCCATATAGGATTAGGTGTCCAACATTTACAAATCAATTCATAATCACCAGGTTTGGCTTACCTTCTGCTTTAATGTTTGACAATGCATCATATTTCTTAGGTAATGCTATGACAAATTTTGATCTCAAAAGAGGTTTTAAGCTCAAATGTTCTGCTAATTATTATCCACAAGGCATTGGGTTGGCCGAATCAACAAACAAGAACCTTATTAGAATCATCAAATGGACTATTGATCAAAATCATAGAAACTGACATAAATCTTTAATGTATGCTCTTTGGGTAGATCGAATAAATTTTAAAACCTCTATTGGCACTTCTCCTTTTAATTTAGTTTATGGGAAAGAAGTGGTTTTACCAACAAATCTAGCTATTCCTTCTTTAGCCTTAGTTAAATTCATTGAAGAAACCCCCTCCTCATCCTTGCAATTAAGACAATTGCGGATCCTTAAACTTGAAGAGGAACAAGAAAAGGCCAGAATTACCCACGCGTATCATCAACAATTAGTAAAAGCTTCTTTTGATTCTAACTCGGTGTTTAGAAAAGATTTTCAACTTGGAGACTTAGTATTAAAATGGGATAAAGCCCACGAAGAGAAAGGCAAGCATACTAAATTCCAACGGATGAGGCTTGGACCATTCCAGATTGTCCAATTCATTGGTCCATCAACTTTCATGTTACAGGATTTAGCAGGGAAAAGAAAGTCTTTACCTGTTAATGGACAGATCCTAAATAAATATTTCCCATAGAAGATGATCTCTTCTATTTTCTGTAGATTATAGTTTTTAGTTAAGTTTTCTTTTGATAATAAAACAGGTTGAGAATGTTCACTTTTGGTTTCCACGAAAAGAATAGTGTCTCATGTTAATTTTGTTTTTCGCTTGTATAAGTGGGAATGGTTATGAAAATTAATCTCCATTTTTGAAACATAGGGTCAAGTGCTATTATTCTGAAAATTTTACCTGTTCTTTTGTTTCAACTATACAAGTTTTGGTTAGAATCAACCTTAGGAAGAAGTTTTCCTTACATCAGTCACAAAAGGTATCAATAACAAAACAAATATTCTCTGCGGAAAAGCTATTTTTAAAACTCTACAATTGTCGTCCAGAAGAATTCTTAAGGAACCAATGACTTCCCCCGCACTCGAGGAAATTGCGAGATTCAAAGAGTAATCCAACTATGCACTTTAAACTTAAAGAATAAGAGGTCTCATCAAGAGCTGACTTATCATGATCATAAAGATTATAACTAACTGACATTGCCATACTGCATATCAAAACAGGGTAATGGCTTGAGATTGTTTCAATCAAAAGACAAGGGGTCTCATCACGAGCCAACTTGTTCAGTTAAGTTATAAATCAAGTGAATGGCATTGTCAATTTTGGCCACCAAACCAAGACATTATTATTTAAGAATTAAAAGAGAAATAAGAAAAGAAAAAAGCAATAAGTTTATATGAGGGTTTATCTTTGAAAATTGCATGTTTCTCAAGTGGGACACTGGGTCATTGTTGTGTAACAGGTAACCCTGTCAAGGCTATGAATGCATGTTGGCAGCAGAGGCTCTACCTACGACAAATGAGTACACATAAACTGATCTAAAGAGATGTCTTTGTTTTTATATTTACAACCAAGTAATGACTGATGTGAGTAAAATGACTAACTCTAGGAAGAAGATAATCAGAATAAAGATAGTTAGAACAAGATGTTGTTATTAATAAGTAGCACTATTTACCTTATATTTCGTACAATGAAGTTTCATTTTCAAAACCATTTCTATTTTGGAAGTTTTAGAAAATTCAAAAAACCTCAGAGATAATTGGTTCTTCCAAGTGAATCGCCAATTGTTGTGCCTATCAACAACCCCCCTTTTTATTAATGTTAGTAATAACGTTAATAAATGGGGACCCTTCCAAAAAAATCAAATCTTAGCATTTAATGTTGCCTTTTTGTTTTTAGAATAAAACAAGATGTCAAAGTGGAACTTGCTAAAACATGGAAATTTACCTTTTCATACTCCAAGCGCATAAAACTTCACAAACTACGAGTTTCTTATAAAAAGCGCTACATGACCATAAGGCCTAAGAAAAACTTTATAATGGAAAGTCACGAGCATTAAGGAAAACCTTGAAAAACCCGCTTTAGAAAAGATTATTCTTGCATCGCAAAAGGTTACAGCGAACATCCCTTATAAAAGTTACCCCTTGAAAATGCGATCCGCGAGAATGCGAGATCATGAAGCTTATAACCTCATCGCATCGCAAATTCCAATACCACAGTGCTACTTTATGAAACATAAGAAAATATTGCGAAATGCGATAGCATCTCGCAAATCACATATCGCAGCAGCTCATGTAACAATGGTTTTTAACGAAAACAGGTTTTGCGATATAGTGATCTGCGATATTGCGAAGCAAATCACAAAATCACTTTTATCGCAATTCAAAGGGCTCAGGGTTCTAGGAAAGTACTTTTTGACATTCGATGAAAAGTTATGAACATTAAAGTTTAGCATAACGGTCCATTAGTGGTCATTTATTAAAAACGATTAGGATCAATGTAAAGGACTATTTGACGCAAGTTGATATCTTTTGATGTGATTCAGAATTAAAGACCTCCCGTCACCTTATTTTCGTCCTTCTATTGATTATTCCTGTATTCACTATCATCTTTATCATATTTTTTCTCTCTGCTTGCAACTTTCAGGAAGAACACACAAAGCGTAATACACGAAGAAATGGTGAAGAAAGGCAAGGCTCCTATGTCTGAGAAGTCAGAAATGACCCCATTATTCACAGACACTACTTGTAGTCGGGACGCAGGGACATCTACATGGGAAGCTATGTATCAGTTGTTAGAGGATGAACAACCGAGAATTATGGAAGTTACAGTTACAGTGGATGGACGTGGCTCTTCTGAAGCATCCCTAACTGAACTTGCATGCTCGTTTCTACATCACATTGCGGTGAGGCCAAAGATACTCCTTTACATCGACATGGTGAAATGGATTATAGATGACGCAGAGATATCTAACAAGAGTTCAAGACGGCAAACCAGGAATTCATGGGGTCATTTACTCCAAGCAATTTGAGGCATATGTACCTGTTACACAAAATATTGTCACCATGACTTTCTGCAGTCAGTGTGAGTCTATCACCACTCATATTGTCCTCCTTTGCAAGTCTCAAACCTCAGCTCTTCATGTCAAGCTTTAAAAATGAGAGAATGTCTTTGAAAATATATAAAACTCTGGTTCCGCACTTTCTCTTACCATTACCTGCGGTCTCGCACCCCTTGGTCATGTTACCTGCAGACCTGCTTGCTCTGTTTCTAAAGGAGTGGGTGCGGACCCCTGTGAAAGTAAAAAAGGCGCAAGTTTATTCTTAAAAACTCACTTTGGGTTAATTCTGGACACTTCTAGAAGGAATCTTGACGTGGTTGGTTCGCTCCTAGGTGGTTCATGCATCCCTTAACTAAAGGAGCTAACCCCTTGATGAGAGGAGCTTATCCCTTTGAAGGAGGGCTCTATCCCTTTGAAGGTGGACCTAGTAACTTCCCTCCTTTGCACTATAAATTAAGGCATTGGGCTGGTTGCTAGGGAGGTTGAAAGCTGAACATTTTTTAGGGTAAATGTTGTTGGAATTGAGACTTCCTAGTTAAGCTTGAGAGGAAAGATTACATACCTTTTGGCTTCATTGGGAAGAGAGTGAAACTTGTCAAAGTAAAGGAGATTCTTGCTGGACCCTGGGAGGAGCTTGTACAGCATCAAGGCACCAAGGTTGTAAAGTTCTTCTTTGATTAAAGTTAATACAATCAGATTCATTTTTCTCAATAAATTGTCTTATATGGTTTATTTCATGAATTCCTTGATCATCATGATAAATATGGTTTATTATATTGGCTTTTCAGATGCTATTTGATGTGTGTGCCTGTTTGTGTTTGCAGATTCTTTACAAGGGAGCTCATTTGGATCAATGGAGCGTGGCTTCCACAAACTAGCACTGGACCCGAGGTAGGCCTAAAACATCTATTAGCCTTTATTTATAAATCGCATATTTAGAGAAAGATAGAATTTGTTTGGTTTGCTTGTCGCTAGATATCATTAGATACTAGGGAGATCGGTCTTGTCCGCAAGAACGATTTATCCAGCCTCTTCTGAAAGTATCCAGCATGTCGGCAAAACAACTATCCCTTATAAGGATGTTGGAGTAGGACTAATTAAAGATTCTAGTTTACTAGGAACTTTTTCCTTTCATCCTCCCAACATATCGCCTTCTACTGCAACCATTCATATGATTTCATCAGACACCATTGTTTATGATGATCCTTGGATCGTACCTTCCGAATCTGAGATAGATTCATTTGGTGATGATATGCCTTTGAGTCCATATGAAATTGCGTATCAGTCCGTACAGTCATTTTCCGACCCTTCTTCAACCAAAATTGACTTAATGAATGTGGTCCATGAAGAATCACTTTCAACATCAAACTCAGTTTCAACCATTTTTTCCGAACTTATTCACACTGATGAGCAAATTCGTGAAATCTTGTTTGTTAATGATTTACCATGGGAAGATCTTCATCATAGATCTTCATTTTTACCTGAGATTAATCACTTTGAAAATGATTTTTCATCTATTTTTACGACTGATTATGTCAAGGAACCTCAGAATCCATTGAAAAATCCTGATTTTGAGTTAAATTTGGGAAATATTTCTCGAACTATTCCTATTGATATTTCGGTTAAGCCTGGAATTGTTGAAAACATTCATATAGGTGCCTCTTGTACGGAAGATGAAATTAAAACATATAAGGCCCTATTTCAAGAATTCCGCGATGTGTTTGCCTGGTCATATGAGGAAATGCCATGAATTGACCCATCAATTGTTGTTCATGAAATCAAAACTTACCCGGATGCTAAACCCGTCCGGCAACGTTTGCGTCAGATCCACCCGCGAAAAGCTGCTACTATTAAAGCAGAAGTTGAGAAATTACTTAAAGCAGGTTTCATTTATCCAATTCCTTTAACGGATTGGGTATCGAATATCGTTCCTGTTAACAAAAAGCAATGAACGATAATAATATGTATCGATTATAGGGATATTAATCTAGCCTGTCCAAAAGACAATTACCCAACTCCCTATATCAATCAAATCATTGATGATTGTGCCGGCAGTGAAATATTCTCCTTCATGGATGGTTTTTCCGGATACAATCAAATAAATATTCTACCTGCTGATCAACCAAAAACGGCTTTCATTTGTCCATGGGGGACATTTGGTTATTGCAAATTACCTTTTGGGCTCAAGAACGTCGGTGCAACTTTTCAAAGAGCCATGTCTTACGCGTTTCATGACATCAAGCACATTGTGCAACCCTATCTCGATGATTTACCTGCTCATTCATTACATCGAGCCGATCATCTCATCCACTTACGAGCAATCTTTAGGAGGTGTAGGCATTATAGAATTAGGTTGAATCCACATAAGTGTGTTTTCTGTATAGAAACGGGTCGGTTACTGGGATTTGTTGTTTCGAAAGCCGACATTCATGTCGATCCCTCGAAGTTTGAAGCTATTGTCAAATTGCCTCCTCCTTCGAGTCTTCGCCAACTCCAAAGTTTGCAAGGGAAAGCAAACTTTTTACGTCGATTCATTCCTAACTACGCCAAGATAACAAAGGGTTTTGCCCAGTTGTTGAAACAGAATACTCCATTTTTTTGGGATGAGATAGCTGACAAATCTTTTGATGCATTAAAACACGCGTTGACCCATGCACCGTTATTGCATCCTCCCAACTACAACCAGGACTACTTCTTATATCTCGCCGCCTCACATTCCACCATCAGAATGGTGTTAGTTCAGGAAGATGAATTCGGTAGTGAACATGTGATATATTACCTTAGTCGCACTTTGAATCCAACTGAGCTAAAATATTCACATGTGGAGAAATTGGCCCTGGCAACTGTTCAAGCTATCCAACGTTTTCGTCATTACATTTTACTACGCAAAACTACAGTAATTTCTGATTGCAACCCTATGCTCTATATTTTGACCAAACAATTGCTAGGGGGCAAGTATTCCAAATGGATTGTGATCTTGCAAGAATTTGACTTGGAATTTGAAAAATCTAAGTCAAAGAAATCTTTAGTTTTTGCGGAGTTAATGTGTGACTTCCCGCGTGCTGATATTGAAACTATGGCGAAAGAGCCCATTGCGGAGGAATCCTTGTTTCTAATCAACACTCTTGATCCATGGTATGGAGATATCATAGTTTATCTCCAAACCCAATCCTTTCGGCCTGAAATTTCGAGATCTCAACGTCGGAAAATACGATTCTAGTCTCAACAATTCAAAATTATTGGAGAGACACTTTATCGTCGTGGGGCGGACTCTGTTTTCCGACGTTGTTTAACTCATGAGGAAGCTGAAAGGGTTCTAAATGACTGTCACTCTGGAGCGTGTGGCGGTCATATGTCTGGGTTTTCCATAGCCCAAAAGATATTGCGCGCTGGCTATTTCTAGCCGTCTTTGTTTAAAGATTGTATTAACGCGGTCAGAAAATGCCACAACTGCCAAATTTTTAATCGAAAGATCGCGCTCCACTTTCTCCTCTCCACCCTATAATTGCCGTCGGTCCTTTTGCGAAATGGGGTATTGATTTTATTACATGTAACCCTCACTCAGCTGGGGGGCATGCGTATATCATCCTTGCGGTAGATTATTTTACCAAGTGGGCCGAGGCGATGCCTACATTTGCGGCAGACGGCAAAACTGCTGCGATTTTCGTTTTCAATCATATAATTGCTAGGTTCGGTGTTCCACAAGCGATTATCATTGATCATGGGCGTCATTTTCGAAATATTATGATGACTGAACTAACAGGTCAACTTGGCCTGCGTCACGATAGTTCAACTCCATATTATCCACAGGCTAATGATCTGGTTGAAGCCATCAACAAAGTTCTAGTCATCATGATCCGACGAATCATTGGGATTCATAGGTTGAATTGGCATAACATGATATTTTCAGCGCTTTGGGCGTATCGAACCTTAGTAAAAACATCAACTAGTTTCACTCCTTTCCAACTAGTTTACGGTTTGGAAGCTGTGTTACCCATTGAATGCGAAATCCCGTCATTGCAAACGGCCATAGAATTACTTCCAGCCACTTCCGAGGAGGAGAAACGTTTGTTGTACTTGGCTCAGCTAGATGAGAATCGACGTGATGTTGCACTAGCAATCGAAACTCATGCCAAACATATTAAAGCTCAGTATGATCGAAATGTTACACCTCGTAATTTTTCGGAAGGAGACCTAGTCTTACTATACGATCAAGCAAATGATAAATTAGGCGCTGGAAAATTCGTACCCATGTGGCATGGTCCTTATGTTGTTAAGCGAAAGCTGGCAAAAGGGGCCTATGAATTGGTAGACTTTGACGGGGTCTCTTTAGGTAAGCCCAGAAATGGTCTTTATCTGAAGAGATATTATGCTTAAATCTGGGTGTGGAGATTTTAGTTAGGTTAGTTTTCTTTCTAGCCGATGTGTTTTAGATTAAAAAGTGTGCTTAGCTTAGAGAGTGTTTTTGTCATTATTCCTCCTTATCTTGATTTTACTCTTGATATTTCAGAACATACATTGGTTTTGCTGATGGTGCTTGTCATAATACACGGAACATTTCTTCCGCAGCTTGGGTTATCTATTCGCCCTCTGATGAGTTGGTATCTATGCATGGGGTAAGCTTCGGTCAAACAACGAACAACATTGCAGAGTATAGTGCAATGATTGAGTTATTATCTGAATCCATCTCATTTGGGATTCGGAGTTTGATTGTGAGGTTAGATTATGAACTCGTTGTATTGCAGCTTAATAGAGTTTATGCCATTAGAAATCCAGTGTTATTGAGATTATTTTTTAGAATTCGTCTCTTGGAACGTGAATTTGACTATATTGAATATCAGCATATTCCAATATATTTAAATACATTAGCAGATGCAATTGCTTCTCGAATGTTAAGTAGACATTTGCAGTAATCAAGCAATTAAATTTAAAAACATTCCATAAACATGTTTTACAAGATAGCCGGTAATAGTGATATAGCATAGCATAGAAGTGTGTCATATATACATCGTCTTCAATCATAGGTTGAAAAACACCTTATTATTGGCAAAATGATAGTACAAAAAGCAAAAATGTCATATGAGTCTACAATAGGCGATCATCCTATCACTGGTGATGATCACGATAAGAGACCACTACACGGGCCACCCTACAAAGGAACCTTCTGAAAGGTCCTGGGACCCCAATCACATAGAGTTGTAGCCTAAGAGGAATGTCATCTATGCTAGTCTCTGGAATGTCCGCTGTCAAACGCTCTAGATGGTTTTCCAATTCGGCCAGGGTCTCTGTAGATTTGTCCTGTAGGGCTGGTACTGCTGCAGCTGGCTGTTTCCTCTCATAAGGCTGGAGAGTGGCTGGTCGCCGTGGACCTACATCTGCATTTGAAACTTTTTACTATCAATTTTGGGACGATTTAAAAACACAAAAAAAAAATTAATTAAACTAGAAAATGTTGAAAATGATTTTACCTGAGTCATCCCATTGCTCTCCTGGTGGAAGAGCCATGTCTGGGTCACCACGATAATCTATCCCAGCATAAGGAAAATCCTGAATAACGAAAATTTGGTTCTCCAACCAATGAAAATACTCAGGAGGAAATCGAACAACTTCTGAACCCTCCTCAGGATGACGGGCCATAACTGCAACCCAACGCATCAGTTTGGGCTCTCAGGGAAGTCCAGCTCCAACGGAAAGATGCTGTGGGACCAACATTGGGACCCTCTCTAGACCAAAGCTCACAACTAAGAAACCATATCCAAAGTTTTTCAGTTGTCCATTCTTTGCTCTAGTCAGTTGGCCTTTTACATTAGCCAACACAGCTTCGCACCAGTTGAAGATGGTGCCCCGAAAGCAGTCTACTTCCATCCGCATTTGGGATCCAGTGGCCACATGTAGTGTTGCACTTCCACAGAGCCTGGTGACAGTAAATGCAATCACATTGAGTTCAGGACGGGAGATGGTTTTGATATCAATCCCTTTGTCTCTAGTTTGGTCGTTACAAAACTCTAGCCGGAGGCTATCGACAGACTGGCCACCTGGCCTAGCCCCGAATAAAGTCAATTGTTCACCTCTCTTAGGCAAACCAGTCAAAAAGTAAATGTCTTCCGACTCCATTTCGAGCTGGTGACCACCAATAAAGAAACATTGGTCCTGTACATTCCACCTGTCTACCAGCCACTGCAAAAAGTCCACTTGGGCCCTCATGCCAGGTATGGCCCAGAATTTGAATAAACCGCATGCATTCAATAAATCAATCAAAGTTTGATGATTAATCGCGGCGAGGTCCACATCCTCGTGCTCCCGTTCCCACCAGTCAAGCATGGTGTATACCCTACATTCAATAAAAAGGCAGAATAAAATATTTTAAATCAAAGTTTTTGGGCGGAATTTGAGAAATTTAAATTTGAAAACCCATGCTGCAGGGACCGCATCCTCTATGTTAGAAACAGTGCGTAGGTCTGCACCCAGGCTATACAGCAGGTGCGGGCCCCTGACTTTTTTCTGCATGCGAAAAAGTCGGGGTCCGCAGGTTTCCTATACTGCGCCTGCGGACCCTCGCGTGAGGGTTTTTAACCTAAATATTTCCTAAAAATCAAAACAAAACCCTAAAATCAAATTTCAAACGGATGAAATGCAAGAGTAAGATGATGTGGATTACTTGGAGGTGACGGTGTACAATTCCAACGGACGGATTTTCCGCAATCTTCACGGGAAGTTTCTTACCAAAAGCTCTCTTTTCTCACTCTGAAGTCAAACGGTAAAAATGAATTTACAAAAGCCCTTTTTATAAGCTTTTTTGAATAAATGAATTTTTAATTTGTTTATTTTTCACTTTAAAGAGGTAAATTTTGAAGCATTTTTATTTATTTTAAACAGGTATGAGTAATGTTTGAGTTTTTGTGCAGGATAACGGATTTTTCAGGAAAAATTGATCATTTTTGACAAAAAACATTAGAGTCACCTTTAAGCTCTTTTCTGACTCCTAAAATATGAAAAGATTGCCAAGTTTTTCTTTTTAAGCTCGTTAAAACATAATTAAAAAGACGGTCCACTTACAGCCCTTTTTCTGACCGTAAAAACATAAATAGATTGCCGGATTTTTGTCGTTTCAAATTCGATATTGGTTATAAAACGACGTGTCATTGATCGTTTTTTTACTTTTTCAGATCAGAGGCACTAATTATGAAAAGTACTCCTTGATCGTAATGGTCAAGCAGTTCTCTCAAGTATTATTTTATACTTTTTCGGGCTTGGAAGACACAAATTTACGAAAAAGGACAACCATGGAGTTTTCTTAAGTTTTTTTCAGACTCCCTAAAATTGAAAAACGTCGAGTTTCTCCTATACTGGACTCGTTAAAATTTAACAGTAAAGGACCTGTTCAATTACAAACAGGAACAGACCACTCCTTCTTAGGGTTCGAATTTAAACTAAGTTGGACTCATCCGAAGGATGAGCTTATAATCAAGCAAATGTTATCCTCCTCAAGCTTGTCAAAAATAAAGAGGTACTTGCCAGAAATGGTGGGGGAAAAGAGAGAAAAATGAGCCTGTTTGTCGTACTTTGTGTCTCAGAAAAACATTTAACCACTCTTCAACACGACACTTTTATTCACCTGGGTTGGGAAATCCTTTGCCTAACAGTTGATCAAACCATATTGAAAGTCTTCAGCCAGTTTCTGGGTATTAACTTTGGGTCAATTGTCACCAAACCATCTGTTGTGTCATTATGTGTTCAAGAGGTCAATGCAAATAAACCATTCATCTGCAAAATATCTGTCATCCATCTTGACCATCCCTGAGTTAGTCCTTGCAACTATATTTCTTCAAACTTGATCTATGATTTCGTGTTGTAGGCTTGCCTACGACGGATCACTTTCTATCGACTTCAGCTCATTATCTAGAAAGATGATCTAGAAATCGTCAGTACCTTGGGATCTGCATGCCTCAATGACAGGTTTCTCGCCTTCGACGATAGGTTGCATCATTGACCTTCGATCAAAGGATTCCATGACATGTTCGACATCAACACATCTATTCACATTTCATGGATTGTACTGAGTACTTTGAGAGCCATTGACATTAATGGTGGTTTCTCTCACAGTTGTTAACAGTTTACATCATTGACTGGTAATCAAGTGGTTTCTACCATGTTTGAATTCGACACATTCATTCACATGGTTAGAATCGTACTATTTCGGGAAGTAGAAATCAAGACCCTGGATTTAGTTTCCACCATCCAGGCTGCGAGGAATTTTGTATTCATTATATAGTGGACTATTTATAAACAGATGGCTATGCCCATACTGTGTCTACATGTATCTATACTTGTGATGTATTACAAGATCATTCCTACATCAAAGCAGTTTAGTTAGTTTTCTAGTCAGTTTTGATCTAAGTATGGGAATGCCTACCTTAGCGATGATATGATCTCATATATATATTTTGCATTGAATGTTTTTACAGGTTCCAACCAGGCTCTCCACAAGATGATCCTCGAAATGATAAAGTACTTCACTCTTCTTAGATGATAAATGAATCCTCATCTACTACAGACTTCGCACTTTAGGGGGCAATCTGTTAGACAAAATATTGTCACCATGACTTTCTGCAGT
Organism: Pinus tabuliformis; assembly: GCA_031772625.1. Lineage (NCBI taxonomy): Eukaryota > Viridiplantae > Streptophyta > Pinopsida > Pinales > Pinaceae > Pinus > Pinus tabuliformis. Next base: position 1,038,863,033 of record CM062805.1, on the reverse strand, counting down.
CAGTGTGAGTCTATCACCACTCATACTGTCCTCCTTTGCAAGTCTCAAACCTCAGATCTTCATGTCAAGCTTTAAAAATGAGAGAAAGTCTTTGAAAATCTATAAAACTCTGGTTCCGCACTTTCTCTTACCATTACCTGCGGTCCCGCACCCCTTGGTCATGTTACCTGTGGACCTGCCTGCTCTGTCTCTAAAGGAGTGGGTGCGGACCCATGTGAAAGTCAAAAAGGCGCAAGTTTATTCTTAAAAACTCACTTTGGGTTAATTCTGGACACTTCTAGAAGGAATCTTGACGTGGTTGGTTCGCTCCTAGGTGGTTCATGCATCCCTTAACTAAAGGAGCTAACCCCTTGATGAGAGGAGCTTATCCCTTTGAAGGAGGGCTCTATCCCTTTGAAAGTGGACCTAGTAACTTCCCTCCTTTGCACTATAAATTAAGGCATTGGGCTGGTTGCTAGGGATGTTGAAAGCTGAACATTTTTTAGGGTAAATGCTGTTGGAATTAAGACTTCCTAGTTAAGCTTGAGAGGAGAGATTACATACCTTTTGGCTTCATTGGGAAGAGAGTGAAACTTGTCAAAGTAGAGGAGATTCTTGCTGGACCCTCGGAGGAGTTTGTACAACATCAAGGCACCAAGGTTGTAAAGTTCTTCTTTGATTACAATTAATACAATCAGATTCATTTTTCTCAATAAATTGTCTTATATGGTTTATTTCATGAATTCCTTGATCATCATGATAAATATGGTTTATTATATTGGCTTTTCAGATGCTATTTGATGTGTGTGCCTGTTTGTGTTTGCAAATTCTTTACAAAGGAGCTCATTTGGATCAACGGAGCGTGGCTTCCACAAAATAGCATTGGACCCGAGGTAGGCCTAAAACATCTATTAGCCTTTACTTATAAATCGCATATTTAGAGAAAGATAGAATTTGTTTGGTTTGCTTGTCGCTAGATATTCATAGATACTAGGGAGGTCGGTCTTGTCCGCAAGAACGACTTATCCGGCCGACAGTACCACCTACCAGAACCCCAGGCCAACTACAACAAGCAATTTGTCGAGAAGTTTTCCAAGGAGAATGAAGACGTGACAGAATGCACAAAGCACTGGTCAAACACACAGAGCGTAATACATGAAGAAATGGTGAAGAAAGGCAAGGCTCCTGTGTCTGAGAAGTCAGAAATGACCCCATTATTCACAGACACTACTTGTAGTTGGGATGCAGGGACATCTACGTGGGAAGCTATGTATCAGTTGTTAGAGGACGAACAACCGAGAATTATGGAAGTTACAGTTACAGCGGATGGACGCGGCTCTTCTGAAGCATCCCTAACTGAACTTGCATGCTCATTTCTACATCACATTGCGGTGAGGCCAAAGATACTCCCCTACATCGACATGGTGAAATGGATTATAGATGACACAGACATATCTAATAGAGAGTTCAAGACGGCAAGCCAGGAATTCATGGGGTCATTTACTCCAAACAATTTGAGGCGTATGTACCACTTACCAGAACCCCAGGCTAGCTACAACAAGCAATTTGTCGAGAAGTTCACCAAGGAGAATGAAGACTTGGCAGAATGCACAAAGCATTGGTCAAACAATGAGGAAAGACTGAAGAAAGATAAAAACGGTATGTACGCCACTGGTTCTCTTTGTTCTCCTTACTGTTTTGTCGCTGCAATGTTATGTAGACTGTTTGGGAAACCAGACATCAACAAGTTTTCATCAGAATGGTTACCCTTAGTAGATGCGGCTATCAATGCCACAATAATGAATTGGGCCCAAATCCTATCAGATAATTTAGCCACTGCAATTTTAGAATACAGAAGAAAGAGAAGCATTGCTTCGAGGGTTTACCCTCCATTCTTTTTGAGCGCCTATGTTATGGACGCTATTTGTTTTGTTTCTGAATTTCCTATTATGGGATGGAAGTGGATGGTACAAAATCCACTTCCCATTCAGATTTATCACAAAGTCATGTGGGAATCAAGTTTTGTGCCACATTTCTTCAAAATTTGTCACGGAGTTATACTCCCAATCCATAAAAAGATCTACAACAGAGATGCCCCAAGGTTTTCCCAAGAAGCTGAGGTGGATATTCTCTCCGTGGCAAGGTGGTTTGGGGAAGAATTGTTCACTTATATCAGAGTGTTTGGCAGCATTGCTTCACCCCATGTGCTACCTTTTTACGTCCCAGACAAACTGATGGCTAGGGAGATAGCCTATCAGACCTGCGGTGTGGGGGGAATGAGCAAGGTACTGAAAGATTCCAAGAAGGCCATTTGGCCCCAATTTCCTATAATATGCAGAGCATTTGCATTGCATGACTTAGGTCATGCTTTCAAAGAAGTTAATAATGTATTATATTTACAACTACCAAAGTTCCAGGGAAGGCAATATGATCCCTTTAGTGTTGTAAGTGATTTTGCTACAATCGTTAAAATAAAAGTATTTTCCCATGAAGAATATCTCTTTGACAATGTTTTCCTACAAAAGAACACCTTCAAAGAGGTTCAACATACAACACGAATTCTTTTTGACCAAGAAACTCTCCAAAATTTTGACAATTACAAAAAACAGAGGTTATCTAAGGTCCCATTGGACCAATTACTCATCGAACCAATAAGAGAACCTACTCCTATCGTTAGCATAAGTGAGGATTCAAAAGAGAAGTCCAAAACAAGTTCTGAAAAAGAATCACCTGAAAAGTCTGGAGATCAATCCAAGAGTTAACACAGTAAAAGTGAGGAGTCAATAAAAGACACAGCTTAGTCTACAACAAGGTCTGATCAACAGGCTTTGTCTGCAAAGCAAGCTGAAGTTCCCACTCCTCTTACAAAGCAAACAAAGCCACTCATAATTGATCTAGAAGGGGAATGGGAAAATTTTAATAAGATACTTAACACAGAAGAACAGAGCGCAAAGCCACCAACAAATCCAAAAGAGACGACCACGGAGATGGTAATAGAAAGGGCTGTCAACACTCAAGAAGCAGAGCACATTCCTATTGATCCCTCATCTGAGATTGTATTAAAAATAGAGGAAATTCCTCCTCTAGATGTGTTTTATAGCCCTCAACATAAAGTTGTCGTCAGAAGGCAAAGAAAGAAAAGAAAATTGGATTCTATGCTCACTCTCGAGGATGAACCTCTGGATGTTCTTTGGAAAGACCCCTCTACAGACCCGTCGGCAAATCTCACTAGGATCTCACAAGTAGTAGGTGCTTACACTTCAACAACTATTGATAAGGCAGCAGAGGTTCAATTATTACTTAAAGAAAACGAATATAGGATTTTGTTTTTGGAGCAACAGTTATAGCAAGTCAACATCAATCAACAAGCGGAATCACAGTTGGCAAAACTTCAACAAGACTTCTAGCGAATGCAATCGGCACATCAAAACAGTTTGGCTAGTAAAGAAGAGAAGTTGCAACGTATAATAGAACTGCATAAAGATGATCCCAAAATTGGGGAGTTTATAACATAGGCACTTGCTCTCAATTCCCAGCTCTTGCAACAGGAAAAACTATTATGCCAAAAGATTTCACAATGGAATTCCCATTGTGAAATGAGTGATAATATTACAAATCAAGTCGTAGAATTACGACTTGAATATGATTCAATTTTTAAGAAGGTCTCAGACTTCTTGAACTGGCAGAAATCCGAAGAAGGGAAAAGAGCTGACATGCCCAGAATTGATGAAACACACAAGGAAATTTTATTCGCGAAATGGGAATCTCGGCTAAAGGAAGTAGAACAGGTAATGGAAGATGCAACAGCAGTAGAGAATAGTGTCATTGAATGCATAAATGAAAATCTACACAAGTTAATTTGGTAGCAGAGACCACCCCTGGCTTCCTTCCAAAAGCACAACAGCTTCAAACAGTGTGGAAACAAGTGGCAGAGGAAAGGGCAGAGGCGATTAAACAGGTAAAAAAATTAAGCTGGGAAACATACTGGCAGTACCTGGTAAAACCATATAGCCAATGGATGACCCTGAAGTGCCTGATGACTTTTGCCTAGAAGATAGTGCTAGATCTCACCAACATCGTGTTTGCAAGACAGTTGAAAGCTGAAGTCGGCCAACCGACACTCTTAAAACTGATACTAGATATTTGCGATCTAAAGAATCAGATGCAGGACTAATCATAGATATATTTTATTTTAGTTTTAGTTTATTTTTGCTTAAAATGAGGCAGGTCATTTAAACCTCCTCATCTATTTTTGTAATATTTATTTTTAGATTTCATAGAGTAGTATTTAAACCCCTCTCATGCATTTAGAGAGGGGTCCAAAGTTTTATCAAAAACATTCTTCAAAACGTGCATCTTACCCCTTGCTGAGGAGGTTTTGATAAAATCAATGGAATGAGCTTTATTTTCTATATGAGTTTAATATTTGCTACTGAAATTGCACTTTTGTACTCTTAGTGGATGTTAAGTGATTTGAAGATAGATCAATAGTGCTGCAGCCTTAGTCACTAGGTTCGACGAATTTGAACGAATAAGTTTGAAATTCACCGAACTTCAAACGAATACGAACTTATTCATTCAAGTTCGTCGAATTTTATGGCGAACTCGAATTTAATGCTGAACAAAATCGATTAAGTTCGTTTTTGGTTCAAAGAAAATCATTTTGGTTCGAATTTTTTTGTTGTTTTAAAAAAATTTCCAAATCAATTGCGGGCCCATTTTACTAAATCAATTGCGGGTTTCATTGTTAGCCGGAGGGTTATTTTCATTGTTTGCGTCGTGAAGAGGGTTTCAGTTTGAATCGTTTGATACACAGTTACACTGCCAGTCTACAGACTATCTGGTTTTCGTATAGTGGGCAGATCTCCGTTAAAGAAAGCTCTGTGATGCAATAAACTTCATTAGCTGCGGGCGATGTTGGGGGACTTATAACCGGATTGTTGACGTGTTTGGGGTGGGTTCGGGTAGGAAAGAGAAAAAAGTGAATCGTTGTGATGGGAGCTTCCCAACTTTACCTGCGAGGAAAGATCCTTGCTTTTCTTACATTTCCCTTTTTCTTTTCAATGAAGTGATCCTCTCAATTGAGTTTAATATTTTTTTGGGGTCATGCATTGTGCAAGTTAATGGCTTTTGATGGTCACATTTTCTATCCAATGAGAAGGCAATATGTATTATTGTATTTCCTTGGGCACATTGATTAATAAATGGTAAGTTTATGGTTATATTTTATCAATATGAAATTTAAAAAAAAAAAAAAAAGATTTTTTTTTTTATTGGTGGAAGTTTTTTTTTTTTTTTTAAGTGGTTTGTTTGTTATGTGGTATTTTGGGTAAAACTCAATTTGGTGGAGTGTGTATTTATGTGTTTCTAAGGTTCTAATTTAAATAGAAACTTTCTCTTTAATTATTATTTTTATTGGAATTTAATAATGATAATCATTAAGTTATGATTTTTACTATAAGTTCATTTCGAGAATGACTTTACAAACAATTTAACATAAAACTAACAACAACATATATATGAAATTGATAATAAATATACAAATTTATTAGTCAAATAATAATGAACTCAAAAACTAGTTTAAAAAGAGACAAGGTTTCAAAGTAAGAAAATGATTTGAAAATGTTTCATATGACAAAGGGTGGTTACCCATGGTTGATGGGAAGTGATTGTCATGCATTTAACATTTAATCAAATTGCTCCAGGGTTATCTATAACCAACCTTCCACTCCATATTTAAGGGAGAAAGGAACTCACAATTGTTCTTAGCATTGAGTAGGCAAAACAAGATGTATGGCTAATGTGCAAATTATGATGAACTTATAATGTAGGTAACACCTCTAGAAGGTTCGTACAACATCAATAGATTGTGGGAACAATGTAACATGCAAGTTTCCCATGAGCTTGACCCCCTCCTTGGACACAAAACTTGTTGGAATTCTATGACATGAATAGAAACTCAACTAAAGAATTATAGCGATCAGTTTCCCTTAATATATATACATTTTTTTTCCAAATTTCTATATGTCGAATTTTATGTTGAACTTTATCGACAAAATTTTATTTGTTGAACTTTATTCGAATTTCAAGGTCGCCGAACTCGAACTCGAACACGAACCTGGTGACTTAGGCTGCAGCTCATGAGTAGGACGTATTACAAATGGTATTTTTATCTCCTAATGCTTTTTACTTATGTGTCAAGCAATAAATCATTTTCAGTAATTTATATATGAAAGTTTGAATGTTTAAGTTATCATTATTGCACTTTTGTATGGTGATGATTTACTTTCTATGCTGAATATGTGAATGACTCTTATGCGAAATATTTCTCATATTGTTCCGGCTAACTTCTTATACGAAACAATCATTTTTAAATGGATTCTTTTCTTATGGTGATTGAATGATCTTTATTATCAATCGCTTTTAGAAATTATTTTAGATCGCATAAGTAAACATTGCTCTCGGGATAGTTTAAAGTTAGATGTTTTCTTTGATTATGATAGATTACATATGATAGTTAGAAGATAAAATAGATTTAGAACAAGTATTCACCCCATAAAACCCCAAAAAGAAAAACATCATTCCATTAGTACAAACATCATAAATAGATTGGGAAACTGGTCCCATCATCTCCAGTCGGAGCCACTATTCCAAACGGAAAAGGAGCTGTCTTAAGGTCCGGATTAGGTGGTTATCCCCCTTGTTGGAGTCCCGATTTTTCGAGCCTTCAACACCACACAAAGAATAACCACATTGCAAGTGCCAATCTAAAGTATGAGTATATCTATTAGATAGACTCTATCACCAAGGGATGAGAGAAAATGGTTAGAGCAGGGATAATTAGAGACAAAAATCCAACTTCCATGACACAAATGAGATGTCAAATTCAATGTGCCAAACACCATCAAACATAGCTAGGAAGTATATACTGCTAATCACAAAAAATTCAATGACATAAAAACCCAAAGATCCAAAATAACAAACACCATGAAACAATTAAAATTTCATAAATAAAATAAAACTAGACACCATACAAATGTCAATTTGCCATATTAGAGGGATGCCATTACATTGGAGATCCATTGAGATCTTTCTTACCATATAGAAGTTCCAAAACACAATGTAGAAATAGAGAGAATTCCTTACCAAGGACAAATTCCAACCCAACAAAATCCACCACGAGACAATGTCACCCAGCCAACCACATAATATGTCACCATCCCAAATTAGCTTTAAAAAGATGCATTAAGATGATTCAAAATGTTGCCCAAAAATTAAGGCTTGCATGCCTCGAATAGGAAGTAAATTATTTTATGTCTCGATCCATTATTTAAAATCATATGATGGTGAAGGTGGTATGACCTTTATTGATTAATAGTGTTAATATTGTGTTGTCATACCCAATAACATACAAAGCATTAAGGTATGACTTGGTAAAACATGTCCCCATTTTTATGAAAAACCCTAATATTAAACTTAATTGTTTCCTTAGCTAAAATAGCAATTTCTTGATTAATAATATTATATTGTCTTCATACCCAATAATATACTAAAAATAAAAATAAAACATACCACATTTTAAAACATACCCCATTTAACTTTTTATTTGAATTATATTAAAACTTGGAAAAAAACTTTTATAATAGATAAACATTTTTTTGAATCCATACTTAATATCAATAAATATTTTCTAAAAAACTATTAAAATAATAATTACAAATGAATGACTAAATGGATGATTATAAATTAATCCCTCAATTTCATTTACTTAACCTTTGGAGAAAAGCAACACCCTTTCCTCCACTATTTTTTTAGAAATGCCCAAATTTTAAATACAAATTACCGCAAATCCATTCCAAACACCAAATCTCCAAAAATCCACTGCTCCATCCTCAAAGAAAAGATTATAGACTCTCAAGGCTATGTGGGTGGAGCCAAGGTGAAAAGTCCTTTTCATATACAATGAGGGGGTATATATAGCCAAAGGTGAACTGGCCTTTATGACTCTTCGACTTCCCTCATGATTGTTCGAGTTACATGACTCTTCGATTTACATGACTCTTCAAATTCATCCGCGGGGCTCTTAGACTTCCACATTACATTACATCGATTACAACAAGTATGGCCCATAGTAGTGATATGGATGAGACAACTCATGACACAACTTGTCATGACACTGCTAACATGTACATGCTAACTGTGGTGTCTGTCTCAAGCTAATATGTTGTTGAGTGATTAGTATGCTCTCGTTGTATCATATCTTCACCTCTGCATGACAAAGTGTGCGGGATCTTTGATGGTCTTAGTGTTCACTTGATGGTGCATGTGTATGTGTCCCCTTCACTTGTTGCTTGGTATGCTTCATGTGTTCGTTCAATCGTGAGAAAGTCTTCTAGAATGTGTTACTTCTTCATCACGTTTGTCGTCACGCCATGTTCCATTCATGTACCTATTTCTGCAATCACTCATGACGAGATGACATCAAATCCAGAAAATATCCTAGTCTACCATGATGCATTGTTTTCTGTGATCGGTCCGGGTTACCAGGAGGGAGGACAAGGTACTAAGACTGTGCAGACCATAGCTCAGGTCGGGATGCAGGATTGCGGAGTTTGGTCTGTACTCTCGGGAAAAACTGTGTTGTTGTCACTGGGAGGCAAAATTGCGCAATGAGGGGCACCACTGACAACTGCAGGTCAAGACATTGAGAGAGATTACTGCGCAGATTCTAGAGGAAGATCCTGATAGGGCAGTCAGGAGACCGAAAAGAAAAACTGCACAACTTTCCAGAGCAAGGCTAGGCAGAGATGCTGAGGACTATTGACCAAATCTGCATCGTTTTCTAGGGCAAGCTAGGACAGAGTTTTCGAGAGAATGGAAGACATAATTGTGCAGTTTTCTGGAGCTAGGCAAGGCAGAGCTGCTAGTGGACTGGTAGGAAAATCTGTGCAGTTTCCAAGGACAGTGCGGAGCGGGGCAATGGGGAATTGTTGGTCAAGACTTCGCAATTTTCGAGAGGCAGTGCAGAGCAAGCTAGTCGGGGAACAATAGGTCATGACTGTGCAATTTCCAGAGTCAATGCAGAGTGGGGACTTGATAGATATGACTGTGCAAATTTTGTAGACGGTGCAAGGCAGGTAGTCCGGGGAGCAACTAAGCATGTTTGCACAGTTTTGGGGAATAGTGCAGCCCGGGTTCTCAGTGCAGTGTAGATTTCCAACAGATGAGAGGGAGGCTTGATGACTGATGATGCGGGAAGCGCAGCTTGGATCAGGTTGGGAGATAACTTCTGCACAATTCTGGATAGCAGTAGGGTTACTAAGGGTTGATACTGCGCAATATAGCTTAGTCGACGTCCAATTGAAGGAGGTTGCCCGGTCAACAGATATTTTGGGAAAAATGGATAAGTGTGGGAGCAAGTGAACTCATTCATTCATGACCTTGTGAACACACACTTAGCATGACTTGACGACAAGACACCTCAAACCAACAAACCAAACATGGAAAAGCATGACCCTCTACGGGACTTTCTAATGGTGAAAGCAACAAGTGTGACACTTGGGATGGACCTTCGGACGACCGTGACGTCACGTCGTGTGTGAGTGCAATGGGTGTTTACATAGTCGAAACAGCTCATGCACATAAAGACAAACCTTGGATATTACCAGAACAAGGTCACAAGCATGACATATCAATCAACATGCCAAAGGTGACAGTTGGTCAAACAAGCGAAAAGGAAGCAAGACATGTAGAGGAAACGCATGAAGTGACTTTTGTCTTTGCACACATGCATGTTATTGAAGACACGATAACATGACAATGACAAGCAATCGTACAAACTACACTAAGAGATGTACTTCAAAAGGTGTTATTTACTTACCATACTTACTCTCAAGATGATCATGCATCTGACATAGTTTGCATGCGGTCCTGATCTTTTACCATCACTTAGTCTCTTGGTCCTTCTCCTCAACTCCCTGGGATTGATCTTAGCATGTCACCTTTTCCTGTAGTCACTGAGAGATGTATCAACGCAGTTTCAACGTGCAATGACTGCTACCAGGATGAGGCCATGGGAGGTCCGTCTGTGTAGTTTCTGAATGCAAGACAGATATGGTAGCTTGGACAACACTGCACAGTTTTGAGGCACATGACACTACTGTGGGATGGGGTCTTGTGAGGACACCTCTGCTTATTTTCTGAGTGCAATGCAACCTGGGCAGTTGAGAGGAAATATTACGCAGTTTTTGGATGCAAGGCACTGTTGCGGGATGGGTTCCGGGATGACACATCTGCTCAGTTTCAAGTTGCAAGGCAGACTGAGCAGTTGAGGGACAATATTGTGCAGTTTCCGGAGACAGTGGGTTCTGGTTGGGGGAAATGACACTAGAGGAATCCACTGCGCAGTTTTGGATGCCAAGGAAGACTGGTGTCTCTGCGCACTGCACAGTTTCAGCAGGCAAGGGAAAAAGCTTAAGGGTTGCATAAGCAAAGTGCACAATTCCATGAAGCTGGATAAGGCTAGGTTGATCGGGAAATTGGCTAAGTGTGAGATTAGTGAAACAGATGTAAACACTGATAGGACTCTACTATGATCACACACGAACACTTAGTGATACAACGTAGACCATCCATAATGTATAAAACATGCTTTGCTTGATGCAATGACCTTCGTGACAAGAGTGCGTGAAGTGAGTGTGAAACATGTCTATGTAATGAAAACAACTCATACGCACAATATTTCCCTTGAAGCAAAACAACATTCCCTTTGCGTGACAAATAACAATCCTTATGCCCAAAGATGACACATATTGCATAAAGATGAGAACGTGAACAACTCTTAAGATCAAGGAGGAGGCTTGAGATCATCACCTTACCAACAAGTGACCAAGGAATGATCGATCACAGGATCCAAGGTAGGCTCTGAAATTTGCAAGAGAGCCAAAATTTTGGAGGGTGGTTGTAGCCACTACAACTCCATCGTATATAACATATGTACATTTACAACTTGAAGGTATTACATCTATTGTTATTGAAGGATCCCTTGTGCCTTCTAAGAACCCTACAAGATTCTTGAGCCTCTCGGTAATCCATGTATAAGGGGATGGTATCCACACAAGGAATAACCACATTACAAGTGCCAATCTAAAGTATGAGTATATCTATTAGATAGACTCTACCACCAAGGGATGAGATAAAATGGTTAGAGCAGGGATAACTAGAGACAAAAATCCAACTTCCACGACACAAATGAGATGTCAAATTCAATGTTCCAAACACCATCAAACATAGCTAGGAAGTATATACTGCTAATCACCAAAAAATCAATGACATCAAAACCCAAAGATCCAAAATAACAACACCATGAAACAATTAGAATTTCTTTAAATAAAATAAAACTAGACACCATACAAATGTCAAATTGTCATATTAGAGGGATGCCATTACATTGGAGATCCATTGAGATCTTTCTTACCATATAGAGGTTCCAAAACACAATGTAGAAATAGAGAGAAGTCTTTACCAAGGACAAATTCCAACCCAACAAAATCCACCACCTAACAATGCCACCGAAGCCAACCACATAATATATCATCATCCCACATGAGCTTTAAAAAGATGCATTAACATGATTCAAAATGTTGGCCAAAAATTAAGGCTTGCATGGAGTAAATTCTCTTATGTCTCGATCCATTATTTAAAATCATATGGTGGTGGAGGTGCTATGACCTTTATTGATTGATAGTGTTAATATTGTGTTGTCATACCCAATAACATACAAAGCACTAATGTATGACTTGGTCCCCATTTTTATGAAAAACCCTAATAATAAGCTTAATTGTTTCCTTAGCTAAAACATCATTTTCTTGATTATTAATATTATATTGTATCTTCATACCCAATATCAATTTCTTGATTATAATATATATTGTCTTTATACCCAATAATATACTAAAAATAAAAATAAAACATACCCCATTTAAAAACAAAACCCAATGTTAAAATAATAATTATAAATGAATCACTAAATGGATGATTATAAATGAATCCCTCAACTTCATTTACTTAACTCTCGGAGAAAAGCAATACTCTTTACTTCACTATTTTTTTTAAAAATGCTCAAATTTTAAATAGATGACTAAGATTACTAAATCGATTTCAAACACCAAAACTCGAAACTAAAATTGGTGATGAACTTACTTTCATATTATTTATATCCTCTTAAGCTTCATATTATCCTCTTACACTAATAATGTATAGATAATGCCTTCAAAAATTTCTAACACAAATCCTTTCGACATACCCTTAAAAATAAGAAAACAACCCCACGGCACCCCTAACAAACAACTTGCGTTGACTAACCTAAAATAATATATGTTTTAAAACATCAAACGAAAATTAAGCAAAATAAAATAGTTAAAGCCCATTGATCACCTTTGGGGCACGGTTGAACATGTCAGTTAAAAATTATGTGTCCACATTTCCTTTATGCCCAGCTATATATTGAGAGGCTCCACAAAGTTCCAGAGGCAATCCGAACAATTTAAGTGGAAAACTGTTAAGAGCTAAGAGGATCTGCAGACTGTAACAACTCATTCCTACCGTTGTGGCTGAAATCAAGCCAATCTTCTGTCTGTTTGATTTGCTCGTCAATTTCCCCTGTGTTTGTTTGTTCATTCGCTGAAATTAATCCAAGCTCGCCAATCTCCCCTGTGTTTGTTTGTGTACAATTTTCTCGAAATGGCAGTAATCTCAGATTATGAAGAAGAAGAAAAAGTGCAGGAGCAACCCTCTCCAAACCCAGAGGCCTCATCTCCTGCACCATTCGCATCTGCATCTACAGGCCCTTACGATGAAACCCTTGAGAGAGTTCTGAAGGACCAACCTGCCCTCGTTTTTCTTGACAATGTCATCGACTTCCTTCGAAGAAAGTCTGATTTGTTCAAGGACGACGCCGCAGACAAAAAGATTGCGGACATTGTCTCTGCGGCCAAGAAAAAAGACGCCGAAGAGAAGAAGAGGAAAGCTGAAGAGGTTCGGCAGAAGATTGCCGACAAGCGCTTGAAAGAAGGTGACACCGCCGCTCCTTCAACTTCATCCCTCAAGAAACAAGAAGAAGCAGCCGTTATTGATAAGGCAGAAGCGCCAGAGAACCATAAACCCAAGGATTCCGAAGACGACGGTATCAGTGAGTTGGCTTTCCTAAAACCCTTTTCTTTGCTTTTAATTTCCCTTTTCAAAAAAATCCAATTTTTTCTTAATGGTAAGATTTGGGAAATATCAGATCAATTTGTGCTTATTTTATCTACTTCAATGCTTAGGTATAGTGATCGAGAATAATGATTTGGTATCAGTGTCAGTTAAGATCGCCTTTATTAGAATCCATAATTCATGGAAGTTGTAATCCCTTACCGTTACTAAATCTGAGGCTCTCAGGTTAAGCCCTTCCACTCTAGCTAACATTTGATGTAGTCAGTCTATGTAATCAGAGGGCTCCACGCAGATGCGTTCTTTCTTGTCCAGGAAATTGATTTGCCCAAGGGAGAATGTCCCACAGGTGGAAATTGCCTGCGAATAGTAATGCTTGTGTAATTTCGAAAAGTAAAAATATTAACGCTTCCATGCGGTGAGGGCCCTAACCCACATTTTGAACCGAATGGTTAAAAGCAGTTCCTGGCCTCAGGTTGCAGCATAGTACTGCAATCACTGATTGACGTTTTAGGCCTTAGTCCTTGACCTTTATTAGGAATTATGGGTCACCAATCCAGCCAATCCTACCCATATTCTTGGTCCTGAACAATATCTATGCAAAGAGAGAATCGAGGTGCATTCTGAGTTAGTAACACGAATATCCTTAATTCTTGATTTTATAGCCATCTCCAATGTTATACATAAAAAGAGAGCTTGAACAATTTTTTTTCACGTAGAGAATAAATGTGTGTTGAAGAGATTCATAACCTGACATAATGTTAGGCTGGTGAATAAATTAATTAATTTTTATTTATAAAATAAAATTAAGAACGTTTAGGCCTAATTTCTAAGTGCACCTTAAAATGTTAATGGATGAAATGTGTAGAATAAAGTAAAGCAAAATGGAGAAGATGACCATTACTCTTTAATGTGATGGCGTAATGATGAGGCAGAGGACTCATCTGGAAGGACTCTATATCCCTTTTCTTTGGATGCTTTCTGCTGTCAGGGGCTTCTTCTTGGATAGAATTAAAATAAAACGTCCACTTTTCAAATTGAGGATGAAAGTGAATTTGTTATTTTATCTTTGGGATTGCTGGTCACTGTTGTTGCTCTAGTAGAATCTGACTCCTTCCCTAACAGTAATTACTTGATATTTTTGGGCTGTCCAAATGAGGGCTTCTTGTGTGTCCTGGAACAGGGTGTCTTCTGACTGGGAGTTTCCCTTTATAGGACCTATATATCACCTTTTAAGTTCTTGAATATCAATAAAGTTCTGTTTTGTTTGTCTGTGTGCAGCTATTTCCACTTCTCCTTTTGAAGATGTCTATATAGAATTGTAGAACCTGTAGTGGCATAGAAGGGTCTATTGTATTGCTGATGTAAAGAACGAAACCATAAGCTATCCGTGCTGTCTATATCTGAAGACTGAGAGTTTAATATTCCTTTCAAATGGTATATACTTGCAAAGTACTGCTTTGTGCAATTATTGGTAACAAAGGGAGCAACTGAATAGAGTTAATGAACTTCGAAAATCATTAAGGATTATGAACAATAAAATATATGATAGCTGTAGGGTTATAAAAAGATAGCTGCAAAATAAGATGATGGCTAGACATCAAGGAATAGAGTCAACGGTGAAGGACGTTGGGGTCAAAGAGGAAGAACATTTATGGTTACAACTTACGATTGGCATATATTGATACATTTATATTGATTGACCATTTCTCCGTTTCATTATATGTTGATTATTTACTGAAACCAATTTGTATCTGTATTAGCTACTTATGATTAGGATTATATTTGTGTTGGAGCGGTTCCTTTATGTTTCACTATAATCCTGATGCTGACAAGCTTTAGCTGACTTCTTTCATCAATTGCTCATAGAATATGCAAATGGAAACGATTGCCAAACTGGCTAAAATTACGTTTATCCTAATTTCATTTTTTATTGTTCATGACAAGATAATCATGTTGCTGGAATTAGTTGTTCTACAGTTTTCTTCAATTTGTGGATTTTTTTTTCCTTCCCTTTTTTAGAAGGATGTAGATTTCATTTTCCTGTTGACGGTTTTTTGCATGTATCTTATCTAGCCCCAAACACTGGTAATGGAGCGAATCTTGAGAAGTATTCATGGACACAGACTCTATCAGAGGTTACTGTTACAATACCACTTCCACCTGGTACCAACAAACGTTCGATTGTCTGTGACATAAAGAAGACTTCTCTAAAGGCAGGGCTGAAAGGGCAACCTCATGTCTTAGCTGTAAGTCATTTGTTTGCATTTCTTAGCTGTAAGTCATCTGTTGTGTTTTGAGCTTTATCAGATCAATCATTTCACTAATCCAATATGCATGGCCTGTATTTCTCACCTGGATATAACATTCAAATCTAGGCCACTTTTGTTTTATGTCGGAGATTAAATTGATTGAAGGGATATTCATATTTTGATTGGTTTACTGGGAGTTTGATGTAAATCCCTTGTGGATGTTTTATTTTCAGGGTGAGTTCTTTGCACCAGTAAGGGTAGATGACTCCGTGTGGCAAATAGGTAATATATCAAGCACATCCTTGGCCTTTGCTGTGTATCTGTTATTCTTTATATCATTGATGAATGGTTATTGATTGATGTAAAACAGAGGATACGAGGGTCCTGTCAATTTCTTTGACAAAACAAAATCAAATGGAGTGGTGGAGTTGTGTTGTAAAGGGTGAGCCAGAAATCAATACTCGAAAGGTAGAACCTGAGAATAGCAAGCTATCTGATCTGGATCCGGAGACACGACAGACTGTGGAAAAAATGATGGTATTCACGAGTCTACCCTGCTAATCAGCTCTAAATGTTAAACCACTGCCCAAATTTCAGTGATCTGCAATGGCAATAGTGACTAGCTTTAGTTGTATGAATAGCGACTCTCGCCATTGTCCTGTTCTTTTCCTATGAATGATTTTGAAACTCCAACCAGTTTGTTGTGAAACTAATTAGAGCTTTGATGAAAATCTATTTTCTTGAGCAAATTTGTCTTTTTACTTTTAAGTACAGTAGATTGCTACTGCGTGACATATGTTATGATATAATCACTGGATAAACATACAGAATTGTTGTACAACCTACAGTCTTTTTTAAAGCGGAAGAAACAGGATTTCCAAATACAGAGTTTATTAATTTATAATATCTTTTTGACTTCTTAGCTAGGTTATGATTATAGTTCGCTAGGGAATTTTGTGTGTGTTTTAGTAAAAGCTTCCATTAACTGTTCTATTTACGCTGTTTCTACAGTATGATCAAAGACAGAAAGCCATGGGATTACCTTCAAGTGATGAGCAGCAAAAGCATGAAATATTGAAGAAATTCATGGCTCAGGTATGATTTGTGTGTCTTGGGGCATTGCATATCTTGAATGTTTTTCCGTTATAACAGTTGTTCAGACATTTATAATTTATAAATCTCTCTCAATGTCTGCAGCATCCTGAAATGGATTTCTCCAAGGCGAAGATATCTTAGGAAAACAATTGGCGTCCTGTAAATGACTTTTTAGAACTAGTATAGGGGATCTTGAAGGAAATCAGTGTGCTTTTTATATTTTGTGAACTGGTATAGTGAATCTATAGGAAATCATGTTATTGGTCTCTCTTGCATGTCAACGGAACTGATATGATGCATTATAAGATGCTCTATGCTACATTTTTGTCACTCTAGAAATATCAAACATAGGGTTCTAGTTTTGTTTCATTATTTGTGCAATGAAGTGGGTTAAGATTGGTGTATATTGCTCATTGGCCATGTGATTTGATATGTTACGTTGGCTTTTGTTTGGAATGTAACTTAGTACTACATTAAATTAGCCCGCAATTCTTTGCAATAAAGTTTTTACTTGGTTACGGAACCAATTATGTGCAATCAAACTATATTCGGAATGCTATAACTGCAATAATTTGTAATGAAGTTGCATGTGGAATGCTATAACTGTAATCATTTTTAATGTTAGTATTTGAGTGATTCAATAATTCATCACAAGTGTTATGAAGAGGTTTTAAACCTAGGACATTTAAATAAGTTTTAATGAAGTTGTATTTGAGTGCTTCAATAATTTATCACAAGTGTTCACTCTTCTTGGTTAGTGTTTTTTCTGTTTATTAAAAAAATTATAAAGCCATTGGTTGAGGGTGGCTCCCTTCCTCACCTCCTTTTCAAGAGGTTTAAACTTGGGACCTTTTTACACCTCATGAAAATAGTCTTTGCGTTCTTTTAAAAAATGAATATTGAAATATCTCAACATTCATTTTGTTGAAGAACCCGAAACTATTTCAGATTATAAGATAACATAATCAGCGGATATCTTTATTAAGAAATTTTAGTTTCCTTTCACATTATAATGTCCTTTTTTATATGCTTGTTGTAAGGTGTTCTTCTAGTTTCCTTCCACAGTAATAGTTTCCTTTTTTATATTCTTGTTGGAAGGGATTCTTGGTAAAAAAGCTTCTTCAATGATATTTTATTTTAGCCTTTTGCTTTGATATTTTATTTTAGCCTTTTGCTTTGATGACCATGATCTTCTCTCTATATGACCATGATCTTCTCTTTATATTTATAATAGGATAAAATCTTCTCTCTATATGACCATGATCTTTTCTCTATGTATAATAGGATAAAATCTTCTCTCTATATGACCATGATCTTTTCTCTATGTATAATAGGATAAAATCTTCTCTCTATATGACCATGATCTTCTCTCTATATGTATAATAGGATAATGTTAATGTATAATAGGATAATGTTAATTTCTTTGGAGTAGGATATTTTTTTGTCCATGATCTTCTCTCTATATGTATAATAGGATAATGTTAATTTTTTTTGGAGTAGGGTATTTTTTTTGTTTGGAGTATTAATATTAGTGGTTAGAACTTTTATACATTTGTTTGGATTTGAGATTTGATTACCACGTTTGTACATTTGTTTGGATTTGAGATTTGAGATTTACATTTGTTTGGATTTGAGGTTTGAGATTTACATTTGTTTGGATTTGAGATTTGAGATTTGATTTATGTGTTTTATCGTTAGTCGTTTCAAATTTTGATATCACTATGTTTTATCGTTAGTTGTTTCAAATTTTGATATTACTTGTTAGATTATATAATATGATTATATGTTTAATGATTTTGATATCACTTGTTGATATCATGATAAATTTGTTGGGTATTACAAGTTTAGAAATTTGTTCAAACCAATTAATGTGAATTTGATAGAGAATCATGCAACAATATTAAAATTGTAAATGCAACTCCAAGAACTAGATTTGAGATATATACACTGAGTGTATTATTATGGGGAACATTAATGATATTTATAAAGAAGAAATATGGATCATTGAAACTTTATGTTAGCTGTATCTTATCTTATGATATAGAAATATAAAAAGACTGAGAGAGAATCATGCAACCATATTAAAATTGTAAATGCAACTCCAAGAACTAGATTTGAGATATATACACGAGCCTATTATTATGGGGAGTATTAATGATATTCATAAAGAAGAAATATGGATCATTGAAACTTTATATCAACTATTGAAAATTAAGCAAAACGATGATAAGAATTCAATATTGATTGCCTAGAGTTGATAATTTCTTTAATTTGATGAAAGGCGATGAAGTATTTTCAAAAGTAGATATAAGAGAAGAATATCGCCATTAATTCATTTACAACATATACCAAATGACTTCGTTCAAAATAATCATAATATCTATTTTTAAATACTCTTAGACACTTAAAATTACTAGAGAAAATTTTAGCCACTTAGAAAATTGAAGTTATCATGCAATCAAAATCCAACTATTTTATTTTGAAATCTTTAATCATTTGATACAGACTTTTGGTGTTTCACCTATAATAGGGTCCTTAACAATGAAAATATTAAATAAAGGAAAAACATGACAATCAAGGATGGTTTTAATGAGAATATAGGTAAGGAATATATCAAATACATTATGAGGGATCTAAAATAACATCATTATCCTTAATTTTTCTCTTTAAGAGGAAGGTAAGGAGAACAAAAGGATAAGTCCAAGTCATCCATGGAAAACATTTTGACATATGGGAAATAAGAGAATGAGTCCCAAACACCAATTGAACTTGGTTTGGTTGGAAGTTGGAAGGTTCTAATCTACCCCAGAAGAGAGCTATGTACTAGCTATGAAAATAATCTTCATATATTTGAAAGGCACCTTGTAATTTGGCTTGTGTTATTCAAGAAGCAAATACTTCACTCTAACAACATATATAGATGTCGATTAGGAAGGAAGCATGGGTGATAAGAATTCTTATCACTAGTGGAGGAGCATTTTACTTGGGATTGTTTTTTGGTTTCTTGGCTAAGTAAGTAATAGGCTTTTATTTCCCTATCTATAGATGAAGAAAAAATACATTGCAACGTCTACTTGTACTCGAGTTCTTTGGATGAAACAAAGTTTGCAAAACATGAAAGTAAATCACGATCAACTTATTCCCATTATTTGTGATAACACAAGTGCTATAAATATGTCAAAGAAGAACCCTATTTTACACTTGAATACTAAGCACATCCCTATCAAATATCACTTTCTCAGAGAATAGGTAGCTGATCAAAATGTCAAGTTAGAATACATTTTTTTCAAAAGAACAGGTCACAAATATCTTTATGTAACAATTACCTAGAAATATTTTGAGTATCTTAGAGAGGTCAGGAGTGGCCTCTTTTCCTTTTTTCTTAATAAAATGTGTAGCATCCAACTATAGTTCACAAGGTATATTGTAGAAGACAAAATTGTTATTCATGTACAACACAATCATAAGGGGAGAAATATCAGAAGCATAAAATAAGAAATGTTGCATGCAGAAGGACACCACATTGATAGGGGGGGCTAGATGTAGTCATGGCCAAAAGTAAAATCCATCTCTATTCATCAAAGGGAGAGAATATGCAAACATAAGGAGAGATCACAGATAAGAGGAGTCCTTAGTCCAAAGAAGATGTATCATTGATGGCCGAGGAAGTGGTTCAGGTGGATCCTTGCCAAATATCAAGTAGTAGAGGGTCAAGTAGGGAAAGCGAACAATATTTGGTGTTTCCATGACATTCCCACATGGAACAAAATTTGGTGTCTTCACAAGGTGCAGTGCTGGGATATAAGCTAGGCTAGTATGTGATATAAGCCTAGGCATGGTATCGATATATAAAGCCAAAGGGATGATACCAATATATATAAGCCCAAGTGGTGCATAAAGGTGAAATCGTTAACGCTAAAATCAAATATTTTTTCACAAAATTGGTTTTATTAATCACCCACTAATTTGTGATCAAGCCCTAATTAAACCATGATTAGCATATACTAGATGGGTTTGGTAATGGTGGGCTTTGTACTGGAGTACCAGAGTATCCTTGAGATAGTTTTTGGCTAGAAAACTATTCCAAGGCACCAAAGTTTTTTAAAAGGTAGGTTCTAATTTGATGCAACTCTTATATAATGCACTGTAGGGAAATGCCTTTCAAATGTCCAATCAATAGGCTAGCTTCCAACTAAAATAGATAACTAATTTGGATGTTTGTGGTTAGAATCTTTCAATACTTGTCACTAAAGAACACACATAAGAATGATACTTTTTTTGTAAATTTGACATTGGCGAGGCTACATCATGGTCATGTCCAAGAATAACACTCGAATAGGGTGGGGAATTTAACTAGTGACTAACATCTAGAAGTGCCTTTTTAGTGCACCTGATCACCATCTATCCAAGAACCCATACACAACACAAGAATGAAATTCACCAAGAGGTATGATAAAATAAAACAGATTCTATCATAAGTCTTAGTGTAAAACATAACAATGCCAAAAGATAGGGAAATTTCTCAATTTAGCCTCTCATGATATTTCATTTAACTTCAAATAATTGTAAATGAAACACATATGCATAACTTACAAGTGAAAAACTACAACAAAAGAATACACACTACCAATAGTTGAAAGAAGAATCTTTTGATTAAAAAATGTAATAATATTGTCCTTAAGTACAACAATAGAATTTCTATCTTAGAATCTAAACCCCTTTCTTGAGTTCTTCTTTAGTTTTTTATATAAAATTATTACAATAGATATTTGTTGCCTTGCAATTTTTTAGGAACTAACTAATAAAATATATCAAATAATCTTTATCCACTCATCCATTTCTCCAACAGACTTCTTTATTGGAATAAAAAGGATCTATGCGGCAAATTTAGCTAACCACTCCCAATTTGATCCGATTGGATAACTGTATGATATCATCTTCCTATAGGTGATATCCAAATTTGTATACTTCTGATAGGTTGGAGTAATTAAAAATAATATTTTAGCTTGACAGTGAATGCAAAAATCATCCATCATTTATCCACTATGGTTAGCCCCTTCAATATTCCTTTCATATATAAAAACTTTGAATTTTCCTTAGTTGTTAACAAAGCCTCTTTGTATGCATCTAGATACATCAACATGCTATTATTTCCCTATTTCACTCTCCTTTTTGATGTGATCTTATGAGGATCATATTTCCACATTTCTCCTTAAGGGAAGTTCATATGTTTCAACATTTCCTCAACTTCTTGCAATGCTACTATGATATTGATTAAGAAAGCTCCCACTTCATCAATTTGAACATAGCTAGATGTTTCTTAGACACAAAATGGATTTGATCAGAGTTATGGCTCTATTTGACAAATTCTAGTGCAAATATCCTCACGGGAAAAAAGACTAGAAGCTTGTAGGGAGGCAATTCACAACCATAGATCCTAATTTCTATAAAGATTTTAAACAAATACCAGTCTCTCACTTTAGTATTTCAGTTGAGCTGCAAAATATTTCTAATATTTGGAAATATTTTAGGAGGGGACTCATCAAATAGTAAATGGTATGTAATTGACAAAAATTAATTAACAAGCTCAACAAAACCCATATCTTAGGGATGAATAACAAAGATAACATTGTTATTCTGATCTTGATTATGTAGATATAGATTTGATTACTTGTCTACCTAAAAATAAAGGAAAATATATGCAAGGATAGATTGATACCTAAAATACTTAGTCGTACCATAATGGGCTAACTAAACATTAATGACATCGACTAAATACTGATTGAAATGATATGACAAATTAATTTTTGGCAAGTGAAAGATAATTCAAAAACCCTAATATGATATCATCATTGTATCATAGTAAACAATAGACCATGGATATAATATTTCTAGATATTTCAGGGAGAATATTTGAAGGATATGGAGGGGCATTCTCTAGTAATTAGGATTTCAAATGCAAGAAAGACTTAAGGGCAATAACCTTTTCCTCAAAGGTCGACTCATTGTAGTTCTAACTCAAGAAATATTCACTTAAGTGTTGTGTTTGATTGGGAATTAGTATCTTCAACATTTCTTGAATGAATGAGGGGTTAATATGGAACGATATATTCCATTCTTGGATATTATAGCTTGCTTGTTGGGTAGATAATGATGAGCACACCAGAAGATTAATTCAAGGTAAGGGTAGGTTTGGGGAATGATAAACTAAGCTAAATAAGACTCCCAAGCCAAGGAGATGATCTACTAGTCTTGAAAACATTAAAAAGCCCACTCTGTGAGCTCATATAGGTCAAATTTGTAACCGTCCCTCCCATCCTCTTTTAATTTCTCAAGTTGTGAGAGGTGTTTCCTAATTAACCTAATATCCAAGATTCGTTATGAAGACAGGGTTACAAAATCCCTTCCTTTTCAAAGTTTATGGAATTAAATTTTGATGCTACTATTTATCCAACTCATCGAGAGATTTTTAGTGACATAAATTTTATCTCAATCCGACCCATGGGTCGAAAGTTATTCCCATTTGAATTTTTAGCCTTTTATAAGAGGCCACATCATCATGCTAGCCATGTGGTGTTGTTGAGGCCTCCACGTGACCTTGACAGGTCATCTTGGTGGGACCTGCCGAGCCAAGTCCATGTCATGCCGCTCAGTTTCATTGCTGCCCATGAAATTAAAAATTACCCAAATGAATAAACATGTGACGTGCGATGATAGATGGGAAGAATTCCATTAGATAAGGTTCCCATCAAATTGGAGTGGATTTTGTCATGGTGGTTTCCTATTTTAGACCCCCCCTCATTAACTCATTATGGACCAAAGGGCCCTTGGGTGAATCAGGAATGTAGATCAAACCCATATCAGGCCCACATTATGATAACACAATTCAAAAGTAGCATCCCTTCAATGAGGGCCCCAAGGTGGGATTTCCAATGTCAGACCACGTGACAACCCCAACCATGGTTCTCATGTAACACACATTGTAAATATTTCATGGAAATAAAACTAAATGGGCTGAGTCAAATGGGACACGGATTCTATAGCTGGGAGGTTGCTTGCTGAGATTGTTGTGGATTCTTATATTAGAAATTTGAATTGATTTGGGAAAACCATTAAAAGAGCTAGTTGGTGAAGCCTTAATCGACTAACCATGAAGTTAATATAAATTGCAAAGAAGTACGCAAACCATGCTACCTTGAGATGCACTCACAAGGTAGGGAAGACAATAAATTAATGTAGAAAGTAAGGATAGGGGATCAACCCTATGCAACAAGAAAACAATAAATAATAAGGCATTTAAGGGGGATGAAAAGAGAGGAAGAGAAAGGATTGAGATTGGGATTCAATCATTAGATGAACATTGAGCACGAGCCAGAGAAGAGGAAGACAATAGACTAGATTTGGTTGGAAATATGGGTGAGCATACGGTTTCTCCTTGGTGAGGAGAAATGCCTTTGGAGCCCCTGTAAAACTAGGGGGTGGACATGACTCTCTGGATTCCCCTAGTGGTGTGGGTGGAGGATTGCATCCTTGGATTCCTGGAGGGATAACTTCTGAAACATTCTTCTTGTTAATTTGCAGTGTGTTCTAGATTCCTAATTGGGTGGAACCACTGTGTGTTGTTTTAAGGGTGGAGAGGTTACTCTCTGGATTCCCTTATCATTTGAGAGTGGAGGCAGTTGGCCTATGGATTCCCTGTGTCTCATTGAATGCTAAGTGGATGGTGGGTGGAGGAGAGAGGTCCTCTGAAGTCCTTGTTTCAACTGGCAGTTGGCATTATCTCTAAATCAATCCCCCCAGTCTCTAGAATCTAGTTCGGGGGTGACAACTGTAAGTAGTTTTGACTGTAGTTGTCTACAGTTGGGTGGAGAGTCATTGTCCTAGATTCAGTTTCCAAATATATTTCAAGATAAGTGTTTCATGTATTTGCTGTGTTACTAAATGTGTGCCTACTTTTCTAGATTGTAGTGGTATTCATATCTATAATGAAAATGTATTGCGAATACTGGAACGAAATCATGTTTACCAACATGAATAACATATGTGTAATACAATTTGGCATGAAATGATTGTTGTGAAATATTTCCCGTGATAACAAGACACATATTAAGTAGCAATGTACAATACTAAATCTCAAAAATGGCTCAGGAGCCAAAGTCAAACATTATGGTCTTAACTAGACAAACCCTTTATTATAGAGTGGCAGTTACAATAGAGACAACCTTTTGGCCAAGTCCGTGTTTACACATCTTAGTGGACGTATGATTACATAAGAGTTACAAGTGGTAACCCAACTTGGGAAAGATGGTGATAACGTTGAAGATGACATCCTCTTCTAACTACTGTAGCCTAGAATTTTGTTGACAGATGCAAGAAACCTTGCATTTCCAACAGTCCTGGAGTCCTTTGACAAGTTCCAAAGGGCCATTGGCTATAGTCTTAGTGCTGCCGGCTATGACACTACAAGTTTGAGGATATGCCTTGACTTGCAGATCAACGAAGGGTTTCTATCTCCTCATAGACCCTTTTGTATTCAACAACTCCTATGGATTCGAGAGGAGTTGCTCAGACCTAAGCACATGAGGGTAACACCTATAAGGCTAGCAATTCATAAAGGCCACATAGGGCCAATGGCATGGATCGTGATTGTAGAAAAAGCTCTGCAACCACACATGGAAGGAGTCCATACTCGTCAGCGGTGCCATGGAGCTACCTGCCCTACATGCTTAATTTATAACCAAAACCCTATTCACTGATGCCATTGGCTGGAAGAGTACCAAGATGTGGCATGCCCTTATTGGCTCTCTTGGATCATTAGAGAAATTTTGAGGTCTAAAATGGGCCTCCTAAGGAATGTTATAAGATAATAGTTGAAATAATAAAATAAGATTAGATTACATCATCAAATTTGAGAGGGAAAAAAGAAAAAACTATTTTTTTCAACTTGTATTTTCAACTGATCTCCCTATGGTTTTAATCAAATTTTGGGTGGGACCACTCATTGGATGAATTTAATTCCTCATCTAAGTAGTACCCATATTTCATACTTTCGATCGACCTTGCTACACAAAATAAGAAATACATGAAAAATGTGATTGCAACCTATCCCATTTGGTGGGAGTAGTGGGAGGGGGTTGTTACAAGTGGTATCAGAGAATCGAAGTTCATCACTTGGACTGGATGGGCTTTATCATGGGTAAATGATGATTTTAATAAACCGCCTAAGTGAAATGTTTAGGTGTTAAAAGGCGGTCTAATAAATCAATAACATCCTAAAAGGGATACCATTCACCCTATGACTTGTTCCACCAACATGAAGATTGGCAACTAGTGTGACTAAATAAGGTTACCAGCTATTTTGAATTGTGGATTTTGCAAGCCTATATATTGTAGGGGAATAATTGTTATTTTTATGTGATTAAGGATTATGGGAGCTCTATGGAATTAGGAGTCTGTGTAAATTTAAGGTTATTATGTGGGATTGAATGATGATTAATGTCTATAGGGTTAATAATCTCATGAACAAGATTAATGTGGTTGTTTTGACATGGCAATGTCACCTTGGCAGATCATTGAGCATGATATTTTTTGTTATTGCTGTGGTTATTTATTTATTCAATTGCATTTTCTAACACTATGTGTCACTAATAACACAACACAGGAAACCCAAAGAAGGAGTAGACCAAAATGAGGACTGGGATGGTACAATACAATTCATATCAATCACAACATGGAAATGAATTAGTCCGAGCTCATGAAGAGGAGAGATTGATTTTCCAAGGGGGAGGGAATCACTCTCTATATTGGATGGACACCTTGAGGAGCTTAAGAGTTGAGGTTATGAGTTTCAAAGCTGACAATAAGAGGTTGGTGAGAGCTCAAGAAATGTAGGTTGAGATAAATGTAGTCATACTGCGGACGTTCTCATATCTGCATAGGCAGGGGCAATCTGAGATGGGGGCCAGCCATAGAGATAAGAAAAGCCCTCGTGGGATAGAAGATAATACTAATGGGGAATATGGTGGTAGGTCCAGGAAGAGGCATAGGCATGGAAGTGCAGACACCATGGCGGGAAATGGGCCACTAAGAACCCCAAGTGTTACAGATCCATTTGTGCACATCAAATCCCAACATTTAGATCAATGATTTAGGACTCATCAAACCCTAAAATCAGTTGTTTCGTGCCCTAAACAAGTCAACCCTTTGAATGCCTCCTTCCTAGATTGTTTCATGACTTGAAGACATCAAGAAATTGCCTCTAGAGGGACCAACGCAAGTAAGCCCTTATGAAGGTGTGCTGCAAAGTAGCTAAGTCCACTGCCAGGGTGCTCTGCAGAGCACTTAGGCTTCCTTTCACCTGCACTGGGCGAGAATGAGTGAAATTCACATATGGTTTGGGAATATTCTTATCTTGTGGAGTCATACAGAAGTTTCCCTATCTTATCAACTCCTATGAGCTCGAAAATGGATGAGGAATGAGTTAAGGATCATCCTATTCTCTCATCCCTTCCTCCATGGAACTAATTCTAAGTATGGAAGGCCATTCAATATCACCATTAATGACAAAGCCTCCTTCATCTTCCTATAAATTGACCACTCATCTAAGTGATCAGGGGTTGGAATATGTTGAATTGTAAGGAGATAATGCTACTATGAGACTTGACTTTGGAGCAAATGATGTGATGCCACAAGCTTGTCTTGCTTTTTATGTGATGTGGACGGGATCCAAGCTGGAGGAATGAATTTGAATCAGACACTGATGGTTGTAATTCATTCTTCTATCTAATAAAGTGTTTGAACCTTTTTCCATATTTGTGTTCTTTCATAATGCTTATATGTATGAATTGCTTATGATTCCTTTCATTTATATTCAATGGATAGTATGCTTTGGTTGGTTTTCGTCTTCTGTTGTGTTGAAAAGGTACTTTTCAAGCGGTTTAAGTACAGGAAGGAGTGACAGAATTGATACAAGGGAGACGAGAGGAAAGCGGAACTACAGGTAGGCCTTCAATCCTCTCTTCTTATCTATTGCTTATAGGGAAAATCTAAAACACTTTAAACTGTTGTTATAGGCACAACTACTTGTCTAGTGAATTAATGTTTATCCATATATGCTAAATTCTCCAAAACAAATTGGCAACCATACTGGGGAAGAATCCTCTTTCCTAGTAGCTTATCCACCTCCCAAGACATCCTTGTAGACTCTATTTGTGTTCATAGATTGTAATTCAACTGTTTACATTGAAAAATTGGTCAAAACTGTGTCAAATTGCCTCTTGAAATGGCTTACTGTCACTAGCGCAGGCTTGTGAGGGACACAATGCGCTACAAAGCATCCCTAGCTTAGGGACAGTGCTCTGAAGTGCACTGTCTTCCACTCTGGGCTGCATTGATCCTCATAGGATCAGTTTCCCAGCTTTGGAAAGAATTTTTACCAAGTTTTCTCTGTTTGATCATTTGCTAATTGATCAATGAATGTTATGTCTCTAAAAATGAGTGTTTATCTCCTGGTCTAGCCCAGCTTTGATTGGATTTATTAATGTTTCTTCATGTTTTCTTTGTCATTATCATCAATAGTCAAAGTTAGGATATAATTAATTAATCATTCATTCGAAATAAAGTGTCGTAAAGTCTTCTCTTCCTTCGAATCTAAACTGTCGTAAAAGTCTTCGTTCATATGAAAGATTGATTGATTGTATGTGCATATTTCCTTTTTGTTCATATTCACATTAAGGGAATCGAAAAGAAATACATGCATGTTGCATTGAAAAGTTTGTGTGTGATGATGGGAATAGTGTAGGGAAATTGCATTTAGATTGTGCTCTTTCCTCTTTGATCAAAAGAAATATGATTGCTCTATCCCTAAGTAGCTAGGATTTTCATTGTTAAATTGAATGGAAAGAATGCTTATCATGATAGTTGCATTCCTAGGAATTTCAGAATACATCACATGGTGAACTTGAAAGGCAAATTCGTAAGAAAGATCAACTTAAAATAAACATCAGTTTACCTAATGGAGCATTTTCACTAACGAGAACATTTAGTGGTTCTAGGCTAGAGACATGTTCCATTCTCATAAAACAAAGCAGCTATCTCTAACTTGTCTGCAATACATCCCGAGTGTGATACCTCATTCCATGTATGTGAGTATATCGTAGCTCATCCATGTACCTTCAGGTATATAGGGCAGTGTTACAGTATGTACGAAATTCTCTCACTGTGCATTTTTTCATTAGACAACGATTATATGGATTGGGCCTCCATGTACCTTCGGGTATATATGGGAGGACAACTCTAGGTTGCTATCCATCCTTAAGTAACTGAGTCGGCTACCTTGTAAACTGTGATACACCGAACATAGCATTCAGGGAGATTGCCTGCTCGTACTTCTTGGTTCGCCAGGAGGTATTCTGCAGTTCACAGTTCCTTGGTAAACCTTTTTCCTAGTATACCCCTTTTTGTTTATTTCTTTTTTGATAATAAAATTAATCAACAATCGTGGAGGAACATCAACCCATACCCCGTCGTTCACGGAGAACAACGAGCAAACTGCCTTTGCCTCCTGAAGCGACACCAATTCGGGCAAAGCGGTCTCACTTAACTGAGTCTAGTACATCAAGAACTCCTAGTTCTTCATCTGAGTTACTTTAATCATCTATTTCGGTAAGTATAGAGACTCTAGTTACTCCAACTATTTCTGGCCCATCAGTTTTTGAAGAAGAAGTTTCACAATTACCTGAGGACATTAGCAATGATCCTAGTGAAACAGTAACCGAGGTTGTTCAACAAGAAGTTGATCCTCAACTTGAAATTGCTCAACAAGAAAGTACTTCTGAAATTGAATCAGTTCAACCAGAATTTAATCCAGAATCTATCCCAGTTCAAATAGAAGTTACATCTGAACCTGAAGTTGTTCAAAAACCTCTTTCTGAAATTGTTGTTCACTTATTGAAACATCTGGAATTCGAATTTGAACATTAAGAAGTTGTTACTTTACTGGAAGACGATCAACTGGTTACCCCTCAGACATCAGTAACTATTGAAACTTCAACTTCATTAACACTAGAAATGTTTTACGAACCTGACGGTGAAGTTCTTCCACCAGGTTTAATTGCTATAGAGGAAGAATTGGAAGAAGATTCCACACCTAGAACCCCAATTCACTTTGGAACCGGGCTTTATCTTTACCCTAATACTCCTAATTTTTTCGCTTCATTTGATCCTGCTTCTTTTCAAGTACCCATCGATTCTTTCAGAAAAATTTTGGGTCAGTTAACTATGGCTGAACAACCATCATCATCTGAGACTGTAACATCTGATGCAGCTATTGCAGAATCTTCTGTTGTAACCTCTTCGATGTTTTCTACCACACCTGAGTCGCACCTGTATGGTGAATCATCCATCCCGGTTGGTTACCAATCATTGTCTGGAATCCACTCAAGGGTTTCTTATACACCATGGTCATCACCTATGTCCTCGACCGGAATTTTACCTAGTTCTTCTCTAATGGGAACTCAACAGTTTGATCCTGCATATTAGTATCAATCTGGGTAATCTGGTCAACAAAGACATATGTATCCATTAAATACTGGATTGCCACCATATGGAGAGAAATATGATTATTCACCATATCCTCCTTATTCCAGAGGACTACCATATGGTAACATCCCACAATATTCAGGTCAATCTAGAATCAGAGTTTGTCAATGGAAACCAACAATTCCAGTTCAACGAAGCCTTGTGTATCCAACACAACCAATGCAAATTGTGTCAGCTATTCCTTCTACACATGTTGTTACTGCTGTACCACAGTCACAAGTTCAAACTGTTGTATCTCAACTAGTACAAACTGATCCTTCTACCTTGCAACCACAAGTTTCAAGTCAAGAAGTTCAAGTTCCTCAAGTTGTTGTACAACAACCACTTGTTTTTGGAGTTCAGCAACAACCTCAGGTTAGTATACCCTTATCTAGATTGGCCCAGGCTTACACTGGTATAGTTTATTCACAACCTAGCCAACCTTTCATTGCTGGACATCAACAACCGTTAAATCAACAATTGTACCAACAACAACAACAATTGATTTAACAATTGTGGCAGCCTCAATTTCAACAACCCCAATTCCAGCAATTCCAACCCTAATTTGGACTTGTTCCACAGGCTCAACCTATTTTTGGTCAATTTCAAGCTTACCAAGGTCTTGGTCAACAAGGCTTTGCAGGTTATGGACAACCACACATTCAACCTAGTTATCAACAACCACCTTATACTGGTTTTGTTCAACAACCATACCAAGGTTACCAAATGAAGATGCCCTATGTCGGTATGTAAAGACCTATTTCTTAGGAAATTCCATCATATCCTAGGCATGCTCAACGTAACTTGAATTGACAGTTGCCGTTTGTAGCAACTTTAGAATTATTAGATTTAAATATGCTCACTAATGATCCAATCTTATACGCACCTTGGTGGCCGATAATTCCGCATAAGTTACCATCTGACATTCCGAAATTTAACGGAAATCCTGGAGAAGACCTGTAAAATCATGTCATGACCTTTCATTTGTGGTGTTCATCAAACTCCTTAAATGATGATTTGGTCAGACTTCGTCTTTTCCAAAGAATACTTACTGGTCCAGTTGCTAAATGGTACATTGAATTACCAAGAGCTTCTTTCGATAATTTCACCACTTCAGCCACTACATTTTTGACCCACTTCCAGTTACCTATCAGATATGAGACTGGAATGGGACTCCTAACCAACTTTAAACAGATTACTGCTACCCATATATCAGATCATATTCATGAGTGGCGGTGTCATCGTCGAATGGTTAAGACATATGTTCCTGATCAAATTTTACCTAAGTGGTTCATAAAATGCTTGTTGCCATCAATCACCAAGGATGTGGAAAAAGGTGGATTTGTCATAGAAGAGCAAGTTATTTCTCATGCCCAATACTTGGATTTGATTTACACACAATCTGGCACGCTTTATGATAAAATTCCCAATGCACCTCGACCAACTTTCACTGTTCCCCCTCCTCCACAATCGAGTAAGGACTCTCATGCCGGCGACGGTGTGATCGGTTCTTCAAGCACACAAACAGCAGGAAGACCATCTGGTCAAACTCTTGCTATTTCCAATCAAACTACCAATGCATCAGAAAATACTCTTGCCTCCAAGATTAATTCCGTGTCATCTGACAAAGGAAAAAATCCAAAGTAACTAGGGAGCAAGAAAAAGGGGAAGAACAAAAGGAAACAAGAAAATTCCCCTCCAGAGAAATCATCTGATTCCTCTACTTTGGCAAGGAAACCTCATTATCCATGTCTGATATGTAATGACAAGCATTTTACAAGAGATTGTCCACACTGCTCTGAGGTCTCTAAACTTTTAAAGACTTCAAACACATCGGCAGTGTTGACTGATCTGTTTCCAACCCCGAAGACACATTTGGTTGCAACAGACCATGCTTCCACATCCCAAGTACTCATGTTATCCATCACAAAGCCACAAAACGAAGTTTTGGTGTCAATGAGAAACAAAGATTATGGAAATCCATCATCATCGTCGAATAATCAGGCCACTGATCAACCTAATCCTTTGACTTCGACTTCATCTGAAGTTGTTCAACCCATTGTACCTGAATTGACGATAAAACCACCCAAGGGAGTTGTGCACAAATCAACATTCAACCCTCGGACTCGAGCAACTCAAAATTACAACATAGTGGAAGATATTTCTCAATCACCTTCTGCTATGTTGACACTTGAGGTGTTGCAAGATTGTCCCTCCCAAAAGCAGGCTTTATTGTCAGCAATAGGCGGAATAGATCCTATGGATTCAAATCTTGTGGTTTTTAACCATGCAGGATATACACCACAGTTATCGGTGCAATTAGCTTTCTTAATCCAAGTAAAAGCTCTCAATAAGAATGTTCACCGAACTATTATTGATGAGGAGGCATCTACTTGCATTATGTCCATGAGCTGTTGGAAAACACTTGGTTCGCCGCTATTGTCACGATCACCAACCACGTTGAAAGCTTTTGATGGAAGAACATATACTCCATGTGGGATTTTGAGTAACCTGCAAATCAAACTTGGGGGAAAAACAATTACTGTTGAAGTTGAGGTAGTTGACGGACCCCTCGATTACAACATTTTACTGGGAAGGCCTTGGGTATATGCTATGGTTGCTATGGTTTCCACGTACTTTCGTACTATTGCATTCCATTTTAAGGGTGGAATCACAGTCATTGATCAGCTAGCCTTCTTTGCCAATAGTTCACAGGATACGGGAAGCATTCCATTGGTACACGGACCCTCGCTGTCACTTCAAAGTGTTGGAGTAGGTCCCTTTAAAGATCCTTCCCTAATGGGTACTTTTACCCTACCATCACCATATGATTTGGCGGAAGTGGCAAGAGTAGAGACTTGCAACATGATTTCCTCCACCTCATCTGATTTAAGGAGGATTACCAACCAAGTTGAAGTTGATAGTAATATTGAGGTGATGCTGTTAAGCCCCATTGAATCATCATAGCAATCAATCTTTCGGGCTTGTGCGGAAAACCCAAATCCGCACTCAACAATTGTATGGGTAGATAGGTTGTTAGAATATGGTACCTCTTCGGATCCTTTTTCACGTATACATTCTACGGACGAAGGAATCATCCAATCAATGATGATAGGAGAGGAGCCATGGGATGATTATCATCATCGTTCCCATCTTCCAGATGATGTCGAAGATTATTAAAATGAACTAAACCACCCATCAATCGTTGATTTCCTATCAAATTTAGTTTTCATAGACACAATCAAATCTGAGCGAAATCTATCAAATATTGAAGAAACGATTTCTATTAATATTTCGACCAAGCCTAATATTGTAGAGAACATTCATGTTGGTAATCTTGTTCTCCATTGGAACTTGATAATTACCATGCTTTGTTTCATGAATTTAGAGATATTTTTGCATGGTCTTACGAGGAGATGCCAGGATTTGAACACGAAATTAAAATGTACATTGATGTCAAGCCAGTTCGACAGTGGCTTCGACCTGTTCATCCAAAGAAAGTTGTTGCAATTAAAGCAGAAGTTGAAAAAATTTTGCGGGCTAGTTTCATTTACCCCGTTCCTCTTACTGACTAGGTTTCCAAAATTGTTCCTGCCATGAAGAAACAAGGAACAATACGAGTGTATGTCGATTATAGGGATGTAAATCAGGCATGTCCAAAGGACAATTATCCTGCACCTTTTATCGACTAGATTATTGACAAATGTGCCGGATGCGAAATATTCTCATTTATGGATGGATTTTCTGGCTATAATCGAATCAATATATGCTCACAGGACTAATTGAAAACAACTTTTATTTGTCCATGGGGCACATTCGCCTATAGGAAACTCCCATTCGGTTTGAAGAATGCTGGGGCAAAATTTCAAAGGGCTATGAATTATGCTGTCCATGACGTCAAGCACATTGTTCAACCTTACCTTGATGATTTACCTGCTCATTCACGAAAGCAGACTGATCACACGCAACATTTGAGAGCAATATTTTTACGGTGTCGACACTACAAGATTCGATTCAATCCACACAAATGTGTGTTTTGTGTTGGTTCTAGTCATTTTCTTGGATTTGTAGTTTCTCGAGAATGGATTCAACTAGATCCATTAAACGTTCAGGCAATTTTGGATTTGCCTCCACCTTCAAATCTTTTACAGTTACAGAGACTCCAAGGGAAAGCCAAATTTCTGAGGAGGTTCATTCCTAATTACGCTGTGATGGCTAAAGGTTTTACATGTATTTTGAAAAAGGAGATACCCTTTCATTGGGATCAGGTTGCGCAAGCTTCCTTTGACGCTCTTAAAGATACCTTGATTAGATCTTCATTAATGTACTCTCCAAACTATCAAAATGAGTATTACCTATATCTTGCCGCTGTAGATACAACCATTGGCATGGTTTTAGTCCAAGAAGAAAATGGGATTGAACATCCTATTTATTACTTGAGTCGTAATCTCAATGATACAGAAAGTAAGTACTCTTATGTTGAAAAACTAGCTTTGGCAGCTGTGCAAGCTGTTCAAAGATTTCGCCACTATATCCTGTTACGGAAAACAACTGTCATTTCAGATTGCAACCCTATGACATACATTCTGTCACGTCAATTACTGGGGGGAAAGTATTCGAAATGGATAGTTATTTTACAAGAATTTTATTTAGAATTCATCAAGTCTAAGTCAAAGAAATCTCTAGTTTTCACTGAGTTACTATGTGACCTTCTCTCGACCTCCATCTAATCAAAATCCGAACCATCAATTTTGGATGAGTCTCTGTTTCTAATTTTGTCATCTGACGCTTGGTATAGAGATATACTTATCTATCTCCAAACCCAAACTTTCCGGCAAGATACCTCTCGCTTGCAACAACGACATATTCGTTACCAAGCAAAAGATTATCTGATCATTGGTGACACACTTTAACATCGGGGTATCGATACGGCTTTAAGGAGGTGCCTCATGCATGAGGAGGTCGAGAAAGCATTGAATGATTTCCATTCAGATGCCTGTGGTGGACACTTATTTGGGTATGCAACCGCACAAAGGATTCTTCGTGCCGGTTAGTTTTGGCCAACTATATATAAAGATTATATTATTGCTGTTAGAAGCTGTCATGCATGCCAGATATATGACCGAAAAACCAGATTACCACTTGCACCATTGCATCCAGTCATTGCTGTTTGCCCATTCGTAAAATGGGTCATTGACTTTATGACATGTAACCCCACCTCGGCTGGGGGGCATGGGTATATTATAGTCGCCGTTGACTATTTTACTAAATGGGCCGAGGCGATGCCAACATTGAACAACAGTGGCGAAATGACTGCTCTTTTCTTTTTTAACCTTGTGGTTGCCCGGTTTGGTGTACCACAAGCCATAGTTATAGATCATGGGTCGCATTTTCACAATCACATGATGGCTGAATTAACTGCTAAGTTAGGACTGTCACATGATAGTTCTACCCCATATTACCCACAGGTGAATGGACAAGTTGAGGCCATCAACAAGGTCCTAA
The DNA here is from genome assembly GCA_031772625.1 of Pinus tabuliformis. Lineage (NCBI taxonomy): Eukaryota > Viridiplantae > Streptophyta > Pinopsida > Pinales > Pinaceae > Pinus > Pinus tabuliformis. The sequence continues at coordinate 1,038,827,415 of CM062805.1, read as the reverse complement.
AGCAGATGTTACAAAGAATGATAGGGGTTCATAAAATAAACTGGCACTTAATCCTGTACTCTGCCTTGTGGGCATATCGAACCTCAGTGATAAATGCAACTAGATTTACACCCTTTCAGTTGGTGTATGGTTTGGAAGAAATCTTACCAATACAATGTGAAATTTCATCGCTCAAAATCGTGATTGACCTGTTACCCGACACTTTTGAAGAAGAAGTGCATTTCTTGGAATTAATCAATCTGGATGAAACCCATCGTAATGCCGCATTGGCTAACGAAGCGCATAAGAAACGTATTAAGGTGCAATATGATAAAAATTTCAAGCCTCGTATCTTCTCAGAAGGAGACCTGGTCTTGCTTTACGATCAGGAAGCTGATAAATTTGGAGTAGGGAAATTCGAACCAATGTGGATGGGTCCTTATGTTGTCAAGCATGTTCTGGCGAAAGGAGCCTACGAGTTAGTAGATTATGATGGGATTCCATTGTCGTAGCCCTGAAACAGGCTGTACCTTAAATGTTACTATGCTTCATTAAGTATAGTAAAACTCATTGTATATATGCTTTCATTGCATGTGTGTCTGTGTCTTTTAGAGATTTTTATTTGGTTAGTAATCTGATTTGCATTTTTTGCAGATGTCGAAATCTTCAGAACTTTTTGTTGGTTACACCGATGGTGCTAGTGATAGTACGTAGAATTTGTCTTCTGCAGCATGGGCCATTTTCGCTCCAAGTGGCGAGTTAGTGAGTTTTCAAGGGATTTGCATCGGTCGATCGATGAACAATATCACTGAGTATAGCGCGTTGATTGAACTACTCTCTGATTCCATTTCACTTGGAATTTGCAGAATCATCATTAGGCTAGACTCGAAAATAGTTGTATTACAACTAACAAACATTTATACTGTCTGAAATCCAACAATTTTTCGTATATTCCTTAGAGTTCGAATTTTGGAAAGACGTTTTGAACACATTCAATATCAACATATTTCCAGAAATCTTAACACATTAACTGATTCTCTAGCAAATTATGTGTTAAATAGACATTTGTGCCCTATGTAAAAGTAATATTTTCAATTCACATCATCATTTGAATAGGATTGCATATAACCATAAAAAACTCTGAAAGTAAAATAGATAGGTGTTTTAAAAGTTTTTACAAAATTTGTACCCAAGACACATTTGGTCATCTGACCCGAAAACTAAAAAATGCATACAAAATATCCTAAGTAGATCTAGTGGTGCTCATGGTAACAGGTCACATCTTGTGCTATCATGCACAAATGCCTAGCCCAACGGTCAGGAACACCAATAGTGTGGTGCTGCAGCCTCATAGGTAACTCCTCGATTCGGATATCCAGAATACCAAGGGTTAATCCCTCTATGTGATCCTACAACTCTACTAAGGTCTCGGCCAAATCCAAGTCCTGGAGAATTGCTCTCCCGATGTTTCTCTGTGCTAGCCCACCTGGACCCTGTTGGTGTACCGCAGGTCGAACAATACCCACATCTATATGCATAAGAGTAATTTTAGTTGCCTTGGAAACATTAAAAAAACACAAAAACATGTAGAAACTTGAAAAATCAAAAAACACTTTGGTCAAACAACTTACCCATAGCACCCCATTGTGCTCCAACTGGTAAAATCAAATTTGGATCTCCACGATACTCAGAACTGATGAATATATATATAATGTGATCCGGGCTGTGGTCCTATTTATAGAAAAGGAAAAAGATGTTTCATCACCATAATTAATAGTGATATTCTAGATAATAGACCTTACATGTATAAAGTCTTTTCACTCACGAGACCGAAGAGAAATGAAGGTGGAAAAATGTGGGAAACATATTTCGAATTCTATAAAATAAAATTAAAATAACATTGTCTAATGATTAGAAGGGATGTAGCGCAGCTTGGTAGCGTGTTTGTTTTGGGTACAAAATGTCGCAGGTTCAAATCCTGTCATCCCTACCTATCCGTGAGTATGGATGCTTCTTGATAACGACATGTTGTCGCTCAAGCCATATGAAAAATGCAGGGGAGAAAATGATTGTTGACTGACTCACATGTCGAGCCATCAATTCGACCCACCTCTACGTACGTGGATCTCTCGAACTAGCCACACCCAGTGATACATGCTGTGGTTGCATCAATGGGATTTTCTCTAAGGAAAAAGCAATCAAGATTGAACCATAGCAAAAATTCTTCGTCTTACAACTTTTCACCTTAGTCAGTTGTTATTTTAGCAGTAAACGTACAGCCTCACACCGGCTGAAAACTTTTGGCTCTAGACACTCTAGTGCATACTGCATATAAGATCTGTTCTCCAGATGTAGTGTCACACTTCCAGCCAATTTTGCGATCGTAAAGAGGATCGTTCGCAAAGGAAAATCACTCACATCTCGAATGTTTATTTTCCCATCCCTGCTAGGCTGTGTATCTGGCCGACAAAATTGTCTGATTTAATCTCTCACCGATTCACCTCCACTGGTAAATCCAGAAAGTGAGATGGGGTCACCTCGCCTCGACAGTCCGGTAAGAAAGTAAATATCCTCAATAGTAATAGGGACCATCTTTTCCCTAATGTGAAATGTTTGATCTGTTGGATCCCATGAACGAACAAGGAACTGCAATAGTTCTATTTTTTGCCTCATTCTGGAAAACTTGAAGTATTTGAGTAACCCACAATTACTGAGGGCCTAAACTATACCCGGGTTATTTAGGGCAACCATGTCTTGTTCTTCGTGCTCTCTTTCTCACCATGTAATCGACATTCTGATCCGATGAAAGCCTGAAACACAATCATAAGCTAAATTAGGATCCATTCCATGCAAAAACCAGGGCAAATTTGAGAGAAAACAACTAAAACCAACTTTGGAAATGCGCTCAGCGCAACCTAGACATTGAGACAGTGTGCTGCAAAGCATCTAGCCTTCTGTCTAGGTGCTCTTCAGCACAGTTTTCGATGTGAAACCCTGTGCTAATCCCAGGGCAAAAAAATGAAACCCTAGGGGCCCCAAAAAACCCTAAAACTTGCATGAAATGACAAAATAATGGACTGAAAAGAAAGTAGAGAGGTTTAGTTCCAACTTGGTCCAGACGGCTTGAGAAACAGTTCGCAGAATCTTTCGCAATCAGCTCGTGAAGTTTGAGGTAAAAATTGAGTTCAGAGCACAAAACTGGATGGTAAGCTCCAAATGGTAAAAATGATATGGTAAGAACTTATTTTATGTTTATTTCATGTTAATTAATCGACTAAACATTAGTATTTTCGTATGTTTACCTATGAAACAAATATTTTTAATCCATTTGGTGAGGTTTTGAGCAGGTTTACAACTGATTTGTAGAATTCATGTGCTCGATTATAAGTTGTCCTTTTGACTATAAAGCACACTTTTGTCTCTTTTTCGAGCTTTGGTAAAAATGAAAAAGGAACCCCCTTGGAGTCCTCTTTAAGCTCTTTTCAGACTCTCTAAACATGAAAAGATTGCCGAGCACTTGTCCTTTCCAGCTCGTTAAAGGATTGGAAACAATATCTTTCTTGTATTATTTTATGCTTTTTCGGACTTGAGAGATTAGTTTACGAAAAAGAACTTGTGGAGTTTTCTTTTTGTCATTTTTCAAACTCTCTAAACATGAAAAGGACCAAGTTGTCTTTGTCGTTAAACTCGTTAAAACATCAAATAGCGACAAAATTGTCCATCTAGAGAAGACCGAGTTTCACCTTCGCTAGACTCGTTAAAACATCAAATAGTGATGGATTCACCCAAAGGGTGAAATTATACAACAAGCATATGTTATCCTCCTCAAGCTTGACAAAAATAAAGAGGTACTCGTCAACAATGACTGGGAAAATGGAAAAATGGGAAAACCACTTTATGGTAGCAAATCGCTCTTGAACATGACACTTTCACTCCATCACCGTGACTATCTGGGTTGGGTTATTAGCTTGATGGTTATCACAACGTTGGTTTATCATACCATCCATTGCTTTGTTTTGGGTGAATGCTACCAATTCACTTTAGTGTCACCGACATGTTCAAGAGAAGTCATTCAGTCAAAATCAATCTTTTACAATACCATAAACCTTCATTTTCATGACCGTCATTCTTGAAAATGACGGTCATGTGAATTAGTGTTTATCCATAGATGCTAAATTCTCCAAAACACCAAGGGAGGAAGAAACACTTATGTGCACCATGAAAGCATGCCATCTAGTTCGACTACCAGGATGCACCACCATCACTTTCATCATCACCACCATCATAAATCATGTGGGAAGGAAAAGGATTACATGCTTGAGGAGTTTAAGAAAGAAAATCCATCCATAATTGATAGGGAAATGAAGAAGAGAGAAGAGGCCAAAGGTTGGTTTTTGGATATGAGGAAATTCTTCAGGATTCATGGCTATTCAAAGAACATGAAAGCTAGGATTTCCACCTATAGATTAAAGGGAAAGGCAGATATATGGTGGGAAGACCTGGAATTTTTAGAAGCATTGATGAGAAGGAGTTGGCTGGACAAAATTAGAGAAACTCTTTAGAGAATAATACCTGTTGGAACACTGTTATGATGGAAAGGCAAAAGAGTTCTTTGAACTCAAGATTGGAGAACTGTCAGATGATGAATATGTCACTAAGCTCTTTGAAATATTAAGGAATGTTCCATATCTCAAAGAAGAGAAGGAAAAGATCCAAAGGTTCATCGATAGAATGCTTATGGTATTAAAGGAAAGAATTGAGTTGTTGGAACCCTGGACCCTAAAGGATTCTGTTAAGAAGTTAAAACATTTCTATGAATAAGCGAAACACAAACTAGAGATTAAAAGCAACTAGCATCCTAGGAGCAACACTAGAAACAAGAATAATTGGCCTAAAAATAACTTAGAATGGAGGGAAGGTAAGAACCCAACCCTTGTAAACCATTTGTAACAAATATCTAATGTTGTTGTCAGGAAGAATGTGCAACAACCAGTAATAGCTTTAGTTAAGTTTGAGGGCCGTGAGCCACTATGGTGCTAGACTTGTGGTGAAAACCACATGAAAAGGGATTTCCCACATCAACAAATTGTTGGGCTAAATATTTACAATGCTTAAGAAGTTCACACAATGGGGGAGGTAGCTCAAAATGTACCCAGGAATTTATGTAGCAGTAGAAAACTACCAGGCAGACCACCAGGCATCCATTATTGAGATGGAAGGTAAGTTGCATGATCAAATTATCTCCATTTTAATTTATTTAAGTTCTAACTATAATTGCATTAGCCCAAAGCTTGTTGGAAAATGAAATATAGGAAGGGAATTGAATGAAGACCCATGGTTGGTTTAGTTAGCCATTAGCACAAAGAGGAAGATCAATCGCTAGGTAAGGTCATGTGCCTTTGAGCTCAGTGGCATGCCCATGGCTTCACACTTAAATGTGCTACCCTTAGGTGTATAGAGTGTATTACTGGGCATGGAATGGTTATACATGCACATGACTAAAGTGGACTATTTTGAAAAAGAGATCGAGTGCTTAGATGATCAGGGAGAGAGAAAAGTTCTGCAAGGAAAAAGGAAGCCTAAATCAATGAGGAAGATCTCTGCTATGCAAGCTAAACAAAACAGTAGGAAAGGATTCACATTGTTTTTAGTACAAATTATCAACGATGCAAAAGATTTAGTGATCTTGATAAGGAGGAAATTGAATTGATGAGAAGGTACTGAGTTCTGAAACAATATGAAAATGTCATTCCAGTAGAGGTCCCATGATTACCATCCCACATAGAGATAGACTTCTCTATTGAGTTGGTACTTGGAACAAAACCAACATCCAAGGCTCCATATAGAATGAGTACCCCTGAGTTGGTGGAGTCAAGGTTGCGATTAAAAAAAATACTTGACAAAGGTTACATAAGGTCAGGTGTGTCTCCATGGGGAGCACCTGTACTATTTGTGAAGAAGGATAAATCCATTCGTTTGTTTATTGATCATAGACAACTAAACAATGTAATCATAAAGAACAAGTACCCATTGCCAAGAATTGATGATCTTTTGGATCACTTGGGAGGGGCAACAACCTTCTCCAAAATCAACTTGAGGTTAGGATACAATCAAGTAAGGAACAAGGAAGAGGATATTCATAAAAATACTTTCAGGACAAGGTATGGACACTATGAGTTCATAGTGGTATCCTTCAAACTTATCAATGCTCCTACCACATTCATGTGCTTGATGAATAATGTGCCACATCCTTACTTGGAAAAGTTTGTCATTGTATTCATTGATGAAATATTAGTGTACTCCAAGACAAGGGAAGAGAACATAAAGCATCTAGTTGCAGTACTACAATTTCTGAGAGAGCTCAATCTCTATGAAAAACTTGGAAAGTGTGACTTCTTCCAGTCACAGATACATTATTTGGGGCATATTGTCTCTAAGAAGGGGATCTTGTCAATCCTAAAAATATTAAGGCCATAAAAAAGTGGCCAACTCCAAGGAATGTGGACTAGGTTAGGTCATTCATGGGATTGGCAGGTTACTACAAGAGATTTATTAAGAGCTTCTCCACGATAGGCCATCCTATCACATCCTTGTAGAGGAAAGGAAACATGTTTGAATGGACTACCCAATGTGCATAAATTTTTGAGCAGTTGAAGCAATTTCTCACCAATGCACCAGTGTTGAGAATTACAAATCTTGACAAGGACGTCATTCTATGCACAATTGCCTACAAGGAAGGACTTGGAGGGGTCTTGATGCAAGAAGGTTAGGTAGTATGCTACGAGTTCAAGAAGTTAAATGAACATGAGGTGAATTATGTGACTCAGGACTTGGAGTTAGTTTCTATCATTAATGCACTGAAGATGTGGAGGCATTACCTCCTTGGCATAAAATTCATACTCATGAAAAACCATAGTGGTCTTAAATATTTTTTTGGAAAACCCAAGTTAAATGCTAAGCAAGTAATATGGTTGGACACACTTAGCGAATTTGAATTTGAAATCAAGTATATCAGGGGAAAAGAAAATAAGCTGGCTGATGCCCTTCATATAAGAGTTCAAGTGAACCACTTGGCAACAATAAGTTCTTATACAACAAACCTAGTAGAAAGGGTAAAAAATGCTAGACTACAAGATGAGCAATATTGGAAAATGACGGAAATACTACTATAAGGTAATGAGGACAAGGAATATCACCTCACATATGAAGACCTAATTTGATTTAAAAACACGATCTATGTGCCTAATCATTATGGCTCTCTCTGTATTCCCATAGTGGTGTGGGTGCAAGATTGCGTACTTGGATTCCTAGAGGAAGAACTTCTGAAACCTTCTTGTTGTTAATCTGTGGTGTGTTCTGGACTCCCTAAGTGGGTGAAACCACTGTGTATTGTTTTAAGGGTGGAGAAGTTACTCTCTAGATTCTCTTGTCATATGAGGGTGGATGCAACTGGCCTCTGGATTCCCTGTGTCTCATTAACTACTGAGTGGATGGTAGGTGGAGGATATGGATCCTTTGGAGTCCCTATTTCAGCTAGCAATGGGCATTATCTCTAAATCAAGCCCCCCAATATCTAGAATCTAGCTCAGGGGTGACAACTGCAAGTAGTTTTAGATGTAACTGTCTATGGTTGGGTGGAGAGTTGTTGTCCCTGACTTAGTTGCCCGGGATATGTCAAGGTAAGTGTTTCATGTATTTGTTGTGTTACTAAATGTGTGCCTACTTTTCTAGATTGTAGTGGTATTGATATCTGTAATGAAAATGTATTGCAAATAATGGAATGAAACTGTGTTTAACAACATGAGCAATATACATGTAATACATTATGGTATGGAATGATTGCTGTGAAATATTTCTGTGCTAACAACACACATATTAAGGAACAATGTACAATACTAAATCTTAGAAATGACTCAAGATCCAAAGTCAAACATTATGGTCTTAACCAAACAAATCCTTTATTACAAAGTGGTAATAACAATAGAGACAACCTTTTGGCCAAGTCTATGTATGCACGTCTCAATGGACGTATGCTTACATAAAAGTTACAAGTGGTAACTAAACATGGGAAATATGGTGATAACATTGAGGATGAAATCCTCTTCTAACCGTTGTAGCTAAGACTTCCTTGAGAGATGCAAAAATACTTTCATTTCTAACAATCCTAGAGGCCTTTGACAAGTCCCAGAGGGCCACTAGCTTCAGTCTCAGTGCTGCTGGCTATGGCACTATGAGCTTGAGGATACGTCTTGGACTTCAGATCGATGAGGGGTGTTGATCTCCTCATGGGCCCTTTGGTATTCAACAAATCCCATGGATTTTAGAGGAGTTATTAAGACCTAAGTTGAGGAGGGTAGCGCCTGTAAGCCTAATAATTCATAAAGGCCATGCAGGGTCGACAGCCTGGATCATGATGTTATAAAAAGTTCTACAACCACACATGGAAGGAGTCCATACTCATCGGTGGTGCCATGGAGCTACCTGCATGGTTAATTTATAACAAAAACCCTACAGACCAATGCCATTGGCTGGAAGAAGACTTAGAAATGGCGGGCCCTTATTGGCTCTCCTAGATTCTTTTTTATTGTGATTAGGTGCAGAAGTACATTTGAATGGGACAGTATCTTAGACTATCCCTCGTGGACCAATCAGAGGTAGTGGGGTAGAGGTAGGCCCACCTATTCCCTATTGCAATGCCCATTCCTTGTGACATCATTAGAAAAGGTGGAAGGGAGGTGCATTTCTCTTGGACCATTGGATCGAGCGATAGACATGTTGTCTGATAGATGTGAGGTCGAAACCTTGAGCTATAACCCAGATTGTGTTGGTCTCAGTGGGAGTTAGCAGGTGTGCAAGTTATGGTGACACAACCATAGATCAATTCTGAAGGGGTAGATCCACCAAATTGATGGATGTGCCATGACCCATGAATGATGACATGGAGGTAGGGACCACATGGCATAAAAGTAGGGATTATTAACTGTGGGATAGTTATTCACAGTTGAAATAATGTTAAGCACCCTTAATTAAATGATTAACCATGCACCTACAAGTACAAGAATAACAAATTAAATATATGTAAGGAAAAAAAACCAAGGGGAGATATATAATTATCTATGTCGTATTACTAGTACCCCACTCCTCTAATAGAATAAGAGGAATTGGATCCTTAGTGGCACCTTGTCCCATTTGGTGGGAGTAGTGGGAGGGGGTTGTTACAAATGCCCCCCATCCCGCTTCCCCTCCACCTTTTAAGCCATGGTAAACTTGAGGGGAACCTAAATGATTATGGACCATTGATCCACCATGCCTATTATCATGCCATTTAAACAAGGTTAGTTGATACAAATACCAATTTGAAAGCAGTGGCCAGTCCCATCAGATGTCTACACTGACATATGGCCATTTTAACATCAAATGACATCACTCCTCCACTACCACTACCTAATAAGGAAGGGAGTCAAAACAACAATGATGATGAGCAATGGGACTCCCCATCACTTTACATACCTGACAAATAGAATTATTGTTTATAGTTTCCGATTTCGTCTCTTAGTCTTGGGATTAATGGGGTTAACATAAGATTTACAAAATTCTGAGAAAGCCTTCAAGGGTCGATTATATTATGCCAAAATTATAGGGAAATGCACAATTAGCCTTGGAAGAAAAGATGTAGTGGCATACAATGTTTTACTTGTTGAAGATATGAAGCATACTTTATTAATTATTAGCGAAATGTGTGATCAAGGAAACACACTTTTATTCAATTCAAAATAATGTGAAATAAGGAAAGAAGGATCAAGGAAATTGGTTGCAATAGTAATAAGAAATTCAAACAACATATACATCCTAAATGATATTAGAAAGGAAATATGTTTCCTAGGAAAGGAAGATGAAAGTTGGCTTTGGCATAGGAGAATGGGGCATATACACTTTAACGATATTTTCAAGATCAATAAGAAGGATGTTTCAAGGGATAAACTTGAAATTACAAAGGCTTCAAATATTATTTGAAAGTGTTGTCAACATGAAAAATAAAGGTTTTAACCATGTACAAATAATATCTACGATCAAATTCTTAAAAATAAAAAATATACAAGGGTGAGAACAAAAAATATACATAGATATGTTTCTCCTGGAACCCAAAAACTGGAAAAATCAGATTTATTTTTCATTATGTTCCTTTCAATGTTACAATACATTATCTTCATGCTGAAGCATTCATAAATCCCCATTCTGTTAAGCTTGGATTAGAACATAACCATAGTTCCTTTGACTAAATCTACAAAACTATGGGAAAAATCATCATGCATAAAACCATGGGAAAAACCACCAATTTTTTTTCTTTTAGAGTGCTGCCACAAAACCTGCACATGGGGGACTAACACCCCCCTGCATACCCCCAACCATGAGGGGATTACAAACATCGCCACACAACCCCCCCACCCTTTTCTTGTGGTGCATAAAATTCATGCAAAGAATATAATGCACACCCAACATAAAGTAAACAAGAGTTGAGTTCAAAACCAAGGAACATTCCACGAAAAAACGACTAGAACTTGTACATAATGATTTATGTGCGCCAACAAGAACAAAAATAATAGATGATGAACAATACTTCATGTTTCTTGTTGATGAATGCACAAGGACGACTTGGGTTTGTTTCCTTAAAAGGATGTTAGAAGGTTTTGAAAATTTCAAAATATTCAAGGAACTTGTTGAAAATGAAACTAATTTGAAAATAAAATGCTTGAGATCAGATAATGGAGGAGAATTTGCTTCAAATGATTTCAACAACTACTATGAAGAACATGGACTAAGAAGAAGATTCTCAACAATGATAAATCCTCAACCAAATGGAGTGGTTGAAAGAAATAATATAACCGCGGAAGAGATGGTTATAACTTTGTTTCACGAATCCATGCACGAATCAACAAGATTTTTAGACACCTTCCAAGACACCTAAACACTAGTGTATGAAGAATAATCCACCAGAAAAGTCATTGGGAAGAAGAGTGAAAGAGTAGAAACCATAAGTATAAAATAAACACAAACACCAAAGCAAGGGAATCTATCACTATTGTTCACAATTGAACCAAGTAACTTTGAGGAAGCTAGAAATGATTAGCATTGGAGAAGGGTCATGGAAGAAGAAATACATCAAATTGAGAAGAACAAGACATGGGAACTTGTTCCAAGGACCAAGAATAAAAATGTGATTGATAAAAAATGGGTCCTTACAAATAAAATAAATGAGGATGGAAAGGTGACCATAAATAAAGCAACGCTGGTGTACAAAGGATGTGCCGAATTTAAAGGGATATACTTTGAAGAAACTTTTTCTCTAGTAGAGAAAATGGTAGCAATCAAAATTATCTTAGCCTATGTGTGCTCCAAAAGAGTCAAAGTGTATAATATGGATGTAAAATAATCCTTTATTAATGGGGAGATAGAAGAAGAAGTATACATAGAATAACTAGAAGGATTCCTATTATCAAAAAATGAATACTATGTTTGTAGATTGAAGAAAGCTCTGTATGGACTTAAGCAAGCCTCTAGAGATTGGTACTCATGATTGGATAGGTATTTGAAACAATAAGGATTCAGAAAGGAAAATGAACATAATAATCTCTAGTACATAAAGATGATCAAGACAATATGATCATCATTGAATTATACATTGGTGACATAATCTTTGGAAGTGATGATGATATATTAAGTCAGAACTTTGCAAAAGATATTTCACCTGAATTTGAAATGTATTTTTTTAGGGAGTTGAATTAATTTTTGGGACTTCGGATATCTCAGCTAGATGGAGGAATTTTCATCTCTCAAGCCAAGTATATCAAAGAAATGTTGAATAAGTTAAAAATGGAAGACTACAAACCTATGAGCACTCCTATGGTCACCAGATGCAGGTTGATAAAAGAAAATGAATCCAAGGAAGTGGATCAAAGACTCTATATATAAATGATTGGTATCCTACTTTATGTGACAAATTGAAGACTAGACATAATGCAAACAATTGGATATGTTACAAGATTTCAAGTGGCATTAAAGGAAAATCATGTTCTAGTAGTGAAACACATCTTCAAATATCTCAAAGGAACACCATATTTTGGGATATGGTATCTGAAAAGAAAGGAATTAACACATGTAGCTTACACAAATGTATATTGGGAAGGAAGTATAAAATACATAAAAAGTACAAGTGGAGCATATTTCTACTTGGGAGACTAATTAGTATCCTAGTTGAGCAAGAAGAAATCATTAGTGTCCTTGTCTACAACAAAAGTAGGATATATTGCAACAAAAACATGTTGTACTCAAGTCCTATGGATGAAGCAAACCTTGAAATAAATACAAGTAAAATATGATGAGCCTACTTTGATAATTTTTGACAGCACCAATGCAATAAACATCTCCAAGGATCCAGAGATGTGTTTCGAGACCAAGCATATTCCTATCAAGTTTCGTATTCTAAGGGATCAAGTCACAAAAAATATATCGATTTAGAGTATGTTGGGATGAAGGAACATACTGCATACATATTCACCAAACCACTTCCCAAAGAGACATTTGAGTATCTCATAAAAAACCAAAAGTCCTTTCTACTCCAAATTGATCGACACAATCTTCAACAAAGAAAGACAATGGGAGAGACATCGTCAGGGGGAGTTACCCTTTGCAATTGATGTCAAAGTGGGAGAGGAATATCAAGAAGCATGAAGAAAAGGGGAGTATGATGTTTTCCATCAATTAAAAAGGAGTAGATTGTTGATCACTGATGTCAAAGGTTGTCCAAATGAAAGAGAAAGTTACATATTCAAATAACGCATTTTGAAATATTGTTTTTGTATTTTTGATGCCCCATTTGGATACCCTATATTTGAATGCATTTTTACTCCATTCATATAGATCAAATGGAAGCATAAAATTTAATATTGGAAATATAATTTTGATACCTTTCAAACAATATATGGAACTCCCTCTAACTCCTCATGGTTGAGGAGAAATGATTTTTCGAATATTCGCTACACATTATGCTAGTTGCATAACCTAGTCTAATGAGTGGACAAGTAAGCCAACTAGTGGAAAATTCGACCTAGTATAGACCCCAAATGCACTATAAATAGGCATGAGAAGTAGAATTTTAAATCACTTGCTCAATCAAGTTCAGATATGTTCAAACAAGTGAATAAAAGGCTTTGGGCTTCGATGTAAAAATTTCTGTGCTTTGCTTTATATTTGCAAATGCATTTAAATTTTTTTAAAGTCAAAGATTATTAATACCAATTCCAACATTAAGCATATTTCAAAAATCAAGCTTTTGATTCCAATAAATTGCTAGATTTTGGTAAAAATTGACATGCAAAAAGTCCATATTTCACAACTCAAACTTGTGATTCCAATAAATTACTAGATTTTCAAAAAAATTGACTAGAAAAAAGTCCAAAAAGGTAGAAGATTTAGAATACAAAAAATTCAAAACAAGGGTAAAAATTAAAATTAAATGTGACCTCTAAAAAATGATACATTGGTATTATTCTTGTTAAGTTGGTAATTTTGTTTGCATTAAGAATAAGAAAAAAATATTTCTTATAAAGGGTTACACGTTAATTGATCCACTCACTTTATGAATGTGGGATAAACAAAAAAGGATAATAAAGTGAAATTTTTATGATCCTTGTGACTTAAGAATGATAAGAAACAAATAATTACAGTCCACCAAGAGGGGGATACATCCTTTTACAAATAATACAATGAAAAATTCTTGAATTATTCAAACGATAAGCCCTGATTTGTATATATAGGAGTCTAAAGGGTAAAATTATAATTAGGTCCTACATAACAATAATAATATAAGGGAACACCAATAACAATAGTGGGCTTTTAATCCCCAAGGATTAGCTCAATTGGTTGAGTACCCATTGCATAAGCACCTCGTTATGAGAGGTCACAAGGTTAATTCTCCTCGATAACCTCTGAGGTTAGACTTTGATATGACTTTGTGGGAATGATCCCCTCAGGATCTACCCTGGATCATTTCCATGCACGTAGTGGTCATTGATATCCAAAGTCTGTGAACCACATTCTAAAGAAACAAAAACAATAGTGGGCTTCTATGGGGCACACTAGTATTGTAGGGACCTAACATGCCCCTATCCTTCAAAAAAGTGTTGTACTCAATGCTTGAGTAGTTATGGATGTTTCTGTATAGAATACTCATCCTCCCATGTGGAATATTCAACAGGTAAGTTCTTCCATGTATTGAGATACTCTAAAATTGATTAATTTTGTAGTTGTTGGATTCTTGTTTCCTTGTTTGCTTCAAGCTCCAATATGATTTTTCCTTCCTTCTCTAGTTTTGGAAATATAATTTGAACTGGGAGCTTATCACATATATAATTATTTAAAAATGAAACATGGAAAATTGGGTGTACTTGTGAAGATGCAGGAAAATCCAATTTGTATGCCATAGTACCAATCTTTTGGAATACCTTAGAAGGGCCATAATACTTGGGTGATAATTTATTATCCTTCTTAGACTGCTCGAGGGAATTTGTTTGTATGGTTGTAACCGTAAAATTGTCCAACCACCCACATCAAAACTTCTTTTACCATGATGCTAATATACTTGCTATTTCATTCAATTCTGGTTTAGAGTTAGGTTATCGTTTAATATTTGGAGAACTTGAAGTTGATGCTCAATGTGATCTTCCATTGCTTTAACCTTAGAGTTGTCTCTCATATATGATGTGATGGATGTTGAATGATATCCATAAAGTGCTATAAATGGGGTCATTTTTGCTGCAGTATGGAAGGAAGTGTTATACCACCATTCTGCCAAAGGTAACCATTCGACCCATTTTGTTTGTTTATCAGATAGAAAACAACAAAGATATCCTTCCAAACATTTATTTCTTATCTTAGTTTTCCTATCAGATTGAGGATGATAATATGAGCTATGAGCCAATTGTGTACCAAGACAAGAAGATAATTTTATCCAAAAATTTCTAGTGAAAATGGGATCCTTGTCACTTACAATAATCTTTGGGTTTCCATGTAGGTTTTGAATTGTCTCCACGAATGCAGTGGTGATTGTACTAGAGTTGAAAGGATGAAATGAAATGGTTTTTAATGACGTCCAGGAGACCTCGTGATCTAAGGGACCACCCATTATCACTTAATACATATTTAGATTTTTTTCTAGGCAGATTTTGTTGTTATGGATCTTGAGTAAGAAATTTGCTATTTTGTGAAGCCTTATCTCCTCAAAAATCTCACTAAGACTATTCAAATTTAGGATGCTATCAAACTGATGACGGATAACTTCATACGCTACACACTCTTTGATAAAATTCCATTATGTTTCTACCACCCCTTTGTTGCAAAGAATGCAAGTTCGTTCTTCCCGATCTTCTTTAGGGACCGCCCATATACCAATTTCACATCTTAGATGATAGGGCTAGTCCTCAACCGAGCAATTAAAATTTTATTTGTTCCCTTGATTAAGGAACTCAAATACTCTTTATCATCATGTTTCCATTTTGGGTTAAATTATTTGACATAATATTCTTTCTTTTCGCCTACCTACTTTGTCCACATGGCAGTCCTAAATTTTTCTAACACCCACCTTTTTATCTCCTCCTTAGCGTGAGGGAAATCATGCAGATTTATGTCTGATTTTCCTAACCACTTTTTGTTTTGTTTCATCCATGTATTTTTCCGGTGGTTTAATTCTTCTTCAACAACCAATTTGGGCCACTGGTGCTTATCCATATTTTCAACCTTCTTCATGTAAATTAGCAAATGAATGATCGATGACGCTTCAATTGGAAACATACCATCCTCGGCTAAAAGGATACCATATGAGACCATTGATTTAACTTTGAGGCTAATTGTTATCAGGTGCTTTTGAATTCTTTCTATTTGTCGCCATTTGTGGCTTGACATGTTGCTCCCCCATATTTCACAACCATAGAGGATAACTGACACCACTAATATACCAAAAAGGGTTTTCTTGGTCTTTAAATCCCATAGTTCTGCTTGTCTACACCTGTTCTGAAGGAGGTAAGAATATTTCTACCTTCCTTGGATTCTCTTTGATCTACATGTCTCCCAGCTAAGCCTATAATGAAAGTCAATTCCTAAATAATTGTACTCCCTCCAAGGGGATGCCCTCAAAGAGAAAAGTACCCTGATTTTTCTTTGTTTTCAAAGAAAAAATCATGACTTTAGTTTTGCTGGTATTTACTTGCATTCCCACCTCTTGACAAAAGAGTTCTATAGATTTCAAGTGTTCTCTCAAACCTAGTGCCTATTTAGCAATAATAATAAGGTCATCTACATATAAAAGTAGTTTCACCACATATCTTTCCAGTTGGATGCCTTCTCCTTTGTTATTATTTATCCACTCTTTAAGCTTATCAATATATAAACCAAATA